>JARFIW010001012.1:1757500-2491250 GCA_036346225.1 Platerodrilus igneus | reverse complement strand
CATATTACACGTATCGACTTTACTGGTTCCTTATCCATTAAGGACAGGACAGATCGAGGTACTAGAATTACGAATGCTTCATCTGCTTATACGTTTGCTATTCTACGAAGGGTGCTCACCTTGAGTTGGTGACAGATTTATTCACTGAAAGTTTCATTTTCTCATTACCTATATATGTCGCTCGTTGTGGCAAACCGCTTCAATTTCTACAGACAATAGCTCAAATTTTATTCTAGATCTCTCTCTCTCTCTCTCTCTCTCCACACACACACACACTCAGAACATTTCTCTTTCTCTTTCACACACACGCACGCACACACACACACACACACACACACACATTTCTCTCTTTTTCTTTCTCTCTGTCCACACACACACACACACACACACACACACACACACACACTTCAGTAAAAAAAAAGTTATTTACATCTTTTTATAAATACGGGAGATTATTATTGAGGTATTGTTTTTCCGGGTTTAGTTTTTAAATTCCTCGATTGAAGGAAACTACGTAGTTAAGTTTTCACCTTATGACTGAATTTAATACTGGTTTTAGATCTACACGTTGTCGAAAAGTTTAAACTATCAACTGTAGCTTTGCCTATAGGACATAAAAAAAAGAAGCGACGGAGCGCGTCACTTATGACTTTGTCCCCGTAACACTATACGATGCAAGCTAATAAAACACTGGTGAGCCAACTGAATCTGGCTTCAGCTAGGTTACTCACACCAGTATTAAAAACTTCAGAAAACATGAGATACTTCGAACAATATCTTCAGGGTTGGTTCGACCTGTTTTACTTAGCAGTAATGAATAATTGGTTATAATTTTGTTTATTGAAGTGTCAATCACTACCAAATAAAACAATTGCTGTCGGTTAACCAAGCTATATCAAATCACCATCAAATTTTTATATATGTTCAAAAATTTACGATTTCCTAAAGGAAAAATATTTACAATTGCTGTACACAAACTATTTACATAAAAGGATTGATTGAACACAAGCAGTAGCAATTAAATATTACAAAATAATAACCAGTGATAGTAAGAAGCTTTGTACCAAAACACGGTGTACTTATGTACTAATAAATTTAAATTCCAGTAGTGCTTGGGTTTGACTTTAAATAGTAATACTGCAATCATGCAAGAATTCTTAACAAATGTAAGATCTAACAGAATTTACTTATTATACAAACTTTAATTAATTGTTTTAATTTAGGGTTAGAATATGTGATTATGTTTACTAATAAAGAAACTAAGGTATGAGCAATAAATGTTGATTATTTAAAATGACTACTAAAAGATTAGTTTACTAAAAAAATTTTAAGTTAAACTACAATTATGAATAACTTCGAAGACTAAAAAAATGAACTTGACACTATTGTAACGTCATTGAACTGATTAACGTTATCAATAAATACTGCAGTTTACGTTTCAAGGAAAACAAACATCTGGCGGCCACGCATACACGTCGCCTGACTGGATCCTTGGAGGCCCCGCTCGGGAATTCATAAACCTGACTGTTTATGAAATTCAGGCAAAATTGCAGACGTCCTGAAATGTGGTCGATCCGCTGTAGGTAAAACTGTCTTCTTAGATAAGTGGAGATTCGCCGGACTCCGTGGGTTTAACCATAGGTATGTCAGAACATCAGCTACTCCAAGTCATTTACAGTGTTAAATCTTCAGTAAAATATTTATTCGTGCTATTAGCAGATATCGTCTTCTTGCTAAAGATCCTGCGTGTAATTTTACATGCGGTTCGTTCTTATAATTCCGCGATCAATTAATCAAGTAATAATTGGAGTTAAAAATTTGTAGCGCTCTAGCAAATTTTTAAATTGATAAACTCAGATTACTCACCCCTAGCCTGCATCAAAAAGCAATCTGATTTCCAATTATAATTTGAGTCGCACACTTTTCCACTCAAAGTTAACTTCACAATAAGGTATTTGCAGTCAACTATATTGCTTAACGGTTTAATTCAAAAAGTAAAGGTTCGGTATCCGATCGGATCGTGGAGCATCACATTGCCACTCCCGACTCACTTCTACTATTGATTCGTTCCGTGACGAATACCTTTAGATTATAACCACAATAGATTCACCAAAATAGTGAACCAGGTTTAATTTAAATCATATATAATATAGATACGCGAGCATAGTACATTGGGTTGTCTACCGTTATGATTTGTATCAGGAATTCATCCTGTTACACAACGTCCTCCTAATAGTGTAACGATGCAATTTGCTGTCTATTAAACGTTTTAGTACTTAAAAACAGCATATAGATATAGTACGCCCTGGACAATTTGTAAAAAGCTTAAAGTAGGGTACGTTCACTAACACTGTGATATACAAAACTAGACAACTAGGTTCTTCTTTTAGACACAGACATTTGTCTTTTTTCAGTAGTTGTCATTTGCCTAGATTTATGTCGAATATATTGTATTTCAGCCTCCTCAACCACCTAAGGCTTGGCAAGGTGTATACGATGCCACAAGAGATAGTCCGGCATGCCCGCAGCCTCCTTTCGGTACGCCAACATCTGAAGATTGTCTATTTATAAATATTCACACGCCAAGATTAAATAATGTAATTATAATTATATAAGGCTTTTTAACATTTGTACCTAAACAGTACTTTGCAGAAGTTTCAGAAAAGAAAACTACTTCCAGTAATACTTTTTATACATGGGGGTAGTTACAATACTCTAACCGGAGCTAGTTCTTGGGTACAGCCTCATTATCTTCTTGATCATGATGTTGTTTTGGCATCTTTTAACTACCGATTAGCAACACTTGGTTAGTATGTATATCTGTTAGTTGTGACAATAATAATACTTTTCAGGTTTTATTGCCACCGGAGACAAATTAGCTCCTGGAAATAATGGCCTCAAAGATCAGGTACAAGCAATGAGGTGGATAAGAGATAACATAGAAGAGTTTGGCGGTAATCCAGATTCAGTTACCATTGCTGGATACAGTGTAGGTGGAATTAGTGCAGCTTTTCATATGATGTCCCCTATGTCTAAAGGTGTACATGATTAACACTTTGGGCTACATTACTTAAATATAAACTTTAAGGATTATTCCATAAAGTCTTTATAATGGGTGGATCACCATTCGGAAATGTTATGTTACCAACCAGTCAATTTGATCTAGCTCAAAAGCAAGCTCAAATTTTGGGTTGTCCAGATGATAGTTCTGCAAATATCATTAACTGTTTAAAAACAAAACCAGCGGAAGAATTTGGTAACTCTTTAGGAGACTTTCGAGTAAGTATATATCGATCACTGCCATTTATAAATGTTTATCCATTTATTTGCTATAGCTAAGGTGATGTATCGCTAAAATAACATTTTAAATAAATAAGTTGGCGTGTTGAAGGCCAAGTTTGGAGTGAATTTTGCCACAACACGTTTCAAGGAACTAGTTCTAGTTCTCGTGCAGTTAGTGTTCTGTTGGCGGTCCGTGCGTTTGTTTTAATTAGCGAGATGTCTGAGTGTTTTTCAGTGAACATACGTATGGATCTTAGATCTTAGTATGTTGACAACTGTGAAGCAGAGATGAAATGGGTCATGGATCAACTGGGTCACTGGGTCCAAGTGGGTCACTTTTTTGTTTGCGTCACTGGGTCAGTGGGTCCCGTGTACTGACCCGGATTGACCGAGTGACCTATATTGACCTAGTGACCCACATTGGCTCAGTGACCCACATTGACCTAGTGACCCAAATTGGCCCGGTGACCCAAACTGACCCAGTGACCCAAACTGACCCAATTGATTCAGTAACAAATTGAATTATTGAAGTCATAAAAATCTTTTTCTAATACTTTCAGCTCAATTTTCACAATTCCATAAGTTTATTGGTGCCGTTAGTTGCTAGCATTCGTTTCATATTTCAAGCAAACGCTAAAATGTTTTGTAATCAATACATCGCTTTTTATATAATATGAAACGCATTTTTACATAATAGTATTCTATCACATAAGAACTGAAATAATTTGTAGCAAAAATCTTAATATTATATACCCGGTTATTGTCAGTGTCCATTATTTTTGTAATTTGTATATCATTATCATTAAGCATGGATAAACATCACCTTAATTGTAATTTAAACCTTATACATAAGTGCTGACTTTTATAAATCTCCGTGAGACCGAGTTTTCTTGATAAGACTAATTAGCTAAGGGAATGATGAAGATCATATAAAACAATGTTACTGTATCAACTCGATGTCAGAAACGGGATTATTCAATTTATATTTTATTGCGTCTGTCATTGAAAAATATTTTGATCATTTAGTATATTTAATTGTTAAACATTCTCACACTAATTAAAATTGTCTCGGACAGCAGCTACTCCTTCTTCCAGATAGTTCTGAGATTTATTTTGTAACTGTAATTCGTAGAACAGCACATATTTATTAAAAATTAATAATAAAATTTCCAAATTTCATAATCGGTTATTCGATAAAGCTCGCCCACTAATTGAAGACATCACAGAGGGCCAATTTGAGACAGTAAGAAAATTTTTGCGACTGCATCAATTTGGGTTAATTTAGGTAACTGGGTCAAATTGGGTCACTGGGCCAATGTGGGCCAATTTGGGTCACTGGGTCAAAGTGGATCAATTTGGGTCACTGGGTCAATTTGGGTCACTGGATCAATTTGGGTCGTGGGTCACTGAATGGTGGGTTACATCCTCATTTGGGTCACTGGGTCATGGGTCACATTTTAGGTGACCCATTTCATCTATGCTGTGAAATGCTATCTCATTTGGTTAGAATTTGGTTCATTATTTCGTTATTTCGTTTTCGTCTGGTTTTTTACATATTTTCGAAGTAAATAGTGTCTTGCGTAAGTAGCATGTATGTGTTATATTAAAGGTTTTTTCTAGTAATGTAGGATCGTGTTTAATTTAAGTGAAAGTATTATTTTGTACCTGTTTCTAAATTTACGACTGGTTTGTTCTACTTATTTTTTATTGAACATGGTGCTACTCTACATCTGATTTTCTAATGCTCCACTCAAAGATAGTATATTGGCCAGGAAGTGAGTTTTTTTTACCTGGAAAATTTGGAATTTTGCCGAACCCTTGCTGTTCCAAGCAGGCAGAGGTCTTTAACGTGCGTAACAACACCCACACACAGGACCTACATTTTCCCTCTAATACAAACGAGTGCGTATTTTTCTGAAAAATCCTCGCCTAACATTTTTCAAGCAGTGCATGTCGGTAATCGAACCCTGGACCTTGGACAATACTAGAAAAGGTAATTCAGAAACGAGTTTTGTAAACTTTCTTCGTCCATTCAAGTACTGTAGCTCGAGTGTATTTGTAATTTATTTGTTGTGCACAAACATCAAATGCTGATAAACAAATTGTAATATACCTCCATGTGTCGAAAAACTTATCTTTCACCTAATTCAGATGAGGTGAAACATCTAAACATTTTGACCTGGCTTAATGATGAGCCATCACAATAATAAAAAACTTGTTAATGTTGTAAACATAGCTGAACCAGTGGGATTACGCAAAAAAACTAAAAAGAAATTCCTTTTAGTCACTAATAACCACGTATGAAACCTACCTATGCACGGAGAATGCAAATATCTCGGAGCAGACGTGTATCGCGCTTGAAATAATAGAATCAGTAACATGTTACGTTCAATTGTACCCTGATAAATAATTCCATTTGATTTAGGATTCTTTTAAAGATCACTACTAATACTAGTAGAGTTCTCTTTTTCTAGCTCTTCTACGTAGGTCAAGTTGTTTTTTTTCGGAGACCCAAATGTCTTTTGCGTAGGACGCTGGTATAGTGATGGTAGGAGCGTATAGGATACTGGCTACTGCGGTGACGATCCACCCGGTATACGAAATCGAAATGTTTGCTAGTTCTCGGCAACTGTTTCAAGTGTGAGATAAGTTTCTAGGCACCTAAAGATATGTGACTTGTTTTATGCTATATTCAGAAATTATGGCTTGTCAGCGTTTAACGTTGATGCGTAGCCTATGCACCGTAAAGAAACCTAAATCACATTCCTCCTGCGGAGCAAATATACAAAAACCCGCTTTGAAACTAGCTGGTGTTTTTGTTACTTCAATCTGCGTCCTGAAAAATTGCCGTAAATGTACTAATCATGTATTGCCTCTTTGTTGTACATTATCGATAAATTTTACCTGTTAGAATACGAAATGCGCATTTCGTAGATCAATTATTAAGAAACGTCAGTGTAGTATCATATTTTTTAAATTGCAATTTTCTTAGTTTTTGATTTGTTGTAAATAAAAACAATCGATGGCAATATACCTTTCTTGTCTATGTGAATCACCCCACTCTCCGCATTTATAGTTAGCCCGGTTTTTCTAAATTTCCTTTATCTTTTATAATTTATCATGATTCGTGCAGGCTATTATTTTGCTATCCTATCTGTTTCTGCCTAACCCGTGATGGAATAGTTTTTACATAAGCGGGTGATTTTGTGTTACTTAGCTGTATATGTTGGCCTTGAGGATATTGGTCGTTAGTATTGAATTTGCTGTAGTTTTTACTTAAGGTGTGTGACATTTTAATATAGTTTTTTTGGCCGTGTTCGTATGCATCATTTAAACGAGAAGACTTTAACTTAAAATGCACAATTACCTACGTAACGTAATCAAATCCATATAATGTGCGGGACTTGTTTGAAAAATAAATGTGAGTGCTTGGATCTTGACAAAAAAAGTGATCTAGACCAAGGTAGGTAACCATTAGGTTTTGACCACTTTGTACATATTTACACCCTTGAGTCATAAGCGTTGCCAGCGTAAAGCAAAGCTCTATACATCAATCTGCAACGACTTTATTGCCATATTTTACAGTAAGAATGAAAAAACAATAACGATAAAACAGTACTAATTAAAAAATAAATATTGTATAAAGCAAATTGCACAGTTTAAGGAAGGAAAAGGTATTCCAGTTCGTCATTTTTACCGATCACATCGAAACTAGAATATTTACTGTTAAACTTAAAACGATGTCTCAAAAAAAAATATGGTAACGCAGAACAGACGCATAAATGTTTAATTAAGAGCTAAATATAAATTTCAAAAAATAGCGCAATATTACTGCTGTGGTACGTCTATGAGTTGGGGATGTTCAAATTAATGCTGTGATTTGAGTACAGCGTATTTTATGCATGAGATTGCAATAAAAATTTTAATTTACTATATTACCCTCGATTTCCTTGCTTGGCTAGCACAACAGTAATTATTCTGTGAAAAATTCGAAAATAAAATGAAACATACAAATTCCTAAGATGCATCTGTGCATTCAAAAACATTTTTTTCTTCATACAAAAAATCTTTTACATAAAAAAAGAATTTACAGCTAAAGTTCATCCAGAAAATTATTCCTTAAATTTACTTCTTTATTAAAATAATTCTTACCTAGTCTTTGTTAACAGGTAGAAGATTCTCTTTAATTTATATGTGAATAATTTGCCTATCCTTTATTATTCCGTTTGTGAGTGTAATTAGCCAATGACGCTGCACAGATAATTTAGTAAAGGCCGAAATACTTCGAACGCTGACCTCAACACTTTCTGGTAAATATTTGATCTAGCTGTATAAATTCATAAATAAGTTAAGAACTTATTCTAGCTTAAGTGCTTACATTAATTTATCCTTATTGGTTACAAACAAAATTAACAGTTATACTTACTGGTATTATTATCGAATAGCGCTTATCCAAAACTCATCCACATCGTAATTAACGGCATTAAATACTCCTTGGTTCCATTTCACATCTCCAAAAATATCACTTTGCAAAGCGCATTTTATTTTAATCAAATTCAGTGTATTTTCTTGCATGAGGATTATCCATGTCAAAAATTGTTGAATTTTCGTAGTGTCTTACAAAATAATTATTTTCCTTATTTATGCAAAGCTAAGTTCGAAGAATTAATTCTTTACTCAAAATTACATGGCTGATCTCGCAAAATAAATCAATAATTTGTTTACTCAAAAGTTACATCTTAAATGCTAAATACTGTATGCATGCCGAATACTGAATGAATAATCCTAATTTAGTTCCGGTTTATATACAAAAATTGTCTCTATATATCATTCTCCAGATGCTTCCTGATCTGTATCGAATATAACACACCCAAGTAATGTAATATTTCCGAGGATTCTACGGGTTCAATCATCTAATTAGTGTCATGCTACCGCGGTCGATTTGGTTTATGGTTACTGTAAAAGCGTCGTTTATCCTCTTCTATCGCACGGAGTTAATGTTTGCTGTGTGTTTCTCTCTTATTGAGATATGGAAAGCTATTCAACCTGCGTAACTACCTTTTTGTGTTTTAATCGTCGCGTGTTTCTAGAAATGGAGCATTTATACTTCTATGCAAATAATCTGCTTTTAGTAGTATTTCTTAGTAAGTAATGTATTCTCTTATCAATAAAGAATATTTTGAAACGTTTGAACAAAAATGAATATTAAAATCAACACACGAAAAATTAATTACATAATTAATAAGAGTGTCCTTATACTTTACAAGTGCAATAAGATTTGCAGCTCAGTGTAACAAATTACTGGTACCATTAAACTATTCATCGTGATGCAAGTTTGAAATATGTTGACCTTCACAGTAAATTAATTTTCCTATTGATTATCATCATACTACTATTTTATGTATACAAAATTTACACCTACAATGACTAAAGAAAACCATATTATTAAAAAGGACGCTCGTTATCTAATATGGGCTTCAAACGTTTAAACGGTGCTTGACCATACCTTATTCACTTTATCACATGCACAATAGTAAACAGTTTAAATCGGTACATGGTTTATCTTCTACAAGGCGTGTCGAGTTATGTATAACCTCCAACCTCTAACAATGAGTTCTATTGGAACAGATATTAATGGTATCTACTAGAGTTTATTACTCGTTTATTCGAAATTTCATTCTGTTGAATACCAGGATTATGGTTTCGTACTAGAATAACAGTCCACACCAAAAGTCTTAATAAAATTAGTCTTTTTAACAACTAACAATTGAATAAGACTTGTTTAATTTGCTGCGTACATTGACATAGCCTACAAAAAAAAACAAAAGTAGGTACGACCGGACTCAATCGGTAAGTAGGCGGGGTATTTCAACTACAAAATAAAGGAAAGCCGGAAATAAAAAAACCATGCTCGCACTCATTCAATAAATCCCCATAAAACAAAAAAAACTATAATTAAACAAAAAAACATGTTATACCAGCACAGTGGTGCCAAAACAAATGTAAACAAGAATAGCGCATAAGCTTAATATACATTTATCGGGAAGAACAAAAAAAAGGTTCTTCTCCAAATGGCGAGCTGTAGTTTTAGGTTCCGACCCTAAGTTAATTACCAAAAGAACGAAAAAGAAAGAATAAAGTTTCCCCTCTAAAAACCACAGCTCGAAATCCTTATAGTAAATACAGACGTAAATATCTAAAATTATCACAGGAAATAATCAATAGACAATCTACTCTGGACCTCACATAACTCCTCACAGAAACACAGTCATTCACGCGGAACAAGGTCAATCATCTGTAGAACCATGGGCATAGGTAGTATCGACAACTACTCAACCCCATATAATAAAATGGTGGCTAAACACTCACCCTCGAGTTTACAACGTAGGACTGGCTCCTACCGCCTTTAATGACGAGGCGGAACAGAGGGGCGCTTGATTCCGCCTTTGGGGTGTAATCCCATCACAAAAAGGGGCGGCAATCCAACGTGTGAAGCACACAATATTGTATGCACGAAATCCCATAAAAAAAGAAACGAAAAATACGAATGATAATAACGAGTACTTTTGTCGTGTTCAGAAAAGGAAATGGACTTATGTTCGTTTTGAAATAACCAGAGTTCAAAGTAATAGCAGTGTTATCAACACAGGTGATTAGAAACTTGAAAAAACAATTTAATGGCTAGTTCAATACCTCATTTCAACAAGTTTTAAATTGAAACAATAGAGAAAGTAATTACACGCTATCGCAAGGTATCACGAGTTCACGGATACTTAAAACAGGGTATTGACTATTTAATTTATAGAATAGGCTTTTCAAATTCGCATCAAATTGATTTAAATGAAAATAGTAAGGATGTGTACTTATTATAAAACGGTAAGGTATACAGTATGTTGTTGTAGGATTGAAACAGAATCTACGTGCACGAATAATGTAAGAAAACGGCAGGTTTTAATTTAATCGTAAAATAAACGTAACACATATTCCCCTCCCAAGCAAAATTAAAAGGTCGGGGTAGGAAGGCAAAATTACGGGAGTAGGCAGTACCAAAAAAAAACCAAACAGGAAACAAAATTGGCTTAAGAAAAACTAAAAGAAAATTCGTTTATGAAAACAAAAAACCAAAAGAAGAAAAAAAACATCCTGAAATAAAAAAGAACTCTCATCCGGCTCGAAAGGCAAATATTTAATAATAGAAAGAGAAGGAAAAAAGAATTTGCTTAACCTAATAAATAAAAAAACACAAAAGAAAGCGCTCCGAAATAAAAAAGGCATTCTCATCCGGCTCAAAGAACCAAAGTATACCGGACCAAATCAAAAGCTTTAGAGGATATATGAAAAAGAAAACGTAGAAGGTAGCAATCGTCGAGGACAAAGATGGAAGGCGACAACACTGTCAAAGACGTCGAAGAACGAATGTTTCTACAGAAAAGAAACAGGAAAGTTTTCGACCTCAAAAGAAGATTGGTTTTCTGCAGAAAAACCAAAAGTAAAGAAAAGAAGCGAAGAAGAAAACCAACAGTAACAGCCACAGGAAGTGGATCGAAAAAGATACTGTCAGCACAAAAACCGACAGAATATAAAATCAACCACAGGAAAAAGACGAGGAATGTGGAACTAAAGGAACGAGGAAAAAAAGAAAAAAAAACAAACACTGTAATACCAAGCACCAAGTACAAAAACCACAAAAAAACCTAAGAATCACACACAAAAAAATAAAACGGAATCCCAGTGTGTAGTTATGTATGTGTGTGCGTGTGCGTGCGTATGTGTGTATATGTGTGTGTGTGTGTTGATGTATGAGTTTGTGTGTGTGTGTGTGGAGGGGGTAGTGTGCGTGTATATTGTGTGCGTGTGTGTATGTGTTGGACCGCTGCAGTCGCCTCTTACGACAGGTACGACAGGCAGGTCGTACCATGGCGCTATTCTATTCCCGGACCCACACGGGTTGCAAGGAGTACAAGGAGAAAACAGAAGAAAAGAAAATCAAGTAGAACTGTGTGTTTATTGCGTGTGTGGGTGTATGTGTGTGTGTGTGTTGAGTGTGCGGGTATGGATTGGACGTGTATAAAGTGAGTGTGTGTGTGTGTATGTGTTGGATCGCTTTAGTCGCCTCTTACGACAGGCAGATCGTACCATGAGGCTATTCTATTCCCTGACCCGCATGGGGTAGAAAAAAAGGAAGAAAACTCAGCAAACAGGAAAGTAAATAAAAAGAAAACTTATAAAGTCTAGATATCAAAACCTAAGGAGAGCAAAGTCGGCATAAGAATCTGGGGCGCAAGGACTACATATTGGGCTTCAGACGTTTGCGCCACCAGCAAGAAAATGAAACGAGATCAAGAACATTAGGATTTCGCCGACATATATCTTACGGTTCGGAAGAAGCATAGACTAATGTCTGCCTTTTTTGAGCAGTTTTCTGCAAGACACGAGTAGCAGGGGGTGTAGTAGTTGTAGCACGATGTATAGGAGGTGGCAATGGTTGTTTAGAAAACTCAAAACGCGTCATAGAAGGACGTTGTTTGTTGTTGGGATTGGTGGTAAGAAAGTCAACAACAGGAAAGGAAACAGCATGGGTTGTTAGAATATCAACGGTCGAAAAAGAAAAAGTATTGGCTGTAAGAGAATCAACCTTACGAAGAGAAACACAAGCAGAGCACACTTCAGTTACGTTAGATAAAAGGACAAAAACAGATAAAATTTTATCGATGTTAGATAAAGGACTAGCAGTATCACAGTTAAGACAGAAGACAGCATTAGCTGTAGGAACATCAACCTTAGGAAAAGGAGCAGAATTCGATAACACTTCAACCATATTACATAAAAGAATAGCATTAGGTAGAAACTCATCAACGTTACAAGAACAAAAAGTATCAAGTAGAACTTCGCCAATGTTAGATATAGAAGTAGAATGAAGTTTATCAACATGAAAGAAAAGAGCAGCACCAGACAGAATTTCATCAACTTTACAAGAACAAACAGCACCAGGACAAACTTCATACACAATAGATAAGGAAGCAGAATCAGGTTGATCTTTGTCAACATTAGATAACAGGACATCAGCTAGTATTTCACCAACCTTAGTTAAAAGAACAGAAACAAGGAGCATTTTGTCAGCATGAGAAAAATGAGTAAGAGTAGGTAATGTTTCAGCAACGTCCGATAAAGGAGTAAAATCAAGTAAGACTTCATCACTGTTAGACAACGGAGTAAGAACAGACAAAACTTCAGCCACAATAAAAACTGATTCCTTGACAATAGTAGATGGAGAAACAGAATCATGTAGAACTTTGACCAAAGCAGCAACAGGCGTTATAGCTACGGGTTCCCTAACTTCAACAGGGCCAACTCTACCCGTATTAGAAGTTATCGTTACTTCAGCTACAGCTGTTATTGCAGCCACGACAGAAATTTCTTGAGTAGAACCATTTAAGAAAGCAGGAACATGTAAAATTTTTGTACAGCAAAAGCAACAGACATTAAAGATACAGATTTATGAACTTCAACAGGACTTTCGCTGACTAAATTAAAAGTTATCGTCACTTCAGCTACAGCTGTTATTGTAGGTACGACAGAAATTTCTTGGCTAGAATCATTTAAGAGAGCAGGAACAGGTAAAATTTTGAGAAAAACTGCAACAGGCATTAACGTTACAGGTTCCAGGATTTCAACAGGACCTTCGCTGACCGAATTAGAAATTATTGTCACTTCAGCGACATTTGTGCTTGCAGACACGACAGAAATTTCTTGGGTAGAATCGTTTAAGAGAGCGGGAACAAACTCTTAAGAAACTAGCTGCAAGTCACTAGTTCGAAGTATGGGTTGTAATGGTGGTGGAGGCACAGTTTAGGGTGGAAGTGAAAACGTCGGGTCTAGTTGGTCATCTTTTGAATCGCGAAGGACAGAAGGAATTTGGTTCTTGTTAGTGGAGGTTAGTTCAAAGGCTCGTATGGCCGGAAAGGATATGAGGTTATGGTAGTAGAGCGAGAAGGAGGTGTAGAAATGGATGTAGAACTAGAGATGGAAGAAATTTTGTTCAAAGCTATATTTGCCGAAGAAGAGTACGTTTCGATAGTAGAAGCAGGATGACCTGGACGAGGTACAGAAGAGAGCGTAGAGTGAGAAGCAGAAGAAATTAAACACCTAGAGGTGAGGACAGAATGTGAAGTATAATTCGAAGACCCTAATAGTAGTAAGATGACAGTGTGGACAGTTGCGGCGAGAAACTCTCTTATGTCCGCAATCATAGCAATAAAGTACTTGAGGACGAATAAAACGTGTCGAAACATGACCAGGTTTGTCGCAATTAAAGCATACGACCTGACGAGTAGAAATAGAACTAGGAGCAAGAACAGTAGAACGTACGGGAAAAGTATCGGATCTATCGGTAGGCGTAGGAGAAACTTTAACAACTCGGTCATGTGTAGTAAAAGCATTTTTCTCAAGACCCGGTTCGGTAGTAACAGTATGTGGGTCTGGACTAGGTGATACGACATTATCGGCCAGAATCTTTGCCGGTTCTAATTTCAGACACTCCTTTAACTCTTGTAAGGAGCGGATGGTAGGCAAATGTGCTCGATAGAACGGAGCGAGGTTACGAAGCATAATAGGTAATGGTATCATCTTCATTAAAAGAGCCGTGCCACTCAAACAGGACCGTCATACAAGCGAAATAGTTAGTAACACTTTCTGATGACTCCTGCTGTTTATTGCAGATACCATCGTACAGTGTTGTCTCCATATCAGTCATTTTGAATACGAATAAAAAAGGAATTAGAAGAAAGTAACTAACTGAAGACTAACCGTAATTCGGTAGAAGATCAAAAGAAAAAAAATTATTGCGAATGCAGGACAATCTAAAACACATCCGACGGATGAACTTCAGTGACACCAATAGGAGCAAAACAACAATATAGAAATTGCAATAGGGCGCCATCGTTTTCAATGGACTAGAATTATTGGCGAAAACACAAGTCCAATAATCTGTAATGAGCCAACCAATGATACTTAGCGATCAAGAAAGAAAAGAAAATCTAAATTTAAGAAGATCGAACCCACACAAGAAATAAGGAAGATCGAACCGCATGTGGAGAGAAAAGTAAAGTGCCGAAATAATAAAATAAATAACAGTCCGAACGTAAAGGAAGAAAATAAAAAAGTAGCCAGGGCGAGAAAAGTGGATAATGTCGGAAATGGGGCTGTAACAACAAACAAAAATTGGGCCTGAAATTAATCGAAACCAAATCGGAGCCAAAGTTAATCAACCAAAATCGGAGCCAAAAATTAACTAAAACAAACTCGGAGCAAAAGTTAATCAAACATAATCGGAGCAAAAGTTAAACAAAAAGTTATATTAAACAAAATCAGTACAACACGCCAGGGCATAAAAATTTATGCTACGTACATTGACGTAGCCTATAAAGAGAACAAACCAAAAGTAAGTATGACCGGGCTTAATTGGTGAGTAGACGGGGTTTTTCAACTACAACAATAAAGGAAGGCCTGAAATAAAAAAGAACCATGTTCGCACTCATTTAATAAATCCCCACAAAACGTAAATAAACTATAATTGAACAAAAAAATATGCTATACCAGCACAGTAGTGCCAAAACAAATGTAAACAAGAATAACGCATAAGCGTAATATACATTTATCGGGAAGAACAAAAAAAGTTCTTTTCAAAATGGCGACCTGTAGTTTTTATGTTCCGAACCTGAGTTAATTACCAAAAAAAAGAAAAGAAAAGAACAAAATTTTCCCTCTAAAAACCTCAACTCTAAATCCTTATAGTAAATACGGAAGTAAATATCTAAAACTATCACAGGAAATAATCAGTAAACATTATACGCTGGACCACACATAACTCTTCACAACAAGGTCAATCATCTATAGAACCTTGGGCATAGGTAGTATCAACAACTACTCAACCCATATAATAAAATGGTGGCTAAACACTCACCTTCAAGTTTACAACGTAGGACTGGCTCCTACCGTCTCTAATGACGGGGCGGAACAGAGGGGCGCTTGATCCCGCCTTTGGGGTGTTCTCCTATTACAAAAAGGGGCGGCAATCCAACGGGGAAGCACACAATATTGTGTGCGCGAAATCCCATAAAAAGAAACGAAAAATACAATGATAACGACGAGTACTTTTGTCGTGTTCAGTAAAGAAAATGCACATATATTCGTTTTGAAATAACCAGAATTCAAAGTAATACCAGTGTTATCAACACAGGTGATAGAAACTTGGAAAGACGATTTTATCGGATAGTTCAATACCTCATTTCAACGAGTTTTAAATTAAAACAATAGAGAAAGTAATTACACGCTATCGTAAGATATCACGAGTTCATGGATACTTAAAACAGAGTACTGGCTATTTAATTTATAGAATAAGCTTTTCAAATTCGCATCAAATTGATTTAAATGAAAATTGTAAGGAAGTGTACTTATTAAAAAACGGTAAGATATACAGAATGTTGTTGTAGGATTGAAACAAAATCTACGTGCATGAATAATGTATGAAAAGGGAGGTTTTAATTTAATCGTAAAATAAACCTTACGAATTTTCCAATTGTTTTCACCCGTCTCGGCGGGGAAATAATTATAAGTAATTGATTACTCAACAGGTATTGATCACAGAACGTTAAACCTGGAAATACACTTTACAAGAAATTTTGATATCTACCATCTATAGTGAAATTCTTTTAAGAACTAGCAACTCAAGAGCAGCTTCATAGCAATATACAGGGTGTCCGGAAAATACGTGTACAACGTAAGAACAGATATTCTTTGGCTCAAAATAGATCGATTTGAACCAACTTACCTATTATACAAGTTGCTTCATTTAGCCGCTAGAGGGCTTCAAAAATCGTGAAAAATATTTGATATTTTAAAATAACTCGAAAACGCGTCGATAGATTTTGATCATTTTTGGGGTGCGTGTTTCTACTTTCAATTGACATCTTTTCGTGGTGTACGCAATAATTTTAAAAGCACACGAGTGTCCCAAAAATTATGTATTGTACAAATATCCGACCATTACCTTTTTCCTGTTTATCCAATGACTACCAATTTTTTTTATGAGTAGCCGACTTAATTTGGAAACTTTTTTGTCTCTTGTAAAATTTTGATTAGACGAGCGGTTTGACAGAAAAAATAGCTTCAAATGTCTGTTTTTTTATTCTTATTTCATTGTTTTGTTTATTTTTTATTACTATCATTGAAAATTAACAGCGCGGTACAAGTGTTGGACTATTACAATAAATTTTTAAAATGGCCGCCATTTTCTTCAATGCACAAATTAACTCTTCGTAAGAAGTTTAACTGAACCCTCTGCATTGTTTGTGCATTATTTTTTAAAGAGTTGGCTGCATTTAAAATTCGTCTATACAATTCTTCTTCGCCATCAAGTGGAGACAAATAAACTTTAAATTTTAAGGTACCGCACAAAAAATAATCACAGGGCGTAAAGTCCGGCGATCGTGCTGGCCAATTTGTAGGAGCATCATATCCCCTTCCGAGCCATCGATCCGGATATTTTTCGTGTAAATGTTGTCGAACAGCTAGAGTAAAGTGGGAAGGAGCACCATCGTGCACGAACCACTTGGCGAAGTAACAATGGCAGATCTTCCAATAAATTTGGCAATGTTTGTTGTAGAAAGTTGAAGTAATTGTCTCCGTTTAGTCGATTCGGCATCACAACAGGACCGATAATAAAATTATCATTAACTCCAGCCCGGACATTAATCTTAAATTCATGTTGATAGTGGGTCGCTTTAGTTGCATGAGGATTTTCTACAGCGTAAACATGTTCATTATGTATGTTAGTAATATCAGATCTTGTAAAAGAAGCTTCGTCTGTAAATAAAATTTTGCGACTGAAATTTGCATTTTGAATTCTCTGATCTTGAATAAATTGACAAAAAGCTAGACGCCTCTCGGGATCGATAGGCAAAAGGTCTTGTACCTGTTGAACGTGGTATGGGTGTAATAACTGTTCCTTTAAAACGTCATGAACAATACTTTTAGGAACTTGAAGTTCAAGTCCTAAGCGTCTGGTGCTTATTTTTGTGTCTTCTTCAACTCTATCCAAAATTTGTTCCTCCAGATCCGCAGTTCTTGTGGTACGTTGACGTCCTCGATCCGCATTTCTTGACTGAAAGCTACCATTTTCACGAAGACGCCTTTCAATATTTGCGAATGTTTGATGGTTTGGCATTCGGCGATTAGGAAATCTTTCCCTATAGACTCTGACGCTTTCACGACCATTGCTTTGACAAAATCCGAAAACCAAAAGCATATCCACTTGTTCGTTGTTTGTGTAAGTACTCATAATGTAAGATGAAAGATGCAAAATTTTATTGAATTAAGCAGAAATTCACGACTCGACAGGCAAACTGAGGTTAAATAATATTCAAATTAAATAACAAATCAAAAGCAAAGCTTATTACTATACTATGTTCTTTTATTTGCCCCGCTTTACTGTTAATGCAGCAATGATGACGAAAGTATGCAGACATTTGAAATTATTTTTTTCTGTCAAACCACTCGTCTAATCAAAATTTTACAAGAGACAAAAAAGTTTCCAAATTAAGTCGGCTACTCATAAAAAAAATTGGTAGTCATTGCATAAACAGGAAAAAGGTAATGGTCGGATATTTATACAATACATCATTTTTGAGACACGCGTATGCTTTTAAAATTATTGCGTACACCACCAAAATATGTCAATTGAAAGTAGAAACTCGCACCCCAAAAATGGTCAAAATCTATCGACGCGTTTTCGAGTTAGATTTTTGAAGCCCTCTAGCGGCTAAATGAAGCAACTTGTATAATAGGTAAGTTGGCTCAAATCGATCTATTTCGAGCCAAAGAATCTCTGTTTTACGTTGTACACGTATTTTCCGGACACCCTGTATATTAGGTAATTTCAAAAAGCAATTTGGTTAATACCAAGGTATCAGTTAATAAGATGAAATAGTAACTTAGCGTGGTACATTTGACGCGCTTTTGAAATTTTAATCTCCAAACCTCGGTTTTGAGAGTTCACTTTTTCAGTCGACTGTGAAAATAGAACAAACCGTGTGAAAAGTAGAAGTATAAAATGTAATGCACAATTTGGCAAATGACATAACACTGTTATGATGATCACAAATTAATCCGCAAAATTAACATGAGCGTTGAAGCACTATTGTATTAAAATTAGGCCTTAAAAGTGTAAATGAGATAATTAAAAATATTCCCTGTATGTTTGTTGTGGTTTGTTTAGCATTCTTCTTAATCTTCTTTGGAAATTAAACCACTCATAGTTTTTAAAATCAACTTTATTTACGTTTCGATCCATGACCTAGGATCGTTGTCAAAATAATAAAAACTTCAAGTTTGACATTTATGACATAAATTGAAGGTTACTTTGATTTATTGATGTTTGAAATATTTGGTTTGAGTACACTAAGCAAAAATTTTTAAAGTTTAAAAGAATGATTGCCTTCAATTTGTGTTGCGACCTGGGATCGACTTTCCTCAGGTATCCAATACGCTTAACGTGAAATCAGCTGATTAATTTTTATTGGTGAATTTTATACAAATTCAATAATTTGGAAATTGGAAAACATTTTTTAACATGTTTCTATTTATACAATTGAGAGATTTCTAATTTTATGTCTTATTTTACCGAGATTCAGTGAAGGGGGTTAAGCAACCTGTGGCTACCAAGATTCCCAACATTTAGAATTTGCCGAAATAATGGTTTTCTAGCTAATATGCTTATTGTTATGTAATTAGTTATTGTATGTATAAATAGAAATCATGTATGTAGGCTGTACTTCATGTTAATATTGCAAAGAAAACCCAGGAAAAACGTGTAATGCTACCTAGATATTGTGGGCTTTTGATCTTCATTTGTTATTTCTTTTGTTATTTCTTTTAGTAATGGAATCCATTGTTTACTGAAAGTCACGGATTCGTTTGCAACGCAGTTATTTTTATGTAGCATTATATAAGCAGCTTCTTTGATTTTGCGTTTTTGGTGGTTTTCTTCTTTGTCGATAATTTTTGCGTCTTCCCATTTTATTTTATGACTGGAGTCCCATGCATGTTGGCAAATATTTCAAACCTCAATAAATCATAGTAACCTTCAATTTATGTCATAAATGTCAAACTTGAAGTTTTTATTATTTTGACAACGATCCTAGGTCATGGATCGAAACGTAAATAAAGATGATTTTAAAAACTATGAGTGGTTTAATTCCCAAAGAAGATTAAGAAGAATTAAAAATATTATCAGGTCGGTAAACTTCTAATGCCCTGATGGCGCCCATTAGACTTGTTCCAAAAATTTTATTCTTATGGATTCTTCAGGAATCCGTTTTATTTAAAATTAAAATGAAACTTTCAAATTGGCGCTTGTATAGGTCTTCGGAAATGATCCCGGATTCATATGGCAAATGGTACTTGAGCCCGATTTTGGTCAGGAACGTTTTTTAATAGAAAATCCACTGGTTTCAATTCAATGCGGACGAATTGCAAAAGTTCCCGTTTTTACAGGAATTACCAAGGAAGAACTGGTCAGTCTGGCTTACCGTAAGTTTTTTAATCTATAATATAGTATGAATAGCAATTTTTTTACAATAGCTGTTGTTTCAAATAAAACATGGGCGGATACACTAAACAACAACTTTAATGAAATTGCACCATATGCCTTTTACTACGAAAGAAATACTCCACGGTCTAAATATTTAAGCGAACAGTTAAAAATTTTTATTTCAAAGGTGAAAATATTAAGACAAATTCCCTAGTACCACTTGGAGAGGTATAGCAGAATTTCCAGGATTCATTATAAACAAATTGTTTGTTGCAGTTGTACTCAGATTCTCTTTCTGGTTATGCCGTTAATAGGGGAGCCAGGCTACTATCAAAGTATGGTTCTGACAAGATATACAACTACATTTTCAGCTACAAAGGCCGTTACACTTTCTACCCAGGAGGTAATTTTAAATATGGTAAGTAATACTTACGCGGCTAATAAAATCACTCAACTAGTAATTATCTTAGCTGTTCATTTTGATGACTTGTTGTATGTTTTCTGGAATTCAGCGCTTTTTCCAATGTTTAATAGAACAGACCCTGAGATAAAAGTTGTAAAAGCGGTAACAACCTTATGGGCTAATTTTGCAACACATGGGTATGAAGTTTATGAGTAACACACATTAATGCTAATATGTTGTAGAAATCCAACTCCTACTCGAGTTCAAGCTCTGGACTGGGTTCATTGGAATCGATTCAATCCTCACAGCAAAAAGTATCTTAATATTGGTTTAAGCTTAAGAATGGAACAAAATCTCTATCCAAATAGATACCAAGAATGGGACAGACTTCTTCCATTACCTGTTACCAATTGCAAGCCTTGAACAAAGCATAGATTTTTAAAACTAGAAAATATAAATAAACAAGTACAATACCTAGTTCATTCTATTGATCTATTTAGAAGTGAAATAGTATACGATTCAACTTTCTCCAAACATTAATTATGAGCTCAATTAGAGGAACGCCAAATTAATCCGAAATATACAAGGTGTTCGCGCGAAAACTTAGGATGTATTTTTCGCGAGAGTTTGCAATATTAGAAATTTTGATATTGTAAATAGTTCATAAACAGAAATACCCCAGTTTACCTTACTTGCCAACATAGCACCCCAGCCGTTCCCAAAACCACCCCACTTTAAAGTTACACCCTGTATTTTCTTACGACTTATGAAATAACTTATTTGTCTACGTCCACTGATTGTGGTTTTAATTTTAACGCTAGCATGTCAATACATTGCATTAGAGTAATAAAACCATAACCAGTTTATTACTATCGGTACTCCAATATATTTTATGAAATGTACATTCACTTAACCTACACTTTGGATGTGAATTGTCCTACTTGAGGAATGCGTATTTGTATATGTATACTCGGTTATACTAAACTTAAAATTGAATTTAAGTATTTGCAGTTGTAAGTTTAATTTGCATCTCATTCTTGTCACTTTTAAATGAGTCATTAAACCCAGTGGTCTAAGTTTGGAACAAAGTGTAACTTTAACACGTTAACTCAAGACGTATTTTATTACGCCCTCATGTGTTTGAAAATTATTACCGGCCAACGGTAACAGATACACGCAAAAAAAGCAAGTAAAAATAAGCACAAGGTTTACCTTGATTAATAATTGTAGTAATGTATTCTTTCGCTGAAGTCCAAATTTGAAGCAGGGTTGCTTGAATCCGTTTCCGATTTTGACAGTGAAATGGGCTGTTGAACCTAGAATAGTTTCAGAATAGAAAATAAGGGTATTTTAAAAGGAAAGGTAGGAATTCATCGGTTCACCTCACTGAAATAAACACGCTCCCGCGTTTAATATGTCGATATCGTACTGTAGTTCAAGGTAAAGACAAGTTTAAAACGTGTCTTTCTTATTGACTCGTTGTTGTTTCCACCACAATAAAACGTTTCTCATTGGCTTAGCGCGGCAATCGCACATTTCTTCGGTCTGAGAACAAGCGTGTTTAAAAGAATACATCGATGAATTTTATGTTCTCGATCTCAGTTCGCATGAATTCAGAAACCAAAAACTTTACACGAAGCTTTGTGCCCCAAAAAGACGTAACAATCGCATCAAAGCTTCAAAAAGAAAAAAATGAAAAGAGTCTCTTAGTACGAAAGCTCACACGCACGGAAAACTTAGATTAAATAATGTCTGTAGGTGCCACCTGACAATTCTTGTGATACCAGGAAATGCAAATAATTAACGACCTGGTCTTTAAGATTTATTATCTAAGCGCACAAAAGTCTGTATGCCGCCACACCGATTGCACAAATTTGGTCGGGACGTATGACACTCAAACACCTAACGCTAACACTTAAATTTACTATAATACTAGATAAAAAAATTCATTTTTCTCGTTGCATAATAATGCTTACAAATTTTTATTAATATTCTTAAGTTATTCTCTTACACTAAACAAATTTTATATTGGCCTTATACCAAGATAAACAGAAAATACATTGCAGCAGTAAACTTATCCTACCAAATACAAAATTAAAAAAATCAGCTTAAACCTCTTTTACAATAAATCCTAGCTTTGGCCATAAACACCGAAGGTTCGGAACATCAAAAAGACAGGTTCTCAAAGGTATATTTCAAAGAGAGCGATATAGATAATATATTTGATTTAAAGCAGCGCCACGGTAAAACGGTACTTGTTCATATGAATAGATGAGAGACCAGGTAGAATTGGGTATGCAATCCCTACATCCTATGCCGATTAGGAAGGAATCAGCCCGCAGGTCAATTCACTAACAAATTGCACTGTCGACAGCTTTACGTAAACCCGTGGAAGATAGTGGTAGTACACAGCTTGACGGATGTCCTTTACACCTACGGCCCAATGTCGTAAAATAAGAACGTTCTAGCTATGCAACGACTAAAAAAATAGAAGATTGAAAAGATTAAAGAGGGAGAATGGGAGCTTAATAGCAAATAGAAGACAGAAGAGAAATGTCGCTCATTGAGCAAATGCGATAGAAAAAAGGGCGCATAATTAACAACTACTCGACCATTCAAAGTGCAGTCAGCAGCGCGGCGTTGGGGAGCACCACTCTTATGCGAACAACGGTTGTCTTGGAACTAAAATAAGTCCAACAAAGGATCCTAGAGAAAGGGCACAGAATTCAGTATGTCCCTATTAAAACAGATGGGTTAGAACCAGCCACATTAGCGATAAGATAAACCCTATTTCTACATATCATTAATTAAAAACAATTAGGCTCCAAATGATATCTAGACAGATCATCTTTCTACCAAACGCATCCACTGCGATAAGAAAATCAGACAAAGGTAATACGACCAATTTAAATATACCCATACGGTAATTTCAAAGACAGATAACTGCGACGGGCACAGAAATAATTATACGGTAGATAGTTAGTCGAGGATGAACGTAGGAAAATTTTGAATTTATCAAAACAATAAATAATAACGTTTAAACGACAAAAACAACAATCTCTCGTCTCGATGATATAAAAACATTGATAAAGAATTTGTAACAAATATTTGAAATATTTGTGAAAGAAGACACATCAAATAGAGAATCCTTGTAGTCGCAACTGTGTAAATCGACTTTCTTCTACGGAGGCATAGTTTGCGCTTGCTTTGTGTGTTTAAGGGGTAAAGAAACAAGCCTACATCACCTAGTACAAATACTTTGCTACGTGCATTGACGTAGCCTAACAAAAAAAAGAAGAAGAAAGAAAATAAAGAAATTGATCGGGCTCATTCAGTGTGTGAGCGAGGTATAATGCATACAAAAATTAAAGAAGGCCTGAAATAAAAATACACGCACTCATTCATTATAACCACACGCAACATAAAAAAATTATAATTATATAATTAAAAAAAAAAGTTATATCAGTACAGTAGCACCAAAAACAAATGAAAACAAAAATAAGTAGTAATCACAATATGCATGTCAGGAAGAATCAAGAGAAAGATCAATTCTTAGCATAGCGAACTGCCGTTTTTAGGTATCTACCCCGATATTAATTAACAAAGAAAGAAAAAGAAATCAGAACTCTAAAAACCGCAGCCCTAATTCGTCATCTTAAATATAAAATTAAGTATATCAATCGCTACAATATTAATAATAAGTGTCAAACCCCCCCGTACAGATGATAATCATGTTAGAACCACAAGGTGTAATCATCCAACAAAACTGAAATATACTGGTTCAACCAGTTCATGGAACCCATACAAAAAATAGTGGATAAACACGCAACCAAGTGTCGAATATGTTGGACCTATCACACCCTCCTTAGGACCACAGCGTGGCAGCAGGGCTTAGGACTACGCAATTGGTGCCATGTAAAAAAGAAGCGGCCATCGCCTCCTCAATTAGGTCCGAGGTAACAGGTAGGCCTTTCCACCGGAAGAAGTTAGAATCTTTATAGGTGAAATTAATTTATTGTCGTCGAAAAGTATAGATTTGAGTTAAGGATTATTGTAAAGCGGGCTTATGATGAACAGGTAAAGTAGATAGGATGTTGATGAAGGATTTAAGAATAGCAACGGAATCGATTTAACAAAATTATTGTAAAGCGGGCTTATGAATTAACAAGGGAAAAGGGGTATTTAATTTATTCCGAAAATAAACGTAACAGCTTGAGATTTGCAGAGTTATTCAAATCTAAGCTATGTCAAACACGTTAGACGAATGTAGTAGATTGTGGAATAACTACATAAAGGAAGAAATTTAAACGAAATGAAATTATCTGCGTGTAATGACAAATAAAAGATAAATTTTTAACTAGGAACACGGCAGCTACGATCTAGAAACAAATGAGCTATTTATGACATGGAAAGATTTGAAACGATTCAAAGTTCAAGAGTAAGATACATTTAAGTATACGATACAAAAAATACAAAAGGGATAAATTGAAGTTAGGTAGAAGTTGAAGAAATGAAAGATCAATGGAGATATGAATTTATAATGATAAGGTGACGTTTGGATAAAAGAGAAAATATATCTAGATGACGGTGAAAACATAAGTATGTGTATATATTACTCGTTAAGAGCAGACGAAAGTGGCTTTAATTCCTTAATATGCCATGGTTAAGTTAATAAAGGTACTGTAGGATATAATTTATATATGGTACAATTAAAGGTTAGTTTTGAGGAAACCCTTAATTGTATTAGATAAGAAATGATTTGGTTGAATTTTTAGTTTCAAAATGTCAAAGGTAATTTTATCTAAATTTACATGCACCTACTTCATATTCGTATCGCAAATGGAAGAAAATATAAGTTAAAAGTAAATACCGTTATTAACAGAAACAGCAAGCTTTTTAATAAATTAAACGGGACGTTAACCATATTTTTACTTCTAAGACAAGATTTTTAGCCACTTGATTGCATAGTTAACAATGTATAAATATTCCGAGTAGAAAAGTTGGAATATTTTTCATAAAACGACTTTAGATAAAGAGACAGTTACTAAAAACGCTTAAGTAAATTTGTATTTTGCAAGTGATATATTTTGCGAAATAAGCCCCAAGAAACCTCTTTTGTTTTTGAGTGTATATAAATCATGTTAGAAGCTTAAATTTAATTTACGGAATGAAATTTTAAAGAAATCATTTACAAGCCTTTATTTACGACTCGGCAAACAAAAATAATGAAATGCTAGGTTAATTTAATGAATACGTATACGAAATATTTAAACAAAAAATGTTTTAATATTCAAACCGGAAAATATATTAAACATCGAAATAGTAAATGACTAAATGAAAATCACAAGGTAAATATTTTAAAAGTGATAACGAATTACGAGTATATGTCATAATCAAACTTACCTAAAGACACTTTATTGTAAAAAGGAATATATTTTTAGCGATTGCAAATTAGAGATAACTACAGGTCACTTATATAAAATTTTCTTTCAAATAGACTTAAATTCCGTTAAATATTCACAAAACCCAATTTTAATTAAACTTTATTAAAACCTTATTTACTAGTTATTGTATTGGGAAAATCGTGTTCTGACACAAAACCACTGACATTTTTGTATTATTGTAAGGTAACTCAATAGGTTAGGTAAAGTGTACAAATAAGTCACTAGGTGTCTCCAGTAGTATATTCTAAAGTGTCACAACCGGAAAAGATTTTTCAACAAGGTGTTGTTAATTACCGTTTTTAAACGTGATTTTAGGTTAAAGTTGTTTGAATACCTCATGTTTAAACTAGAATAGTGTGCAAAAAATAGTTTGAATAGAAACAAAGGTGACTACTGTTGTTAATTTAAATTACTGTCTATATTTTTTTTGAATAAAACTCCTGCAATTTTGAAAACTTCTGAGTTTGGATTTGGTTTTAAAAATATATTGTGCAACCAGAAGAATATAAAAGGTTTCACAATTATTAAACAGCCATAATTTAATGAATTAATGAAAGCAAGTGTACAACCTGATTAATATGATTTAAAATGAAGCTGTATTGCGGAGATCTAAGCCATAAAGGATTGGATGGACAGTATAAAGCATTTGCAGTTTCAGTAAAGTGCCATTGCAGGAAGTTAGACAGTTATCCTGAAAAAAAAGTTCCTTTTTCTAAAGGAGTAGGTATATCTATCATCAGGAGATCTTACAAATAATAGGAACACAAATATCGTTTAAAGTATCTCTTCATTTTATAAAGCGCTTTATTGTTTATTTGAATAGGATTAATATTAAAACACTACATTTTATCTTTAGCATACATATGTGTTGGTTTCAAGTAGCGGGGCCAGCAATCAACTGTATGGAAGATTACATCAGCTGGACACAAGTTATAAAAGCATTGTTTTTCAATTACATACAGTCAAGCTTGTATAAAGATAAATCGCTAAATGGGTTGTTGCACCTACAGTAGTTTCGGAATAGAAAATGAGGATATTTTAAAAGGAAAGGTAGGAATTCACGGGTACACCTCACTGCAATAAACACGCTCTCGCGTTTAATATATTGATATCGTACTGTAGTTCGAGGTAAAGACAAGTTTAAAACTCGTCTTTTCATTAACTCGTTGTTGTCCCCACCACCATAAAACGTTTATCATTGGCTAAGCGCGACAATCACAAATTCCTTCGGTCTGAGAACAAGCGTGTTTCAAAGAATACATCGTTAAAGTACATGTTCTCGACCTCAGTTCGCATGAATCCAGAAACCAAAAACTTTATATGTAGTAACCAATTTAAATTTGTGATGGGAAGAAACGTTCTCGGTTCGGATTATACAACAAATCTATATCTGCTTTGTGCCCTAAAAAGACGTAACAATTGCATGAAAGCTTGAAAAAAAAAATGAAAAAGATCCCATAATGTCTGTAGGTGCCACCTGGTTTGTAGACCCTGGCAATTCTTGTGATACCAGGAAACGCAAATAATTAACGACCCGATCTTCAAGATTTATTATATAAGCGCACAAAAGTCTGTTTGCCGCCACACCGATTACACAAATTGGGTCGGGGCGTTTGAGATTCAAACGCCTAAAATTAACACTTAAATTTACCATTATACTAGATACAAATTCATTTTTCTCGTTGCATATTAATGTATACAAATTTTTATTAAGATTCTTAAGTTATTCTCTTAAGCTATACAAATTTCATATTGGCTTTATAGCAAGATAAACACAAAATACGTTGCAGCAGTAAAAACGTTCAGTTAACAAATTAACAAGTACTACTGCATTAACTATACATAACTTCTTAAACTTATCTTACCAAATACAAAATTAAAAAGGCCAGCTAGGACTTCTTTTACAATAGATTCTATCTATGGCCATAAACACCGAAGGCTCGGAACATCAAAAAGGTAGGTTTTCAAAGATATATTTCAAAGAGAAACATATAGATAATATATTTGATTTAAAGCAGCGTTACGATACAATAAGATCTCAAAGTTAATTCCAGAAAGAAGATGCATACCTAACTATTTATGATCTAGAGCATGGTTTATATAGGATAGAATCTCAAAAACAGTTTTGACGGGATGGTTAGCAAACTATTTGCGGTTCGAAACATTAACTAAGAAACGTAAAATCTTTGAGATATTCTCAGGAAAAGATAACTAACCAACATGGGTCGTCATATATTAATTAGATAATATAAGATCTGCAAGATAACTTCAAAGATTAAGAGAAGCACATAACGTTTATGGTTTCATCTAATAGTAAAATGAGATATAATCCTAAGAAAATAAATTTAAGAAAAAGTAACATAAAATTTTCTTTCAAATAGGCTTAAATCCCGTTAAATATTCACAAAACTCAATTTTAATTAAACTTTATTAAAACCTTATTTATTAGTTATTGTATTGGGAAAATCGTGTTCTGACACAAGAACACTGACATTTTTGTATTATTGTAAGGTATACTCAACAGGTTAGGAAAAGTGTACAAATAAGTCACTAGGGGTCTCCAGTAGTATATTCTAAAGTGTCAAAACCGAACAAGATTTTTCAACAAGGTTTTGTTAATTACCGTTTTTAAGCGTGATTTTAGATTAAACTTATTTGAATACCCCATGTTCGAATTAGTATAGTGGGCAAAAAATAATTTGCATAGAAACCAAGGTGACTACTGTTGTTAATTTAAGTTGCTATTTAAATTTTTTTGAATAAAACTCTAGCAATTTTGAGACTTCTGAGTTTGTATTTGGTTTTAAAAATTTATTGTGCAACCAGAAGTATTTAAAAGCTTTCAAAATATTAAACAGCCATAATATAATGAATTAATGAAAGAAAAGTGTACAACATGATTAATATAATTTAAAATGAAGCTATATAGCGGAAATCTAATCAATAAAAGAGTGGGTGAACAGTATAAAGCATTTGCAGTTTTAGTAGAGTGCCATCGCAGAAAGTTAGACAGTTATCCTGAAAGGAGAAGTTCCTATTTCTAAAGGAGTAGGTGTATCTATCATCAAGAGATTTTACAAAAAATAGGAACACAAATATTTTTATTGTTTATTTGAAATAGGATTAATATTAAAACACTAAATTTTATCTTTAGCAGACATACGTGTTGGTTGCAAGTAGCAGGGCCAGCGATCAACTGTATGGAGGATTACATCAGCTGGAATTATAAAAGTATTGTTTTTCAATTACATACAGTCGAGCTTATATAAAGATAAATCATTCAATCCAAGTCAAGCGTATTTAATGTAAACAATAAAGTACGGCTGTAACATTTTTTGACGAGATTTATAAGTACGTAGATTCATTGGTTTACTACACTTAATGTACTAATTATTTAATTCGGTAATTAGTTTCTTAATATTAATTATTATTCAAGTGTTTACAATATGATCCATTTAGGAGTCGAGTGTTCTTTATCGCTTGTTTGAACTTTGCTCAATATGACAAAAACGTAAGGTTGTTTCGTTAATTCGTCAAATCGGAGTATTAACCCTGGGTTCGTGAAACAGGTAACATGGATTTTGGAAGGAGTTTCTCGGGCGATATGCGTATTGCCATTTTGATTTGTACCGTTAGATGGAAGGTCCCATATAAGGTTTGGTTTCTTTCTTAACAGTAATTAGGTAAAAGTGTTTAAGTAGTAACTCTAATTTGATTTTAATTACAGCACTTTTTAGAAGGATTGTTTTAAGAAGATTACTATACCACGAGGTCGGAACGTTATAGGTAAAATATGGTCTCCTGCATTAAGTCGTTTCAGTTTATTGGCTTGTGAAATGGGAATAATAAATTTACTTGGGAAGTTATGTTCAAGAATAAAATAAAACAGCATAAGTATTCAATTTCTTGGTAATCTATAATTCCGAAAAATTTCAGTAAAAAAACCGATTTTTTTTTAATTCGAAATATATGGCTCCGTCGGTTGCCTTGTAACCTTCAAAATTTGTTCCACAATACAATGTAAGCGACTAGTTTTATACATGTTGTCCGGCGTCCTGTTCGTTTTGAAGTTTGATAAGTCAGTATCACATTTACCTGGGCAGATTAAACTAACAAATGTTTGTTTATATTGTGAACTAATGAGAATTTTTACTCTAAGTATTAATGTTCACGTTTCAAGTAGTATTTATAGCCTGCAACCGGTTTACCTTTTGCAGCCTAAGTAAATTACTATTAATGATTAGTACTTGAAACTTAAGTAAATAATCAACAGAATTCACATGTTTGGTTATAATTTATACATCGTTTTAGGTTATATTTTAAGGAATTGTTTAACTTTGAAATGACGCGTAGCATGTGGTTCAGAACTTTGTAGAATCGCGATGCCACCTTATACAGATCTGGATATCAAAATACGTTGTTAAATGTTGTTCTATAAAAGTTACTGCTTAGTAGGTAAAATATAGTCTACTAAAATTAAATCTGCCGCCACTTTCTGAAAGCGTTTGTTTTTCTATAAATATTTGTTGTATATTTTGTAAGTGCAATAATTAAACATAAAAAAGACTACAAATTTATTATACGAATAACTTTAACTAAATTTACTGTATTATTTTGGGCAAATGCTTTTAAAACAAGGAACTTAATTCATTGATCCATATTTTTAAAAAGGTGAGATATTTAATGGTGATCTATTGGCAATCGATTTTATAGTGTTTTACATTAGCTTTGGTCAGTAATACTACTTGGTATTTATAATAGTAAAGTTTAAAACAACAAATTCTTTTGTAGTCTTGTCTTACAGAAGTCCATAAGCAACTCCAATAGTGTGGTTTGATAGCAGATATATTTTTATTGCCGGAAATGATTTTATATGATAGTTCTTTTGCCAAAGCAACCAAATAATATTTCACTAGCGTTTATAAGATCTTTCTTTTGCAATAACAATGTAGTTAGAGCATAACCTCTAATGCCCTTTCTTTGCTCTAACTATACCTTTTTGCTACATGTACTACGCCCCAGGATATATTTTAGTTTTCTCATCTTGATTATCAAAACGCGATTTAAAATTCAATTTGTGTGGCAATTTTCATGTATTGCGTAACAATATTTAAATAAAATGAAAATATGGATGAAAATTCGAAATCGAGGTCGATACTTATTCTCGCTTCACCACTAGTTGAAGACTTCACTATTTTTGTCGCTTTTGCTGACATACCGACACTGGTTTGCGGCGAACGTATGCAGCAAATATGTCCTGTGGCATAGCGACACAACAGGCGAGAGAGGGGAACAAACAGGGGAACTGATCTACGCCCTTCAACTAGACATATCAAACAAACCTAATAAACCACAGACATATAGCAGCAGGGCTGGAGCCGAGACAAACATCCATATAATATTTATAACGACATAACACACGGAAAAATACTCAATTGAAGGGTAACCGACAACGAGACGATAAGTGATCACAGCTTAATCTTGTACCTAAATAAGACCTAACTCCACCAGAACACACGATTATGAACGCACATCACACATTAAAAAATACAACCCTAAAATTGCCAACTGGCAAAAACCTAAGAATACTTTTCTAACGCTAATACCCATAACACACAAACGTGCCAGACAACTGACGCAATTAAGACCGCTATGATTGCATTAATACCCTAACAAGGAACAATACAACACTAAAAAAGTACAATAGATACTGGAATTAACCGCACTTAAACAACAATGCCGAAGGACCAAAATAAATTACAAAAGATCCGTGACAAGGAAGGAACGACCGCACCATCTGATTATATAACCCGACTCAAAGGACAATTACACATAACAGCCATACGAATTAAAATGGTATTTCTGGAGGGTCTTTGGAGAGAGACGCTTACTGGTTGATCCATAAGGAATGCCATCCAAAGTAGTAACCAAAATAAATGAAAAGAGCAACAGCATATTTGACCTTGTAAGAAACTAACGCCAGAAGACAAGGAACTGGGAGAGGAGAACGGATATTCTCATGACAGCACTGTTAACCGAAAACGAACCGCAAAATGGAACACCCGAACAAGCTACCAAACGTATACGATTGACTAAACAAAACGAACATAGAAATAGACCCTGAAACCGGGTAGACGAAACTATCTGACCCTATACAGACGAATAAGTCATTGCTAAGGTGCCCATAACCGCCCAAAGCTCCAGGACTAGGCGGAAGTGATAATGACATTAGGACTTCAACGGGGCCCGCGTTCCATAGCCTTTACAACAAATGCCTGAATAAGTCTAATCTTCCGATCGCCTAAAAACAGACAGAAGTTGCTATAATCCCAAAAGGTAAACAGAAATACCCAATAAACATAAACCCATACAGACCGATATGCCTACTGGATACAGTGGGTAGATCATTTGAACAACTATTATGCAACAAGGTGCGTGAGCACAGAAAACAGGTGGGGATGCATCTAAGACTCTACGGGTTTAGCGGAGGGCTCTCTGTAGCAAGTTTATTTGCTACACTCTCTAAATTGAAATATTTTTTATTTAATCATCTTATTTGATTACTTCATATCTTTCAAGGTCTTACTATTTGCAGCGATAGATTATAAACTTTCAAGCTATACTTACGCGTATCGTGTTTTGTGTGATATGTAAACGCTATACTACTTATTATAAACATTTCTGCATCGTTTTAAACACAATGGAAGGAGTGTCTTTCCACGCTTGGGTTCAAAACTGACGCTTTCACGGAACGAAAAATAATACGATTGTGCGTCCTCTTTAAATTCCGAAGAGATGTTCAATTTCTTACGGAGGGCATGCACTCTAAGAATTGCAGTAGCAAAAAAATGAAATAAGTTTAATTAGTTATGAAATAGATTTTTTCGTTAATGCGCTGTATTTGAAAGATAACAAATTGATTAATATTGGAGCAACTATTGCTAGTAATGGCATTTGAGAATACACGTAGAACTTCAAACCTAAGTTTGATAAATAGAGAGTGCCAGGACATGTTGGTCGTTATTATCATCCATCACTAAAGAGTTGAATTTGATATTTAATCAGTGCAGTTTGGTAAAGTAAATACAACGCTTATCACTTAATCCGATTAATAAAATAAGTAAACTCTTTTTTTGACTACTAATATTTGATATATGATCTGAATATATTGGCGCGGATTAAATACCTTATAACGTTGAATAGTAAATAAAATTCTAGGTACAAACATTCAATTCTCTGCCTTGAAATTTAAAACAGAATTGATTATTAGTTATTTAATAAAATATAATGCTAATCGTTGAAAAATTTCCTTTTGTAGACACAGCTGTTTTCACGAAAAAATCGTTTTTAGATAATCAAGTGTCCGATCAATCAACAAAAGCAACCCACATGTCTCGAATCCTGTAAGATGGTACCAGAGAAGCAGACAACTTGGTCTAAGATAAAGTTTTCTTCCACCTGCGTTACTGATGTTGCTGTTTTGGAAAATAGATATCTTTTTGGTTGATTTCCAATTAAACAGCAGACGGGACGTTACAAAATTACGTCCACAATGCACGAGTAATTATGTAATTAATTGCAGAGTCATTTAAACCAAAGTTCATGTTAGAGCATTTGTTACCGTTACCTTCTTTTGGTACAATCCTGTTAATGTCGATAAATTCTAAACTATAATAAGTAAACATTCGGATCGTTATAGAAATATTATGTTATGCTATTTCTTAAGGAAACGCACTTAACAAAGCAGCATGTATAAATTATGTTTACTTTTTTCTTGTAGTTTATTATGTTTAATTTTCTTTTGTATATATTTAGAGTTACGCAAATTATAGGTTTTTTGTTGTTTTGTAAATATCCCTTTTTGGACTATGTTTGTTAAAGGTTTAAAATAAAATACCTGTTGAGTCCTGTAATTTGTTCTTTCAGAATCACCCACCTCACTCTACGATGTTTTTAAGTTATCCCAAAACCTAATTCTTTTGGATTTCCATTCTACCATTCAGTCCCTGTTTGGTTGCGGTATTAGGTGTAGGCGATTCCTTTACTGACTTTTACTGTTTTCTTTCGGGTCTGCGTGAAATACCGTAACATAAATTTGGTGCCTAACGTGACGCTACGATTTTTGAAACCTTTCTCTTTTACTTAAAATTTAATCTATTTCTGAAATCGTTCTCTTTATTTAAAAAATTTTCTCAGTTTTTTGGAAACCTCTATTCGTACTCAACGTTTCGTCTCGAATTTCTTTGTACATACACCTGAATTGCTTAGGGTTTATGTAATAAAAATTGATTTAAATATCGTGCACATCACTGGAACTATAGAAAGTCAAACGTAAACAAGAAACCAAGCGAGACAATTTGTAGCTTAATATTTAAACACTTACTGCAATATTTTTTATTTCATCCCACACAGATGATGTACGTTGCTTGCCAGATTCGTAAACTAAGTTTCTAAAACTACATAACAATACAAAACGATTATTTCTAGTTGTAGCTGAAATTAAATACGCGCACTAAAATCACTATCGTCGATGATGACAATCAAGCCACACTACACTTTCAACTGATCATATACGAAGCTCAGAACCCGACGTTTATGTATTTAAAATGAGGTAAATGTAATTCAGGCAGAAAATACTGTATGTTGATTCAGAACCCGAAGAAGAAGATCGGCAAAGCACTAATATCCCTGATCTTGCTTCATTTTCCTTCTGGCGACGCAAACGTTTTAAGCCCCATTACTAATCCGCTGCGCCCCCAATTTCTATGTTGACTCCGTACTCCTTTAGGACGTGATTTTTGAACTTTATACGATTTCTTGTTTTCTAATAATTTTATTGTTCTGATTGGTCTCCCTTCTCTTTTTTCGTTCTTACTCCTTGTACTTACCTAACTCCGTATGGGTGCGGATTAGAATAGTTCTACGGTACGATCGCCTGCCGTAAGAAACGACTAAAGCGGTCCAACACACACACACACACACACACGCACACACACACACACCCACTGTTCCTCACACGCATACATATTTGTTGTTGTTCTTTCTTTTGTTTAGTTTTTGGTACAGCTTACTAGTGGTTTTATTTTTAGGTTAGAGTTTTCTTATTTTTAATTTTGCTTCTCCGCCCCGTTTGGTCCACTTTCTTTTTCCGTTGCTTCCGCTGGTTTTCTTATTGTTAGTTCTCATACGAACTTAGTTAAAATTTTCGATCTGCTTCCTGTGGTAGGTACTTTCTAGACCTTTTTTTTTCTTCGGAAACCACGACTTAGCTGACTTTTAGGCCTTGTTATCAATTATTTTTTTTAGTTGTTCATTTAGTACGATTTTTTTGTTATCATCCTTCGTATGTTCGTTCAATATGGTTCTTGGTTACCACAGATTGAAGTAAATTAACTTTTCCATCCAGCATTCACACTGTTCCTTTGCATATTTTGAGGCTTGACATTTGTCTCGTTTTGGCTTGTACTGTTAGTTTTCCTCCTGGTTCTTTTTCTTACTTTGGGTTTCTTCGCGAGAAACCAATTTCTTTTCTTGAGGTCGAAAACTTTACTGTTTCTTTGCTAGAGATATCCGTCCTCCGACGACTTGTTGCAGTGTTAGGTCATTCCATATATTTAATAGGGGATTTTTACCTTATACCTTTCATTTTCCTATATCTTTAACACTTCTTGACTTGCTCCAGTTTACTGGCCCTTCGAGACGGATAAAACTCTTGCGGTACTTCTTGAGCTTTGCTTGTAGTTTTCTAAGACGATTTCTTTTATTTTTTTCATTAGTGTTTATTGGTCCCTCAAGCCGGATACAAAGTCTTTTGTTGGTGTTTGAGTTTTTCCTGTAGTTTTTAAAACAAATTTTCCTTTGCTTTGTTTTATTAATATAAAGCCTGCTGATTCCTACCCCAAACTTTTAATTTTGCTATAGGAAATTCGTTACGTTCAAAATCCGGCAAGCAACCTTTTCCGCATGAATATTAATTCATCTTATTTCTATCTAGAACGCCCTAAAATTTATAAACAAGTTATAAAAGCTATCAATCAACAAGCTCGATTTCCTTCCACTTGAAATTAGTTTTTATCAAGTATTTGCTCTATAATATTTTGTCTTACAAAATCAAACAGCTGTTTAGTAACGTCACGTTACAAAGTCACTACAAATAAGTTCTAACACCTGCAGCGAATACGTCTCAACCACAGATGCACATATTTATGCTTTTTTTTTTTAAGATAAGGCCGCTTACCCATCTGCCTAGTAAATGAATATTTGGAATGGGTTTGCTATCTACACCAAGTCCATACTGTTATCCTGCAGCTGTGCAGATGGTCAAAATAATAAGATTGTTTCCATTTGTTAACACGTTATCCTCTTGTTGGTAAGCTGTTACAGCTGGAGCTGCTGTCTGAGAATGCCTCACACTTGATCTTTTGTCGATGCTTTTGAACGCTAAACACCTTGTCCCTACGTGATTTTTTTTATATAAATATAGACCGTATTTTTAAAGCGGTACATCGAATACAACATCTTTTTAGCAAAAGAGACGTTGTAAGTCGCGATCTTAAGATGTTGTTTGTAAGTAGGGATTTAACTTAGTTAAATTAGTTGAGTCAGTGTCCAATCTATCGAGAAAAGCAGCCTGAATCCAGTAAGATGGTACCAGAGAGACAGGCAACTTTGTATAAGGTAGTTTTCTCTGCTTGTTTTACTGATGTTGCTGTTTTAGAAGATGGGTTTTTTTTTTTGTTAACTTCCCAATAAATTGCAGACGGCACGTTACAAAATTACGTCCACAGTACACAAGTAATTATGTAATTAATTGCAAAGTCATTTAAACCAAAGCTCATGCTAGAGCATTTGTTACTGTTACCTTCTTTTGGTACATTCCTGGTAATGTCAACAAATTCTAAATTAGAGTAAGTGAACACCCAGATCATTTGCGTTAAAGTTATGTTATATAGATTTTAATGCTACGTTATTTCTTAAGAAAGTGCACTTAACAAGCAGCATGTATAAATTAAGTGTACTTCTTTTTTTGTAGTTAGAATTACTGTAAAGTTTGTGTTTAATTCTCTTTTATATATATTTAGAGTTTGAAGCCTTAAGTAAGTATCAAGATTCTAAAATTTTATATTAGCTTACCAGTTTATATTTTTATGTTATGGAATATGCAAATTGCGCTTTATTTTGTTTTATGTTGTGACAGAATGATTACGCAAAATATAGGTTTTTTTATTGTTTTGAAAATATCCCTTTTAGGAATATGTTTGTTAAAGGTTTAAAATAAGATACCTGTTGAGGTCCCTAGTTTGTTCTTTCTAAATCACCCACCCCACTCTACGTCGTTTTTGAGCTAGCCCAAAATCTAATTTCTTTGGATTTCCATTTTACCATTCTGTCCCTATTTTGTTGCCCTATTCAGTGTATGCGATTTCTTTACTGACTTTTATTGTTTTCTTTTGTGTCTGCACGGAAAACCGTACACTTTACTCTACAATACACGTCCAGTCCTTTGAAATTTTTCCACTAATTCCCTTAGATACTTTCTGCATATGAGATTATTAGGATAACGATATTTAAACACTCGCTCTGCTTCGTGAAGATTACGATCAACTTCTGTATAAATAAAAATTGTTTCAGATTTGTCTTTCAATGGATGAACGTGAACCATTTTCAAAAAATTAATTTGAATTATAAGCACAACCTCAAAATTAAACTGTATACCAAAATTATCTTCTGTTTGTAAATGATTACTTGTGATATCCATAAAACTGAATCCTCTATTTTTTGCCGTCAGTATACTAAATAGTGTTTTCTTTAAAACATATCTAAATGTGCATTCACAGTGAAATTGTTGGCGATTTTTTCGATGGAGGTCTTGTCTTTACACATCAAATAGATCGCTTCTAACTCTGGAGCTACTCATCGAAGTTTAGTAGGCAAACAAGCGTTGAATAGAGATTAAAAATACCTTTCAAATGAGGTATCACAAGAGCACCTTTTTTATTAGAAAAAAAAGTTGATAGTTTCCATTTGCCACTGAATAATGTGGCATATGGTAACTTTTTGTCAAAACTTCGTTTAATTGACAACATTTTACCTGGTTTTTTGTTCAAGAGCGATTTCGTGTTCCATTCAAAAGTTAATGGCGAAGGGGGGACAAAAGTCCCCACTGCGTATATATGGAAGTGGAAGTGCGTGCGTGAGTGCATTCGTGCGTTCTTGCGTGCGCGCGCGCGTAGGTGCGCGCATGTGTTCGCCCGTTAACGCGTGCGTGCGTGCGTGCGGACGTGCGTACGTGCATGTGTGCGTGATAGCATGTGTGCGTGTGTGAGTGCGTGCTTGCGTGCGTACGTGCGTGCGTGCGTACGTGTGTGCGTACGTGCGTTCATGCGGGAGTGCGTGCGAAATATCACAGTTTCTTAGGATAATATTTTTGATAAAACAAATTTAATTAGCATTACTTGTCATTCAACATAGTTCTAACTTTCAGGTATTTTTACATACATAGTAGTTGTTAATGACGCACGGGTTTTTCCACATGGCGACGCTAACTGCAAGCGACCTTTATTGCAGAACAATGGCACATTTTCTATATTTAGTTTACTTACTATTATAATACGAATAAGAAGAGTATGCTCAAATTGGAAGTTTTTAAAATACAAGTTCTCTGAGCAGTTTATAAACATTTATATAATTAAAAATTTATTTATGAAAACTACGGACAGGGGAAATTACTGAAACTACATCCTGCGCTCAATGACCTAATGATACACAATCTTGAATTTATGTATAAAGATGAGGATCAAGGGAATTACTGAAATGACATCTGCGCTCGTTGACCCAATGAAACGCTATCTTCCACCTCTAGTACAATTACACATCCAAGATCTTGGAGACGGTATTTTATTATTTAGTTGTTCAAGGTTGTACGTAATACGTATACAGTTGCACGATCTGTTAAATGTAAGTATTTTTTTATTTGTATATTGTACCATAGGATTAATCATTTAATTGCTTATGATAATTCAACAGTGCGTCAATCAGTGTATCTTATGGAATATATTCTTGAATTCTTCAGTTATCCAAAAGTTCATAGAATTTCATTTAGCTTTTAGAATGATAGACTAAGTTGTCTTGTATGTCGTTTTTAAAAAGTTTTGGAGGTTAATCTTATATCATAATTTATTGGTAACAGCAGAACCGCTCACAGTGTCAACTAAATTAAAATTTGACCAATGTTTTTTAAAATATTTATTTAAACATCTAATACCGTATGTTTTTTAAGTTTTGTCATAAAGTTCAAAGGCCTGAAAAAAGATAGCTATGCAAACATCAAGATGTCCTTGGAAGTAAGAGTTTGGCTATTTATTAAGCTTCAATTCGACAGTAAAGTCACTTTACGGAAAATGTCATTGCAATTATACAGGATGTCCCAAGAACAAGTACACTACGAAACTTGCGTATTTTTAAATAGGACATCCTCACATTTTCTTATCAATTTGGGTTCAGCATCAAAAATAAGCTTTAGTTTGTTAACATAATACGGCACCTATAGTGAGCTGTTCCGCCACTAACAATTATTTTGTAATATTATAGACCTATTTTGAAAAATTTAGGGAGTAGCAAAAAATCAAAGTGAAACATGACATTTTAAATTTATCATCAGCCCGATGGCTACTGTCATTAAAAATAATTAAAGAAAAAACCGACGTAAGCACTTCAACGAAGCGGAGAACGTAAATTATTTTCCGCATCAAACATTGCTCTTAAAGATAACTTCATAGGAAACAATACCTTTGAAAAAATATCGGGTTCTTCATCCACTTTTTGCAGCATGATGTTGCAATACTTTGTCTGATTATCAAAGTCAGTGCCGTATAATTCTTGGTGAAGTTGTATGTGATATAGATGATATGGTATGTTTTATTAAAATTCTGATATTTGTTTCTGCATCAACCTCACGAGTGCTCGTATACAGATTTTCTTCAAGTGCTAGCAGAATATCCGATCCGTTATCTTTTGTAATACCTTTACAAAATGTTTGATGCGGAGAATAACCTCATTCCACGCGTTGTTGAAGTGCTTACGTGTTTTCGGATGCAACCACTCTTGGATGTCGCTAATGATACAAATGACTGGCCAATAAACAGTTTCCATCCACTTCTCCTAACGCGAATACCATTAGTTCGTTGTTTTTTGTAGTAGAATATTTTCTATAAATATTTACTACAGTATGTTTGCTCGTTATGACGCTTGTGTTGCAACACACAATCATATAAATATCAATGTCTCATGTGTTGGCAAGAATTCTGCATACATTATGTAGATAATGTTTTAATTTTCAGTGACGATATGGAGCAACATTTCATACACCTTGAACGGATTTTGTTAGAGTTAAATTTAGCGAGACTAAAGTGAACATGAAAAAGTGTGAATTCCTCGAGGGGAAGATCAAATTTTTGGGATACCAAATTAGTAATGAGGGTATATTTATGGACAAAAATAGGTAGATTATCAGAGATACTAGTATATCCTAGACCAAGAAACATACGCACTCTAAGAGCTTTTCTGGGAGTAATGAACTTTTATAAAAGTTTATCCCGTCGTTTTCACGGATGGCTATTCCATTAATTGCTTTGTTGAAGAAAGGGGTTAGATGGTCATGGAGTGAGGCTTATGAAGAGGCATATCGAAGCCTAATAAATCAATTTCATGAGCAGGTTATTTTGAGACACCCAGACTTCTCAAAGGAATTTGTGGTACGCACGGATGCATCGGATAATGCCTTAGTAGCGGAATTATATCAAATTCAGGATGGTATAGAAGAACCCATCTCGTTCATCCCCAGAGCTCTTAAAAAGCATGACATAAACTATACAATTAGTGAGAAAGAAATGGCAGCAGTAGTCTTCGCGATCACAAGATTAAAATTCTACCTGATGGGAAGACATTTTGTAGTTGAAACAGACCACTCCGCTTTGTGTTCACTTTTAACACTAGATTTACAAACAACAGAATATACAGATGGGGGTCTTCTGTTGCAGAACTTTGATTTTGATATCAGGTACATAAAAGGCAAAATTAATATAGTAGCAGATGCTCTTAGCAGAAACAAGGTGAACAATAATTTAAAATCAAATGACATATTTGTAGCGATGCATAATTTGGTGAGAGATGATTCAATATTCTCACATGGGAAAACTTTGACAATGCAAGAAAATGATGAATGTATACGAAACATAAAAAATAGGTTAAAGGTAATCCCAGATTATAAGCAGTTTGAAAGTGTTGATGGTTTTCTTATAAAACACTTAAATGGTGAAGACCTATGTGCTTAACAAAGAATTGGCAGTATCAGTCATAAAAGAATTACATATTACATATGGGTATTTGGGGATTAGAAAACTGTGGTTGTTCTTTCGAGAAAATTTCTATGCTCAAAAAGACCTGGAACTCGTCAAAGAAACAGTGAGCGCGTGTCATCTCTGCACTCTGGGTAAATACAAGAACCACGCCAATCAGAACATCATTCAAAGCATTCAGGTGGACAATCCCTTAGACCTAATTGTAATAGACTACCTAAGTAATTTGGTACCCAGTAGAAAGAAAAATAAACATGTCCTAGTAATAGGGGATGAATTCTCAAAATACACAAGGTTCTTTCCTACTAGGGATTGCAACACAATAGAGACAATCAGAAAACTAGAGCAATTCATCACAAAAGAAAGAAGATTCAAAAAAATACTGACGGACAATGCAACACATTTTAACAATGCTAAGTTTGTGTCGCACTGGGAAAACCGACAAATATGAGTTGTTTTCTGTAGCATTCGTCATCCTAAGAACAACCCTGCAGAAAGATACATCCAGGAAACATGTAAGCTTTTGCGTACGACATCATATCAAGATCATCGAAGTTGGGAAATAAATCTGCCAAAAGTTGAAGGGTTTATAAATCACACGCCTCATACAGTCACTAAGGAGTCTCCCATAACTTTAATGAGAAGGGTGTATCCGGATAGGCCGTTGGAAATTACACCAAGAGAAGAGGAGTTAAAAAGAAAACTGCATAGAGCCAGGAGAAGGCTACAGGAAAGAGCACGAAAGTACGTGGATAAAATGAACGAGAAGATAAAGAGGAGAATTACCTTCCAAATAGGGGACAAGGTAATCATCAAGAACATAAGGGTAGGAAGAAGGCACCTTTATATATGTGCCAAGTTACACTTATCATATGTAGGTCCATTTCTAGTAAACAAGGTCATAGGAGAAAACACGTATGAACTAAAGGATGTAGATTCAAAGGCGATCAGATGAAAATTTCATGTGAATTTAATTTACCCATACAGGGAATAGAAGCAAGTGTACAAACAGTAACATAAATTAATGTAAATTGGGAAGTTAAATAAAGACATAATTATAATTTTGTAGATAATATTGAGGGAACAATTTGAAACAAAGTAGACCTGTAAAAAGTCAACAATAAAATAAAAATATAAGAATTTTTAATCAATGGGGATTTATTTCACGTTGGGCGCCAAAAAGGACATTGGTTAAAAATTTTCTATTTTAATTTGGGGGAATAATGCTATGATAAGAGGGTAGTTTAGGGGTAGATTAAGTCATAGGGGTTGTAGGATAAATATAAATAGCTTTAACTTTAAAAAAATCAAATAATTCCATCAATTATAGGAGTTAATCGACTATTCTGCAAAAAGTCAATTGCGAGGACACTGTATGTAAAACATATTTGATTAAATGCATGAAAAAGAAGCTCGTATAGTAATAATCCGATAACATTTAATTAGTATAGTAATGTATGCGGCGTATAAAATGTTTAAATATAATTTTCGAGTAAAGATAAGATTTTAGAAGCAACTAATTGCAGCAAATAAAATTATCGAGAAACATAGATAAATTGGCATTCCAATTATTTAATTATCTCGTCGAAAATATCAACGCATCCATATGCAAACGCATCTTAATACGTCACTAAATTACGTGACTAGAAAGAACATATTTGTTCAGAAAACCAACATTCTGTAGCAAACAAATAAACACCAAGCGGTTCAGATAAATCTTGGACTTTCAATTGACAAACATTGAATACGTAACTAGATAAAACTTATACTTGGAAATATTAACAAAATACTGTGATTTAACAGAACGCTTACGTGACCGAGAAAGCATTTCGTCGAAGAATTAAATCAGGGAATTTGAGAAAATGCCGAGTTCTGCCAGATAAGGCAAAGTACAAGCCTTGATCAATAAACACGCCAATGAAAACGATTGGTGGGACGGGCTAATAAATACAATAGGAAATGGATAAACATTTAGTTCATATTTAACCAGGCACAAACTATCTTTAATATGCAGTAGAAAGTTACGTAATTAACTAGCGAAACAAAATTCAGAATAAGTTTGAAAGTGAGAAATTGTGCGATTAAAATAAGCCGATCTACAAATAGACGTAAGTTAAACAATTAATTAAATCTATTTTTAATATTTAACAAAACAGGCTTTCTTTTATTGGGACGGCTATATTGAAGGCAATTCTTGTATTGGGACGGCTTTTGCTGATGCCATCTTATTGAGACGGCATTTTGTTGATGCCATTTTGGGTTGTGACGGCTTTTGTTGAGTCGATGTTCATATCGAGATCTAAGCCTTAACGCAAATCTTAAAATAGTCAGAAGGAAATGTGCCAGAAATCAAAATTGGATCATTCTGGCCAATAAGTAAAGCGGACACAACAAGGGATGCAAAACATAGACATTATGAGGGAACTTCAATGATCATTTCAGATTAGCGATTTTCAAACCATTTATTTATAGACTGTTTCAAATGTAATATTTGTTATACATTATGTATTTGTAAAAGTCATCAAAAAGGTCATTTGAAACTATGAAAACAGGGAAAATCATTTTAGAACGATCGAAGATACTTAAGGATGATTAAAAGATATTTTTTGCTGGCTTTCGGAAAAGCATAAATTTGGTAAATGTAAATATTCTATACAAGGGAAAAGTTTGAGGTTACAAAACATTGAACATATTATCAATTATTATATCGTGTGATTTTAAACTGCTTTATTTGAATTCATTTAAAGGGTAAAATAAGATTTATTCAGTGAGTTAGTCGTGGTAAACAAATAAAATATAACGTACAACATTGGGGCTTAAAGGAAATCAAAGAAAAATTCATATCAAATAAAAAATACAGAGCAATTTAATGACACGCCCGATCGTGGGGCAAAGCACAGCAATATAAATCACGCACAACGTGGGGCAAAGCAAAACAATTTTAATCACGCCTAAGCGTAAAGTAAATTCCACAGCAATTTAAATATATATATATATATATATATATATATATATTTCTGTGTATGTCTATTCGGAAGGAAACCCTAAAATTTTCGTGCCCCACACTTTGGGCGATATAATTATGTGAATTACTCTCTGGAAACCATCGAGCCCCAGCGTTGGGACGTCATAATTCTCTGTAGGTTACCTGAATGGAACGCCCTTAAAAATTTGTGTTGTCACAAATACCTGCACCTACCTGAAAATAAAACCCTACCATCTAGACTTGCAATTCATATCACCCTATAACAATGCCCTTTGAAGATGCTTTCCAATTCGGACGCCAAAGCCTCCAGCTTCCTCAGTGATATTTGCCACGGCTGCTCTCTTGTTCTCTGAAAATTCTATCCTACTATTTAAATCATTAAAAGTTGACCTCCGAAAGTACATCACGATTTATTTGAACATGAAGTTGCTATTCAAAATTTTCAGTTTTACATTCCTCATACATCTTGAATATTTAACACATATTATCAATTTTAAAAGTAGTCATATTAAATAAAATAATTTGAAAATTTTTCTAATTACATCAATAATTAACCAAAAGTAACTGGGCTTATCCCCAAACTTTACTTTAAACCCCAAGTCTAATACTAGCTCATAGTAAAAACCTTTCTTTACCTATGTGCTGACTACGGCACTGAAATTACCAAAAACCCTTTTACTTTGTACAAAAAGTCAATATTACACCTTCATTTTATACCACCAAACAGTACATAAATAGATTTTCATATACTCCTTTCTCAAGGTAGATCGTCAAATAAAATATCTTTGCAATACTATAAAATACACCAATAATCGCCAAATTGTCATAATCACCTACAAATCACAATAAGCAAAAGTTTAACAAAGGTTGCATTACCTGGATTGTAGCACCACAAGCTCTCTCCCCCCCTTATTCATAAGCTCTGTTCTACCTAACCGATCGGTACTATCGTCTATCTTGCTGTTATTCACCTAATCTAACCATCGTACACTGTTTGCAACCCTCTACTGGATTTCTGATTTCTTTTCCAACCAATATCTTCAGAAAACACATTGCATCTTTGTCTCGCTTATTTGCCTTTAAATTTTCTTGTCTAACAAACGTTTCAAAGTCAGTGATCACTAACCATATGCTATCTCCCCTTCTTTGCTACATTATGTAAAATATAGTCTTTCTCTTTATATTATCGATATGTTTCCGCACGTAGCGTGCAACATTTTATCTAACATAGACCTGTGTTTGTTTCTTAACGCTCTTTTACCAGGAATCCAATACTTGTTGACAAGCGTTAAACTTGATACAAGGAACCTGTTTACAATGCTAAACCTTTCTGGAAATATTATACATGTTCCCGCTTTATATTACCCTAAGTTACACAAATGGATAAATGACGCTTTGAACATGCGTTAATAAATAAATTCATCCTCTTCCATTATCGATTTTTATGCTACAAACGTAAAATTTCTCGCATTAACACATTTGCACGCTATTTTATTTTACAATCTTAACTACGCTACGTTTCCTACATATTTATGAAACTATGCTGTACGAAATTACATTTTCTACCTAATTATAATTAATATTTACAGTGAATTTTACAACTACGTACAATTAATCCTAATATTTAATGAAAATTGGTAAATTATTATCCTATCTTTCGGAAAAACGTCTTAAACTCTACTTGACCCTTATATACATGAGCTACCTTGCATTAAATAATTATTTGACTTTTCTAACACCTATTATAACCTATAACCTATAAATCCACAGTAATATATATATATATATATATATATATATATACATATTATATGTAGATTTTCTGGGTATTGGTCATCAATAATATTAAACTATTTTTGTATGACGCGTTTCGGTTTATTACAACCATTATCAAAATATCTTTTTGTTTTGTTCCTTAGCTAGTTTTTTTATTAATAGTGTGTGCTTCTTCATTAAAGGGAAGTATGCTGTAGTTCTGTTATCTTGATTAATAGTAATATTTGTTAAATATACGGAGTTATTCATCAATTGCAAGGTCTTCAATTAAAGTTGTTGATAATCTTTCCCAAAGTAATTAAACATATGTTTGTTTTTCTGACCATATTATTAATATTATATGTAGATTTTCTGGGTATTGGTCATCAATAATATTCAACTATTGATGTGACAAGAGGTCATATAGAGATCATTGAGCATCACATCGTATTCATGCAACATCTCAAAGCCCGAGAAAATATATACATTTTTCTAATACTAGATACTGCCTTTCAGTGTAGAAACACTTCGGATATTGTACTTTAAAACGCTTTACAATAGTATCTTTAAATAGTAAAAATGCAAATCATGCCTTCATACTAAATGTTATTTCAAACGCATTCCAGAGCATATAGTATAATACGTAAGTTGAGAATTCCGTAAAAGTTTTCTTCTGAGAGTACGAAATACCATTTAAAACACGCTCTAAAAGAACAAATATTATTAGAAACCAGTTCCAGTTCATTTTTATAACTTCATTACATAACAAGACTAAAAGCATATTTGTGATATTGTTCGAAGCTTTCACGCCCGGAGTCATTATAAATATTTATGGTTCCGGGTTGGGACCGTGTCATTTTATAAACTAAGGTCGACGTTTTGCCAACTTTTGTAAGGGCCTTCATCAAGACAAGAAAATAAGTAATAAAATAAAAATAATAAGTATAAGAATGATAATACTAAGTAGACAAGTTAAAGTGTAAAAAATATGTAAAGTTACTTCTGAACTAGCAGATTCACTTGCCCATTTAAGCCCAAAAGTGTGTTGTGGCAAAGTTACTTTTTGCAATCACAAACTATAAGATATTAGAGTTTTAATTTACTTTTCAAACTACACCAATTAAGGAACTGTTTCTACTACTTAATAAATCACAATTCAGGGCAGCATAATACAGTTAACGACATTTTTAAAGAAATTGCATTAGCCTATAAATAAAATTAATCAGAAGCGTATCAATCTTTCTAAGTGTTAATGACGTAAAAATCTCGATACTTTAAAAGAGATATATAATCAGGAACAAAGGTTCAATGATCAATTGTCCGTTTTTCGGTCAACTGCAAACTGTAATTAAATTTAAGTACGCTCCAGTTCACGTTAGAGGTTTAAAATATTTGTTAAGAACAATACGTTTTAAAGTCAACTACGTCCAGAGTAATTTGTATTATAATATGAAAAACTCAGATTGGAACTATCATAATAGCCTTAATCAAATAAATTCCGTGTATGATACTGGAAACTTAAATATTTGGATATTCAAGAACATTTATTGTTAAATTATTTCTAAGAATGGAACGATATTCAAATAGAAATTTAATTAACAATTAGGACAGCAAATAATTTATGAGCCCAAGTATAATTTACTGGTAAACGCAAGTATAACATTGTTTAAATTTTTTGAAGGACACTTGCTTATTATTAATTTTAAGTAGGTTAAACTGCAAAAGAGTTTACAATATAGATGTTTTCTTGTAAGTGGATAATTTTAGATTTTTTGACGTTAAATTCCAATTTAATGTGACCATTATAAAAAGATTCTTTTAATTGTACCCGATCAGTTACACTTATCAATGGATTTTAAACAAAAATGTTAAAAATAATCTATAACAACATTAAAAGAAATTTTTGTACGTAGTGACTTACATAAGAAAAGTTTTGAAAATACTAATTACAAACAGAGATTATCTGATCCCTGTATTAATATTTAGTAATTATGAAATGTTGGTTTTTTAAACATACGTTGTTAATTACATTTGTAGGTTTTAATGTTTGTGTATAAGTAATCTTTTGGATAATATGTGTTGAAAGATGTTTATGGATGTATTAGAAAGATCGTTTATTGATGAATATCTGATGATATTATAATTTTGATGTTGGAGTTTCATTGTTTTATTTAATCTGAGCTAGCTTGGCAATTCGGACATTTTCAGACAATAATTCGTACTATTTTTATTGATACCTAACGTAAAAAGTGCGATTCATTTTTATAAACTTTACATTCCATAGCAGCTTTTATTGGCTTTCAACGCCTGGAAAGCAGACAGCTACGATTCACAGTACCTTTTATTGGTGCCCAAAGTCGGGACTGCATACAGCTATATTCCATAGCACCTTTTATTGGCTCGATTAAGCCATTTAAAATTTTGACTTTTTGTCTGGTAAAATTTTGTGGAAATTTTCTGCGTGGCATATCCGATTGGTTTACAGTATGACTGACAGAATGAAAGAAATTCGCGAAGGATTGAGAGCTGAAGGGTGAAAATTAGTTCATAAGGAAGCGTCTATTTAGAAACCTGATAAAGAACGATCCGGAGATAAAGAAAGAACAGAGTGTAGATGAAACTCGGAAATAAAACATGATGGCTCTCTTATTAAATTTACATAAAAACATGCAAGAAATGAGTGAAAAGAATGAGAAAAGCATGGGAGAACCAAAAGAAATAAGTGAAAGGGATGAAAGAAACGTCAAATAAATGAGTAAGAATATAAAAGAAATGAGTGAGAAATCTGATAAAAATATTCAGGAATAACGAGCGGAATTTAGAGAGAATGTAGCAAAATTAAGGAAAAATCTAAAATCAGAAATTGGAAAAAATGAAAAAAAATTTGAAGAAATGAGTGAGAAGTTAACTGAAGACTTAAAAGAGACAAATAAGACCATAGAGGATATAAAATTTAAAATTAGAGGAAAAATGGTAAAAATTGTGGAGGATATGGATAATATGAAAGAGTAAATTGTTCAAATAAAAGCGAATCAGGAAGCGCGTTAGAAAAAGACGAATGGAAAAATTGGGAAATTAGATAAAAAAGTAAACGAAATTGAGGAACGCTGCCAAGTAAGATTTACAACATTTAGAAATGACTTAGGAAATATTGAAAACAAAATAGAAAATTTAGAAGATAAAAAGGAAAATATTAGTATCGGAGAACCCGTGAGATGGAGTCCAAGCAGTGTCATGTTAGAACACTATTCAAAATTTTATGGGGATAACAAACTGAAACCTAAAATATTCTTAAATAATATCAAAACTTTAATACAGGGTAGCTGGGATGAACAGACAAAACTGAATATAGTAAAATCCAAATTAAAAGGAAGTGCAGAAATCTTGTTTGAACTTATTGAAAGTGAGTTACACTCCTTTCAAGATTTTGAAGTTAAATTCTCAAAACATTTCTGAGCGGATAACCAACAAATCATAGAAAGGGATAATTTAATCATGGGGAAATACAGCAGCTGTTCAGGCATGACAAGGAAACCGTATGCCATAAAAAAATTCAGTGTGGCGAAACAACTCGATCCTCCTCTAGAAGATAAACAGATAATTAAATATTTAACTGGATATTTCGAGACAGAGGTAAGAGAATGCATCGCCTTACAGAACATCGTAGACAGATGTATTCTTAGAATACCTTCAAAGGTATGATGACGGGTCAACCCCGGAGGATGGAGGCCAGACCTAGGGACCAGGCCCATAAATTTCTTCAGGTATCAGAGAAGCAGTGAACCTAAACGTTACAATAGCAGAACGTTCGATAGGGAAACGTCCCTAGAACCAACCGGGGCCAAAATAATGCCATCAGAAGAGACGGGGAAGGGAGAATGAATCCCGAACCACCGAGAATAGGACCATGATACATAGAGGTGAAAATAATGAAAACCCATAGAAAAAGGGCACCAATAGAGAAAATAACAAGACATACGTCACGACAGTGAATAGACCAGGATCTTCAACGATAATGCCGGATTTTTTAAGTGACAAATCAAGCACACCTAGAAATTAATAATTATGAACATCAACTTGAATTTATAAAGTTTGACTTAGAAAGTGATGAAAATTTAAGCAACAACTTATTACATATTTTAAATTTAAATATAGATACAAGAGATACAAGAGCTGAAGTGTCGCTAATTTCTAAAAATTTTATTAAGAATAACGTACACAAATTAAATAATGAGTTGATAACCATAAAGAAACGTAACTTAGTAGCACCGAACAGCAGAACGTTCGCAAGTATAAACAGGATGGCAATCTTAAGATATGAGTTAGGGACTATAAAGTTTGAACTCGAATTTATGATTGTGCCTGGATTGAGGATGGATGTGATTTTTGGGATGGATTTAATTAATAGGTTGAAGTTGCTAGTAGAAGAAGATTGTGTGGCAAAGCATATATTAAATGGGATGATGAGGTAAATGTTGAAGTAGAGAAAGACTGTATATATATATATATATATATATATATATATATATATATATATAAAAAAACACTACTGTACTTTTTGTATCAAAAAAAGTTTGCTTGTCGTCGCTTCCATGCTAGGTTAAATGAAAAAAAAAATGCATTCTAGATCATTTAATTTTCTCTTCTATTATCGGCGGCGCTTAAAATTTGTCTTGTTAATTAAATACAGTGGGTGTAAAAAAATTTTCTTTTTTACTAAACTTATTGAGAAGCGGTATGAGGGCACGCAGTTTTGCTAAATTTTTTATTTATTCTTATTCGGTTCCCCAAATTAAATCATGGTGAGTAATGCAATTACAAAAAAATTACATATCGCGCTTTTAATTGGTGAAATGAATCGTGGAAGGTATCGTTCCCTCATTTTGTTTCTGTAAATCCTTATCTTTTTATTACTGTTTTCCTTGTAATATCGGGGTTCCAAAATCCCACCTACATTTTAATTATGCGCGTGTTCAAAGTTCGATTCGTATTCTTGAAAACCCATCTCTATCAATTATAAAATTTCTTGAACTGTCCAGACAACTTGAACAAGATCACTTTAATTCGTTACATTTTAATATTCCTTTTTTGTCTCGACCTCATTGAGTACATTTTTGTAATTAATATTTTTAGATCTTATAACGTTTCATAAAAGGAACTAGTTTGTCATATTTTTATGTTGCCTCATACTCAAATTCTCCTTAATCTATTAAAAACGTAGCTTTCTATACTAAAATAATAGAATCTTTATTTACAACTGTAAGAATGTACAAGTTTATTTATACAATGTAAGCTGAATATAATTTTAATTAATCATATAAAGAGTAATCAACCTCTATTGAATTTTATGGATCTTTTTTATTTATTTGGTGTTTCTTTATTCTGAGTCTGATGTTGACAACTTTAATTCGTTTTTCGATTATGTATAACAATTCTGAAAGTTATGTACAAGTTCTATTACTCACAAGTTTTTTTTTTTTGTTACAGGTTAACAATGGCAAACGTCGTGTTTGTTCTTTTGGCAATGTTTTCTCTAGGTCACACTTATTCAACATTAAGAGATGATCCTGTTATAGACACTCCGTTAGGTCCAATCAAAGGAATAACTACTAAAACTGTTTTGGGAAAAACTGTATACAACTTTCTAGGAATTCGTTACGTTAAGCCGCCAATAAACGAGCTTCGATTTCAGGTAACTTCGTTTAAGTATTACTATTAGATTGGTAGCTACTGACTTCTGACATGAAAAATGCTTTAAAGGCAGAACTCTAATTTGTATATGTCAGATGGGAAATTTGGAAATATTTTCTATGTTGATCCGAAAACATTAAATTAAAAAATATTTACCTTACACCATCATTATCTTTTTGCAAGTTAAATTTATTGTTAGTCGTTCAGATTTCTTTAAACTTGTTGCAATATTGTAATATAACATCCGCTTTTATGCACTTAGCCTTAATTATTAAGAAATAACATATTTCTCTATATGAATTCAACTTAAAGCGTCTGTAAAAGCAGTTTTAAGTAATATAACTGAATTTTGAAATTCGTCCGATAAGGCACATCTTCAAATTTTTTGAAGCTTGTTTGCAGTATTGTGTAAGTATATCGATTGTACTAGTTATAGCACGTTTTGGAAAAACTTAAAATTTTAACTTGTAGCACTCATACTGTCAAAACCATTTCTTCAGGAGTTGAGATAATATCAAAACTAGATATATATATATATATATATATATATATATATATATATATATATATTGCTGTGTAATGTACAAAAAGCCTCGCCAGTTTCCTGGAATAAAATCACAAAAAATTTTATTTTGAACTCGAGCCTCACTTTTGGGCGCTACGATTTGCTGTGATTCTCTTCTGATAATCGCCTCTTTACTCTTTCCGCCTCGGCTGCTCACCTAGTTAAAACTTTCATCCTCATTCATAAAAAAAAACAGACACATTCCTACCACAAACATCAACGTTAACTCTATTTACATCAATATTTATAATACATTAAAATTTCAAAATTAAATTGTAGCATAAATTTCAGTATCATAAAATTTCAAGATTAAATTTGTCATCATTTTAATTTGCATCCAGAATTAAAGTCCTTGTAGGATGCCTACTAATTAATTTAACAATATTTGCAGACCTGAGTCTGAATAAAAGGGAGCATCTTCCACCACTTTACGTTAATTAAACAGGTTCGTCTAATTGAGCTCAAAGACAGACCCAAATTTTCATCATAATCAAGAACATAAATACTAAATACTCCTTTCTACTTAAACAAGAAAATTTCACCTTAAAATTAAAAATTTGTTGTTTGTACAAATTCACTACTGTCCATTTTAAGTAAACAAATTATAAAGTTATTCAACACACACCAAAACATCAAAAATCTAACAACAAAGCATAAGTTACCTGAAGGTTAATGCACTCGTGGCTCCAATGTACATCGTCCTTTGTTAATCACACCATTCCAACTGGGTTATGTTTAGGTCCTCGGATTACTGGTCGCTTTTAAAAATTTTCTCTACACCACCATTCATCTAAAATTGATTCAAGGCTTTTCAGGAACTCATCTAGGTATATCTGAATTTGTTTTGTGTATCCACTCACGATTACGAATAACATTTGATTATTAACACCCCGGAAAAATAGCAAAGAAATTCATACTTCTTTCACGCTATACCCAAAACTGCCTACTTTTGTTTATTCATTTATCGTTACAAATTTGGATACTTGGTACAGTAATACTCGCAAATATAACTAAACTTTATTACCTTGTATCTTATTTTCTAAATGCACTAAATAACTTTCATCGTAGCACGTAAAGAGCAAAACTGTTTTAAAGTATTCAATAATCACCAAAATATACGAGCAAACTGTTTAAAGTATTCAATCAAAATCGAAAATCTAAGAGAGCGAAACTGTTTAAAGTCCGGGTTTATATAATGGCTAGCCTGTTCGTCGCTTTTGTCCCTCAACGGCCAGTTTTCAGAATTTTGCATTCTCGGTTCTCTTCTCGACAGTCGGGCATGCGATTCTATTAAATTTTCACACGCACCAGTTGAAAATCTGAGAAATTTTCCACACGGCACGCAACCACGTCCGAGAATAACTAATTAATTTTGTATCGAAATCGTTACGTTTACACCTCTCATATCTGCATCTGACTACAACCAATCGTAGCTCTCGTGACGCTGCTCAAATCACGCCTTTATGTATTAGTGTCTCAGCTTGACGCATTTTCTCTTTCCTTTTCTAACTTTACTATCGGCTGTGTACAATCCACGTGGACTGTTAAATAACCCACTTTATTAGCATTTCCCGTGAATATTAAGCGACGGTTTCTCCAACATTCTCTGTAACCATTTGTTATCTACAAAATTTAAGCAGAACGTGACTTTTAAAAATACGCAGGTGTTCAATCGTAATACTTCTAAATAACACTTTTACGATTTGAATACTATTGGGTTTTTACAATTTTTTATGCTTATTATATGTTACTAATCGTTCAATTAACTCCAATTAAAATAATAATGAATGGCATTGACTTCTACCCTTTAATTTTTAGTGAATCCTAATTAAATATTAATTATTATTTGTACATTTTGTTTAATACCGGTTACTTAAAATTGAGTTAATTAATATAAATTTTGCACGTAATTTCTATTTGATTCCTTACTTGGAACAATTAAATTACATACAAATTGAGCATTTTAATTCTGCTTCTTTTTATAGAAAGCGTTTAGTAAATAATTTAAAACCCTTATTTTTAATGAAACGAATGGATTTTTATGCTTCACGGTTTTAATAACGCGTCTTATCTAATAAAATTCCTTATACACGGTGATTAAAATTATTTGATGTCGTTAATTAATTTTCTACCCTGGTCTAAATTTGAGTAATATATATATATATATATATATATATATATATATATAAGAAATATTAGTAATTAATTACACAAGGTAAGTTGATCAATACTAACGTATAGTTAATAAGATGAAATAATAACTTAGACTTTTATGCAAAACCCAAATAATCATTTCAAATCGAGCTAGTAATTTAGTAATTGAAAGATGAAAAATATAAGGTCCCAGAGAAGACTTGAACCTGTATCTTAGGCTTTCCGGTCCCATGCGTTTTCTAGTTATGCAACCGGAACGAGTAACGACAATTGAAAAATTGACAAATCTAAATCATGTATATATATATATATATATATATATATGTATACATGATTTAGATTTGTCAATTTTTCAATTATTTTCAATTATTAAGATGAAATAATCACTTACACTTTTATGCAAAGCCCAAATGATCATTTCAAATTGAGCTAGTAATTGAAAGAAGGAAAATATAAGGTCCTGGACAGGATTTGAATCTGCATATATATATATATATATATATATATATTGTTATGGATTCAAAGGGTTAAATTTGAGGTAAGCAATGCAAGTTCAAACACCCTGTATAGAGAAACGAACATAACATATTTACGCGCAAAATTTATTTCATTTACTTAATTTAAACGGACAAGGATTGACGTATTTTTATAATTCATGATGGAAAGGTTAAGGGTACATAGAGAAAACCAGTTTTAAAAAACAAATAAAAACGCATAATTAATTTAATTTATTTTAATTCAACGTGTAACAGCATTAGAAAACGCACCAGGGTATAGAAAATCAATAATTCCAAGGCAAAAGGTGTCGTGGTAGCAGACAAGGACGTCAATTGTATCGGATATCGTGAAATATAGACTCCAAGAATTGTTATTTTAAACGGTCGATAATTAAGAATACCTGCATATTTAAAAGGTTGCCTTTTTCGAATTTATCCGCATAATAAAGCGGACTTCAAAGAAAATATTTCCAACCGTCAGTGGCTTCGAATAACAATCTAACAAAGTTTCTTAAAGAGCAGAAGGGATGCACGATCAGTAATATGCTACAGATAGAGACGGATATAAAAGCATTGGTTTCAAAACGCACGTACTCAATCCACGTGGAGTCATGAGACGCGGTCAGCAATATTGATTTTCTATAACTCAAGGGGGGTTTGGAAAGCGACATCAAATATGCATAAGACAGAGATAAAAATATTACAGGCGGAGTTTTATGACGACACAGAACAGTATCATTGGTTGAAACGAGTAGTTTTACAACGGACGAACACGCGACAGGTGAAAGCGATTTTTCATATCACGAGTTGAATTTCTGGAAGCTTTAAGGCGGTTATATCAAAATTTGGAGAAGTATTATTTTAAAATAAGTATTTCGCGTGAAGAGTGGCCTAGAGGTGGCAGTGTAACGGTATAAATACTTTAAGAGAATTAGTAGGGCTCTCTTTGTATTTTCATCGCTTTAGACTACTTATAACAATAAACCGACGTTATAGTAGAGGCTTGTGAGTATTGAAAAATCTCATAATTCAGTAAACGTGGTATTAGCACTTATACCGTGGTAAGTTGAGGCCTTATAGTTATTAACGTGAGTAGTGTCGAGTGAATTAAATTAACCGAGGTCCAACTAATACCATAACAAGCTAATAAATCAATAAACAAAAGTATAATTTACGTGAATTTGTATGCTGTGATGGAATGCTAATTGGTAGCAAGGAGCTCGGCGTATACTGAGGTTATCATCTATCTGGAGGATCAGAGCGCATAGTCACGAAGCCAAGGGGTTCTGTAGAGCATCATCGAAGGAGATGGAGACTTGAAGCATTTCCAGGTAACTCATTGAATTTTCTGTTATCGGATAAACTTTTGGAATTATTTTGTGATGTGTGAGTGAACTTTGGGGTTATTTATGGTTATTTAACGTATCGGAAAGGATACGTGTACTTGACAATTAGTAGGGTTATTTTAAATATTGAAAAAAGGGTGTATGTAAAGCTTACTAAATTTCATTATGAATTTATATTGGATTGTTAAGGGTACATGGGTTTATTAGTTTTGTAGTAATTCTATGCAAGGTAAAAGGCATACATTAATAAACTGGGTTATTATGAGCTCACCATACTCCGGTGTGCAATAAATATAGGGTATTATTTGGGGCCCATTTACTCCTATTCAAACTTTAATCCGAATAGAACAGCACATAAAAGGGAACGAATAATAAAAACTACTTATAGCAAGTTATAAAGCACTGAATTCAACTTAGTCCCGCACTAAAGGAAAAAAAAGTTCAAGTGTACCATAACACAGTAAGAAAATAATCTACATTACCACAGTTGATCGTCAGTAAGTGTACAGTGTGAGCAACTGGCCAAACGTCGAGGGTACTAAATAACACCAACAACAATATCTTAAAGACGGATTTCCAGTATTTCCATTACGTGACCCAACGGTGACGGTAGCAGGGCATAAACTATAAATGCAGAATCATTCACCCGTAAGTAGGAAGCGTACTTAGATTTCAGTATCAGTTTGCATGTAAGTGACAGAATTCACACAAAAAGGACAAGAACAAAAAGTATCACTAAATCAGGAAGTAGAACCAAGAAGCAAAAATAAACCAGGACGTAAACCTAACCAAAAGCCCGTTATTATAGGCCGGCATAAACAAAAAAGCAACGTTCCCATAACAGATGTAGGTGTGCCATATGTTTTATACCAATACCTAGTTTTCTATAATTTAAGCAAAATAGTAATCCAGATTATTTACCGAGTTGATTGAAGAATGTATGTATTGCACGTCTTCCGGTCGACTGAGAAACATAAAGGTTAGGACGTTAGAGCTACTACGGTCTGCATTGCGAATACTGCCAACGAATGAATTAGTTTATTTATGGGGCAGGGACAGCCGACTGCGGTTTTTATTAATTTGAACAGAATCGAGATATAACTCTTCAACAAGATACTTATGGAAATATAAAAATGCATTCGCCCCTCTATTATAAAATAATTGTTTATTTTGCCGAACGAAGGTTTTCTTTTTTTTGCTTTTAATGGCTTTGTGCCCTAAGCCTCTGAAGCCCTAGGCGGTCGCCTAGTTCACCTATTCAGTTCCGCTGACCCTGCTTGGAAGTTTGGTTGTATACTATAATGCATCTTAAATTGGCTGTTTGTTTTGGAAGATGCAGTGACTGCAAGTTTATATTTGTTAAACAATGTTGCAGTTGTTTTGCTCATTTCACTATTTGGGTATTGGGCAATAGGTAAGCTGTTTGATTAATAATTTTGTTTAAAGGAAGCAAACATTTTTTAGTTTGAATATTTTATAAAAAGTTGCAAATAGTAGCGTTATATTAGAATCTGCTATGTAAATTAATTTTTCTTTTATGCATATCAAGTCTGCGTAGTTTAATAGTTTGAAAGTCATTAAAAAGTCGTAACCTTCACCCTCAATTTTAGCATCATTCGTCTTTTGCAATTTAGAAATTAAAAAGTTTCCCTCGGCATAGTTACTTCTTTTCCTAAGAACAAATACAGATTTTTCATGATGTGTAGGGATTGATCAAAATATCTTGTAGCAAAAATATACTTTAATTTTAAAATTTTTGTTTTAGCCACCTGTGCCAGTAAGAGCTTGGACAAAGGTATACAATGCTACAGAATATCCACCGCCATGTCCTCAACCAGAAACGCCGGGTTGTAAAGAAGACTGTCTTTTTTTAAACGTATTTACTACTAAGGTAATTATCATTTCCTTCAATATCATTTCTACGTATTATGTTTCAGTTAGCAAATGCTAAACGTCCAGTTTTTGTGTTTTTTCACCCTGGTGGATACTATAGCGGAGAATCTACGTGGGGACGTCCAGATTATTTTCTAGATCAAGAAATTGTATTGGTGTTCTTACAATACAGGATAGGATCGTTAGGTAAATTTTTTATCTACAGTGTTGGCTTCGTAGTTACTAACAAATTAATATGTCATAAATAAGTGTTTTCAATTTGCGCAATTTTTAGTATTTTAACTTGTAGTTCGCAGTAGTTAATTATTGTTGATCGTTTTGGAAAATTTTAGAAATCCAATTTTTTAATTTTTATTATTTTAACCAAAGGCACTTTCTTGTTATCACTATTTATGCTCTACAAAAATGGCATCTTTAAAATTATGATCCGCATCTCATCCCCGAGAAACCGGTTAATATAAACATAATTTCTTTACACAGTCCCATACCAAGAGATAAACTGTAGTTCATTAGATAGAGAATATTTGTCATTATGAATCCATTAAAATTAGACATATTTGCACACTTGATTGAGATTTTTTCCAAGATCATAATAATACATTTAAAACTATCCAAGTATTTATTATTAACTTATTTGCATAACATTAAATTGTAAGGCTAAAATATGATGGAGATGAAGGCTATTCGTTATTTCGAGTTACCTACAGTGAAAAGTTACTCATCAGGTATTTATGATCAAATTTCTGAAACTATAACTTACTGTAACTGTTAATGAATGAACAGTTTTTCTATTTAACTGTATAAATTTATAAAGATACCCACAATACGTTCTTGTTATTAGATTAAGAAACTATAAAGTAATTTTGTTCGTCGAAAACGTTTTCAATTAAGCTAACTAATTTTTGATATTTTATTTTTCATTTTTAATTAAGAATGTTTATCTTGTATTTGTAATGGAAGCATAATTGTATAATAGAGTTGAAAACATAATTGTGTTATAAAGTTAAAGACTTTTCATATGTATGCTTTTCACAACTAATGTAAAGGTAGTAGGTTTAACCTTGTAATAAATTATATTGCAATTACTTAGAGGCATAATTAATTGGCAGGTAATTTAACATTTTATTTTAGGGAGCTTTCTTTCAGCTAACAATTTAAAATAGGTATATTAGTGTTCCTACTGATAACGTTTGTTTTATGTTTGTTTTAACAATATTGTACTTAATTATTCCTCGTGTAAATTTTAGCCCAGAATCACGTTCCTGATCTCGGGTTTCGGCATTTTCTTGGTATTTACTCTGGGGTTTTTTCCTAGAAATCCCTGTATTTCGAGATTATATGACGCACACGATACTTCCTGATTAAGACTTATTTCATAGACACAGTAGCATTCATGGACCCTCTTCAAATACTTGCATCGCCCATTCCATTGAGTTAGTTGGTAACCATTCTTGTTTGCACAATCAATGTTTTCTGTGTTTCATCTAAACAGAATTTTAAGCAAAGTACTTCACCGAATTTCTGTGTGGAATACGAGCTACATTTTCATAGGCCAAAACTGTACGTAACATGTTTTTTATCTTCAAGTTGATTACAATTATGAAAAATTAACACTGTGTTTGCAAATTATGTTCCGCTAAATAGTGTCTGGAAGTTTGTTATTTGCGAAGGATGTCTAATTTAGAGTAAAAAGCTTTCCAAATTTTTGTACCGGGTATAATTCAAAGTAGGAGATGTGAAATATCTTGTAAAACACGAGAAAGGCGCATTATGTATAGAGGAATTCTTAGACGCATTTGAGTTGGTCAAAATTCTTAATTTGAAGTAGCAAAAAGTTTATTTTGTACGAGTGCGAATTATAGACCATTTTGTTCCTCATTATTTCCTTATACAAAATATAGGCTAATCAAAATTAGTGTAAAAATTTGCAAAACCTTCAACAAGGGATTGCGAAAAAGTGTGTACCAGAAATACTGCAAAACAGTATAGGTAGCGCGAGAAGAATAATATATTTGTATAGTAAACGAAATGGTTACATATTCAACATTATGGGCTACTTACTGTGTCCTATTTTGTTTCTTTACACAAAGTACAGGGTACTCGAAGCTTCTCTCAAAAATTTACGATAATTACAATAAACTGTTGTAGCAGAATGTGCACTAGAAATGCAGCAAAGTAGTTTTGAGAACACAAAAAAGGAAAATATATTTGTGTAGTAAGCGAGGCAGGAACATATCCTACGTTTACTTTAGTTCGTTTTTTTTATTAGACGCGGTTTTAATCTAATAAGTAGTGCACTATATTGCACACAGATATACAAACGTTATTTCAAGACAATCATGTAAAATAAGCCTACATTATTTATGTGGCAGCGTTCTGCAAATAGTAAAAGTGCAAATATTCGCAATACTTCTTGCTTTTGCATCAAAGTAAACTAAAACGCAAATTTTTAATACGAGAATTATTTTAAAAATAGCTTAGTTGCTAAAAGCAATATAGCAACATTTTTAAGCAAAGAGAATTATTGTAATAGACGCATGAAACAAATTCCAAACTGGCTTTATAAGCAACCACACAAAAAAGAAGAAATTAATTATTTATCCATATTATTTTATGATAAAAAAGTAAGAGTATAGGAAAATAGACTAGTTACACGTGCGATACCATGAGCCTGTTAACATCGTTATTATTTCCGAGCGCTCTCTATAGTCACCATGTTGTTGACTAATACCGAACTTTATTGCATCGAAATGTTGTCACCATAAAATTCAATCATTTATCGATATAATGATTTCCGTAGAAAGGACGATGACTAAAGTGCTCCGGGATAGCTCAGGTGGGACTCTTTAGGTCGTAGGAAATCGCCTGACCAGTAAGGACAGACCATGCAGGAGTGAAGTAAAAGCTAACCAAATATAAGGGCGCCAGGAACGAGGAGCTAGCAGACTGCGAGAAATGCTCCACGGTTCTCAGACAGACCCCTAGGTAATTCACTATACCAAGAAAGACTAACGCTCTAAACCAACGAACTAATTTATTATACAGCTAATATTTTCAATTAGACAACCAATTAATTCATTAACCTTAAATACTGATTGAAATGTTAAAGTGGACGGTAAACTAACCAAAGTTCTATTAATTAGTTATGAGCAACACATATTAAATACTAAACATCTATGTATAAAACAGGCTAACTAAAAGCCACTAATGCAATATCAGTAATAATCTAAAAAAATAGTAGTTATTGGGGGTGCACGTTTTATGGCCACAAAAGGTGCTGGACAAATATTCTGTAAATAAGCTTAACCCAATATGAAGCTCGTGCATAGATTTACACGATACGCCTAATTTTGAAAGGTGTAACACCTAAATAGTTTATAAGAAGCAACCAGTATGTTGCCACAATAATTACTTTAATAGTGATACTCAACTAGCGCATTACTGAAATAAGTTTAAACTATCTGGTTCAATTGTACATAACTTTATCCAACCATACATACATGCATTATAACTTAACTACGAAATACAACTTGAGATTCCTACGTTGAAACTAATAGTTAAGATTCACGATAGATCCAACCATCACAGGTAGTGAAGAGTAAAGTTGTAATATCAAATCGAGCCAACACCATAAACTAGCTTGAAATGGGGCGGTCCGTATACCTTGCATTTGCAGTATATCTACACGTTCGGGGGTATTTTGCATAAAACAGGTAACTGCTAACTGGCTCTGGAACCAGGACCCTAAAAATAATCCAAATAGGACAAGAAGTGTTGGGAACTTACTACTTACCACCAATGTGGGTAATGTATCTGAAGTTTAATAAAATGAAGCTCAACTGGCTTAAAAACGGAGACGACGTTGAATCCGCCATAGGCGTAATAATTAAATTTCTTGCACTTCAACAGCAAGATAATTAATTTCAAATGAAGGGGTAAACTAAAATGCGCCAATATAAGAGCTATTTCTTTGGTTAAATCGCTCGATGCGTCGTGTCTGTACCAAGGTAAAAATTCAAGCGAGCCATACGCTAAGATTTTTATCAGAATGTGTTAACAAATAGACTTAACAACATTCTAACCAATAGAATATTAAAGTAACAACAGGAGGCGTTAAAATGTACTGCATATAAAAATCCATTTTGTATTGATTGCCAAGGATCAGCGACTGTTTAATAACTACATCAGCGAAGTCCGTTTCCTTACAGCGTTAGATGTCAGTGATTCTCCACTAGAGCTGTGGGTTGCAGTATAGGAAACTTAATGCTAGTTACATATCCCCCAAATTAGAGTATATATGTAATTAATGGAACTATTAAGAATTAAGAATTATTAAAACTTAAGTTAGATGCAACAATGTAAAATCGAAGGACATAATAAAAAGGTTAATAAAAGTTCAACAAGCCAGACAGTGAAAACGAAAACAGACATTGTATTCCAGACGTAACGTGATACTGCAGGTGCAGGTCACAGTAGGTTATAAGACAGCAATTATTAGGATTAAGATTGTTACTTTGTATTGTATAAATGAATAAAGAAAATAGAGACATGAGATCTGCAGTTCCCACAAGCAATGTGAGGGGCACATAAATACCCTTCAGAGCCCAAGATGGCCAGTCAGTCTAGGGCTTCTCAACTTTAACATAGTTGTTAGTTTAGCTACTCACCGTAATTTTAGTTTATTTAATTAAAGTGAATTTCAACTTTGAATTATTTTGATCTCCGTCGTTACAGAACATGGCGTACTTGTAAATTAAATTTAATCATTGTAATTCAGTATAAAATAAATTTAATAGAAGTAGTTTTTTGGAAAAGCTTTTTTAAAAAATCGCTCCAAGAGGCCCAAAACCTAGCTCGCTCCTGTCCGAATACATACCGTCGTCGATCAACATGCGGTTTCCATTTAGTCAAGTTTTGCATGCCATGATCCATTTTCTGGCATAATAGTAGGCACCGACCAAGTACATTGCATTATAAAGTGTACAAAATATAAACATTAGTTATGTTAGTACAGAGACTACTGCAAGACTCGAACAGATAATTAAAAATACATAAAAACTGCACTAGAACCTTAAAAACTTCATACATTTTCATTTTAATTCGTTGTGTTTTCACTAAAAGTAACGTAATCTTTGAAGCATTTAAAAGCTGTTGCAGTTAGGTTCGATTCACAGTTACAAATAAAAAAAATTTCAACTCCTTTTGTAGACCCATGATTAGTCACTAATAAAGATAATAAAAATATATTAAATACCACTTCAAGCAGATATTTTAACTATTATTTCTATATCTATTAAGTATGAAAATAAATGTAGTTTGGTGCAGGAAATAGTGCCTTCAACATTCTTCTCCATATCATTAAGCTAAACTTTATTTTATAATATGTTAAGGAATAACAGCTATCCTTTTTCCTTTAATAAGAAGCTTCACATATAGTAGAAGATACTGTCTCCCTTAGTTTTCATGTTCAATGTCTTATTCCGTAAAGATCGCCAAATGAAAATAATATTTTGTTATTATTATCTAATTGCCTTAATTATTTTTTGAAACAGTTATGCTTGTTGTAAAGTTAAATCGATGCATTTAATTTAATACTATTAATTCTATTTCTTTTAATGTATGTGTATAAAACTCAATTCTACGTTACGGATCTGGAACTCTGGAACTACTGAGCCCAAATATACTAAATCGTCAGTATTGATACTCTAAAGACATTTACATCAAAAAGAATACTTTAAGGAATACTAGAAAACCCCACCGATATAATTTCTGTAAAAAAATCAACGAATTAACAAGAGAAACATAACAACAATAACAATTTATCACGGAAACACCACCTAGCAAAATTCAACAATGAATAAGTAACCCGTTTTTAAAACTTAAAGAAGATCATTGCCATAGTAATAAAATGTTATAGAATGTTAAGACGGTTATCAAATTGTTCATTGTTTTGTTGATTATGCTTTACACTTTTTCTTTATAATTGGTCGAATTTACTATTTTATTGGACAAAATGACTATATTATATGTAATAGTGCTGCTTTACCATTTCTTTGTGGTTTATCAAGTAGGTTCTTAATTCTGATCTAAAATAAGAATTTCAGTGGTAATAGGTCTGGCGATCGTACTGGTATGTTTGGTCTATTCATGAGAATGTGTAACGACCAACAAGTATTCTGACAAAACGTGCAACATTATTATTATTCTAATAGGGTTTCCTACGTATAAGCCAATTTTAAATATTTTCTTGTAGAAAAAGTTATAATCCAAATAAATTTGATAAAAGTATTAACAAATATCATATGCTGCACTCATGTCTCATATCTTCAAACACTAAACTGCTGATGTTTTAGGTTTCATTAGTACAGGAGATCATTTAGCACCTGGAAATAATGGATTAAAAGATCAAGTAGCTGCACTTAGATGGGTAAAAGTTAATATTGCTGCTTTTGGAGGAGATCCAAACTTAGTAACGATTGCTGGTTACAGCGCTGGTGGTTCCAGCGTATCGTTACATTTGGTATCACCCATGTCGAAAGGTAAGTCACTCTAAGATTTTGTTAGAACTGCTTACACAGTTGACTACCTATAATATTTTTAATTTAACACAATTGTGTTTTATTGTTTTTTTTTGTTAAAGTTTTCTAGTGCATACTACTATTTTAAATATCATATCATATATTATTACAACTGCGTACTTTGTTTGTGCTTATTTAGAATAAGCAAGTTCGTGCTTGTACCTTTAAAGGGAATCTAAATAAAAATTGTCAAGAGGGGAGGGATCTGGGTACATAATAATAGTCTTCGCATGTTTTAAAATTATCAATTCTACGTTTGAAAGATTGTTTGTACTAGTTTATGTGAACAAGATTGGGTTTATACGTTGCAGTATGAAACTAAACAATTAATTACTTTTCGTATGTTGGAAATATCTGGGATTTTAAAAATATCAGAGTCGGTCTACTATTTTGAACTTTGGGACAATTCGAAACGTAGCCATTATTTAGAAAGTTGAAACAATGATGTTCAAACGATTAGACCTCATTCTTTCTAACAGAATGAAAACGGTTTCCTTTCAGCAATTTTGTTCGTATCAAACTCTTTCAGAACAACTGTTTAAATTTCTAACGTTTTCAATTTTTCCAAATCCGCATTGAATTTACATTCCTTATGCTTATTTAAAAAGCATTTAATTTTAAATCAATTGATCATTTTATAGGAATTTATTTATTGGTTTAGTCTTTTTCTTTGCCATATTGTTCTCATATTTGTTGTTTGTATTTATATTGGACCGTCACATGATTAGGTGGCGACGCCCTTCATCGGTCGTTTGTGAAAGAGCAAAAGTTTGAGGTTCAAAATATGACATCGTGGTGGTTTTTGGCATTTATAGCATTCGCGTTTAATTTTTAAGAGGGGAATTCTATTTAAATATGGCATCGTGACTGCCAGAAGCTATTTTGGTTCTAGGTCTCCAAAATGGTGGTTAAATATGGATATCGAGTGCATAGCTAATAGTATTACAACTATTGTCATTACAATTACCACTACGAGGATAAAATTATACAAATTTAGCGTTTTAAATTTTTGATTTAACTTTCAAGACGTAACGCATGGCTTTAGTATGAAGTGGAACGTAGTGAAATATATTCTGTTTCCTCAATTAGTTATTACTAAGCATTGGTTAAGAAATGTTTAACCACCAAAAAGTGGCTTCATTTTTAAGTTATTCAAACAAGCCGTCACATTCATTATAAATTTTCACACCAACGTGTTATGATTCATACAGTCGATATTTGAACAACATATGTGTGACTTGCAGTAGTTTTTAAGCTGTTGTTTTAATAAGATCAAATTTATAACTTCAAGGATTCATGGTATCAATTAGAATTAAGCTAAGTTGGACTCTAAACAGGTATGTGCTCGTCAAGTGACATTCTTTATATCATTTGCATATAATTTTCTATTACTCTTATTCAAAATAATTCTGGTGAAAACTAATTTTAGATTGATGATTTGTCATATTGAGCACACTTCATGTATTAGATGATTTTTCAGAAATGTTTTAACAATAATCGGACATGATTTTGGAATCTATGACGATATACACCTACGTTGAGCGGGAATTTTCTTTTGCTTCAGAACTCGTAGTCACTTCCTCTATCCAACAGTCGCAATCTGTTACATAAATTTAAAAAAATACGTCCACAGCTATTCAGTGGGTTGAAAGTAAACTCTACAGACTTAATTATATATTAAACCTTACAAAAATTTCAAAAGTACAGATATTTACAGTTAATACCAATAATAAACAGAAACTAGTAAACGAAGCAAAGCAAATCACATAAACTAATCCAAAAGTTTACATAAGTACCTATTCTTATCTCCGACCATGCCTTTGAACCAAAAATTCGAGAAAATTACTCTTTGTTATAAATTATTTCCTAAATAAATATGGAATTAATGAGATGTTACAACCACAAAATCATACCCCAAATTTAATAAATACACAATGCATATTTTCAATTGTTCTTTATAGAAAACATAAAACCTATAGACTAATCTGACCTGCATTTCAGAAATCTAGAATTAGGTCCAGTTAAAAAGCTTACGGATTAATCGCCTAACAAATTTACACAAAACTAACACCCACTTTAAATCCAAATCCCAAATTGCAACAAATTTTGTTTAAGCAGTGCCAAATTAATTAAATTAAAACAATTATTCTCAGTGAAAGCATTAATTTTTGAAGAAGTGTTTACAGTATTATTTAAATGATCCTCCGAAAGTTACACTAGCCGGTGTTCAAAATACTTAGGGTTATGCCCAGAACTGGTAAAGATGGTGCTCAGAAATAGAGTAGTGCCCAAAAGTTAGGATGGTGCCCAAAAATTTGGGAGGTTTCCAGAAGCTTTAAAACAACCCCATTATCAAAAAAATTCAAACATTCAAATTATATTTACGATTTTCAATCGGTTAAGTCGAACCACACTTTAATTTTAGTATTCAACATTGTATACTTTTAATTCGTACTTAACGTAGCACTTACATTGTTCTACTCTTTACCATTTCACAGAAAAATTAATAATTCTCCTTTCTATGTAAATTTACTGTTATTTATTATTTTTAACTGCGTGCATTTAATCCAAAAATTTTCATTCCATGTCTCGTACTAAACTTGTAACCGTATACCAATAATCGGGTTGATTAGATTATATTAGTTGAATGCATTCATTCCCGTTAGTTGGACGTCATAATCATATGTAAATTCTACTAATGTTAATTTTCAATTAATTCCGTAGTCACAGAGTGTAAATAATGAATTTGTTTTGATAATGCCTTTATCAATTACAAGTATTGATTTATACGACGAAAATTTGATAATATACGTGGCCAATTGAAAGTATTATTTAATAAGAGTTTTGCTTCTGCATACTTGTTAATAACTTGCAATGTCAAATAAATAAAAAGATATGCATAAATGTTTCTCAATTTCGCCTATATAAAGCGCGCTTTCAACTTGAAGCATCTTTAATAAAAGTTAACTCCAGTACAGCATTCAGCCCTTATGGACTAAGATAGCGTCCTTTTCTTAGCTTTATATAGAAACATCTATGAACAGTCTTCTAAGCATTCAAAAACATCTTCTTTTATACACATTATCTAATGAATGATCGACCAAAAAGAAAAATTTTCATGTCTGGCGGAAACACATACTGTGTGTGGCATTTCGCTAACGGGCAAGATATTTTGTTTCCGCAGACAATACAATTTTGATTTAGGAATTTTTTCATCGGAGTTTATCAGTTTAAACTGGTCCAAAGCTTCAACGATAGCCATTTCCATGCGGCGAATTCGAACACCACTGCGTTTTCCTGTTGATGTGTCTTATATAAATTTTACATTCTTTTGCTTGAAGCCTGAGAACTAATTTGCTTATTATTATAAAAATCAACGACAAGTTTTTTATATTCTTCAATGATTACTCTTGACCCAGTATTCTTTATTTTAAAAATGTGATTACTGGTCTTATGTCCAAAGTTTTCGTCAATCAGCTTCTTAAAATCTATAATCCTATTTTGAAGGACTGCAATACTCTTTTTACTTTTTGTATTGCTTTCCCATGAATTCGTGGGTTGGTCTAGATCCCGAAATTGAGAGTCTAACGCTTTTTGTTTCAATCTGTGTCATTTTTGCTTCTCTCTGTCTTTTCTTCTTCTTTCAATCAATAGCTTTACGTTATTTTTTAGAAGTGACTTGTTTTTTTCCTGCTTTCCTTTTTACGCATCCTATCTTTTTCTAAATACTCACACCTCTTACTTGGATCTTTCTTTTTCACCGCTCAGCATTGAGTAACACGAACTGTGCTCAACATTGCCCAAAAATAGTTCCAATAGCATTAAAATATTCATAGAATAGACTTGTATATCTACAAAGTCATCACTAACAAAATAATAGATTAAAAGTTATTATTAGGGTATGATCAAAACACTTGTTTTATAAATGTAAAAAGTCCGTAACGAATATGTTACAGACGCGATACAATTATTTGCCCATTCTTCTTATTTGATTGTAATTTTTAAGATCGAAATGGAAACAGTTTTTCATTCACATAGGTCTTAACCTTATGTTATCAAAGTTTAAACATTATCAAGTCGCTTCAATAAATGTTATTACAAACACAACTGATGTGTTTGTTATGGACATGACAAAACAACTTAATGTCGTAAGCTATTTAAAAACTTGTTTATACTTACCAAATCAATTCACAAATGTGCATACAAATTAGCAAACTCCCAACTTCTTGAACATAACCTTAGATTATTTGATTGGACCCTGGCACTTAGCAGTCAGCTGTTTAAAGGGTGTTTTACTTACTCATTATCTCAGTGCATGTGTACCAACTGTAAACTACCAGAATTTAAGAAATAATTAACAATTAGACAATAATGTATATTTTATAGGAAGAAGGAATATTTATATATTATATTGGCTTATATACTTTTTATAATAAAATAAGTCACTTTTTTTCTGAGATGTGCGTGTGAAAAGAATGGTTCCGAAGGGGCCAAATGTAATAGCCTTAGTGGACTTAATTGGCCCTCTTTCGAAATCTTGGGAGAAACTACTCAAACTTTAATAAGAATCGATGGGTTCAGTAAAAACGTGAGTCTTTATCCTCTTGGCAGAGGGACTTTGGGTAATATTTAACTTCGTTTAAAAATTAAATACTTTGTCCTGATTGGTAGGCCTTTGAAGATCCTAAGCGATAACGGTACATGTTTTTCGAGTAATTTGTGAAAAGAAACGTTGCTTCAAGAACGAGTCGAAGTGAGCCATACTTCTGAGTATTTCTCACAAGGAAACCCTACAGAAAGAGCAAAAAGCACTTATGCGACTTTTACATACAAAGTGAGCTAACATACTGCCTGCGGTTGGGAAGGTTTTAAATAAGATCAATTATGAGAATACCGGATATTCACCGAACGAGGTGCACTTTGGGCACTCGAAATAAAACAAATTTGTTTCAGGGATCGCGTACGCAGACACAATCAGTAATCGCGATTATATATATTTAGCGAAAAAACGGTTAGCAACAAAAGCGGAAACAGGGAATTTTCGTCACAAACGGAATACAATAAAGTTAACCCATTTTAAGGTTAAGTACAACGTATTACTTAAAACTCACCGCACGTCATCAGCAGAAGAGAGGGAAATTAAAAAGTTTTTCTCTTTTATACAGTGGACCTGCAATGATAACTGAAATAGTGAATCCTAATTCATACCGGATAATAGAGGATGCCACTGGATTATCTACAGGAATTCAGAATGTACGTAATTTAAAGCCTTGCTTAATTCCAAGCCGTGGTATGTAAACACCATGAAGTTTGATTACTAGCTTCTTTTCTTATCGATACTGAATTAAACCTGGAGGGGGGGATGTGCCAGACACATCCAGTTTTAATAATAATAATAACAATTAGTAATGTTATGTAAATAATTTATCTTTTTATTATTCACGCTTATGATGCGTATGTTCCGCCTATAACATAAATACGCTGTAATATTGTATGTAAACTAGGACCTATATTTCAAGAAAAGCGTAGGTAGAGTATTATAGTTTTGCGCCGGGGTTTTTCCAAAGCTTGTCGGTTAAGAGCAGATAGCGCAAAATTAGTGGATGCTTGAACGTACTCGATTAAGGAGCTCGGTCGGAGTCTGCCTATATAAGTAAGGGTGAACGAGATAATTTAAATAAGGATAACCGCCGCATGTGTGTTATAAATCAAAGTGTTAAATCAACTCACTGAGGAATTTGGGTAAGATTGGACCATATATTTTATGTTATTTGAAATAATCAACTACAAGCTCCGATGCAAGGTCACTTAGCATATTGATTCCCAGCAGCGTTCCTAGGTATTTTGTCTACGAGTTGTATCCGATTACGTACACGTAACTCTAATTATTTAAACTTTGCCTAAAGATTGGATGTCTTGTTTTGTTTTATTGTGCCTGTATAAATATTTATAAATTGTGAGTTGGAACGTTGTTTATAAACTTTGAATTGGGTCTCACGTGTTACATTTAAATTCAGTTGCTTTTTATGTAAACGTCTTGACAAAAGGTACGAAAAACGGAATTGTGCTAGCTTGCGTGGCACCCGCGTTCGTTTCTTAGTATTGATAAACAGTCGATTAGCATTAAATTGTGCTTATTTTAGAATTGATGATCCATCCGGTCAATGTATTAATTTTGTTCGCTTGTTTCTTGAATTCAATTACCAAATATTCCATTTACAGCCCAAGGTTTGGTAACCCTTTTTACCCGGATCTACCCTGAAGTAAATATCGTTTTTAGAGGCCGTGATCATGTTGTTTTATATCTTGAACTTTTAAGATGTAACACATTCAAAAATGTATTCAAACGGTTTTTAATAATAAGAACGCAGTGTGCTTGCGTGCAGTTAGGATATTATAATTTAATTTATTTCTAAAATCTTTGTTAAAGTACAAATAGGTATAAACTAGCTACAAGGAACGCGTTGCTTTAGAAGTATAAGCTAAGTTGTGAGCTAACCTTAAAATCGTCTTTTATTTTGCACATATGTTTTAAGAATGTGTTCGTTATAAACCTCAAAAGTCTTGGAAAAAATGTTATTGATTCTAATTACTTTTCATTTGTGCAGGTCTTTTTCATAGGGCCATAATAATGAGTGGCTCAAGCTTTGGAAATTGGCCAGTACCTGAGCACCAATTTAGTATAGCTCAAAAACAGGCACGCCTTGTAGGTTGCCCAGATGACACCTCTGCTAACATAATGAAATGCTTAAGAATTAAATCTGCTCAAGAATTAGGGGATTCACTTTACAGCTTTGATGTGAGTAATTTAGTTAAAAACTTAAGCAGTATTGAAATAAATATGTTGTAGGAATTTGGGTACGAACCAGTAATGATCTGGTACCCAGTTATTGAACGAGATTTTGGTCAAGAGCGATTTTTAGTTGAAAATCCAGTAGTATCTGTACAATGTGGAAAATTCGAACAAGTGCCTGTCATAACTACTGTTACTACGGATGAATTTGCTGGCAAAGCATTATGTAAGTATGTGTTCGACAATTATAGCTAATACGCACTGTATGTAAATTTCTTGTCGATCTAGGGTTAAAGATATTTGTATACAACGATCTTACTGTCTTCAAAATGTCCTGCTGTTAAAAGATTTATTAATTCGTACGATTTTATATGAGAGGAGAATAAAAAGCACGGGTGCATATTTTCTTTTACCTGTATCGTTGGTCACTACGTTCCATAAATATCTTACAAACCCTTATCTTTGATAGTTTCCTAAGTGCTTGTTGGAATCTACGAGTGTATTTATCTGATTGGTAGAAGCTTCTGGTAGTATTTAGAACACGTTCGCCTTTGTTCTTAGTTTGGGTACTAATTTTAAACACTCCTTTGTTTCTGTTTTTATGAGATTCATTCAAATTTTTTTTCAATCCTAGTTCTGCAGTAGTCAATCACTTCTTTTGTTATTTCGACAAGTCTCGCGTATTGCTAACGATACATTAAATCCAGGTATCACACCCTTGATTTTAAAAACTCAACCGTAGCGTACAATAATATACGTTAACTGGAGAAAACAACTCACAAATATGACTGAATTTTAATTGAAGGTAAAGTCTATACATTAAGAAACATAAAGGAAGAGCACATGGTAGACCAACCAGTCGTGACTCCAAAGACTGTACACCTTGTAACGCTAATGCGTGAATTAAGCATATATTGGTATAGGAAGACGTTAATCAATTCTATGTAGCTTAGTAACCGTAGTAAGAAAATATAAGAAACAATGTTACAGAAGTTGGATACTTTACAATTTATTATCAAAGCCATTCCGTCATATTATTAAAATAAAATACCAGACTAAGTAGTAAAGTACTTAGTACTTTCTTTGACAACCAGCAATTAAAAACCGGGATTTCACTATCAACATACGAAATTTTATAAACACCAAGGCATTATCTATGACTAATCATCATACGAGCTTGTGCGTGACAATATTCTAACGTATTGAAAAGAACCGAAAACATAACAGAATCCATAAAACGCCACACCGTTTAAAAAGGAGTAACCCTGGCACAGATGTGGTAGTAATTGACGGTGTAAAAATGCCATTACACATATTTTCCCGTTCACCGAGAAAGCCCTTGTCCTCAAATTTAAGACAGACCGTTGCACGAACTCGGTGAATTAGAACATCATTTAAAACCGGCGGGAACATTTCAACTTGTATATATCATCAAATCATAATAGATGGGATTCGATTTATTCAAACATAGCCTATCAATCATGCTCTTTTCAAGCGGTTATAATCTAATCGACCAACAACTAGCACCGTCAAGTGATGACAAGTTTGTAAGTAATTGAAAGTGCGGTAACGCTTGGATGAGTTTGTAAACGCTGAAGTAGATAGGCTACTTGTACGTAATAAAAGTGATTCGACATCTGTTGGATCCAAAGAGTTACTTTAACACTTCGTTGCTGTCTTGCATGGAGAGAAAATCTGTAAGTCGTTATTTCCACCTGCTGAATATTTCAATCTGTGTTTTCAAATATTTAAATGTCTATAACTATTTCTTACTAACCGAAATTTTACTTGGACGTCTGCTTGCATGAAAGCGATTTAAAACCAAGTAAAGCGCAACCATTGTAATTTCAGGAACCAATAAATACGTATTTAGCTTGATTTTATACTTATGTTTAATAAAGTTACTCTTTTTATTTGCGTAGACTTGATCAAATAAGGACAGTTAAATTTATCAATTTGGCTTGTAACGATGATATTTATGTGTTAATATAGCTTAAGAGAGCATTTTGGAGCTTTTATTTGTTGATTTTAAGTTAGCAATTGCAGGAGAGAAACAACTTGAGTTACAAGAACTTATTAATTGTTTTGGTATTATCTCGCAGATCACTCACCATCTAGTGAGATTACATTAAATTCCAGGCGAGGTTGACACCCATCATTTATCATTGGACTGAGAGTTCATAAACTTTTCCAGGTAGGTGCACGTGTTAGAATTGTATACCCCAAAACGATTCCTGTTATTTTTATAAAATTCACCTTTCGTCACTGTAGTTTGCTGGCATAATTTATCTGTTACGTTTCCGTGGTCAAGTAACTTGAAAATATAATTAGCGTCAATTTTACAGGTAACAATTTATCAATATTTTCAACACTGGCATTAGATTTTATTTAGCAGGCGAAAGGTTTATATTCATGAAATGAAATTGCTTATCGTTCAATAAATAAAACATTTAGATGAACGTAAGTTTTCAGTGAACTACAGAACTTTACTCTGGAAACTCTACTGCACTTCAACTTAACATCTGTACGAAGACGATTCAGTATCGACTTATTTAATGACTGCAAGTACTGCAAAATGAAAAAGCTAAATACCTGTACCTTCTTCTCTTCCCCAAAGAAAGAAAACAACGCTCCAAGCATTCCTTGATCTTTACACTGTGACAAACACGCGTCTTAAATTGTTGTACTGTTGAGCTTTGAAATTACATATTCCACAGATATAAAGTCTTACCAGGGAGGTTTCTCGAAGTTCATTTCACGTCACCAACACTGTACACAATCAGTATTGGATTTTCGTTAAAGAAGCTAGTTTCAATACAATAGACACTACAATGTGCGACAATAACTGTCACCAAAAGAATAGGTTTGATAGTTAATTGTTCTGGGAGAACAACTAAAACTAATATTCACTTACCTCAAGTAAACGCTTGTCTACTTTACTAGGAGCAACTCGCCATAATATTATCAAGAAGAATTGATTTTTGCCATTCCACTACTACTTACCCATCATCTACATTAAAGTCAAAAGCTTCTGCAAGGTGTTGCTGCTGCAACAAATTTCGAAACCTATCAAACTACCTAAGAATAATGTTACTAAAAATGAAACGGTTGGTATTCAACATAGGAATAATTTTTGCTGTGAAAGAAAATGCCCCCTTCGCTTCAAACAAGAACTATTACAAACGGAGGACTATGCTGTTCTTCTGAACACAATATCCAATTTCAGAAAATCGTTCTGAAATTACCACCATAGAGGATGCTTTTGCTCCTACCAAAGCAAAATTATCTCAAACTCTCGGATGTTTTGACTTTTTTTGTTAAAACTCAGAACCCAGGCATGATATGTGAACCAGACATAATTGCTCTTGGTTTACTAAGCTACAACCATACTTAAACGCTATCCCCCTTAATCCAATTCCATGGTGGAAACACAAGAACTGATAGCAAACACGCAACGCATTTAATTTAGAAACTGTAGGTTAATTCATTCCGACCCCTAAGATCCAGCAGCCAGTTTTAACAAGATAGTCGTTGCCAGTAAAGGGTAAAAAGAAGTTTTACTAAAAGCAATTTTAAGTAAATGAAGAATGAGCGGATGCCTTTCGGAAGGCCCTAACTAACGTTAACTTAACACGTCATATTTCGTATTTTTCAGATCATCTATATATGGTATAAGTGTGACGGTCGCCCATCTTTTGTAGATTCTTTCCATTCAGTTGCCAATTTGTGCTTTTCCCAAAGTTTATCCTTGGCAATCTTTTTTGCGTCCTCTCTGTTTGTGGTCAATATTACACATGCTGTCATGTTAACATTTTACCTGAAGCCCAGTAATTTTATATATTTATTTACTGTAGTTTCCAGCTCTGCTTTATTTGTAACTAATCCGTTTTTCTTTGCCAGTAAGGTTATGCTGCAAATGTTTATGGTTTTGGTGTTTCCTTTTCTGCCAGCTTGTCACGTTTGTGTACTGATGCCACATTCTGTATACTAGCTCTTATTTTTGCTTTTTGTCTTTCTTAAAAGTTATTGTACGTCAGTTTCTTTGTGCTCTTGACTTTTCTTAATGCAATTAAGGTATTTGTATCTTTTAAATTTGATCTTACACGTGTTAACAGAAATTTGAAATCAGTCACTTTTTGATTCATTATATGTACAGACTGTTCTCTTGTCCTTGTCTTCACCTTATAGTTCTTTCTTCCGGAGTATGTTTAAAAGTGATGTAAGTACTCACTTTAGAAACTGTGCTTTGGTATACCCATTCTAACATCTTTGCCGCAGCTAATGCACCTATACCCTATACATAGTGCAGAGATGTCATGGCACTATCTATAGTTTCGTCGTGGATTTATGTCAACCTCTTTCTCATTGTCCTTACGTCCTTTTCGGATGATTTTTGTTCCACTAGCAGAATTTGAGTCTTTCGAGCGGATGTTAGTCATGCTTTTTATTACTTCTAGATTGCTTAAGCTTCTATTAATTTAGATGATCACCAGCACAACGTTCGAATCATGGTTGGATTTTCAGATTCCACCAGAACCAGTCTCGTTGCAGTTTTACTGTTGTTTGATGGATTAACCATTTTTATCTGAATATTTTCTATTGAACCCTGTTCCCAATTTTCTTTCTAATTTGTTTTCACACGTGGTGGTTGCACTGTTGGACGCGCCATTATTACTTCACTGTATCTTTTATCAACTCCGACATGTACGATTTTCGATACCATACTACCATATTACGGCTTCAGCATATTTAGGTTTGTAAAACCAGTCCTTGACCGAAGTCATTTTAGATTAAGTTTTCATTCTTTTAGAAAGAGAAAAAATGCCAATGTAAGAATGTAGGAAATCCCAACAAAGAAGGGACTAAAACTATGTATAGAAGTGGCAAAAAGAACCCTGGACGGTACTGTCGGAAAACTAAAATCTAAGAAAAGTGCTGACTTAAAGGATGATATACCAAATGAACAAACAAGTTAAAATATAGTGTAGCATCAAAAAAGATGGCAAATATTCAACAAACTTAATTACAAATTGAAGAAAGAAATGAATGCAATCAGATTGAAAAATTATATAAAAATAAAATTGTTAGGTTTCTATATAAGTTGTGCAGTCGCTGGATACCAAACGTGAACAAGGAGAATCAATTCCAGAAATAGCAAAATTTTACTCTGTTGAAAGATGTACTAGATAAAACAGAAATTACAGTGGAAACGAACCTATTTAATAGAGGATAAAATGTTAGTCGAAACATTTGATAGTGAAATGAACTTAGTATAATCCTAGCAAAATTTATTAAGAGTTTAGAAAAAAATGAAAAGAAGTATATGAAATAGTATAGGGGTCTTAATACTTATTCAGTACTATAATAATACCTCTTAAAAATTAAAGAAACCTTTATAAAACGCGATGCTTAAGATCATACATAGCTTAATAAATGATTGGATGGAGAACTAAATAAACATATGAGCAAAGGAATTTTAAAAGAATAAAGAACAGCTGGCGCTATTGAACTAATATAGTTGAAATAAAAGGGCGCACAAAGAACTAGGAGCTCTATTTATAGATATGAATAAAACATTTGAGATTCCTTAACAATATCCTAACCGATGTACCAGAGAAATAAAGATTGCCTTTTAAAAGTAGAAAACCTTAACACGCCTATACCGTAACCAAAAGTTTAAAATAGAAAAGGAAGGAGAAGTTAAAAAATTATGTCATATCAAAGGTATTCATTATTTTACGACGTCAGGGAGAACTTTTCAATAAACATCGAGGGCTAAGGGAGTATAAAAATGAGCGCGAGTTAAGGTTCGGGCCTTTGGAGCGATGTTTTTAAAAAACGTTTCCAAACTCTTAACAATTTATTTATCTTAAACAGAAATTATCATGGAATTTTGAATAACTGTATAAAATAACTTTAAATCGAAATTAGTTAATTAATTGAACTAGGGCGAGTAGTCTAGGTAAACAAGAATGCAGAAGCTGTAGTACTCAAACTGACTCTATTGAGTAGCTTGAACAACGAAGTATGGAGTTCGAAGACTGACTGCCGGGCCTTGAGCTCCCGGGCTTTTTATAATATCCTGCCTCCTCACATGGCCGTGAGAACTTGCAGATCTCATGTCTGCTTTACTCTTAATTCTACACTTTATTACATTGTAACAATCTTATTTCTAGGTAATTGCGGTATGTTAACCATCTGTGACCTGCCACCTGCAGCAATTGACTTATTATTTATTTAACAATTTCTAATAATTCCTATTAGATTCTATTATTCAATATATATATATATATATATATATATATATATAAAAGCAAAACTTTCTCTGCAATCTGCAGTTACAATTAAACCAATTACATGAGATGTATCTGTAAATACACATTGTATTTACCTATACAAATCGAACTGGTATTTGCAAATTTGTATTTACAGATACATCTCATGTAATTGGTTTAATTGTAACTGCAGATTGCAGAGAAAGTTTTGCTTTTATATATATTTTGTGTGCCTTAAAGGCAAGAATTGGACGCCGCCACGGGAAATAATGTTACTATTGCATTAAATATATGCATGTACATTGTTAATATCCCAAAGGCAGAACGTATTTGTGATAGCCATCTATAGAACACAGTATAGTTTCGAATCAACTTCTGTACAGTTTCAGCCTTAGTGCTAGTTCTAGCCAACTGATGGCGCTCTATCTTCCTTTCGCCAACGTACAGAGGTTTCTTCGTGCCTATACTTTGAGGTTTCTTGATATTTTGTTAGGGTTAAGACTAGTCCATTCTGACGAGACCCAAGAGGTCGAAACCTGGTCAATGGATGTTTTTTCCCCTACAAAATGATCAAGTAATTGTTTTGTAATGGCTATGCAAATACCAGTTCGATTTGTATAGGTAAATACAATGTGTATTTACAGATACATCTCATGTAATTGGTTTATATATATATATATATATATATATATATATATATATATATATTAATAGAGAAGAATAATCCACATTTGGAATGCAAATGAATGCTTAATATATATTAATAGTTATTAAGATGAAATGAAAACCCAACTTTGTATTTAAAGTTAACAAAGGCCAAGCTTCAGTAGTATTAAGTATAACATCATCTAAACATAGGCTAGATAGCTCAATTGGTTAGAGCACTGATCCGCAGAATCAGAGGTTGCAGGTTAAAATCCTGCTGTAGCCGTTCTTTTAGTGGTTTTCAATTACTAGTTCGATTTGAAATGGTAATTCAACTTTAAATACAAAGTTGGGTTTTCATTTCATCTTAATAACTATTAATATATATTAAGCATTCATTTGCATTACAAATGTGGATTATTCTTCTCTATTAATAATAATATAATTGCATGTTTGTATTATTCCGAACGTTGCAAAAATGGGATGATCAAGTTATTAGTACATGAATTATGTATATAACTAGATTCAATTTCCTTTATGCAAGACGTAATTGAAAAATCGTTAACAAGAGCCAAGCTACAGTAGTATTAAGTATAACATCATCTAAACAATTAGGCTAGATAGCTCAATTGGTTAGAGCACTGATCCGGAGAATCAGAGGTTGCAGGTTCAAATCCTGCTGTAACCGTTCTTTTTGTGGTTTTCAATTACTAGTTCGATTTGAAATGGTAATTCAACTTTAAATACAAAATTGGGTTTTCATTTCATCTTAATAACTATTAATATATATTAAGCATTCATTTGCATTCCAAATGTGGATTATTCTTCTCTATTAATAATAATATAATTACATGTTTGTATTATTCCGAACGTTGCAAAATGGGATGATCAAGTTATTAGTACATGAATTATGTATATAACTAGATTCAATTTCCTTAAATGCAAGACGTAATTGAAAATCATTAACAAGGGCCAAGCTTCAGTAGTATTAAGTATAACATCATCTAAACAATTAGGCTAGATAGCTCAATTGGTTAGAGCACTGATCCGGAGAATCAGAGGTTGCAGGTTTAAATCCTGCTGTAGCCGTTCTTTTAGTGGTTTTAATTACTAGTTCGATTTGAAATGGTAATTCAACTTTAAATACAAAGTTGGGTTTTCATTTCATCTTAATAACTATTAATATATATTAAGCATTCATTTGCATTTCAAATGTTGGATTTTTCTTCCTATGAATAATAATATTATTACATGTTTGTATTATTCCGAACGTTGCAAAATGGGATGATCAAGTTATTAGTACATGAATTATGTATATAACTAGATTCAATTTCCTTAAATGCAAGACGTAATTGAAAATCATTAACAAGGGCCAATCTTCAGTAGTATTAAGTATAACATCATCTAAACAATTAGGCTAGATAGCTCAATTGGTTAGAGCACTGATCCGGAGAATCAGAGGTTGCAGGTTCAAATCCTGCTGTAGCCGTTCTTTATTGGTTTTCCATTACTAGTTCGATTTGAAATGGTAATTCAACTTTAAATACAAAGTTGGGTTTTCATTTCATCTTAATAACTATTAATATATATTAAGCATTATTATCATTAAATGTGATATATTCTCTATTAATAATAATATAATTACATGTTTGTATTATTCCGAACGTTGCAAATAATGGGATGATCAAGTTATTATACATGAATTATGTATATAACTAGATTCAATTTCCTTTATGCAAGACGTAATTGAAAATCGTTAACAAGAGCCAAGCTACAGTAGTATTAAGTATAACATCATCTAAACAATTAGGCTAGATAGCTCAATTGGTTAGAGCACTGATCCGGAGAATCAGAGGTTGCAGGTTCAAATCCTGCTGTAGCCGTTCTTTGTGGTTTTCAATTACTAGTTCGATTTGAAATGGTAATTCAACTTTAAATACAAATTGGGTTTTCATTTCATCTTAATAACTATTAATATATATTAAGCATTCATTTGCATTCCAAATGTGGATTATTCTTCTCATTAATAATAATATAATTACATGTTTGTATTATTCCGAACGTTGCAAAATGGGATGATCAAGTTATTAGTACATGAATTATGTATATAACTAGATTCAATTTCCTTAAATGCAAGACGTAATTGAAAATCATTAACAAGGGCCAAGCTTCAGTAGTATTAAGTATAACATCATCTAAACAATTAGGCTAGATAGCTCAATTGGTTAGAGCACTGATCCGGAGAATCAGAGGTTGCAGGTTAAATCCTGCTGTAGCCGTTCTTTTAGTGGTTTTAATACTAGTTCGATTTGAAATGGTAATTCAACTTTAAATACAAATTGGGTTTTCATTTCATCTTAATACTATTAATATATATTAAGCATTCATTTGCATTCCAAATGTGGATTATTCTTCTCTATTAATAATAATATAATTACATGTTTGTATTATTCCGAACGTTGCAAAATGGGATGATCAAGTTATTAGTACATGAATTATGTATATAACTAGATTCAATTTCCTTAAATGCAAGACGTAATTGAAATCATTAACAAGGGCCAACTACAGTAGTATTAAGTATAACATCATCTAAACAATTAGGCTAGATAGCTCAATTGGTTAGAGCACTGATCCGGAGAATCAGAGGTTGCAGGTTCAAATCCTGCTGTAACCGTTCTTTTTGTGGTTTTCAATTACTAGTTCGATTTGAAATGGTAATTCAACTTTAAATACAAAATTGGGTTTTCATTTCATCTTAATAACTATTAATATATATTAAGCATTCATTTGCATTCCAAATGTGGATTATTCTTCTCTATTAATAATAATATAATTACATGTTTGTATTATTCCGAACGTTGCAAAAATGGGATGATCAAGTTATTAGTACATGAATTATGTATATAACTAGATTCAATTTCCTTAAATGCAAGACGTAATTGAAAATCATTAACAAGGGCCAAGCTTCAGTAGTATTAAGTATAACATCATCTAAACAATTAGGCTAGATAGCTCAATTGGTTAGAGCACTGATCCGGAGAATCAGAGGTTGCAGGTTTAAATCCTGCTGTAGCCGTTCTTTAGTGGTTTTAATTACTAGTTCGATTTGAAATGGTAATTCAACTTTAAATACAAAGTTGGGTTTTCATTTCATCTTAATAACTATTAATATATATTAAGCATTCATTTGCATTCCAAATGTGGATTATTCTTCTCTATTAATAATAATATAATTACATGTTTGTATTATTCCGAACGTTGCAAAATGGGATGATCAAGTTATTAGTACATGAATTATGTATATAACTAGATTCAATTTCCTTAAATGCAAGACGTAATTGAAAATCATTAACAAGGGCCAATCTTCAGTAGTATTAAGTATAACATCATCTAAACAATTAGGCTAGATAGCTCAATTGGTTAGAGCACTGATCCGGAGAATCAGAGGTTGCAGGTTCAAATCCTGCTGTAGCCGTTCTTTATTGGTTTTCCATTACTAGTTCGATTTGAAATGGTAATTCAACTTTAAATACAAAGTTGGGTTTTCATTTCATCTTAATAACTATTAATATATATATATATATATATATATATATATATATATATATAATATTAATTTTCTTGACCAATTGTACTTTATATAATAAGGGTTTTTTGTGTTTTGGGATATTTTAGGTCAAATAAAACAATCGTCTTTAAATTCCTCTAATTACTTGACGTTTCGGTCGGGTTTCTGACCTTAATCGTAAGTCTGAAAATATGGTTTGTTTTATAAAATAAAAAGATTACAATGTTGTTAAAATTACTTACATAGAAATATTTAAATTAGAAATAGACTATGACATATGATTTTACTAGATGACATACATCATGAAGACAGTGAAAAGGTACTATAACTATGGGAACGTTACATGAATTTCAAAAATATAGGTTGTTGTAGTAAGATGGAATGTGTTACAAAACTTTGAAATACTTTCTAGTGTTTATAAAGTTGGGAGTAAATGATGCCTAAATTTTTTGGTCTTGTTTATTATTAATGCAGTTTAGTTCTTTTGTATATAAAATGATTCTAAGAATAAACGTTTGTAGTAGTTCTGTTCTATTTCTAAAATTTGTGTTTCGTCGAAAGCCGGTTTATGTTTTGTGGTATGTGCATGTATGGCAAGAGCGCAGTTGTTTTTCCAAGTTTTGTGTCACTGCGGTGTTGAGTTAACCTGTCTCGAAGCCACTGACTTGACTGTCAATGTAGAAATAATTGCAACTGCAACGAATCTTGTATACTGTGTTGTTGCACATAATGGTTTCAGTCTTGTCTTTGAGATGGGTGAAAATGTTTTTATTGATCTGTTGTAGTAGTATGTGATGACTATGTTGGGTCTTTTAGTGTTCGAACGAGTAGTGGTGTTAAGTTTTGTATATAGGGTAATTTTTTGTATATAGTATCTGCATTTTTTGTGGTATTGTAAGTTGTGTTGGTGTTTAGCATTTGATTGATTAATTGTATTGGGTATCCATTATTTATGAAAACTTTCTTTAATTCTTGGATATTGTTATTAATGAATGTTGGATGGCTAATTTTTGTTATGCGTTGTTTTAATGCTAATAAAGAGTTGATTTTATGTTTATTTGAATGATTGGAAAAGTAGTTAATATACCTGCCAGAATTTGTTGGTTTTGTAATAGTCAAAAATTAGAAGGTTTTCATCAGTTCGAATGACATTTGTGTCTAAAAAAGGAATTGTTTTATTTTTTTCTTGTTCTATGGTGAATTTTAAATGTTCATTAAAGTTGTTGAAGTGCTGAAGAGTTGATTCTACTTGGTCATATGGTACTGAACAGATAATGTCATCAACGTACTTTACTAGGAAAACCATTTGGAACGGAAGGTTAGGGATGACACTGTCTAATAAAAGGTCCATTACTATCTGGGCTAGAATTGGCGATAAGGGTGAGCCCATTGGAGTACCAAAAAGTTGTAAATAGACTTTTTTTTGGAATACAAAATATGTGTTGTTGAAAATAAGAACTCGTCATACAAATCATAACAAATAAGTGGAATAAAATCGAACATAACTGCAGACTATCAAAGATAATATTTCTTAGTACTATCAATCTTATTTTCAACAACACATATTTTGTATTCCAAAAAAGTCTATTTACAACTTTTGGTACTCAATGGGCTCACCCTTATCGCCAATTCTAGCCCAGATAGTAATGGACTTTATTAGACAGTGTCATCCCTAACCTTCCGTTCCAAATGGTTTTCCTAGTAAAGTACGTTGATGACATTATCTGTTCAGTACCATATGACCAAGTAGAATCAACTCTTCAGCACTTCAACAACTTTAATGAACATTTAAAATTCACCATAGAACAAGAAAAAATAAAACAATTCCTTTTTAGACACAAATGTCATTCGAACTGATGAAAACCTTCTAATTTTTGACTATTACAAAAACCAACAAATTCTGGCAGGTATATTAACTACTTTTCCAATCATTCAAATAAACATAAAATCAACTCTTTATTAGCATTAAAACAACGCATAACAAAATTAGCCATCCAACATTCATTAATAACAATATCCAAGAATTAAAGAAAGTTTTCATAAATAATGGATACCCAATACAATTAATCAATCAAATGCTAAACACCAACACAACTTACAATACCACAAAAAATGCAGATACTATATACAAAAAATTACCCTATATACAAAACTTAACACCACTACTCGTTCGAACACTAAAAAGACCCAACATAGTCATCACATACTACTACAACAGATCAATAAAAAACATTTTCACCCATCTCAAAGACAAGACTAAAACCATTATGTGCAACAACACAGTATAAAAGATTCGTTGCAGTTGCAATTATTTCTACATTGGACAGTCAAGTCAGTGGCTTCGAGACAGGTTAACTCAACACCGCAGTGACACAAAACTTGGAAAAAACAACTGCGCTCTTGCCATACATGCACATACCACAAAACACAAACCGGCTTTCGACGAAACACAAATTTTAGAAATAGAACAGAACTACTACAAACGTTTATTCTTAGAATCATTTTATATACAAAAAGAACTAAACTGCATTAATAATAAACAAGACCAAAAAAATTTAGGCATCATTTACTCCCAACTTTATAAACACTAGAAAGTATTCCAAAGTTTTGTAACACATTCCATCTTACTACAACAACCTATATTTTTGAAATTCATGTAACGTTCCCATAGTTATAGTACCTTTTCACTGTCTTCATGATGTATGTCATCTAGTAAAATCATATGTCATAGTCTATTTCTAATTTAAATATTTCTATGTAAGTAATTTTAACAACATTGTAATCTTTTTATTTTATAAAACAAACCATATTTTCAGACTTACGATTAAGGTCAGAAACCCGACCGAAACGTCAAGTAATTAGAGGAATTTAAAGACGATTGTTTTTATTTGACCTAAAATATCCCAAAACACAAAAAAACCCTTATTATATATATATATATATATATATATATATATATATATATATATTTGGGGATACATAACTCGCGTTGCATCGGATTCGCATATGATTAAATCCTACTTACACATATGGTTGGTCAAACAAGTGAGATGCTGAGAAGCGTGCGTACAAAAGCTTAGACAGGAAAACCAAAATAAAATAAATAGAAGAGTATTCATTGGAAGGAAAGGAATAACTGGTAATAAAAATAAATAAAGAAAAACTTAGCAAACGGGTAATTTTTGGTACCTTAGATTTAGAGCCACCAGAGACGAGAAATATATAACAAAAATGAACTCACGTTTAACAATGGCTAAATAGTTATTTGTATGCCAAGGCCGCGAAATTGCCTTTTGGCGTACCGAGAGAATGGTTATCGCCGAGGCTGCTTACGGCCGATGCAAGATAATCTCGAGGTCGCCAAAAAAATTTCGCGGTCAAGGTGTACACACTCTACCGTTTACATATTCGTAGTAGCCTTAGATCATGTTGCAATGGAATTGATATACATATCAAACAATTTTGAGTGTTCATAAAAATTCGAACAAATATCAAGCGGCGATAGCGACATTTCTTGCACTCCACCAGAGCTTAAAAATATTGTTAACGCGGCCCTTTCGATTTAATTCCAGAAAAATCGAAACGGCAATACGAAAAATGCTGTAGCAATTTTAAAGAAAGTGTTGCGGACAAAATATTGAGACGGTGCCTGAGAACATTTCATTGACTTAATTGATGGAGAAAACAAAAATTTTGACGAGTTCAACTTTATGGATCATCTATTCTATGTTGAAGTGTATGCTCAACGTACGAAATGGGATCGATTTGAGGAAGTTTATAAAGTTGATTCTTTTTGAAAAGAAAATCCGTAGCTTATCAACCAAAAAAATCAAAAGTTTTAACGCTTGATCAAATTAATTCATTCCTGATAGAAGCTAGTGATGTAAATTACTTATTGTGGAAGGTAAATATTGCATAGTGGATCTAATATTTGTAGTATTATTGTTATATAGGTAGTTTTGGTAATGGGAATATCAGGGGCATTACGACGAGACGAATTAGTAAAAATTACCCTTGACGATATTCAAGAAGTAGACTCTGTATTGGTAGTAGCTGTTCTTAAAACAAAGATTGGTAACACAGGTATATTTATTGTTAATACGGATTATTTAAGAATTTATCGGAAATATGTAGTTCTTCGACCAAAACACATTACTAATCATCGTGTATTCTTGAGATATGAAAATGGAAAGTGCACTGCACAAGCTGTTGAAGTGCATATGATTGCAAAAATACCCAATATGATTGCGAATTGTTTTGGATTGCCAAATAGTGAACTATATACGGGTCACTGTTTCAAGAGAAGTTCTGCTACGTTGCTAGCCAAAACCGGTGCTCGCTCACATGTCTGTGCTTAAACGCTATGATGGGTGGAAGTACACTACCGTTGCGGAAAGATATGTAGAGGACCCCATCGAAAATAAGATAAACATTTTCAACTCCATTTCTGGCACTATATCTAGTACGAGTGTAAATACTAATATGACAAATATTAATAATATTTCTGGGACATTAGATTTAGTTGCATCAACTTCAGATATTAATTACAGTCTCAGTAATAATGAAAACTGTACAATTAATATTAATATTAATTCTAAATAATTTAAATTTTCTGTTTAATAAAAAGTATTATAACTGTCATATTTTAGAAATACAAAAGTTTGAAGTGACATTTGGTTACTAGGGTAAGTACGCGAAAATTAATTTCGCGTACTGTGTAGAGTAAGCGAAATAACTATTTCGCGACGGTTGCACAGAATAGTATTTATCTAAAGAGATGTGCGCTACCAAATAGAGAAAAGAACGTTGAAGAGTTCTATGTGTAATGCATGGTCTGTTTGGATTTAGGACAGTGCCTTCAAAAAAATAAAGCTTGGCGGTGAATGGAAGAATATGCAAGATAAAGAAAGTTCAAACAAATTAGGTTGTAGAAGAAGAAGAAATAATAATGAAGCGCACAAGAAAAGAAAAAGTGCGCGGCGGGACATTAATTAAGAAGCAGTTAAACATGTGCCACAAGGCACAGTAGAAAATAAGAGACAGCAAGTAGTATACGACTGTAAATTCCCAATTGATTAGAAATTATGAGAACTATAAGATTAGCCATCAATCGACTACAGTATGAGCACTACATTGCCAAGTATAAAATGCATAGCAAAATATATTAGACAAAAATAAACTCCGAAGCACCCATATATAACATAACATGAAAGTAATTAAAACAGAATTTGCAAGAGGTTTAACGTTCTAGTTCGTCTGCTGCAAATTTGTAGGAAAAGATTGAGATTGAACATCAAAACAAGAAGTAAGCAAAAATGGCGACCATTAAGCAGCAATCAAAGGAAGATGAAGTAACTCGTCATCTTTCAAAGTTGACAACATTGACCGGAATTTATTGTCCTTAAAATACTTACAATTGTTATTACCTTTTGAATGCGCCTCAGTCAATGTTAAATGATGCCCTATCTAAGAAGGAATTTTGCTCCGCTAAAAAAATTCCTGTTAATTTGACCTATCTCTAGATACTTCATACCGGGTACTTCTTTACTAAACATCATAATCTTGAAATTTCAGTTAATTAAATAAAGCGAACTAGCTAGTTAATTGATTAGCAAGCTTTGATGTGTCAAGTGTTCCACATAATTATAATTACTCATTTGCGAGCTAACATGACTTATTTTTCTACAAAGATTCTATACAGTTCCACACAAATCTATACCCTCATCGGTGCCAGTTAATATAGGATTTCAAGAAATCATTTAAAAGAGAACAAGCTGATTGCATCAATATGTTTTACTAAGTAACGGTCTGTGTTTCGTTGATGTTCTTCTAGGTAGTCAATCGAGTGAATGCCTTGAACAGCCCACGAACTAAGAACTTTATCTTTGACGGTTCTTGGCAATATTGATTCACTGTCTTTATTGTTCAATATGAGAGTGGAATCATATTTTCAACATCTAAAGAATGCAAAAATTAAACAGGTTATTGGTTATATAGGGCTAAACACTGTTGCGCTGTTCCAGTACTGTTTCTGGCTAAAAGTGCGAACCTGCAACACCCATTTAGAACACAACTTACTGATATCCAACTGAGAACGTACTATATTGCGTACACGCTCAGTTGATATTCAATAGTTTCCGCTATTACACTGTTTACTTAGATATGTGTGGTCATCTTGAACATTTTCACTAACCGATTTGCGTGGTTTACCACTAAGGCGGCTACGTGGCGTAGTTGATATGCGTGAAACTACTACGCCCAAGGTCCCGGGTTCGAATCCCAACACGGTCCGCTTGAAAAATGTTAGGCGAGCATTTTTCACAAAAATACGCCCTCGTTCGGATGAGAGGTAAAATGGAAGTCCCGTTTGTGAGTGTTGTCACGCACGTTAAAGATCCATACCTTGCTTGGATCAGCAAGGGTTCGGCAAAATTCAAAATTTTCCAGATAAAAATAAACTCGCTTCCTGGCCAATGTAGTACCTTCGGATGGAGCATTGGAAAATCACATGTAGCGTTTACCACTGATCCATTCAAATTCAATAACCTAATCACGAACAGCTGAACTCAAAGAAGAAATGTTCTCCAACCTTAGGTCCGTTTACTTTTAAAAGCAGTTCTAGTAAATTCTTAAAAAGTTCTCGGCTACTTTATAAATTTTCAATTTCATGATAGTATAATACATTCATTCATGTACGATATCATACTAACATTTGGACGTACGATAGTAAGATATTAAGTACAAGACACCATTTGAAGTTTTAATACAGTTGCCGAATACCCCAGTCAGCTAGACACTACGACTTCTATAGAAATAAACAAATGCAGAATCAATACCACGCATTGGTTAGTCGTGAGTAAAAATAAAACAGGATATTCGTTATACACTAAACACTGTTGCGTTGTTCCCATATTGTTTCTGGCTAGAAGTGTGAAACTGCAGTATCCATTTGAATCACAACTTACTGATATCCAACTGAGCACGTACACGCTTAGCTGATATTCAATAGTTTCCGCTATCTCACTGTTTACTTAGAAGTGTATGAACATCTCGCTAACCGATTTGCGTGGTTTACTACTGATTCATTCGAAGTTCAATAAGCCAAATCCGGAACAGTTGAAGTTTAGGTCCTTTTACTTTTAAAAGCGGTTGTAATAAATTCTTCAAAAGTTCTCGGCTATTTTACAAATTTTAAACTTCATGATTGTATAACACATAAACTTGCGAAATACCCCAATCAGCTCGACATTACCACTCTTACGTAGTAATAAACAAATGCTGGATCAAAACCAAGAGTTGGATAGTCGTGGTCTTAATCTTGGTCTTGCATACTTAATATTGGTTTTGGTCTTGCTGCATCAGATAAAATCTTGATCTTTGTCTTGCTCTTAGATCTTTAGCAAGACCAAGATTTGCTTCGCTCATCACTAACCTTACGGCGAAAAATACCTTTTTTTTACCAGCTATTGCTAATGGCTAATAATTAATTTCAAAGAAATCATGCAAATGTATTGAAATATACAAATTTTGATGGTACTATTATAACAATACAGCATTGTGGGGTTCCATCATTTTGAATGAATTTACCCATTCACTGATGGTGATTATTTTGCAAAACATAAGCAGTGACGAAAAAATATAAGCAGAAGGATTTGATTCTTCAAATCTAACTACAACTTATGTTCTAGATATGCTTGAAAATTCTACGGTGGTTCAACAATTAAATGAAGAATTCGAAAAAGTCGCTCCCATTACGCTTCTTTATGAAAGAGATACTGAAAATTCTAAATATATAAGTAAGGAGCTTAAGAAGTTCTATTTTGGTGACACCCCAATCAGCAATCAAACACAATCTGGATTGGAACAGGTTTTTTATAGCATTTCATAAACACTCTTGTATAGTATCAATGTTTAAGATAATTGCTGATGGAATAATAGGGTTTCCAATACACAGAACCGCTGACCTACTGGCATCTAAAAGTACCAAAGATGTCTTTTATTACAGGCTTGATTATCATGGTCGTTACAGTCATCGCTACATTGAAGGAACTCAAACACCATTCGGTAAGTTATACGGCGGTTTTTGGTATTTATTATTTAAATAAACCACTAACTGCATGTAATATTTTATTAAGCAACGTTTCCAAATTTATGTTTATTTCATGAAGGCTTCTGCAAAAAATAATCTAAGGTCTCGCCAAACATTTCGTCCGAAACCAGAAAAGGAGGCTTCGTTCAACAATAAATTATAATTCCAGTTGTGTTGGTAGTACAATAAAAGGCTATTGCTTAACTCTAATCACTATTTTGTGTCTGGGCGAATTGATTAGTTGTTAATTTTGTACACAGTAATTTTTGAGTTTATAGTGCTGCTAACTATATTTCAATAAGTGCGACGTGCGTGGAGAAGTAGGGGACAACCTGCCTTTAACACTCGGATCTGTGAGAATGTTTGGAAGCATTGAGGGACGAGACACCGCCGTCACCAACGACTTCGCCTCCGCCTCCGCACCGCCTTCGTCTCCGCCTTCGTTGCCGTTTCCGCCTCCGCCCCACCTCTGCCTTCGGCTCCGCCTACGCTTCCGCCCCCGCTTTCGCTTCCGTTTCCGCTTCAGCTTACGCCTCCACCACCGCCACCGCTTTCGCATCCGCCACCGTCTCCGCCTCCGCCACCTCTTCCACCTCCACCTCTACCTCGGTCTCCGCATCTGCCTCCACATCCGCCTGCGCCTTCGCCTTCGCGTCCGCCAATGCCTCCGTCTCCGCTTCTGACTCTATCTTCACCTCCGCCCATAATAGAGGTGTAGTTTCTCTTTTGAAATATGTTAGAATTTTAAAAATCGGACCACCGCTTACAAAGTAACAATTCTTTTAATAACTGATCTATAATCCCAATAAAATTTTCTTCAACTATGAATGAATAACGTTCAACATCCAACAAAAGTTTTCTTCGGATAACCATAGTTTTAATATAATTCGTTTGTTCAACCTATTAAATTGTATTGGAATTTATAAAAGAATTATGGTTGCCATAATAAAAACATCTATACCCTTTCCACTGCCCCCATCGAATACCGTAACTGATGATGCATTCCTATCGAAAGATTTTTCTCAGCACGTATTTAATGTAGAACATTGTGTGTAATATAAATATGATACCATTTTTAAACCTTTTGCTCTTTGGAACTAAAAGCTACCTAAATATTTTTGAAAACCCTATTTGTAAGATGAAGGAAACTAATTTTAAGTTACGTTTTAAAGGCGCGAGTTCATAGAGTCCAATAAAACAATGTATTTATATATTTTAAAGACGCTCTTATGGCTTAGAATAAATAATAAACTGTTATATTTGCAAAATCAAAGTTTACCCTTTACATCAAACAAATTAATCACGGAAGAAAATTATATGCCTTGTTAAGATGTGAAGTTTTAGCAATTTTTACCTCAATCTGTACCTCATTTTTAATAATTGCTAACGTAGGAAACCATTCTGAACGGACTTGCACCTTGACGAACTAAAATACTAAAACGGGTTGAATGGCTTACGTGTTTCAATGAGCCAAACTGCCGAACTATAGATTTAACCAAATTAGTGGAGTCTTTAGAGAGGAACAAGACTAAAACAGGTCCCCGAAAGATGGCAGAAGCTTTATTGGTACTTAGAATGACAGAGGTCAGTATGGCATTCTTAGACATACTTTGCGATATGGAAGGCAACGGGAAACCACCACATTACCTCCCAAGTACACTGTGTAAAGAAATTGTTAGTAAAGATGATGGCATACTCTGGGGTAAAAAATTCCGGAGGTAAAATAGTCTCCCATTCCAATCTCCGTGAGAGGACTACTTCGGAGGATGTGATCCGAAAGTAGAAAAAAGATCTGTGAACATTCTGCGAGTCGAAGCGTGGAATGTCAGAAGTATGAAGCATGTAGGTAAGCTACAGATTCTAAGAATCGAAATGGGTAGGTTAGCACTAGACATAGTAGGGATTAGCGAAGTCCGCTGGCCAGAAGCGGGAGATTTTTGGAGTGGAGACTTAGGGTAATTCATACAGGATCAGAGGAAGGAAATTCGGGTGTGGGGATAGTTATGCAAAAAAAGATAGGACGACGTGTAGAAAACCACTTACAAAAGAACGAAAGAGTGCTCATGGTTCGATTAGAATCTTATCCGGTAAATACAGTAATAATTCAAGTTAACATGCCCACCTCTAGCTACAGTGAGAAACAGATGGAGGCGATCTACAAAGATATCGAAGACATACTAAAATACGTAAAAGGACATAAAATTTAATAATTACGAGGGATTTTAATGCAGTGGTAGGTGAGGGTAGGGAAGGAGTGGTAGTAGGTTTATTTGGTTTAGGCACGAGAAATGACAGAGAAAAATAGACTAGCAGAATTTTACGACAAGAACAATTTAGCCATCACAAATACATTATTTCAACATCATGCCATGAATAACAAAGGATATCCTGAATTTAATAGAAGAAGGACAAAAATATAAAAATAGATCAGACGAAACGGGAAAACGGAGATACAAAGTCATAAAATGTGAAATTATTCGTAAATGCAGGAAAGCTAACACTGGATTGATGAAAAGTGCACAAAGGTACAAACTAAGATGGAAATCGAAAAGATTGACGAAGCAGACAAATTAATTGGAATGAATTTTAGGGATAAAAAACCATATAGCAAAAATAAAAAGGACGCGGGAGGTAACGTCATTATAGAAAATGTAGAGAAAGTGATTAGATGGCAAAAACATATAGGTAATTTATATGCAGGAAGGAAACTAACAGCATTAGAACAGGAATCAGACATTGAAAATGATGACTTTTGATATTCTGTTCCTGGAGATGAGTTTGAATTAGAATTAAAGTGTCTGAAAAATGGTAAGGCGTAGGGTACTGGTAAGGTGCAGGCAAAAACTCTAAAAGTCGCTAGACAAGCAGTAACAGAATTCTCTTCCACTTGTAAGCTATATGTATGATACAGGCGAAATACCCATAGATTTCAAACGTAACATCATAGTAACTGTACCAAAAAAGGAGGCGCGAATAGATTTGAAAATTTTCGAACAATAAGTTTGACAGCGCACGTGTCAAAAATATTAACTAGAAGTGTACAAAGACGAATGGAAAAACGAGCGGAAGAAATACTAGAAGATCAATTTGGGTTGAAACGAAACAGGGGAAAACGAGAGGCTATTTTAGCACTGAGAGTGATAATGGAGAAATCAATAGAAAAAGGGGACAGTTTGTATATAGGGTTTGTAGATCTGAAAAAAGCATTCGACAATGTAAAATGGAAAAAACTGTTCGAAATACTCAAAAAAATTGAAATAAGTTTTATGGATAGACGGATAGTAAATAGCTTACACAAGAAGCAAACAGCGTTAATAGAATAAGAGCAGAAAAGTAGAGAAGTAAACATTAGGAAAGGGGTGAGGCAGAGATGTGCTTTATCCCCATTAATTTTTAACTTGTACATTAAAGATGCAATGAATATTGTCAAATTCAGGAAGACATTTAGAATATGCAAGGACAAAAGATTGATATGCTTAGATTTGCAGATGATATAGCGGTATTAGCATCTAGCAGAGAAGAGTTAGAAGCTGCTCTTAATGAAATAGAAACAGTTCTAACAGAGAGACACGGTATGAAACTAACAAAAATAAAACTAAAGTTCTGGCATGTAAAAGAGAAGAAAATAAATCAAAAACAAAAATACAACTAGGTAATATAATATAATAGTGCGTTAAATATTAGAAGCAGAGATAGGAAAAAAGGGGTACGCATCCAACAAGTCCCAAGATGAAAAAATAAACGATGAAAAAATAAAGTGCATTAAACATGATATTATTATAAACACCCACAGGTATTGGTCTTGCAATATTCTCAACTAATGTTAATTGTGCGAAAGGATTTACTGGAAAACTATTAATACGGCAAATGTCTAAGTGCTGGGGGATACTTGGCAGTCACAGGCTGCTAAACCCCCACCACATACCCTACATTTAATTTTTCAATGCTCCACCTGAAGGTACCACATTGGTCAGGAGCTGAATTTTTTATATCTAAACATCTCACTACAATTGTATTTTAAAAACAGTTTAAAGCACTAATGATACATCGATCGCTCGTGCTGAAAAAATACTAATGGTTAGGTTTCAAGTTGCCTGCTCTATTTATACCATAAACGAGATGCGTCGTAGGTCAAAGTACAGTTCGAGACTGTTCTGAAACAGTCTATAAACAGCTACATTATGAGTCGGAGGAAAGGTATGGGATCGCTTTAGTGGTCATATAGGTAAAAACGCTATGTTCTCAGCTACTTTTCCAAGGTCACGATGACGTCAAAGTAAAGAGTAAGGCAATGCTATTCTAAAACTTTATTTTAACATTAGATAAATAACATAATTTCAAAACATTTAGCCCGAAAGGATAAGTCGAATAAAATTTACTTTTATTGCCAAGTTACGCACAGACAACTAACTATCTTTCCTTTATTTTTGTTTGGGGTAGTTTTAATTTTATCTAGTTTTATCCGTAGTTTAAAATTCAGATCGATGCCTAAGTATTATCTCCTTTTCTAGTCAATAATTGGATACATAGGGGACAGTTTATATTTTAGATTTGCAAAATGTACCGAAGTCTGTTTCTATACATACGGTCTTTGATTCCATAAACAACGAGATCTATTCCTTCGTGTAATTTTTTGCTACTTGTAGCAATCTTTTAGTCGCGGCTCTTCAAGTTTGACATGCATACGCATCTAGTTGGTTTGATCGATTTCCTCTTGTTGGTATTGGAGGCAATTCTGATTCCCTTACACACTATTGTGTAGTTGTTTGTCCACTACCTTTAGGAATGCATGACCATTATATGTTATAAGACCCACGGTTTTAAATGACCCGAAAGGTTTTTCTGATTTTTGGACAACTCTTTTGTATTGCTGTTCCCCCAATATACGTACTGTAAGAGGTTATTATACGCTAAACAACAGCTTGTCCTACAGCTTACTTCACATTTTGGCAAGCGATACCGAGTACATTGGCGTCTTTAGTAAGTATAACTTACATTCTTCCAATAAGTCTAAATAGTCCTTTAATGGATTATAGACCTGTTCCGCACTGACATAATTTCCAGTTGCGCCGTTTTATATTGCCCCTTTCAATAGCGTAATACCATGTTCTTTCTCAAAAGTATACGCGAATGTTTCCCTTAAACGTACATCTGGACAACGTAGAAAATCTAGTATATGATTCACAACTTGTTTATAAACAACGGAACTTGTTATTTGACACACAAAGTTGTTGTATATTTCAATTCTTGGATTAACTGTTAGCCAAGTTAAACAATCGATTCCCGTAGTTTTGTCGTTGTCAAATATAATATTGCATTTCTCTTTGTATTCACCCTTTTTGCAAAACTATAATTTGTAGTTAAATAATTACACATCGCCGTTTTGTTAAATATACCAGCAAAATCTTGGGTTATATCCATGTCAAAAAGATAATAATCGTCCTTTTGTAGTCCGTCTAATATATCTGAAAGAACTTCTAATAGATTATTTCGACTTTGTATGGAACACATAGGATTTTTGAATTTTTTATTAATATTCTCAAAACCTACTTTCCGATATTTTTTTAATTCCGTGCCCCATCTTAGTGCTCTCCAGATAAAGCGCAAGCTTAGCTTTAATACCATCTCTAGCGCAAACAAATCCATCAAACGTTTCCCGAAGATAGCTGTTAAATGTGCCACAAATTTCTTTTTTTAAAATACTAATCCTTTTATTTACATATGTTTGCTCAGTGTCAGAATGATCGCAAATTTTAAGTAGCGTTACATTGTCACAAAAATGGTTCTGCAATAGGCGTGTGTAGTACACTAGTCGGCATCTGTTCGCCTCCGACATAACAAATATTACCAATATCGGGAACTACATTTTTGTTGTACAAATTTTTAGTCAGCAACTACAATCCAAATCGCTCCTTTGTTGGCTTCACTTTATACCCAAAAAGTTGAAGAACCTTAATCACCCTGGAGGAGCTCATGTTTACCGTTCTAGGTACTGCCAAATACTAACTTACTTAGGAACGACGCACCCTTATATGCACTCTAAAACAAAGCTGACGGTTGCCGAAGACACCCGCACGAAGGTAGGGAGTAGGAGCGAGAACTAAAATGCGAGGTAAATCCGAAAGAGCACAAGCGCATGAAAAAAAAGCTACGACACGCGTACTTTTTAGAATCAAACGAAGATTTTCGAGAACACCTCTAAAGTCGGCAACCGCCAGGAGTGAGACCCATCCCAGCCTCGGTGCTTACTACGGAACGACGCGACGACTTAAACTGTAATATTACAAGTTATACCGAATACGCACCAACATTTCGTAAATCAAACCAATTTGACATCTTCCAACCAACTAGATATTCTTTTAATGGACAATACACATTTTCTGCTATATAACAATTTCCAACAATGTAGATACATATTAATGCCTCTAGTCTTGTAGTACCATATCCTTTATCAAACTAGTTCTAAAAGCAAAACATAATCGAGCACATAGTGCCTTCTTTAGTTTATAAATTACACGATTTTAATTCTGAATTTTAAGTACCATGGTATATTAAGAATTTAAAACCATTTCTGTCTGCCTCTAACAAATTGTACTTGCCAATACCTATGTTTGTACCTTCAACTAGATAAATTCTTTCTTTTTATTTTTACTTCAACCAATTGTTTTTACGTTTCCCTTCAGTATAAATATATCTGACTTTGAACTTTCATTTCCTTAACTCTTGCTTAAATCTAAATTATACCTTTTAGACTTCTCTATCGTGTCACCTTTGTGTGATTTTTTTATCATAGTGGATGCGCTTGGTAGGGAGATGATTTGTCTCAAACAGCGCATTTAGTTGGTAACATTCGTATGAGATGATGCTTTTAGTACAGAAATCATATCTATATATGCACAGATACTTCATTTGATCCTCGTTATTTGGTATGAACCCTTGTCCAAAGTTAACTTCAAAACTAGAAAATTACAAAATGAGAACACACTTATAACAACAAGCATATACAAAAATTATTGTAATTTGTTAAAAAAAAGTTAACCAAGGGCGAGTCGAGCTAGCACTATTAGGGTTCCAAATTAAGCTGTTTTTATATTTTATGTATATTTAAATCTAATCCAAATTTGATTGTGATAACTGAAAAATGAATATATGTCCCAGCAACTATTACTGTCAAAAAAACCTGCAGTTTTCTGATAATCTATGACTCAATAGCAACTATCTCTATTAAAATAAAAATGCTAGCTTTGGAAATGTAGGGGAACAGGGGGGCGAGCATTTTTTGGTACATTTTGAGCTATATGATGAAGACTACTGAACCGAAAATTATAAAAAAAATATTTTTAGGAGCCTTTTAAAATCCTCTTTCAAATGATACTTCAACGATATATTTATTAAAACTTTTTTCTTTTGACCGAATTAACCTCCGCCATTTTAATTTAAAAATACTTTTTTTCTATTTTCTGACTATTGATATATGTGCGCGCCATAAAGACCTAGCATTGTGCCAAATTTCAAATTCCTACGTTACATAGTTTTCGAGAAAAACCTCTGTAACAGCCGGACGGACGAATACGAGAGTGATCTTATAAAGGTTCCGTTATACCTTATAAGGTACGGAACCCTAATTAAGAGTTTTTGGATGTGAAACGTGTTTTCAATCGGCAAAACGATTGTCAGAAACGTTAGAAATAGGACTAAAATTTAGAAACTTATGTGTAGCGCCAAAAATACATTACTCGATTACGAGATTCCTACCGAGTCAGCCGTAGGTGACAACATTTTAAAATGTATTTTTTTTTCTATTTGATGTTCCATTTCAATCAATAATCCTATGAAGAAATCGAAAACTTATTTGGCCTTTTTTACCGCATTATAATTCTACGCAAAATGTCTGAGGAATTAAAGAAATGTTGCAAATCAAAATATTCCAAAATAGATAAAGACATTGACGAAATAAATTTTTAGAGTGAGTTGCGTATAATACAAACATTTTGTGCCAGAGGAATGTTTTCCACTTATTATTCTAAAAATAAGTAGTAACAAATAATTTGACCGATATTTAACCCAATATAACTATTGCATACGAAATCTTATTAATCAACCCTGTTATGGTTACTTCTACGGGGAGCTCATTCTCTAAACTAAACATAACTGAAAATGACCTGCAGTTCTTAGGACCCGAAAACGTTTGACATCGCTAGCAATTATTGCAATTAAATACAAAATTTTAAAAAAATTAGTTACGACATTGCTATAGCCAACTTGTTACGGTATACTGTGCGGACAAGGAAAAGAGCAACGAAAGTACCGTAAGTGGCCCGCACCGATTACCACACAAAAAAGGAAAAAAAAATGCCGTTCTAACCAACCAGTCATAGAGTGGGAGGTGGGGGTCGCAGTAAAAAAAAGAGGAAAAACCCAAGATCTATTCGTTCAGCTGAAATAAAAACAAATTAATAGTTAGTAAATAAGTGGAAAGTAAAATAAATAAGGACAGCATGTTTAGCTGCTAAAACACTATAAATCAATCCAATAGGATAAATAAAAATCAACAATAATAATAAAAGGAAATTACACAAATAAAGACACATGAACGAATCTTTATACTAAACCACTCGATATACACATTGGTGGTTCACTGTCATATATAACTGCTAGGATTTATACAGTTAGTAATAAAGGCAACAATTTACTATTAAGCTTAAGCCTTCAAAAGCTTATGGATACGATCGTTACAACTAGCGTCGGCTAAACATAAAACACCTACTATACGTGAGTAAGGAGTATCTAAAACAGGTGGTCTATAGTAAAGAGGAATCATCAACACCAAAACTATGACTTAGTAACGGAAAAGGCGATGTACAACGTACACACATAAATTTAACCAAGAGCGAAACCAAGACTCAAATCAGCAATTTTTCTAAGAAAAGCTTAAAAAGAAAAAAAAGCGTAAAAATTGCTAGCTGCAATTCAATACTTACGAATCCTGCACATTTGGAAACGTCGTACAGCGTGAAAATGTGGAATCTAGTCTCAAAAATAAATTACTCTAATACCAAAAGTGGTCTATCAAAATTTAGATAAGAAAATGCTCCCGGAAAATCCACTGCAAACCATAGAAATACATTCAAACATCTTAACAACGCTAATAAATGATATCTATTGGACCATGCAAGGATAGAATAGAACATAAATTTATAACAACAGACATAATAATTATGCCTCATATCGATTTAACTTAAACTATTAAAATACAAGAAATTACCATTTAACTAGCAACATTCAGGACAGCTCTAATTATCAAAACACATGCCTAAATAAGGGACCAGAAAGTACAACATACACATGTATGGGCAAAAGATAAGAATATAGACAAACAAACTCAAGGATTTAATGAAGAGCGAGTGAAGGTGGTTATCTATCTGCACAATTATAGGAGTATAGCAGACGTAAATTTAAATAATTAGAACTGAATGGTTTTTAACGTGATAAGACAGTGAATTTTTAAATATGATGTAACAAACGTCATTGGTAAGGAAATTAAATTATAAAACGTAGATTGTATTTATTTACTAATGTCTCTGTTTTTGTTTTTAAAAGATCTTGTATATACTAAAACAAAAATATTAAAAATTATTGGATAACTATTTATTAAACGCTTATAGCTTTATAAGTGAGATGGGTCCTGATCCTCTATCTCGCCCAAAGTCCCGTAAAATGTAGCGTGTGTGCTGGGCACAACCCAGTTTGATAGTTTGATAATTTATGCTTTGTTCTGTATTGAGTCAATAATATCCTAATGAACTAACTTTACCTGCTTTATCAGTGTGTCTTAAGGGCATCACTTTAGCGAAGTCTTGCTTAGATGTGATTTACAACTCGAGAAGAGGTTAAGTGTCCAAATATAAAGTAACGGACTTATCTTAAAATACTAGTATAACCAAAATATACCTTAGGTTGCATTATCTAACATGGTCCAGACCCTTTATTATCTTTCCTAAATGTTACGTTAGATTAAAGTAAACGTCAAAATATTGTGAGGTTAACTAACCTAAAACCTAAAATTATATAGAACAAAGAGAGAAAGATGTTCGTACAGGTTATATCCACTTGCTATGAAGCTATAGACCTATGGTGTTATTTGAACATTACTAGTATATTTTATCATTTCTTGTTTAATACTCGGGAAGAGGTACACATTAATTTTTTTTTATAGGAGTAGTACACCATGATGATCTAATCTACATATTTGCTATTCCACAATTTCCAATAACAGCAAGCAGTCCAGACTATAAAATGGTTACTAAACTGACAACATTGTTAGCAAATTTTGCTAAAACTGGGTACGTATTTATGGATAATTTTATTCAGTACTAATCTGCCATTTATCTATAGAAACCCAACACCAACTAAAGATCCAGTCCTTGATAATCTATTTTGGGAATCATATACTGGTCAGAATGAAAAATATCTGGATATCACCGATAAGTTACGGATAGAACAAAGATTATTTAAGGAACGTTATGAAGTATGGGATAAACTATTCCCTATTCCTAAGTGCCCCTCAAAATAGCAAGACTAAAAAAATTGATAAAACCTGTCGGTATCAATGCATACTATACGCAATGATTTTTTAACAAGGGACTGTTTAGTCATTAGATATATACATTTGTAGCAAATAGTTTTCAATTTAACACTTTTTAATGTAAGGAACTTGTAATAAAGCGTAATTAAAACAATATCTTTTAATGAATTGTTTATACCTTAGATATTATAGCAAATTTTATAATTACCTTTCTTGGCATTTAGTATCCAAAAAATACAAGTCTGATAATTCTTCTTTACAATCACAAATAATTAATCAGGCTTACGTTATCACAAGCTTAATCACCATTTACATGCATTAACTTATTTTTTAAATACAATAAACTAAACACTATTGTAGCACTAATCTTACTGGTAATTTATTTTTCTGGCACATTTATATCACTTAAACAACTTTACCTTTACATTAATTTATGTACATCAAACATTTATTAAGATCAAGTTCAAATTAACATTGATCTATAGCTACGGGTCTCATGCTTACGTCATTAAATTTAGGAGGTGATGGAAATTGATTAGTTAAACAAAAAACTTATAGGGCATTTTTCTCTTGGAGAGCTTTTTAAATGCCCGACCCAGGTCAACTTAAGTAAAAGTTTTAAGACTGCTGTTTTGTAATATGTTGTTTAAGAAATAACTTACGTACTGTAAGTGTTATCTTGAATCACACGCACGCGATATGATTTTACAAAAAATGTTCAAAATTTCCACCGTATCTGCAAGTGCGTGGTTGGTATAACTCTCGGGTTTTCGTATTTTCAAAAAACAACTCATTAAGTTGCTAACGCGACAAAGAACTCTAGTTACCTATATTCAATTACGATTAAGTCCCAACACTGAGTTTAAGCGCATTATCTAAACACATAGTGGAGCACATAAAAATCAAACAGGTGGAACACTCAACATCTAACCCCGTTTACGAGCTATGTAATGAAAAAGTACATTAAACTTAAAGCAGGATATCATATTTTCGTATTCTGCATAAACGCTGAACTGTAAACAAATGCAACACTATATCAAAAATCCAATGCAGTGGACCACATCAACATTATGGAATATTATTATTTGTTGTAATTATTATCTAAACATGCAAATCTTTAAAAAAAAATTAACTTTTTTCAGTAGCAGCTAAAGTACATTGTGTTATTTCGTTTGGCAGCAATAATACTTTCTATTTCACTAATTTAATTTTGCTGAAGGTCACAACTTACTCGATCAACTTCAAAGCATGACGTAATATATATTTTATTTGTGACCTAGTTATCATTGCAGTTGATTTTAAAACAAGTTTTAATACTTTTTTTGTGTGTTCATTTGTAGCTAAACTATTTGTTTTAGACTACAGATTTATTAACAAATTCGTGTCCCCAAACTCCACCGTCTGGTCTTAGAGATCCAGTAATGCGCTCTACAGGCCCTGGTAACTGGGTTTACCAGGAGACAATTGGTTTGTCACTATATAATAAATGCAACGACACCCATCTCTAGGGAGTATAGCTTTGCCCACCTTTGGTTGCTGTAGACGAAGCTGATCTATATCACCAAATTTATTTTTAAACACCGTTCTTCGGGTCATATTGAGAACCACCGTTTCGCAATATGCAAGAGTGTATTTCGACGGCACATCAAATAGATCCCGTGTTGCGTCTTCGGTAATCCCAAATCTCGCCTTACCAGTACCGTTTTTCAAGTCTAAGGTAGAAAACTACTGTGATCTTGAGAGTATATCTAGGGTATCATCAATTCTTTGTAATAGATAGCAGACCTCCGGCGATAGTCTACACAGAATCTTGTTGACCCCTTTTTCTTCTTTACAAGCCCAATACGCTATGCCCACGGGCTGTCGGAACGTTCGGTTACATCCCGCCCATCGATTTTTCTAACCTGTCCCAGACTTTTCGTGGCTGTTGTCTTATTGGCTGGGCATCCCCAGTACCAGTATCGATTTTGTGCTCCCAACTGATTGACATCAATCGCAAACACGTCTGAGGATCGCCTTTTCTGGTTTTCAAGTTCGGCCAGCTGTAGTTGTTCGTGATTATGGCATGATGTTATTAATTGGTCCATTATCTGCAAGGACCACTAACGGGTGGGTGGCTCCTTAACGAGACTGATACTCCCTGCATCGTGAACAACAGGGGAGCACCGCCCCACTACGGCATTCTTTTTCAATGCGAAGTTATAGTTATTGACGTTTAGAATTCTAACAGGTACAATGCTAACACCTTTGTCAACATTTCCACACAAGTATACCCTTTCCAAGAGTTTAGCAGAGACCGGTTCGATGGCGCTCACAATACTCCCTAATACGTGAACAACGGGAGAGCACCACCTCGCTGTGCATTCTTTTTCAGTGCTACGTAATAGTTATTCGCTTTTAGAATCCTAATAGGTAAAATACCTAACACTTTTGTCAACAATTTTCACAAGAGTATACATCTTTCTATAAAATTAAATTAGAGCAATAAATTTATAGCTATTCAATTTACTTACAAATTTTATCGTCAATTAAAAATTTTCCAAGAAATTCATCACAGACCGGTTCAATAGTGTGCACATAGCTTTCTCGAAGTGCACCATCAAAACGCCCCATTACCACGCTTTTTCTTCTTCCCGGTAGGAGAACGTCGTCCTTAAAACAAGCCTACACAAACCCGATCAGCCGCTTGCCCAACAAATCTGTAACTTTTCGTTCCCTATTCTCAGGACATTCTGTTTTATATCTAACCAAAAACCGTACTTTTTAAGATGTTCAAGATAGCTCTCTAAGTGATGCCCGCTATTATCACTCAAATATTTTGCTACCAATCCAGATCTTCACATTTGAAATTCTGTGAGTCAGGATGTCTTTGACGGCCACTTCATTATGGATGCACACTACAGCAGGTTTCACAATGGCCCTACTGGTACCAGTATCAACTAAAACCTAATCTTACCGCAATTTTGTTCAGATACGTATATATTGTGCTCACGCCTAGTTTGCACGACGCCGATGATGTCTTCTGGAGAAAATTCCGCACAAGTCGACTCTTGCCCCTCATCTTCGGCCCCCCTCTAGTTTTCCGCATTCTTTTATTCTGTTCTTGCTGTTCTGCTCTTGCACTGTTGTTGAGTATGCACATATTTTCCACAATTCCAGTATTTTGGAACTTCTTACATTAGTCACTGGTCTCGAGGAACCCGTCGAATCGTTTTTTCCAACCTTTCTTGTCCTTCTTCTTTCACAGAGCATCTAATTTTGCCATTACCCAAGCGGTATTTGCTTTGCCGCTTTAAGCTCCAAACAATAAGCCAGCGCGTCATCCAGGGTCTTAGACCGGATCAGTGGTGATGCTTGCTAGACATCTCCATCCCGTATTCCGTCAACAAGAAGAAACTGTCCTCTGCTGTTGAATAGGCCACTCTTACTAAACGAGAAGTCTCTGCTTCGAACTTGTAAACTTTCGTTGGCTTTCTGTAAGGTACTTTACTTGAGACTGGTACATTTGTTACAGGTGAGAATTGCCGAATGCCATTTCCAAGAATAATGTTAAAGCCCAGTAGTTTCTTTGATCATGGTCCAGTATTGTTTGTAGGATACTCAAAGCCCTATCCCAAAGTACGACTATTAACGCAGTTGATTTCTCACAGTCATTCCAATCGCTAGTTTTCATGGCAGTCTCAAATTATTTGAAATACGTCGCCCCAAGGGTACTTTCAGTCAAAGTAGAAGATTTTACTCTAATCTTCGATGGTAACGGTTCGTTTTTCTCGGCATTCTTGAATTCTAAGGCGTGCTGTTGAATTACCGGAATTTCAAGTGATTTAATTCGTTTTTCCAATTTCAGTACTTTTTCATCTTTTACGAATTTACTAACAACTTTTCTGAAAACTCTGATTCGAGTTTTTGTAAATTACAGGAAAATTTGGGTTCCAGATTTTCTCTTAATTTGCTGTAATTTTTCATTAATTGTTGTCAAACCGCTTTTATATACTGATGTTTGTTTTTCCTTAAGGTTTGCAGCGGTTTCCAGTAATTTTTCTGTAAAGTTTGTCTTATTTTCTTCTAATTTGGTTGCTGTCTGGTTCAGTTTTTCTGCCAGCGTTGCAGCCTATTGTTCTTCTTGCTCAACATATTCTGGTACTCAGACATTAAGTCATTAAAAAAATTTTGTTCAAGTGTTCTTTTCAGTACAACTGCGTACATTTGACAAAAATGCAAGGAATTTTCTAAATATCATTTTCAATAAACGCAACTCCTGTAATTTTTCTTTCCAATCACAAATATTTACAAAGTTTTGTTTACATTAGCACAAGCTTATCACTACTTGTCGGCATTAAATTAATTTTCTATATATTATGAACTAAACACAATTGTAACACTTATATTACTGGTATTTTATTTACATAATACATGTACATCACATAAACAAATTTATCTTTACATTTATTTATGTACATCGAACGTTTATTAGGACATAATTCAAATTAATACTAAACTATCGCAACGGGGGTCGCGCTCTTATCCTTAATTCTAGTTAAATCGAGAAAACATCTAGAATGTATCTCTTCAAACCAATTGAATACGATACCTATTAGTCATCCTTATTATAGCTAGAGAGATTTACTAGTACTAAAATACAGATGTGAGGCCGCTTTAATAAAAACCAAATAAGCGTAATTTCCAGAGTATTTTATATACTTCCTAATTACTGTTAAATTATATCCCTCTTAAAACTTTATGTCCCAGAATATTTCTCGGGCCAGAAGCTGGATGTAATTATTACGATAGGAACAACCGGATCAATTCTTGCATTTCCTATATTGATGAAAGTAGCTACCCACATTCTTAATATCGAATACCGTCCCATTTGGTTTAAAGCTGCATACCAAGATTTGGATCTCGGTTTTTATGTATAGTACCTTAAATATGTTTGGTACTACTCTCCAGTTTAACCTATCGAGCCCATAGCTAATCTAAGGTTTGACCTACTTCTTGTCCCCAAACCTTATCATCTGGTTTTTGAAATCGACTAATGCTCTCCACCGGTCATAGTAACTGGGTTTAACAAGGAACAAGTGCTTTGTTACTAAATAATAAATGCGATGTCATACGTCTTTAAGGTGTATAGTTTACCCACTTCTGTTTGTCGTAGACGAAGCTGGTCAATATCACCAAATTTACTTTTGAACGTCGTCCCTCAGGTCATATTGGTATCCGCCGCCACACAATATGCAAGACAGTATTTCGAACTCACATCAAATAGATCCCTGTTGCCCTTTTCGGTAATTCGAAACCTCGTATTACCGGGACCGGGTACATGTCCAAGGTAGAAATCCACCGTGACCCAAAGACCGTATCAATGATGTCGTCAATTTTAAATAATGGGTAGCTGTCCTTCTTCGTCACGTCATTCAACCGGCGATAGTCAATACAGACTCTTGCCAATCTGTTCTTCTTCTTCACGAGCACGCAGGCTATGTGAAAGGGCTATTGAATAGTTCAATCACACCCTGCCGCTCCAATTCTCCAACCAATCCCTCGTCCTTTTTACATTTGGCCAATGATAAACTTCTCTGCTAGTGTCTTATTGGCTGGGTTTCCCGGTATTGACTTTGTGCTTGACTACAGCGGTTCATACCAACTGACTGAAACCAATTACAAACATATCTGAGAATATAGGTTCCTAAGTTCAGCCAGGTGTTGTTGTTCGCGATTTTGGCATGGTTTCATTAACTGGTTCAATAACTTGTACGAGTACTCACGGGCGGGCGGCTGCTTAGCGATTCTAATACTACCTGCTATGTAAACTACGGGAGAGCACCACCTCGCTGTGACATTTCTTTTCAGTGCTGCGTAATAGTCATTGGCGTTTAGGATCTTAACCCGGGAGTGGTCGCTAGAACATTTTTTACTCCATTGGTCGCGCGAGAGACTTTGTCTCACAACGCATATATCTTTGAATTAAGTCATGTACAAGTATTCAGTCTATCTAGATTTGGTGATTTTTCTAGAAAATACGCTTTTGGTTATATATCGATTGTAAAATAAAAAATGAACAAATACTATATTATACAATAATACATAAAAATGCAGGTATAAATGATAAAAAATAAAAATATGCATTAATCACAATTTTCTGAACAATTCAGGCAGTTGTAAATTGTGTGTTCTGGGCAAATGGGCTTTTGGCATGAATTACAATTTTTCTTTGTTCTTCTATCTTTACGACGAGGGCAAAGATAACAATAATGTGGCTTCATATCTTCAGCTTGAGCTGGAGTTTCAGTCTGCACATTTGCTAACTTGGCTATCGATGTACGAAGTGTCAATGGTAGGTTTGGAATTGCTGTACGTTGTACAAGGTGTGGTTGCATCAATGAAAATGCCAAGTTCTTCAGAAAAATGCGGCGGTCTTTGATATGATTTTCATTGTTGAATTTATGTATTATGTAGCTGTTAATGCCACCCACGTTTAACATTGAAAAGAATACAGTCAGTGGCCATCTGCAACTGACCCTTGCAACTGAATACAAACTTTTCATTTCATCTACCACGTCTACAGCACCTTTCGTTAGGTTATAAAAGCTGATTACTTCAGGTTTTTTCTGGTCTCCAGTTTGTATATCGATTTGGTCATCATCGTGCATAGTAGACCATAGTTGTCTTATGATTTCGTAGATCTTTCGCTAAGGGTATTGATGAAAAATAATTGTCCATTGTAACATTTCGGCCTGAATTTAAAATCGATGCTGTGATTCTTTTTACGACACTAAAAGCACTGTTATCTAGTCTGTATGGTCCAATTGGCTGTTTTCCAGCATATATTTCCAAATTTGAAGTGTAGAAAGTTCGTGCATCAACAAGAGCATAAATTTTTATGCCATATTTTGCAGGCTTATTAGCTATGTACTGTCGAAACTTACATCGCCCTCTAAATCCCTCCAGCATTTCATCGACCGTTACATATTCCCCTGGTTGGTAATTGTTTTTACACCTTTCTACAAATTCTTTAAACTCTTCTCTTATAGGTGCCAAATTGTCAGTTACTCTGCGTTGTGATCTATCTTCGATATTATCAAATCGCAATGCACGCAAAAGTAAATAAAATCTTTTGTAGGACATGGTTGCACAAAAACATGGCGGAGCAGTGCCATCATCACTCCACATTTCTTCCACGTTGAGGTGATAATTCTTTTTTACTCCAGCCAAATAAAGCAAACCTATTAGTGCCCTCATTTCTTCGATACATGTTTCTAAACAATCTCTTTCACGAACATATTTCTCTTTCATTTTTCTTAGGTAAATGTTTGTGTATCTTACTAGTTTTTCTTTACATGCCTGTGGGAAAAAAAGCTCCCAACATTCTAATGGAGATTTTGCATTACGCGCAATCTTTTTGACACTAAGAAGATGTAGTACTATATTGCGTTTTCTAGCACGACCAGAAACAACAGGCATGTGTTTTAACCATTGGGTTACTCTATCTTTACCGAGAAACAGTGGCACATTTTGAAAAGGAAGAACAACATCTGATACATCAGAACTGTCTGATTGTTCCGAGTTTGTATTATGGGAACTACACTCACTCCGTGCATCGTTCTCTGGATCATCAGCGCGATCATTTTCGTTCAAAGCAGTTAGTTCGCTCTGTTGAGACTCTAAAAATTATCTTTGTAATATAAATTTGTTATTATTGCAATTCACCTTTATATTTCTCTTGCTCTAATTTTAGAAGAGCTATCTGTACCATTCTGATTCCACGACTCATATTTATCGATTTATCACCAAAAACAAGACAAAAAAATAACAAAAATATCACAAACTTTTCAGAGAATTAGTCAAATGTCACAAATTAGGAAAAAGTTAAGTGCGGGAACTACCGAGGTAACTACTAATCTAAATCACTAAAACTAATCAAATGTTTTGAGTAATACGCTATGATAAAATAAATTAAAAATAATAATACTTTAGAAATGTTCACGTTATAAAACGGTTTCACGCAACTGGCAAATAACACTATCACAAATAGTCGCGCGACGAGAGAAAATCACACTTTGAATACGTGCTCTTATTACAAGGACTGCTACAAAAATACTGGACGCTGGATCAGGTTGCTGGACCCGAATAGCTTTAGTTAACAGTCTGGTAGAGGATATGGAGGGGCGGCAAGTATCTACCTGCTTTAGTGTAAGAACAATGAACAATACAATAAATATGTGAGACTTTCTCCCATATAGCGACCACTTCCGGGTTAATAGGTATAATGTGTTACACTATTGTCAATGTTTTTCACACGAGTACACACTTCCCAAGAAATTCATCACAGACCGGTTCGATAGCGCGCACAAAACTTTTCCGAAGTGCACCATCCAATCGCCGATTCCCAAGATAGCTTTCTAGGTGATGTCTGCTATTATCACTTGATAGTCGAATATTTTGGTAGCAATCCCAAACTTTACATTTGAAATTCCGTATGTCAGAATGTTCGCTGGCTACGGTCGAAGACGCGACATTACAGGCGTCACTTAATCATCGATGTGCACTACGGCAGGGTTCATATTTGTCCTAGTGGCACCGGTATCAACTTAAAACTTTACAATCTTACTATTATACTGTCCATATGTGTAAATAATCCTTTCACACCTAGTTTGTGCGATGCTAATGATATTTTCTGGGGCAAAATTCATACAGATCGGCTTTTGCCTTCATCGTCCGCCCCCTTTAGTTTTCCGACTTTTTATACTGTTCTTGGGTTACTTGCACTGGCGTTGGATATACCCATATTATCCACAAATACAGTATTTTGATCATCTCCCTTTTGGTCGCTTGTTTCGAAAAACCCATCGAATCATTTCCTCCATGCTCTCTTGTGCCTGTTCTTCTACAGAGCATCAAACTTTGCGACTGCTACAATGCGGTGTTTGTTTTGTCACTTTAAACTCCAAAGTATAGGACAGCGCTTTATCCAATGTCTTAGACAGGGTCAGTCGTGATGCTTGGATCTTTTCATATCGTACTCCATCGACAAATGTCTGTACTGCCAACTGTTCCAAGAAGCTGTCCGGTGCTGCTCATAGAATAGTTTGACCAAGCTAGCAATATATGCTTCAAACTCTTATTTATTTTCGTTCTCCTTCTGTAACTGTTCTTTACTTGAGCCGGTACACTTGCTGCATATGAGAATCGCCATATCTCATTTTCAACCTTTATTGTTAAGAGCACGTAATTTTTTTGATCATGATTCGGTACAGTTTGTAGAATATGCAAAGCCTCATTCCAACTGTAGCAGCAGCCTCATATTGTTTGAAATACGTCGCCCAAAGAGATTTTCCATCATAAGTAGATAGTTTTACTTAGAACTTCGATGTGGACAACACGTTTTTCCCGGAATTCTAATGTGTTGTTGAACAACCGGAGTTGCAAGCCATTTAATTCATTCTTCCAATTCAGTACTTCTTTCATCTTTCGCAAATTTTCTAACAACTTTTTAAAAACTCCGCTTCTAGTTTTTAAATCGCCGGAAAATTCGGCTTTTAGCTTTTTCCCGGATTTTTAGTCTCTTGCATAAACTCCTTTTCTAATCGGCTGCTATTTTTCATTAATTTTTGTTTAACCGCTTTTAGGTTCTGATCTAGTTTTTCCGTAAGGTTTACTGCGGTTCTATAAATCTTCTGTAAAGTTTGCGTCACTTTCTTTTAATTTTGCTGTGTGACGGGCATGCAAAAGAAAATCGTTTAGATGTTGTTCTCAGTGAAACTGCATACACTTGATACTAATGTAATGAATCCTTTAACTGCCCTTTTTGGCTTTCTGTTTTCAATAAATCCAATCTAATCAATCTTCACAGTCACAAATATTTATGTGTTGTTTACGTTAGCACTAGCTTAATCAATATATGTAGGCTATTATAGCACCAATTTTAGTAGTAGCTTATTTCTAATACATTTGCATCACGTAAGAGAATTTATTTTTACATTATTTTATATACACTGAACGTTTATTAGGACGAAATTCAAATTAATACTGATCTGTCGCAACGGGACCCGCGCGTATATACAATAATCCTTTACTCCAATTAAATTGAGAAAAGCTATTGTATTACGATACCTATTAATCATGCTTCTTACAGCTGGATAGATACGATTGTAATACGATACCTGTGAAGCATTCTTACTTATTACTAAACAGATACGATACTGCTTTAGTAAAAACCAAATAACCGTAATTTCCAGAATGTTACAATATCAATTTAAATTGTATTTCAATCTGAATACGATTCCGTAAAATTAACTAACTTAGTATTGGGTCAACGAAACTATTTTATTAATGGAAACGGGTTCTAAGAGCCACTCGTACTTACAGTGATGCAGTGAAGTCGTTTATATAAGAGAAAAAACTATCAGACAATGTGGTCACGATTTTAGGTAGTTTTGATTTAGAAAGTATAAATCTGAAATGATTGCTTTAACAAATTTTTAAAAAGGCTAGAAATAAACTCCTGGCTTTTTCGACTTTATGGCACGACATGGAAATAGATTTTTTTGTTTGTAGGTTGTTTAAGCTTAGCCTGTCAACCTTGTAATATTGTAAATGCCAAGTCAGTAGGTCCAAAATGCTATCCATTTTCTACTCCAAAATCAGTATTCAAAAAAATATATATCTTTAACTTTTTCTCATTGTTATTCACTCCTTATCGCGCATCAGAGCTGGGCAAAATACTTTTAACAAATATTTAAAACTAAATATTAATGCCCTGAATAAAATAAAAATATTTAGTTATTAAATAGCCTTTTACTGAAAAATGAGGAACTGCACTTTATTTAAATACTCAAAAAATTACTTAAATACTTTTCAGGTATTTAAATACTTCTAAGTATTTGAATACCTTGAAAAGTATTTAAATACAGAAGAATAATAAAATACTCAGATGTTTGTGTTAAATTATTAACTAGATATGATATACTTAGGTAATATTTACATAAATAGAAGGTTTGTAGAAGAGAACCCTTAATAGTTATTTAATCAACTAGTTGGTTAATGAAGGCGATTAATAATCAAGCTGTTTAAAGCACGAACGAGCGAAGCGAGTGAGTGCTTTAATAGTTGAGATTATTAATCGCCTATTAACAAACAAGTTGATTACAAAAACTTTTCGTCGACCGCAAGTATAATAAAATTTACTTTTCCACAAAGACCGTCAGAATACAATAATGTCAACTTCATACATTTCCGCTTTTACATAAACTTTACTTTTGCTAAAGGAAAACTAATCACCACTGAAATATATGACATGCGAATTTAACAACAAGGATGCGTATCCGTATGTCTGGTTAAGGTTATACCTCTACTAAAACATCAAAACCTCAAAATCACAAAAAAGTTACTTAATGAAAAAGAGTGCATTAATGACGTCCATTAATACATCCTTTTTAAAACAAAATCATTCGTTAATATTGACATTAATAAGCGGTCGACGAAAAAAGAATAAAAACATTTAATCAGACATCATATTTAAATCAAGTGGAGCTTTATCTAGTTATTTAAATAAATACGACAAGCGCACCAACCTAAATAAAACAAACTCTAAAAATGAAAGCAAATAAACAAAATTAAAAAAAAAAAACTTAACATAATTGGTAATTACTATTTGTCTTTGAAAGCACTAAATTTTGTTGAACATAAATACATTTTTTTGACCGGTGCAGAAGACGGAATTTTAACGTTGCATTTTAAAAAGATTTTTGTATAAGCATAAGGAACTGTTTGCTAGGATTTAAGCAATCCTTCTTAGAAAATTTACTTCTACTAATTCGCAGTTCATATAAAGGATATATGCGGCCAAGATCACGGTAATGGCTCAAACATGAAAGGAAAAAATTTCAGTCAACAATAACCCATTCTAGATATTAAGCAGAAAGTTTTATACGTCTTGCATCTATTCTTTAAATCTGATCATCAAACGTGCTACTAGTAGTAGAGGCGAAATATCAAATTTTTCTTATTTAGTTTAGAAAACAAATTTCTCTTCCATTCGCCCTATCAGTGAGATGTTCTAAAAACGCGTATATAAAGCTTGACTATAAAATCTTAATAAAATTATATGGAAGAGCTAAGTGGTTCCCATCAGATCAATAAGGTCAAACAGAGTTAATTGTTATCTTAAACGACTTAGTTACAAACAAGCAAAAAAGGGGTAAATTTGTTATTAAAATACATAAGAACGTATAACTTAATTCTATTTTATTTCTGAACATTTTTTTATCAATTTTGAGCAAAATGTTTAAAAAAATCTTGAAGTAAATACCCCAGAATGTGTTGAAACGTGTTTACTGAATGAACAATCTTATAGAAGTTTTAGAATACTAGAAAGCGCAGAATTGCTTGTGTGTTTCAGTAAGCTAAAGAGCTGAACTATTGGTTTAACCAAATTAGTGATTACTTTAGTGAAGAACAAGACTAAGACAGGTCCCCGAGAAAAAGCAGAAGCTTTTTCAATTCTTAGAGTGGCAGAGACCTTAGGGGTCGTGTGGAATTCTAGAACACATTACTTCAATGTGTGAGGCAACAAAAAACCACCGTATTGCTTCCCAAATGCACAACATACCAAAAATATTTTCAAAAATGATGGTGTACTAAACAATTCCGGAGTTAAAATAGTCTCCATCCGCGGGAACGTTTTGCGAGTTGGGGCGTGGAATGTTAGAAGCATGAAGCAATAGGTAAGCTAGAGAATATGAAAATTCAATAGATATGTTAACATTAGACGCAGTAAGGATTAGAGAAGTTCGGAGACCAGACACGAGAGATTTTTGGAACGGATGATTTGGCTAATTCATACAGGATTGGAGGAAGTCAATTCAGGTTATTTATTTGGATAGAAATAGGACATTGTGTAGAAAATAACTTTCAAAAGGTAAACACGGTTATGGTTTATGTACACATGCCCACCTCCAGCTACAGTGAGGAAGAGCTATAAGCGATCTACAATTATATCGAAGACGTACTAAGATTGATAAAAGTACATGCAAATTTAAAAGTTAAGGAAGGAGCAGGAGTAGGTTTATTTGGTTTAGACATGAGAAATGGCAAGGGAAATAAGTTGGCAACATTTTGCATCAAAGACTATTTAACTATTACGATAGAAGACTTATCACATAGAAGAAGCCACGAAATAGGAGATAAACTAGATTGCGTTTTTGTTAGACAACGGTTTAAGAATCAAGTAAAAGACTGTAAAAGTTACCCGGAATCAGTTATAAGCCCTGACCACAACATGGTAATTATAAAACCTACGCGTAAATTAAAAAATTTGGAAAAACGGAACAAAAAAGGACTTTGACTTTGAGAAACTAAAAAATAAAGATACCAAACAAAGATTTGAGAAAAACTCAAAAGGCATCCGGAAAATTTCTGTTACTAAGGAAGTAGACACAGAGTGGAATAACATTAAATCTGGTTTAGATATTGTGGCCAGAGATTTTCTGGGGTATAAACAAAAAGAAAGTAAGAAATCATGGCCTACAAAGGATATTCTGAATTTAATGGAAGAACGACAAAAATATAAAAACAGACCAGACGAAGAAAGCCAACAGAGATACACATCCATAAAATGGGAAACTATTTGCAAATGCGAGAAAGCTAAGGAACAATGGATTGAAGAAAAGTGCATTGCGGTACAAACTAATATGGATTACGAAAGACAAATGAAGCATATAAACTAATTAGAATGAATTTTAGGAATATACAGTTGCATAGCTAAAATGTAAGAGACACTGGAAGGGACAACATCATACAAAATGTAAGGAAATGGATAAATGGCAAGAATATATAAAGAATTATATGACGGACGGCAAATAGCATTCGATCAGGAAACAGACCTTGAAAAGGACGACTTTGGATATCCTATACTTAGAGTCGAGTTTCGACTTGCATTAAAGAGCTGGAAAGACAATAAGGTGCTGGGTACAGATAAAGTGCAATCAAAAGCTCTAAAGTCACTGCACAAGCAGTAACAGAACGTCTCCTCTAACTTGTCAGCTATATGTATCGGATGGTGAGATACTTAAAGATTTTTAGCGTAACACAATAGTCACTATACTAAAATAGCGACATGCGATAGATGTAATAATTTTCAAGCAATAAGTTTGACAGCACGCGTATCAAAAATATTAACTAAAATTGTACAAAACGGATGTAAAAACAGGCTAGAAAATACTAAGAGAAAATCAAATTGGGTTCGAAACAGGGGAACACACAAGTCCATTTTAGCTTAAAGGTGGTAGTGGTGATAACAATAGGAATAAAAGTAGTCATATATAGGGTTTGTAGACCTGAAAAAAGCATTCGACACTTTAAAATCGGAGAAATGTTTGAGTTATAGGGATAGACGGATAGTACATAGCTTATACAAAGAGCAAGCAGCAGTAATAAAGTTAGAGCAGGCACGTAGAAAAGTAAATGTTAGGACAGAGGTGAGTTGGGGATGTGAGGTATTACCATCAATGTTTAACTTATACATCAAAAGGCAATGGATACTGTCAAATGCAAAAAGGCATTTGGAATTGTCACGTAACGATCGCCCCATATGCTTAGATTCGAAGACGATATAGTGGTATTAGCATCTAGCACGAACGAGTTAGAAGTAATTCTTAATAAAATGGAAACGGTACTAATAGAGAACTGCTGTATAAAAATTAATAAAAATAAAACTAAAGTACTTGTATGTAAAGAAGGGGAAAATAATTCAAAAACCAGAATAAGAATAGGAGACAAGAACTTGCAAGACTTTAAGATTTCTGCTAGCTAGGAAGCCAAATAACGCAAGATGGGAAAAGTGCAAAAGATATCAAACAAAAGTTAGCACAAGGGCGTATTGCATCAAGGAAAAGCAACTATATGTTCTAAGACAACAAACATGGAAACAAGGATAAGGTTGCTGAAGGCATATGTATGCAGCATAACACTGAACGGCTGAGAGACTTGGACAGTAGCCGAAGCAGACAGGAAGTGTGGTATTATAGACGTATGATAACGACATCATGGACGGACAAAGTTAAGAACAAAGTGATTCTAGAAGTCGTTGAGGAAGAAAGAAATATGTGAAAAACAGTTAAAGATGGGCGATATAGGAAGATAGAACAAGTTTCAAGGCACGAGGGAATAGTGTAGTCTATATTAGAAACAGAGAAAGTTAAAAACGGAGGTAGAGATAAATCTAGATGTTGACTATTTTACAGAGATAGTGAAAAATGTGGGCTATAGAAATTCCAGGGAGTTATGTAGTTTAACTCGAAATAGGAAACAATGAAGGTTCGCGTCCAACTAGTTCAAGAGCTGAAAACGTAATGATGGTGATGTGTTATAGATCCAAAAAAACTTAGAATAATATTTAATTTCAAGACGATCAGATGATTAATTAAAACTTTTTTATCTAGTCGAACTCTTTAGTGTATAGATAATTAGAGATTGAACTCGACTTTCAGGGTTAAAGCAGTTGAAAAAAAGCGCACCTTCGGATTATGAGAGTCGTAATAAAGCAATCTCCAGATCTTATTAAAAACATTTTATTCTTGTCCCTTAGACTAAGCGATATCTTGGGCAGATGAAAAATTAAATAATTGTCTGAATTTTAATCATTATTTAAATTTTTAATTGAGTTTCATAACCTCTGCGACAATGACCTTACAAAAGCTTGGAATACAGACATATAAAAATGGCACATTTCATAAAGATTTACGACTTGTAAAAATACAAACTTTCTCCTTATTTTTCAAGTATTGTTTTGACTGAAAAAATTTTGTTAACCCTGCCACTTGCTGTTATTTTGATTTTAGGAGAATAAACCTTCGACAAACAAAAATTGTAAAAAAATATTATGAGCATTATGTCTAAAAAAAGGGCTACGATCCCTGTGGAATTTAAAATTTTAGCAACGTTTAATGTAAGAGAAAGATTTGACGACCTTAAAAACATATAGAACAATCTTGATGTATTAGTAGTAATAAAAATTTTGTATGTTCCTTATTTTACAATTTTAAATTATACGTATGGTTGTTCACCGAATGTTGGCCAACTAACAAATTCTTTTATATTGATATCTTAAGGTTTTTCCTATCATTAGTTTTTAATAATTGTTAAAGTTTCAGATTTGTTAATAATTGAAAAACCAACATGATTTTTGTTTGTTTAATTTTATAATGCTTAATCTGTTCCTATCATTTTTGAATCACAACAAAGCTAATATCATATGGGCATAAACGATAAGTGTCCATAGCATTTTTATTCTGGGACGAGGGCGGTTATCGGTCTAGAATCGCCTCCGGTTAAACACGGAATAAAATTCATTTTATACCAAACGAAAAAACAGGTTTAATTGGTTTAAAACACGGTATTCTTTGACCTATCTATCAGCTACGATAAATATATAATATATAAGAAGAACGAATTGATTATCTTAATTATTTAAAGTGTAGCAACCCCGAGTCCGGTCAGTTACTGTTTACTTAGTTATTACCCAACAAGATTAACTTATATTTATGCAACCTTGAATTCGATAAACGTAAGTAATCCTTTTTTATTTAAATTATAATTAATAACAATTTCCAACTATGTACATGAATATAGGATGTGTTTTCTAAATGAATTTACTAATGTCAAAAATATAGGAATAACGAGTATCTAATGTTAAAAAAGAGATAGAATTGCTTTTAAATTGACGTACCTACTAATACTTATTGTCAATTTGCACATAAGTAAGCAACACGCAAGAGTGGGAACGCTATCTAAAAGTATTTCTCTCTTTTGATTCGTAGATTCTAACTATTACTCTATTTTTAACGTTAGTAAATTCCTATGTTGCAAATTTTGAAGGACACACTGAATATTGAATAAGTGATATTGACCTGAACATGAAGTCGATTACACTGGACAACAAAATTTTAGTTTTTGTTTGTTACAAGAACTGTAACAGCTGAATCATACAGTATTTTTGGCGCTGATTTCAAATATGTTAGTGGGGGTTTTCTATCGGGCATAGTTTTTTTGTAATTTCAATTTAAAGAAAACCTTTGCTATACACACATGTAATATTGGTACATTTTTTAAAATCTGCTTCGCTTGGATTTTCTGGCGTAGTCTGCTGCAGGTAAATCGGTCTTAAGATTCCAGCAAAAGTCAGCTAGCATTCTAAAGCTCTACTTCCTTGGTAATGTGTTTCCACCATGTTCGTCACTCACAGCTCCAAGATTGTTTGGAAAAAGTCCAGATGTGAATCTAAGAAGTGGATCTATAGTGACTTATTAAAGCCAAGTGCTTTATAGTTTTCCAGAAGCTCAATTATCAGTTCTTTGTAGTTATCTGCCTTGTAATTTTCAAAAAAGTTATTAACAACATTTTTAAAGATTTCCAAGCAGCAAGTTCACAGTCCTTCAAACTGCCTTCGAATCCAATATCATTCATTAGTTTTCTTATATCCAGACAAACAAATATACCTTCTTTTATTTTCGCATCACTTAAATTGGGGAACTTCTTTTTTAGGAACTGAAATCCACTTCCCTGCCGATCCATTGCTTTAACACAATTTTTCATAAGACCTGACTTAATTTGTAGGGGGGAAGGTAAACTTTTTCAGGTTTTACTAGTGCTGGACTCACAACGTTCTTCTCTCCAACAGTCAATGTTTCTCTTTTTGGCCAATGTTTCTTAAGATAATGAATCTTTCTATCTCTGCTGTTCCACTCGCACAAAAAGCAACAAAATTTTGTATAACCAAGTTGTATACCAATACCAATTAACAGTGCTATAACTTTAAGATCTTCACAAACATGCCATGAATGTTTCTCGTACTGAATCATATCCAACACAAGTTTCATACTTTTATATGTCTCCTTCATGTTAGCTGTATGAACCAAAGGGATCGACGGGTATTTATTCCCAACACGAAAAAGAACCACTTTCAAACTACGTTTTGAAGAGTCTATAAAAAGACGCCATTCATCAGGATTGTGGGTATGTCCAAAAGCTTCCAGTAAAGATTCCACATCATTGCTGTAAACTAAGTCCACACACTGTGAGAAAAACATTCGAAGTCACACTGTCTGTCACGGAAACCACTTATTTTTCTGTTGCATTGTAAAAGATTCTATCCTTTCAGTCGTGATGCTAGTATTTCAGCTTGATTCTTGGCTAAATGTAGATCACCAACGAGATCATTTAGTTCAGACCAATTTATTAAGTGCAGTTCAGTATTTGTATTTTCTAAAAAGTCTGGGTCCCTCCTTTCTTCATCATCCGATAAATCTGTACAACCTTCAACAACATCGTTGTCTAATTCTCATGTTTTTGGTGCTACCGGAATTGGAAGCTGTGGACTGTGAGCCACTGGTCTTAAATCAGAGGGAATATAAGGATATTTAACAGTGTGTCTAGTCTTAGCTGTTATCCCTGATATTTTCGTTAAACAAAAATAACAGTCTGTGGAGTGATCCTTAGGTTCTTTCCAAACCATCGGAACTGCAAATGTCATGTGGCAGGATCCTTTCAACCAACCAGTTAACAACGTTACACACGAATTACAACAACTATGAGGGGCCCAGGACTTCTCCTGATTACCCAATTTACATCCAAAATATAATTCATACTAATTTTTTTATCAATGGAGTTATATTTCTCCTCTGAGACTTTAGCGTTACCTCACCACAAATATAGCAGAAACAGTCTAGGTGGTTGATGCAACTACGTGGCATTTTTATTAAAAATTTCACTGTAACACACTCACAAACACTTAATACAGATCACTTAAACAGTACAACACGGAAAATTAAATCACAAACTGGTAGGAAAAGAATCGGTTCCCGACGAATGAGCTGCAATACTCGAGAGCTCATATTAGACTAACTGGAGGTATTTGTTAGTTGAGTTTGTTTGATTTATTTCAATATAGACTGAGTCTTCAAAGTCGTGAAAACTGGACAAAACTAAACACGCAGAAAGTACGCGCACTTTGGTGTGATTAATCACGCAGAACATAATTGCTAGTTATGTAATTTGGATGAATCATAGTAATGTGTCATTTGTGTATGATTTCGTTAATGTGTTGAAATAGCAAAGTTATATTATTATTTATCCTGGACATTAAGAACAAAAATAAGATGTTTAGTTTAAATAGCAATATACATATTGAAAAAAGTAAACTTATTATTGTTAAACAAGCATAGTTAGTGCCCACGTTACGTGCTAAATAAAAAATAACAATTACAAAGAAACTGAGGCCGATAGGGAATTTTTGAATTCATATTCAGAATCAGCGCTCATAAATACATAAAAATCAGCAAATGTTATCCTTGTAACAAAATCTTTGTTGACCAGTGTTATTAAAGAAACTGGGAAGAGAGTATCGTCAAGCACTAATCTGTACAACTTAAATCAACACAATATTTTAAATATAAATACGGCACGTATGAATTTATTAACAGTATTTCTTTTATTGCATAATTGTACTTATATACAGATGTACACAAAAAGTACTTGACACATAATCGATAATTTGACATACAGGCGCAACTAAATTAAGAAAATCATGACTCTTGTAAACTTAAAATTTAACTTCAGACTTCAAATGGTTAGATAGTCAGATCTGGCATAGAAGCTTTTTCGAACGAAGCGTGTTCCCTAATGACTGATTAATATTTCAGTTATTTTCCAGGTAATTGCCCGAAATGGCTTAAATATTTTGCCACAGGCTGTTAAAACTTTGTTTTAAATCAATACCCTTTAATAGTTCCAAAATGCTTTAGATATTATTTTCAATTTTGGTATGTATTTATAGGATACAAAACATCCTATTTTAGTTCGAAAAGTTAATCTATCGATCTACCAAGGGCATTCTTGCAAGCGTGTCCTTGGGTATTTTTTGCAAGAAAAGAAATGGTATTCACTGGGATTTTTCCATGTGGCCATTTTTGCTTATTATTGATCAATTCTACATATGAATTTTATCCTCTTGACAAACCAATAAAATTAAAACTGCTTCTAAAAGAAGTACTGAAAAATAATCTTTTAGTACATAAATCGACTTATTCTAAAATAAATAAATTTTTACAGACGTTGGTTTAAAAGCGTTATGTTTTTAGTGGCGCTGTCGTTGACTAAGTGTGAGGTGCCCGGCGAAGAAGTGGAGTCTGCCCAGTGTTCCCAACCGCTAAACACTAGAATTCCCTCAATGGTGTCCCAAAATTCCCTAAATTTCCTACATTAATTAAAAAAATTCCCTCGAAAATCCCTCAAAGTCTATATTATAAAAACAAAATATATTTATTCATAACAAATTCTATAAAAAAAAACGTTGTTAATTACACATTTGTAACCTACTTATTTTTGAAAGAATATATTTGCTTAGCATGCACAAAGCTAAATGTTCTTTTGTAACCTGAAATCCAACACATGAAATATTTTCATTTTGTATAGAACTTCGCGTCACAGACATGGAGTTCAAAACATCTGTCCCAATTTGGTTTCTTTATCTTGTATAAATATCATTGGTGATGGAAAATATTTTTTCGGTTTTGGCATTTGCGTGAGGTAGACTCAACACAAGTTTTGCTAAGTTACAAGTACTTTTAAATGCATAATTGCCATCAAATGATTTAATTAAGGAAAAATTGTGCCATATGCGATCAATTGGCATTTTCTTAAAATTGTCTACTTTGTGGCATCAAAGGATGTCGCTAAATTTCTAAATTCCAATTCACAGTCATATCTGTTGATTTGAAAATGTGAAGCTCGGCCCAAAATATCGCAACTACTTTGCCCTTCTTCGGAGAATAAAACGTCTGGATCAAGAAACTGCATATTTTTAAATAAATTGTTGTTTAAAGGTAACCTCTTTTGTATTTCAACGGCAGCAGTTGTGTAGAATTTCAAGCAGTCTTTACGGACACCATTTGCCGTTTCCACAGATAAGGTTTTCAGCAATTCTATACATTCACCTCCAGCATAAACTTTGTCTAAAGACTTAAAATTATTTGGATTTTTCAAGTTTATGGAGCGTATATCTAGTTTTGAAACAATTTCTACTTTTAAGAAACTTTTCATAACTGCTTCATTAATAAATATGATTTTGAATATAGTAAGTGTATCATTGTTGAGCGTGATTGAAACATAGCATTAAATCAATTAAAAAAGTTTAGCACAAACGAGATAGTAAGGACGACAATAAATAATAAATCAAGGTAGAGAAATTATAAGATGCGGTAGTTAAACTAGCGGAAGGTATTTCTGAAATGAAATGGAGCACTAATCAAGTAGCTCAAACTGTAGCGAGAAATACTATGTAAGGGAGATCCAACGACGACACCACAGAACTAAAGTTAAAAATGAAAGTAGTTACGATCGGGATTATATTTCTATGTGGAAAGTTTTAGGTGGATTGAGTTTGTCTTTTATGCCTGGGAGCTTTGTTACATCCAATAACAATTCTTAAAAAATTTTAAACTTTGGAAAAAACACGCGTTGCCGAGCGCATTGTGTTAGGATTCACGTTGAATTGTTTAAAAGATCTGCGCACAATTGAGGTACAGAAATAAAGTAGTTTCAAAAATGTTGTAAACCTTTGCAAATGTTTTAAGAATAGTTGTTACAGTATCGAACAAGAGCGGAAATTGTTTTTAGAAATTAAATTTGGAAGATATATAGGTAGTAGTCGAGCAGATTTATTTCTCGAAAAGTGTTGTACAAACTCTGTTCTTATCAGAAAAGATGAACAATTAGTACACTTGTTAATTAAACATTTTCCATACTAGGTACAGAGAGGAATTCTTGTTTCAGGTTTAAAATGCGCGGAGGGAGTCAAACCTTGTTTTCGCAATCTAGATGCTACATTTACGTGGAAATCAAATTTCCGAAATTATAATAAATAATACATAGAGACGTGGAGGATAATAATTATAGAAGTGATAATGGCAGGATGTCCAGAGATAGACAGTATTTTAGAGATCAAGGAGGGAGAAAGAGGTTTTCCAGTCTCTTAATAGGTTTCTACTTTACTCAAAAGAATAAGAATATGTTGTTTTGGGTTGATGTAAAATTATATATAACATGCAGTTTTTGCATCCCAATAAAACTGAAAAAACAAACACCTAAAACCAGAAGCCTGAGAACGGATCTATATTTATATGCCTCTGCAATTTTCCTTACAACGGCTCACCAAACAAATTCTCTGTCGATTGTAAAAGATCGACGATCTTCTATCCAATCTGGGGTTTTGCATTGGATCGTGTCGAAGATTAAGATGTTCTGGATCGAAAACGAATCGAAAAATACCGATCTGATCCAAAGACCGTGATCGAGACAATTAGTAATTCTGTACCAATACTACAGTAATGTATGCTCCAGCAAAGTGCGTTGCAGATGGCTTGTCGCTGGTTCAAACGTAATTTCTGTTATTGTTAATTCTTCTTTGTAATACTGCCCACCTTTAACTTCTATTAAATTAAATCACATACTTTTATACAGTGAACGAACGAGAGTTATTTATTATGGCACTTATAACAGTAACAGACAGCAAGCTAACTAGTAGATATTAGGAAGATATTTATTTTACCGACAGACAAAATTGTGAAAAGGTGTACTAAAATAATGCTTAGGTTGTATAGAGCAATAATAATAAAGTTAACAACTCTGCCTGTATCTGTCAAAATGGTGGTTACACAATTATACATGCATTGGAAACGACGTTTTTACATCAAAGGAATCAAAACAGTGATAATTTGTTTGTAGATACAATAGGTTTTTGCTCACTTATTATCAGCAAATATTATTTTATGCAGTCGATGCTTGTTACCTGCTAGTGCTGAGAATATTTTCCACTTTAGTTAGATTTGCATCACAATATTTTCGGCCTTCGGTCTCCTTCATTGTTCTATGCAAACCTATAGTTAAAATCAACCAAATTCCCGTTACTCGTCTTTATAAACCAACGAGAAACCTATCAAACTTACAGACGAACACTACTCATGGATGCAGTCACATGAAATAGTATATAAACAGAAACTATTATTGTTTATTATGTAATTCATGAACACTATCAATTACAGAAATACTTAAATCGTGATATTAGTAATTAATTATTAGCATATGGAAACTATATTGTTATAGATTTACAGATCACCGAAGCAATTCCGAGTATAAAATGTTTAGCTTCGATATTCATCAAAATAAGAATGCAAAATAGTTTTGATTAATTTTGTTGCAGTACCACAATGTCTATCTTCATACTTATGCTATTGGGAATGGTTATTTTAGGACACGGACGTGCAGTTACAGAGGAAAATCTTCTTGTAAAGACTTCGCTTGGTCCAATTAGAGGTACAATAGAGAAAACCGTCTTAGGAAAAAAGATATATAGCTTCCGAGGAATTCGCTTTGGGAAGGCTCCCATAAACGAACTGCGATTTCAGGTAAGTAAAGCAGGGTTAATGCTACGTTATGCTATGTTAATGCCATTGGAAATTAGTTCTATATATTTCGAAGCGACAGGAAAGCAAAAATAGAATTGTCTATGCCTATAAATAAAATTTTATCTATTCTTATCAAGCTATCTAGGTGGACAAATCTTGTTTTGTAGCCGTAGTGATAAATTTATTTACAATTTAAAAGACGCGGAGATGGTTCATACTGTCAACTCGTTTAAATTCCGCTCCCTCATAACTCGTTTCATGTAGGTTGTGTCTATACAATGCCAAGAACGGTTTAAAATATATGATAACGTAATTTAGTTACAAACATTCCTGCATCTATTTTCAATTCTTCTTTTTTTATTATCTTTCCTTGTATTTTCTTTTTTAAAATTTTTAATATTCTGGTTTTAAAGTTATAGACTCCTGTTATTATCACATCCATTGTAGGGTAGTGGATAGTTTACTGAGTTTACTTTCAGAAAAGTTCAACTCTAATCGGTTGACTTTTTTCTTCTGCTAGATATCTATATATTGTCCAAACATGGCGTGATAGACGTAATCTAGGAGAGTTAAAGTTTTTAAGTAAAGTGCTAAAAGGATAAGCAAAAAAGATACGTGAAAGAGTAATGTCAAATAGATGCAGGGTTAATAGACAGGGTTAATTGAAGGATGTAAAAATTTGCGAAGAAACTATTAGCTTGAAATAAATAACAAGTTGATACATTATAAGTGAAGTAACTCGCAACATGTCTTCTTCAATTATTGGATTACCACGTTCCATTTCTTACACTCATTAAAATTACTGTATTTAATTTAAAACTAAAAGTAATCCCCTTGTTTCCTGGATCCAGCCTTAACTAGGTTATAAATTAGCAGTTACATTGTATAGGGTTAGAATGATTTACTATGTATAAATCACGCCAAATATCTTAGAAAAGTCGAGTGAAACAAATACACTTGTTAGGCCATTATCACATGTTGTTAGTATTTCATCAGTTGCCATGGCGAGTAGTGAATCCTTTGTATTTCAGAAATCAAATTGTTATCATTACGATAATTGTAACTTTCCATATTTGAATAAATTTCTCTTAGTAGGTGTCTCATAATTTACGGCCTGCTCGTTTTATGCAGCTTTTAACGCAAGTGCTTTGATCTGCTTCAGTGTCGTGGAAAATACAGCCGTGGCTTTTAAGATGATTTTTAGTTGTTGCTGCAATCGAATTATTTGCTTTTCATTGTTTGCGATTGATTATGTTGGATTGCCTTTGTTTGCTTTATTGATGTTTGCGTGGTTATACCCTAATTTTACTTTATTGCTGCGCGTGGTTTCTGTTCCTGACAGTTGTGTTGATAGTATGGTGCGTTTTATAATATTCAACACTTCATGAGCTGCTAAATGTCGCACGTCCTCTAGTTCTTTTCTTAATTCTATTCAGGTTTTACACATAGGTCTTCTATTTCTAGTCGGTGTGATTTTATATAATAAACCTCATCTTTGTTGAGTTATTTATTGGAAATTAGCTGTTCTCTATATTCATTATTGATATTAGTTTTTATAGTTGAGCATCGTACCTGTTGCGATCTTTTTGTTAATTGTTTCGTATTTCTTTTATATTTTCTGTATATTCTTTTATACATTTGATTGTTGAAGTTAAGTTAGGTATCGGTTGGTATGTTGGGAGAATTTTATAGATGTCATTTCATAAGTTGTTAAATACTTTGTTCTTTTTATTCAGATGTGTTTTTAGTGGTTACGTTTTATTCGTTGTGGCGGTAGTCGATTTATTGTTTATGTTGATTCTTACGTCTATGTGTCACACGTAACTGAAAACTATCGTACATTAAATTATATGTTGGCTTTATGATTTAAATACTTTTTAAATATACATTAAAAAGTTGGGCCTATAAATGTTCGAAAAAAAAGAACTTGTTTGTGTGATGTTTAATTTTTGGATATTACAAAAGACTTCATAAAATTCTGAAACTTATTTTTAGCCACCCGTGCCAGTGGAGTCATGGACAGAAGTCTACAACGCTACAGAAAATGGGCCTGTATGTCCGCAACCAGAAGAACCTGGTGTTTCAGAAGACTGTCTTTTCTTAAACGTCTTTAGTACCAAGGTAACCAAATGTCCTTTAACAGAATTTTTACAAACTTGTTTTAGTTAGGCAATGTTAAACATCCAGTATTTGTGTTTATTCATCCAACAGGATTTTACTTTGGAAGTACTGTACGGGACGTCCTGATTATTTGTTGGATCAAAAAGTTGTTTTGGTAAACATACAATATCGTCTAGGCTCGCTGGGTAAGCATTAATTATAAATATCGGTTCGGTATATCATCTGTATGTCATATTTGGCGTTCCCGAAAAAAATTTCTAAAATTTGAAAAGCAGTTGTACATGTTGTACTTTTAACCTTTTCGATATCTGGTATGCAAGTTTAATATAAAAAATTTCTTTGAGGATAAATTATTAAACTATAGATTCTAGTATATTTCAATGCAAGTGTTTGTATTCTGTTTTATATAGGAGAAAATTTATCGAACTCAGTACATTCCACCAGTACCTATGGCTGTTTAATTATGAGGAACGCATTTTCTGCAACATTCCAATATTTCATAATCTTAAGCATACTCATATTAAAGCATTCTAGCAAAAAATAGAGATCATAAAACGAGGACTTTAACCTTGTCGAAAAGCTATAACAACACTTGAACTTTGTTACGCGACGAGTCAATGGTTTTTCGGATGAAATTTAACAAACTTGGCTAAACTCTTGCACTTTAAATAAGACAATAATTAAGCACGTTTCATGTAATGTTTATTATAAGAATTTTGCACATTCCTAAGCATACTGATATTACTGCATTCGTTAACAAAAAGTAGATTGCGCGCACAATAACTATCAGGGGACAATGACGTTTGAACTTTGTTACGATACGAGGTTAGTGATCCTGTTACGACAACCACCGGAGTAATAAAAATGCATATATCCCTATATCCCCATTAGCTCTGTTCATTACACCTTCATCAATGCAATGCAATTAAAATCTATTGTAGGTTGCATACTTGAGCATTCTTTTAGTCAACGCGAATAATATAATTATCTTTGGGTGTCTTATGGCTATGCTCCTAATGCCCAAAAACAGTGTTTTTAAAATTTTTTGGAGAAATAACTAAAGTTCATCTTTTACAACACCTGCACTATAATTTAGGTAGGGTCGCTTTACAGACATCCCCCCCCCCCTCTGCTCTACCGTAAGTTATTACATTGTTATACAGCACTTATAGCTAACTAATATAGCATATATCACTCATTTATGTCCATAGGTTTCCTTAGTACAGGAGATCATTTGGCACCTGGAAATAATGGATTAAAAGATCAGGTACTTGCATTTAAATGGATAAAAAACAACATAGCTGCTTTCGGAGGGGATCCCGACTTAGTAACAATTGCTGGTTACAACGCTGGTGGTGCTAGTGTGTCTGTGCATTTGGTGTCACCTATATCCAAAGGTAAGTCTGGATACAATTGTATCTAATCTGTTTTCATAGGTTCATAGTACACATTTTTCCATCTAATTACTACAGTAACTTTCCTTTGAAATAATTAAGTTACGTAACTAAATTATTTTTCATGCAGAAATTTGTATATAATAATAATTGGTAAGAGATACTATGCACTTAATACATACATCTCCATCACGTCATTCCCTAGAAGGAGTAGGTTGGTCTTACCAAACCGTATTTTTTAATATTAATTTTTTGTCTTGCAGTGCCTTCATACTCTATTAACAATATCTTTCAATACACTCCTGTCTTGACATTCGTTCGTCACTTCGATAACATCCATGCATCGTTTCATGCAAGTCCGTTTATTTTTAAAGTTTCCTTGTTATCCCGCATTTCTTTCGTAACATCTATCCGCGTCTTTCGAATCCTACCTCTTCTACTCGATTTGCTCACACCTATCCTATAGATACTAAACGCTCCTCACTTATACTTCCTACTTATCAAATCATCGCAACAAGTTCTTTTCATACTGATCTTTTAATTTTTTAAAAGTGCGGGAATGTAGATGCCCATTTTTTGATATCCACTGCCTTCCTAAGCTTACAGCAAATTTATCTCAAAAATCTAATACTGACTGTATTTATTCGGCACTTATTCTCTCTAGCACATACATGCTCTACACTCATAAAATAACGTCGAGATTAGTAAACTTACACAATACCATTTGTGTATCCTTTGACACAACTTAATTCCTTACGCCAGATCACAAGTTCGCACGAGACCACACACTTCCGAATACTTTAGGTGAAGTATATAACCTCATTTCAATCTCCCTTTGTAAATTGGTCATTCCTACTACACATCGTTCCTCGATACATAAAGACATTTACTTCTTCTGCGCTCTCTTCTATTATACTAACTTGACCTTTAAGACCACATCATTCCAGTCAAACAACAACACTTTAGTTTTTTGATACATTTACCAGCAGATTTATACCGGTGAGCACCTGGCATTCTATCTAACAGTTTGCAAGTTTATTTCATTCTCAGTAATACACCAACATACAGTAACACCTTTAGATTCACATTGTTCAGATAGACACCATTTGCATTCGTTAATGCATTGCAAATGCAGATGCTAAAGCAAATAGTAAACACTTCTCAAGATTAAAATTTTGCTACAAATAAAGATGTTTAAATATGGTAACCGTATTTATTTTGCATAATTATCTCTCACGCATAACCACACAAAGAATATGAAACTCAAAATTATCTGCATGAAAAGTAGGCGTATCCTGGTGAGTTATTTATTTACCACTTTGTACACAACATTTTTATCATAAAGCAAAACCTGACAAGAGCATTTTCAAAATCTCGAATATATTTACAAACTCAAAATATATTATCTAGAAAACAAATCACCATTTTCTTTCAACAAAGGTTTGAATTCATCGTTTTTAAAGCAGCATTTGATTGTATAATTCATTAACCATAATAATAAATATATAATCTCACCTCTAACAAAATATTCCACAAAAGCAAATAATAATTTGTTCCTGTCACATCTAAAAGTAAAATATCTTATTTGCTAAACGAAACTTAATTAGTTTGAACATAAAATCAATAGTCGCACACCCTTAATTGATAAACAAAATCAAATAACATTAAGCACTCTAGCAATGAATATATATGTGCTACTTTCACGTCATCAAACGACCTTATCGTAGGGATACCTGTATTCCAATTGTTTCCTATACAATTTTATATTATAAATTTACTTTTTCCATTTCTTAACTATTCATCGAAATTTCGTTAAACGTAAATCCATACCAATCAATGCTATAAACTTGCTTTCCGTTTTATATAAACAGCTTAAATAAGAGCTTCTCATAATCTATAACCTTATTCTTTATTCTTTAGCAAACTGTGGGGTTAAAAATAATTTTGCACTTTTCACGTAGTAACACTTATAGCAAAAGTTATCATTTTCGACATTGTACCACTTGTAGCAAAAGCTAACAAGCTAATAAGAAAATTAAACGAGTTTGAAGTTAAAAATTTGATAGAGCATTAAAAGCGCTATTAAAAAGAGTACCTCCAATAATAGCGGAACTCAAATCTCGCTGGAATATGTAGTGGAAAAGAAAGGCCTGGTGTTACAAACAAACATTCGTTGTAGTTCAAATTTCACTTTGAATTCTTAATTATAATCAGCCGTGTGTTCCAGAAATCATGTACACCTGCGTTCAGTTATTAACACTTGCATTATATTAATTAATTTCTTGAATTTATTCCAATCCAATCTGTTATTATCGTTTGTTATAAAACTTTACTTGATTTAATCGGGCCATTAGATTTGCGTGGAAAATATACGATTAGTTTGTTCTTAGAAAGTTTTTATAATTTATTTTCCAGTCTGTCGATTTGATAAATTCAGAGAACCGTTTTCTTTGTAACTGTATGATTTAAATAAAACTTTTGATAATTAAAATTTTATAAAAGAACAAACCATACACACTGGCTTATTTTACAAACGAATTTTAGACATGTCTGCTTCTCAAACAACTTTTGCATACAATAATGTACTGTGATAAGTCACGATTTTAATTTATAGAGATACATTTCCATTTATTATTGTAGTCAGAACTTTTATACTAAATCAGTATCAGTATAAATTATTTGCATTTAGCGCCGCATTTGAGCGCTCTAATTAATGTTCAAATTAAATAGGCTTAACAATTCCTGTGTGGTCTTGAAAGACTTCATTGTTACTGTTCACTTAAATCTTAATTTTTTACAAATGTCTAGATGGTTAATTGTAACATAATTTATGATATAAAAGACAATGACCAGCTGTTCTTTTATTGAATACATTACCTGTGCATCAGTTATACGGAAATGGTCAACTTCTCAGTTAATCCAAATAAGAGAAAATAGTAATCAGTGCAATTAACTCGTCATTTCTAATAACAAATTTTGTAGTACATCTCACTGATCCAAACAATTTCACCTTTGACTTATGGTTCCTGTTGAAATCAGATCATTAGCATGTACCCTGGTAGCTTTTTAGATATGAATCGTGTACTACATCATTCGTTATTAACTTACAAAGAGTTCATTACAGTTTTGGTGCAAATAGAAGGAAAGCTTAACTCTCGTCACCTTACTTCTTTATTAAATCACTCTTATGATCTTAACATAATTACACCCGCTCACTTTCTCATTGGCTGTGCTGCAAATGAAATCAAATCCAGATTTGATTAATTGTAAAGAAAATAGACTTTCTTTACATCAAAAGTTGTAATATTTAAAATAACATTTATGTAAAATGTAGTCATTAGAGAATGTCGCCGAACTTCAGCAGCGACAAAAATGGAACCAGTGCCACGAAGAAATCAAAATGGGTGTAATAGTTCTCGTAAAAGATATAAACCGTCAACCCTTAGATTGGTTTCTTAGACATATTGTCAAATTACGCACATGATCTAACGGCATCAATCGTGTCGTCACAATTAAAACACCTCAAGTAATCTTGAAGCGAGTTGTTTGCAAAATATGTCCATTTCCTATAACCATCATTGAAAATTCAGTTTAATGTGTTGTGGAGCTAGCTTAGTTTTATTGCGTTAACTTATTATGTTAACAAGTATTTATTTCATTTTGAAGTTGTTCACTTTATATGTTGAATGAGTCTTTTTTTAAAGCGGGGGTCATGTATGAATTTGGATTGAATTCGAACTCAAAGATATATGTGTCAAACTAATGACAGTAGTAGTTTTTGTTGTTGTTCATAAAATGTAATAATATTTTAGCAGTTTTGAAATGAGCATTGAGCTCATAATTTGTAATACTCATAAATAAAAAGGACAAAAGAACCAAAATTACAGTCCACTTAGCGTTTTCTTACATGTTTTTGTTTAAAATAAAAATAACAAAACTTTAAGAGTATTAAGGCTGGCTAGTTTTTAAATGAAAACAGTATATCATTTTCCGGGGAAGGAAAACTCAAATTAGGTGGACGGGCAATACATCACAACTTACAACAAAACATACAAAAAAATAAACCTCTAATTAAAAGAAAATATGTACAAAGCACAGTATTCCCCAAACCCCAACAAAAACAAGGCAATAACCCCAATAAACATATATCCGGCAGACCAACCAAATTACTTCAACAATGGCGAGCTGCAGTCTTTAGGTCGTTATCCCTCGGAAATAACAATCAAAGAAAAGGAAGAAAAAAAAACAATTCAACCTAAAGTTACATACCTAAAATTCTTAAATAATTATAGAGTACCAACCCATATCCCTTAATTAGCCCAAAGTTACAAATTTAAAAACATACAATTAACCTATCCAACTGTCCTACAAAAGAAGAAAACCCAATTCTTAAATAATTATAGCGTACCAACCCATATCACTTAATTAAAAATAATCATTTTTCCACTACCACTCCGAGTCATTCAGCACAAACAAGCAATGCCTCCTGTTGGAGAAACAATGGGAACATTTACACTAAGCGTGAAACCCCAGATTATTTCCTTAGAGCAAGTGGACTGTGACTTGAGGGTAGTGTTGCGATAAAATACTCTTAGCGGTAAATCAAACAATGATCATGCACTAACCTTAATGTTCATACTGTTGGCTTCTACGGAAGTGGTTAACAGCATTCAAACCAGAACAAATCTCCGCTGACGGATTATGTAGAAGCGCAGTAGCACACACATTCACCAAAAAATGTATATTGTTTTAATACATGACCGCACGGGCCGAATGCTTCGAAACGAGTGTACAAAACCAGTGCTAGATAACACCGCCTGGTTTATCGCAAAACAAAACTTGACTTTTTAAAGTAAACAACATTGAAATTAAGAGTGGCGTTCTAACCCAATTTTGAACATACCCCCCACCCAAAATAATTAAATTTTGATAGCTAAAGGGGATGAAGAAAAGAAAAGAAAAAAAGGGAGAAATTAAAAAAAAATGCAAATAAGCTCTATTGGTGTAGTTGTGTAGAGATAAAACGAGAAAATAAAAGAAACTCTAGAGAATGATCAATTAATGTGATTGCTGATCATGTCATATTAATTTTAAGGAGGTGGAAGCGGTACCACCTTATTTATTGGTCGTACCTTTTCACCTGAGGGTGTCTTCAACCGAACAACACGTACTACGCCGTCACTTCCGGGTATCAGCTTTGTTACCCTTGCTAAAGGCCAACACGCAGGGAGTGTACCTGGGGTCAAGTACAACACCAGATCGCCTTCCTCCAACTGTTTAGCCGGGTTAGTCCATTTGGGCCTATGCTGAAGGGTGTGGAGGTATTCATTTGACCAACGCTTCCAGAACCCCTGGATTAACTGTTGACAAAGCCGCCAACGAGTGAGTCTGTTAGTAGGAATGTTTGTCAAATCTACTTCGGGTCGTGCCAGAATAGGACCACCTGTCAGGAAATGTGCCGGTGTCAATGCATCAATTCCATCATCGGGCGAAGCTGGTAAGGAGCAAAACGGGCGAGAGTTTAAAATACCCTCAATTCTAATAACGATTGTGTTAAATTCTTCTGCAGTAAATTGGTTGTTACCAATTATTCTCTTTAAATGGAATTTAACACTTTTGATTTCTGCCTCCCACAATCCCCCGAAATGGGGTGCGTAGGGAGGATTAAAAGACCATTCAATGCCCCGAATAGCTAAATAATGTGCAATCTCGGGCTTAGACGAGTCAAAAAATTTTGAAATTTCAGAAATTTCTCTAGCAGCTCCGCGGAAGTTCCGTCCTTGATCGGAATAAAATTTCGCCGGAAGTCCGCGTCTAGAAATAAATCTGTCTAGTGCGGCCAGACATGCTTGATAAGTTAACGAGGTGACGAGTTCGATATGATGGCACGCGAGACCATTCATATAAACAAAGCAATATATGCCTTCTCATACCTAGCTGTGCGCAGATTAGGTACTTTTACCATAAAGGGTCCGCCAAAGTCAATCCCCGTGTGTGTGAAACATTTTCCCGGTTCGAGTCGGTAAGCTGGAAGATCCGCCATAGGTGGTTGGATAGGTTCCGCCTTATATCGGTAACATGTAAGGCAACCAAAAATACGATGTCGAATTAAGTGTCGAATTGAAGGAATCCAAAATCTCCTATTTACAAGAGAATGTACCAGGCGATTTCCACCATGGCCCGAGTATATGTGATAATGATCGCATATCAAGATGGCTAATCGGCTGTCCCGCGGAATTAGGTAGGGATATTTAGTAGCAATTGAGAGTTTCGACTGGCGCAAACGTCCCCCCACCATGATTAAACCCACAGGGGAGAGAAAAGGGGACAAATGACGATAATTTTTTGTGCAAGGTTGACCCTTTTCTAATAACAAAATTTCGTTTCGATTGTGCTCGTACTGAGAAATTCTTATAATAAATAACAAAGCGTCATTATATTCAAATGACGTTAAGTTGCCAGTACGCAGCTGATCGTTTGGAGCATCATGAATGCGCGCAAGGCAATTGAATTTGAATCTAAGTATGTAGGCAAAAATTCTTTGTACTTTAACAAAACTTGAATGTCGTAGCAAAATGTCCGTAAATGGTTGAACCTCAATTGCGGACAACAAGGCTTGAGGTGTCATAGGGGTAGAAACGTCTAACCCTTGTGCAGGCGAGTATTCAAATGTACTACCTGGCCATTCAGAAATGTTCCGATATATGAAGTCGGGCCCTTTCCACCACAAATCACAACAAAGCAGTTCCGATGGCATTAACCCGCGACTTGCCGGGTCAGCGGGATTATCTGCACTAGGTACATGCCTCCAACGAGCTGTGGGTAGATTTTCGTGGATTTGAACAACCCTGTTGGCAAAGAATATTTTTAATCGATGCGGAGGGGTGTGAATCCACGACAGGGTGTTTACTGAATCACTAAAACAAATAGGTTCCTGAAGGTGTAAAGAATCAAATGCTGGGAAGTAGACTTCATAAGTTTTGATAGAAGACATGCCGCCCTAATTCGAGACGTGGTATCGTCCACGTTTTAGTGGACCCACGTGAGTTTTGAAATTATTAAATTTATGAAAATTTGGCCATCAACCTCTAATCGTAAATAAATAACTGCAGCCATGCCAAGCTCGCTAGCGTCAGCAAAACCTACCATGAGACCTTTTACTTCACCTACTTTCCATACACAGCGCAGAATAGACACGTCTTCGAGAAGTGGTAATTCGGCTTGAATTTGATTCCACTTCTGTAACACTACGGCAGGGAGTTCGTCATCCCATCCTACTTTTAGTAACCACAATTGTTGAATAAGAGCTTTAAGTATAAAAGTAAATGGACTGATGTATCCATTAATGTCAAAGGTTCGCGCAATACGGGAAAGAATGCCTCTTTTCGATGGTGTATCAGAGGCATTTCGAACTTTGCATTTAAGTACATCTAATCTTAGATCCCAACAAAGCCCTAAAACTTTATTAATAGAATCAGGACTGGAATTAGGTAATTGTATCGTATCTGAAGAATTACCAATTACATTGGCATGTGAACTGGCCCATTTGCCCAGTTCAAACCCACCCAGTTTTAACAAATCAATGAGTTCAGTTTTAAGAAGTAGAGCATCTTCAATGGAATCTGCTCCTGTCAAAATGTCGTCTACATATGTAGAAGAACTGAGAGCGCACGAAGCTCGTGGAAATTTAGAACCTTCGTCAACCAATAATTGTTTTAGAACACGAAGGGCAAGGTAAGGACTGCAACATGCACCGAAAATAACGCGTGTGTGTTCTAGCTCTGTTAAAGGTTCATTTGGATTAAACCTCCAAAATATGTGCAAGAATTTCCGATCATCAGGGTGTACTAAAATTGATCTGAACATATGACGAATGTCACACGTAAGGGCCACTTGTGGAATTCTGAATCTTGTGATAACAAGACCTATATCCGTTTGTAATTTCGGACCCGGCATTAGAATATCATTAAGGCATTTATTATTACAGTCTTTATCAGTCGGGTTGAAAACTACACGAATCTGGGTATGTGATGCGAGATTCTTTAAAACCCCGTGATGAGTCATCACATACGGAGATACGTCAACCGCAGGTTCAAGGTGCTTCTGTGATAAATAATCACTAATGTCTTCCGCATACAATTTATGAAAATTTTCATCGCGTTTGAAACGCGCTTCAAGCTTTAAAAACCTATTGATTGCATGTTCTCTAGTCGAACCTAGAGCTTGGGAAACATTGTCTTTAAACGGTAATCTGACCATATATTGACCTGAGGCTGTATGCGTAGTACTAGATTTGAAATGCTCTTCACAAGCATTCTCCTCCGGGGAGGGCAAAGGTGGAGAAAATATTTCTTCGGATTCCCAAAATAAACGTAAAGTTTCATTTAGAGATTGCGTTTCTACCATATTAGTAAATAAAGCGACGTTCGTAGGTGAAAGTATCATTTTAGGTACTTCACCCATGATTACCCATCCAAAAGAAGTAAGAAATGCCGCGGGCTTGCCTTTCAAGTATGAAGGCTCACTTGGCGTGATATCTAAAACAGCCGACACCCCTAATAAAATATCAACTGGTGCGGATACGTGAAAATCGGGATCAGCTAACTTAAGAGAGGAAAATTGTTGTTTTAACTGTATCGGTAACGTAACTGTAGGGAGATTCGTGGTAATCGTTGGATACAGCTACAGCTTCACAATTTAAATAAAAATTGCTGTCGTATAAGGAGCCAATTTTACAGTCGACTAGACCCTGAACTTTTGTTAAATGCGACTGTCCTACACCACGTATTTCAAATGGGCACTTTCTTCGTTTGAGGCCTAACCTATCAGCTAAATCGATAGTGATAAAATTCGAATGCGATCCTGTATCTAAGATTAGGCGACAGCGCTGCCAACTACCATCAGTCGAGAGGACTTGAACTTGTGCTGTGGCTAAGAGCGCAACTGGTCCGTTTTCCACAGCGCAAGAATGTACAAAATTTACTGGCATAGAAACTTCTTCTATTACATTGGTATTGGCAACAATCTGTACATCGGCGTCTGTACATAAAGGCGTAGTATTACAGGGGCTCTGTACAGGGCTAGGATTATCGAAATGTAGTAAAGAATTGTGCTTTTTACTACCGCAATGTAGACATCGAAATTTGGATTGACAAGAAGAAAGCGGATGCGGATTTAAACAAGCAAAACATCTACGGTTATTCTTGACTAATTCATGTCTATCTTTTGGTGACAATGCTAATAGTTTCGGGCATCTATTAAATTTATGCGCTTGATTGCATGCCGGACAAGAAACGGAAGCCACTGTGTGTACAGTAGGACCCTTAGACGCGACTTCTTGCAAAGTCATAGAAATGCGTTTGTTACCAGCATTATTGTAGCGATCTCCAGATTTGTTTGCGGCACATGACGTTGGTATGCTCTTTGAAGCAGAGGTACTACCAACTAACGCTGAAATGGAGCATTTATTACGTAAAAACTGTATAAAATTTTTAAACGTAGGATATTCGTGTTCTAAATAATGCTCCTTTTCAAATTCTTGTTTTGTTTTGGAATCTAACAATCCAAGAGAAAAATGTAAAAATATATAATCGGCTAAATCGGGAAGTTTCATATCGGTTAATGCTGTAACGTTAGCTTGCAGTGTTTCGCACAAATCATTAAGAGCTTGAAAAGAATCTGTCTTTAGTTGAGATAGTGTACAGATTTTAGATAGATAATGATGAGCAATTAAGCGTTTATTTGTGTAGCGTTCGACCAGCAGGTCGTACACTACCGAATAATTTTCTGGTGAAAACCGCACACTTTGTGCTAACTTTAAAGCGGAATTTTCCAGATAGGATAGCAAGTATGAAAACTTTTCGATGTCACTCAACGTATTGTTTGTGTGAATCAAGGTGTCGTACAAAGATCTAAATGCGTCAAATTTTTCAGGATTACCTTCGAACTTATACAATTTTAATTCAGGTAGGCGAACATTCGAATCGCTGTTCGATGTTGTATTACCGTTAGAACTAACGTTCGTGGTTGTGGTGTATCGACCAGCAACGCTTAAAATCTCAAAGTATAAACCGTCAAAACTAGATTCCAATGATACTGTATCTGTTGTAAAGTTTGCATGTACATTCGATAAATCCGACAATGCATCTAAAGTTTGTAGAAATTCATCTCTAACTGGCATTAAATAGCCAACACGACTTTTAAATTGATCTAATTTAGCAGGTAAATCTTTGATCAAATCAAAACAGTCCTGTAATCGCCTAAATAACCTTTCTTTCCGATTGTGTAATCTCTTAAATTCAGCAATACTTTGCTGATCGGGTTCCATATTAAAGCTGATAACCAGAGTTGAATGAAATTATCGCTAAATTATTTATTGTTTACAATAACAATAACGCGAGCCGTAATTTATATTTCGAACAATGAACCTGGCAACAATCACAATTGGCGATAAGGTGAACTTTATTATTTTCCAAGTTCAAGAACAAACTTTGAGCTTTGATTAGAGTTATGCACATGTATCAATGCAATTAGTGAAATTGAATATAATTGATTAGGGGGGATTAAGGAGATGATATAAATATGCTATTTAGGGAAGGACCAATTGCTTTTTGTAGCAATAACAATAGCAGTGGAGCGGTTATGTAATAACTACAACTACACCAAACTACTTAATAAAGGGTATAAATACCTTTTATCCTGTGCCGCTGTGGGCACTAAACATTCACACACAAAGAGCTTCCGACGGACCACCAGTAACACGCTCGACCGGGTGATGGTGTCGCTTTCAAAAGCTCTCACACGACCGTCTTCTGCAAGGGTTCAGATGCGACTCGCTTCTGTAAAGGCTCGAGTACGACTGTCACTTCACGCACTCACTGCCGGTATATAATGTTTCACTGACAATTGTAGAATGCACGCACTGACGGTATATATTGTCACAAAATACCGAATTGTTCGATGATGACGTAACATACCGCCCACCAAATTCATAGAATTTTTAAAAGGAGGGAAGTAGGTTGGGTGAAGGAAATCACATGGAATTTGATCTTGCTAGGAAAACAGGTAACGAAAGATAGGGTGGTGCACTACAGCGAGCGATATTACCAGCTATGCAAAAATAAAAATATATATGTAAATAAGCAAATATGTAAAATAATATACTACTATACATGTAAAAAATGTGTATATACATCTAAACATAAAAAATAAAACTAAAATACTGGTAGCGGCGCTAGTTTGACCAAAGGTCGTTTTAGTGTGCCATGTGCCGTTTTGACTTCAGCGACACGTATAATACCGTCCGCACCGGGAAAGGTATTAATAATACGACCAAACTTCCATTGAAGTGGAGAAAGCTGGTCGTCCTTGATGAGGACAATAGTGTCCTTTTCCACTTGTCGGACACCTACCTTAGAGTGCCATTTAACTTTCTGGTTCAGAGTATGTAAGTACTCATGGCTCCAGCGAGCCCAAAAATCTTGGTGGAGTTTTTGCAGGAGTTTCCACCTGCTTTTTAATGGTAAAACGTTGGTTGAATGGTCCTCATCTGGTGGTGCAGAAAGAGGCTCCATAGTTAGGAAATGACCTGGTGTTAGGCAACGCAAGTCATTTGGATCCGAACTCAAAGCGCAGAGTGGCCTTGAATTTAGAACAGATTCAATTTGCGTAAGAACTGTGTACAGTTCCTCAAAGGAAAGTGTTTGTTCGCCGATTACGCGAGATAGGTGTGTCTTTACCGACTTAACACCGCTTTCCCACAAGCCACCGAAGTGAGAGGCGCTAGGTGGATTAAACGACCACTTTATCTTTTCTGAGGTTACTGCACTATGCAGATAACTCATAAGCTGACGATAGGCACCTACAAAATTAGTACCGCAATCGCTAAATATTTGAGAACAGCGTCCTCGCCGTGCTATAAATCGTCGCAAAGCGGCAAGAAACGCGTCTGCCGACAAATCCGAAACAAGTTCAATATGTGCTGCCTTAGTGGCAAAATAAACAAAAATACAAATATAGGCCATAAGAGTTTTAGAGCCTCGCAGGCGGTTAGCCTTTATTAAAAGAGGGCCAGCAAAATCAACACCAACAATACTGAACGGTTTGATTTGGGTAATACGTGCTGCCGGTAGGTCTCCCATAGGAGGAGTTACCAGGACCGGTTTGGTACGAAAACATCTATGACATGATGATAAATAATTTCTGATTGAATTTTTAATAGAAAGAATCCAAAATTCTGTTGTATAAGATACGCTGTGGTATTAACACCGGGATGGTAATACCTTTCATGAGTTGACCGAATGATAAGTTCGGTTAATCGGTGCCGCTGGGGCAATAACGCAGGAAACTTTTCGAAATAGGAAAGCAAAGAATGTGTCAAGCGCCCACCTACTCTTAAGATGTTTCGTGGATCAACAAATGGAGAAAGTTTTCGCAAGCTTTTAGATAATTTACGGTTTGCCTTGATCGAAGCTATTTCCTTTGAAAATGTAACATTTTGTACATGCCGAACGATAATCATGAGAGCATTGTGTAATTCAATGTCTGTTAAGGGACCCGTATGACGTTGAGCCATGGGTTTAGAAAATCTATAGATGTAAGCCACGATGCCTTGGATTTTATATAACGATGAAAAGCGACTTAGTAAAATGTCAATGACGTTTGGATCTGTTTGAGCGACAAATGTTAGGATCTTCTTTTCCGTAGTTACCTCAACAATTGAGGTTGACAATGTTGGTTGAGGCGGCCACGAGTCACTAGGGTAGTGAAGCCATTCAGGCCCCGCCCACCATAGCGAACATGAAATAACCGCGCTTGGCATTAATCCCGAGATGCAGGATCAGCCGGATTATGCGAAGATTTAATATAAAACCATCGGCTAGGTGCAATGATTTCTTGAATGTGGCTAACACGGTTTGCCACAAAAGTTTTCCAACGAAAAGGTGGAGAACGTATCCAAGTGAGAGCGACCGTAGAATCACTCCACGCTGAAACATCGGAGATGTCAATCAAGCCTTGATAAGAACGAATGGTAAAAGAAAGTAAATCGGTTAATAAAACGGCGGCACATAATTCCAAACGTGGAATTGAAATGCGCTTAATTGGAGCTACTTTTGTTTTAGCGGTTACAAATTGTACAGTTATTTCTCCAGTAGTTTGATTTATGAACTGGAAATACACTACCGCTGCATACCCTACCTCGCTAGCATCGCAAAACCCATGCAAATGACAAGTAAAAGGATCCGAAGGGGGTAAACAACGTGGTAACTTTAATGACGATAATAACGGCAACTCTTCTTGATACTGCTGCCATTGAGACGAAATGTCTGCTGGTGGGATGTCATCCCAATTTAAACCTAACATCCACAGATGCTGGATTAGGCGTTTTGCAAAAGTGTTAGTGGTGCTAAAAATCCTAATGGATCATATATTCTGGCAACTTGCAAAGTATGTTGCGCTTTGTACATATTGGGTTTAATGGTTTAACCCGAAATGAGAAAATATCTCCTGTAGGTGACCATTGTAGACCTAATATTTTATTGATTCGTCAGAATCGAAATCGAGAAAAGTATATTGGCAAAAATCTGACGGAATGCCTTCCAAAATAGAAACTGAATTAGAACTCCATTTTCGAAGTTCAAAACCAGCCAAATGTAAAAGTCGGATAAGTTGATCTTTAATTTCGCGGGCCGATTGTATAGAATCTCCACCGGCGACGAAATCGTCAATATATAGATTTGACAGTATAGCCTCAGCGGCTAACGGAAACCTTTTGCCTTCATCAATGGCTAATTGCTGAAGAGTTTTTAATGCTAGATAAGGCGATGACTTAATACCATAGGTCACTGTATTAAGCTGATAAGTCTGAATGGGTTCTTCTGCGGAGAACCGCCAAACAATTAACCGAAACTTTCGATGTTTTTCGGTAACCAAAATTTGTCGATACATTTGGCGAACATCACAAGTAAAAACGAAACGATGAGAGCGAAATTTAAGTAAAATTGACGAAATGTCATTTTGGAGACTAGGTCCAGCCAATTGAGTGTCATTAAGTGACACGTTGTTTTAGCCTTTGCAGAGGCGTCAAAACCACACGAATTTTAGAAGTATGACCTTCCTCTTTAAACACAGGGTGATGGGGTAAAAAATAATTATCGTTCCCAACGGGCGGAGAATCGAGTAATGCCATATGACCCGCATCAAGATAGTCCTGCATGAAATTGTTGTATTGGGCGCGTAGCTCCGGTTGAGCATGCAATTTGCGCTTCAACGAAAATAGTCTTTTTTTAGCCATCTCAAAGCAATTATCAAAAACGGGCAAAGTATCGTTGAACGGTAACGCAACAATAAAACGACCGCTAGGGTCACGAAAAACGTGTTTTCAAAATCAAATCTGCCTTTTCTTCTTCTGGAGAAGTATAAGGCTTGATGGCAACTCTTCTATCTCCCAAAACCGCCTTAGGGTCTGGTCGATAGGATCTTCTACAGAAGTAAAAATGCTTGGACAGTATCAGACTGCAAGCTTTTGTGGGACCAATGATAGTCCAACCAAAAATTGTATTTATGGCGGCAGGCTGAAGAAATTTGCCATGTATAACACCGCCATTGATGATGAACGGATAAACATCTGCTCCAAGGAGCATGTCAATAGTTCCTGGAGAGTTCCAGGTCGGGTCTGCAAAGTGCAGGCCGCATAAGTGTTCCCAATTATTAGGAACTTCAACGCTGGGTAATTTGCCAGATATTGACAAAAGCACAAAAGTTGTGACTTCTAGAGATTTTTCAGAGTCTAACATAGAGCGAATGGTGCAGCTGACGGCACCCCTATTGACTGCTGAAGTTGTCTGCCCAAGTCCATAAATCGGAACTTGAGAACGTATGCGTGGAAGCCAAAGTTTGCTCACGCAATCGTCTCGAATAAAGCTAGCTTGAGAGCCAGGATCTAAGAGAACCCTGATCGGTTTGTATCTACCAGACCGGTCTTGAATTTCCACAACAGCAGTGGAGAGTAAGACAGTAACCCCAAGATTTGAATTCGTCTGTGAAGACAAAACATTTGCCGGAATAGGAGAGGCTGACTGCGTCCTATTGGCATTTTTATGCATAGGTGTAGCGATCGGTTCAGCTGAACGGCTAGAAGCAGGTTGCTGTTCAAAATGTAGCAAGGTATGATGCGGCTTGGCGCAAGTTCGACAGGAATTATAAGATTTGCATTGCATGGACGCATGGTCTGTTCGTAAGCAATTTAAACAAAGGCGTATGCGTTTGACAATGTCGAAACGTTCTGTCGGAGTTTTCTTTAGAAACGATTGACATCTGTAAATTGATTGCCCTTGCAAGAAGGACAATGGTGCGAAAATGAATTATTTGAGTCACTAGAGCTACTTGGTGTATCCAGTGAAACTACGTTAGAAGAAACTCTTGGTTTAAATTGAAACGCTGAGGATTTCTTAGGCACTGATGTGTGAGATGTATGGACAGTCGTCGAATAAGAAACAGGTGCGGTTGAAGAAAAGGTTTCCAACGCTGCACATTGTTGAGTTAAAAAATATCTCAAATCCTCGAAATTAGGTATTTGCTTCGGATCCGATTGGAGTTCGAAGCGTTTTCTAGTGAACGGATCGAGTTTTTCTAAAAGCAAATCGACTAGAATAAAGTTCCAATGTTCAGTGGGAAACTTTAAGTTAGTTAGAACAGCAAGGTTCTCTGAAAACAATCAATAAGTGCCCTAAGTTTCTTAGGGTCTTCTGATTTTAAAGGTGGAAAGTCTTTCATTGCTTTCCAATGCAAAGTTGCCAATAAACGCGGGTTGCTAAATCGCTCACGCAATGCGTTATAGGAAATAATAAAATTATCCCCCGAAATGGGTACAGATTTAACGATTCTTAAAGACTCCCCGCTACAACAATTAATAAGGTGATTTAATTTTTCGATATTGGTGAGTGACGCGTTATTATAGACCAGACTGTCAAATAAATCGATGAAAGATGCGAATTGGGTTACCTCATTATTAAAACTTGGGAGTTTTAACGGTACCAATTTTGATACCGTGCTGCTTGGAGCATTTTCGATGATTTGTGGTGCTTTCATTTCTTGCATCGTTTCGAGATGCAGCAGTATGCAAAAATAAGCGGAGTCTACTTCTTTCCGTACAGCGTTGTAATTTAATGATTCTACCTCGTCACATGAAGCTAAGACGTCAACTAAAGTTTTATTGAAGTTTGTATAAAGGTCATGTACTGCCCTTGTTTGAATAAGGAACAACGTTTTTAAACTTGGGTCACTTTGTATAGGGTTACAAAGCTCAAACATTTCTATAATACGTGTTTTCAGTAATTCTAGTTCTACTACATGTGCCTTCTTTGGAGCCATAGTGACTGTTATTGTGAAAGGCCTACAATAAAATGTTGTAAAACCGCAAAGTTCAAATGTGGGCTGAGAAATATTAAAATATTAGGATTTGTTCAAAGCACGAAATGGTAAGACAGCGTATAAACCAATAAATCACGTTTTATGACCATTATCTTGCAATGTGGGTCTTAAAACGAGACGTCGAAAACCTACCGGTTTGTCAAACAAAGCGTTTAGATAAGATTTACCGCTTAACAACACGAGCGGCTTTTACCATCAAAGGATCACAGTGGCTTAACATATTGCAAGAAGAATGCAGCTTTTACATTCTATTACTCCTGCAGATGTTCAATATTTACTGCAAACCGACTGAAAGGGTTGTGATACAAAACGTGCAATAGCTTTTAAATACAAAGCAAATCCCTTTCCTTTCTTATTTAAGAAGTATAAAGCGATTTATAGTTTTCAGGTTGCTTTGTGTTTTATGCCGCTAAAATGAATTTAAACTGAAAACTAACACATTTTATATTAAGGATTTGTTTGTAATTAAAACGCTTGCTGGTTTCAATTACGGCGAAATCGCTTAATTTAATCTAAAGACAGTATAAATAATATTTACACATTTTAACCCGCTACATATGGAGCTTGAACACAAATTTAAAACTAAAATATTTACTTAAAAGCTCGCTGGAATGCAAAGTTTAGGACATGCGTATACCATAGACTGGTGAATTCGGATCGACTTTAGGACCAATGATTAGGGGGGATTAAGGAGATGATATAAATATGCTATTTAGGGAAGGACCAATTGCTTTTTGTAGCAATAACAATAGCAGTGGAGCGGTTATGTAATAACTACAACTACACCAAACTACTTAATAAAGGGTATAAATACCTTTTATCCTGTGCCGCTGTGGGCACTAAACATTCACACACAAAGAGCTTCCGACGGACCACCAGTAACACGCTCGACCGGGTGATGGTGTCGCTTTCAAAAGCTCTCACACGACCGTCTTCTGCAAGGGTTCAGATGCGATTCGCTTCTGTAAAGGCTCGAGTACGACTGTCACTTCACGCACTCACTGCCGGTATATAATGTTTCACTGACAACTGTAGGATGCACGCACTGACGGTATTTATTGTCACAAAATACCGAATTGTTCGATGATGACGTAACAATAATAGTATTTTATCTCTACACAAAATTTACATATGGATCCGCTCTCAGAAGTGACCACAAATGTTTATGTTGGAGAAACAATGGGAACATTTACACTAAGCGTGAAACCCCAGATTATTTCCTTAGAGCAAGTGGACTGTGACTTGAGGGTAGTGTTGCGATAAAATACTCTTAGCGGTAAATCAAACAATGATCATGCACTTACCTTAATGTTCATACTGTTGGCTTCTACGGAAGTGGTTAACAGCATTCAAACCAGAACAAATCTCCGCTGACGGATTATGTAGAAGCGCAGTAGCACACACATTCACCAAAAAATGTATATTGTTTTAATACATGACCGCACGGGCCGAATGCTTCGAAACGAGTGTACAAAACCAGTGCTAGATAACACCGCCTGGTTTATCGCAAAACAAAACCTTGACTGTTTAAAATAAACAACATTGAAATTAAGAGTGGCGTTCTAACCCAATTTTGAACACCTCCATATGGCGGCCATAAATCCTAACATCGTTCAGTAATGTATATAGAAATATATACGAACCAATCTGGTAACTGCCTGGAACCACGAGACCTGTGCACCCTCCTACACCAAAAAGGGGAGACCACTCATCAGACCGTCACGTCCAGGCAAAAACATTCAGTGGTGTCCTCCCATATCAAAAAGAGGCTGCAATCCCACGGGTAATTAGGTCGACCGACGGAAGAAGCACGCTGTATGGCGTGCGGAAAATTTTCATAAAGAAAAACGGAAACAACCAAAAATTCAACAAGTGTTTTCGTTGTGTAAATCGAAAAGAAAGTGAATATTCATTTCGTTTAACTAATGACCAGAGCTCAAAGTAATATTGTTATCAAGACGCGATTAAGAAACTGGAAAACACGGTATTGTCGGATAGTGCCCAACCTTAGTTCAACGAATCTGTAAACTGAAACAATAGAGAAACCATTATACGTTATCGGAATGTTTGACAAATTAAAGGATATCTAAAACAAGGTATTGACTTATTTAAAGTTTATTAAAACCTTATCGTTTCCAAGCAAATGGATTTGCTTTAAAAATTATTGTAAAGCGGGCTTATTCTGAACATGTAAAATATATAGGATGTTGATGAAGGATTTAAGAATAGCAAAGGAACTTATTCAAACTTGTAATAAATTAACAAGGAAAAATGGGGTAATTACTTTATCGCGAAAATAAACGTAACAAATTTATAAGCTGCGATAATAAATATGTAGGTAAGGATAATGCCAAGCTACTAAAAAAGCAACCTAGAAGAGGAATCATAATACGTGCATCAAATCGATCTTTCGTTTGGAACTATCAGATAGTTCAGGGTGAAGTTATAGATGAAGGTATCGAAAGAGTGGATCGATGAGAATTTCTACATTTGTGCAACTACTTCAAAATAATTAGTATAATCTCATAGTATTGTCAATGGTAGAGTGAATTTTTTCTTGGATTCATTAATCTTCGTGTCTTTTATTTATAGAGTTCGACCGCTATTTTTATTAGTGACTTTTGTTAAAATTTTGAATTCGTATGCATTCTCTAAGACATTTATTTAAATATGACGATCTACTTTTGGCAAATGGCCAAATACATTTTTTACTTGCTATAAGACAAAATTTTAATCAAATTATAATTCTGGAATATAATTTAAAATGCTCTTGAATCCAAGTAGTAATAATATGTCTGTCTGATTCTTATTATACTATTTTCTGCAGGTTTATTTAACAGGGCAGTAATAATGGGCAGTTCGAGTTTTGGAAATTGGCCTGTACCAGAGCACCAACTTGATTTAGCTCAGAAACAAGCTCGCTTAGTGGGATGCCCAGATGATACATCCGCTAACATAATAAAGTGCCTTAAAACTAAACCCGCAATGGAATTAGCAGACTCCCTGTTTAGTTTTATTGTAAGAAGCTAAGCGGATATATTATTAATTATAAAAACCTAAAAATAAATTTGTTACAGGAGTTTGGTAACGACCCGGCAATGCTTTGGTATCCCGTTATTGAAAAAGATTTTGGACAAGAGAGATTTTTAACCGAAAATCCAGCAGTATCTGTACAATGTGGAAAATTCGAACAAGTACCTGTTATTACTAGTATTACAACGAATGAATTTGCTTCCACAGCTCTATGTAAGCATTGGATTCGTTTTAATCCTTACTGTAGTATCCTGTTATCTATTGCTGAAGTTTGTAGCTTTGTAATGTTTCTCCTATTGTATAATCCCCCGCATTGTTTAAAATTTAGAAAGCATCTTAGTAATGGGAATTAATAGCGTGACCACAAAAGAGCGTGAAAAAATTTTGATTTCAGCTTATGTTGCAGCAAACGAATGAAGTTAGTAGGACAAAAATTTGATGGGTGCCATTTATCTATCATTTTGGTTTTCGAAAAAAATATACTCCTGTCCGAAAGTATGGTATAGGTATATTTAAAATTGTTTGTTCGAAAATATGGTATACATTTAGAAGCTTCGAACCCAAACCGCAATAACAAGAGGGCAAACGAATTCCCCGAGAAGATAGGCTTCAAACGTGAAAACCTGTGTGAGAACCAATTCCTCGAGAAGGTAAACTTTGAGCAAAAAGCGCGAGAACACGGTGTGAACATATTCTTTAAAAAAATTAAGGTTCGAATGTGAAACGCGAGAAAGCATAAGCGAACGACTTTAAGCGCGAAGTGCGAGAACGTGTGGACAAATGAATTTCTCAGCGGCTAAACCTGAGGCAGAAAAGATTGTGCGAAAGTGATTGCGGGTGGAAAAGAGCAGCGGTAGAAGAAGTTGACGCGAAAAATTCAATCCCACAGAGACAGGAAACCACTTCTAAGAATGTTTCTCCACCACTTAAGAGTATTTTCTTTATCTTAGTTAAATTTCCAGAGTAACCTTTTCGTTTTCTTCCACATTTTCTAGCTTTTTTAAAGAAACAGTAGCACGAATTTTATTATATCTAAATTGAACTTGTGCTGTGTATCAGATTCTACTAACGGGATAACGGCTTATATGACAGCGTGTTCTAACTTTTGTTTCTTCTTTATTTGCAATAACTGTTCCAAGACACCACGACGTTGTTCATTAGTGGATTGCTTCGATTTGACATCTTTCTTTTGCAAATTCACATTATTTCTTTCAAATCTTCCATTTAAAACTTCATCGGGAATATTTTATTTTTATTAAAAAAGACAAATTTTTGATCATAAAAATCTGACACTACTAAGAAGAAATAGCTGCCGAATGTATACTTTCATTTAGCCGCCAATTTTAATAATACTAATTTATTGATTTTGTCAATTGCTTCCGAAACTCTAGATAGTAAACCACAATTTTCCTTCAAATAAAGACATATCTCCTGACAGAGCGATTATAAAGTTCTACAGGTTTATGTCGCAACAGAATACGTGATTTAATAATGACTTATTTGTAATGTGTAAATAGTTACTTAAATATTCTCCAAATGTCCAAAACACAACCTAGTGAAAACCTTAACCTACGTAAAGGAATCATGATAAAAATATAGATTGTTCTCAAAAAAATTAATATTTATACTTATGGTAACTTCAGAAAATGAGAAATAAAAGCAAGATAAAAGGTAATAAAAAATACAATAAAAACGCTTTATCTTGTACACTAACTGATTGCTATCAATAGCAACACTTTAAAAAATAAAAAATAATGTTGTTACTAAATGAAATAACAACGTTCTTGCAACCAATTACTACTAGCGGCAGTATTAAATACTTCTTAAGATACTTTTAAACAAGTTGTATTCAAAATTCCTTTTATTAATACACTTTATATTAAATATTTGGTGGATAACCAAAAAATAAAGTGGGCAAGTTGTAGAAGTCTGGAATTTATGCAATCAGTTGTTCAGTACTAATATTTTAAAAAATATATCGATCATACTAAGAGACTAAGGTACTAGGACAGTCCCAGAAGTAGCCGACCTAACAAACAAAACACAACAAATATGGGAAAAAATACATTCAGAATCTCCTTTAGCTCGGTATACTGTTCCCAGCCATGTTTAATATCTTTGATGCCATGTTTATAGGGAGATTCGTTGGGCATTTCAAAATAGTCATCATCTATCGTAGACTCCAACTCTTCAGTGTTGTCAAATAATTTACCAGACAGCAACTCTTTTAAGTTTGGAAACAAAATAAACAGAGGAAACTGAATCTGACGAATAGGGTGCATAAGAAAGAAATTCGAATTTCAAGTCATTAATTTTTGCTATCGCAATAACAAATATGTAAACTGTTGCATTGTCTTGATGAAACAAAACTTCCTTTTACGCCAAATGCGGCTGCTTTTACTTGGTTTTATCACTCAAACGCTACAATAAGTTCGTATAATACTTCCCGTAGATTGTTCTTCTTTTTTGGAGATAATCGATGGAAATTTTTTCACACGCATTCCACAAAACAAACGCCATGGCTTTGTCTGCAGATGGAACTGTTTTCCCCATCTCGGGAACCAATTCTCCGCATTCAGTACGTTGTTTTGAATGCTCTTTCACTTTACGGTGTAGAGTGATGAAACCATATTTCATCATGATTGCGAATTGACGCAAAAACTCGGTTTCCCAAACGCACGATTGATGAAACATCCTCAAAACGCTGTTTTTGTTCTATTATGAGTAATCGCGACACTCAAGCTGCGCATAGATTTGTTATATTCAAATTTTCAATCAATATGCAATGCACTGCACTTTCTTAAATGCCAACCATGTCTGTTAACTGGTACACTTGCGGTCGATGGCCATCCAACACCAGTTTGTGGATTTTCTCCATCATTTCTGGTGTGGTCATCTTATTTGGTTAACTACTGCGATTCTATGAGCTCCTACAGTAGTACAGCTTTGTTTTAACTCTGCCACCTAATATTTTACTGTTGTAAACGTTCCTTTCATATAATTAAGAGAAACGTAGGAGAGCAAAGAGAGTATTCCTAGAAATGTCCTCAATTTTTATATTTAAAAATATTTTGACTGTCTAAGTTGTTGTTGCAGCTCGAAGGACGCGCAGAGGGCGCGTTGTTGTTGAGTATGCTGGTCCTGAAGCTACAAAGGAGTTGCAGTCCAAGGTCGGAGGGGACTACTAGGAGCTTGTAGCGAAGACCATCGAAAAAAGCGACCACGGATCGTTTTTTCTGGGGTCTAGACGGGAATGAAGGCAGAAGAGTTCGTCCGTTTGATTACCAGCCAGAGTCCACATTTCGACGATTTGAAGCTGGAAGACCACCTGAGGGAAAAGTTTAGGTTTGACGGAAAAGACCCTAGGGATCCCTTAGCCAACATCGTCTTCGAAGTGACCTCCACACTTCGAATGCGCATATTAGCTGTAGCCATAAACTTCAGATGGCGAAGAGTGTACAGAACTACTTCTAGATGATGTAATGTTACCGATAATACGAGTACGACCACAGGTCTATGGAATGCAAGGAGAAGGTACAGCGATGCGGACCTATGCCGATGTGAGACGCAAATTCAATAATTGCCGGAATGCAGTCTCCTGCTGTGTGGTTTGCGCAAGGGCTAATGACGGAACTGGCGGTAGCGCAAAGATCGACACGCGCCACGAAGCTATGCCAGCAGATGCCCCACGATGCAAAGACTCAAGAACGCCATCACACGCAACTTCGACTATGGATTGTAAAGCCCAAACAATATCTGTAAAAAGAAAAATTAAATACGCACAATTAAATTTATGGAAAGGCAAAGCGGCGACTAGCAGTTTCGTTAAATTATTCTTGGAAAACAAGATCGATATCGGGTTCATACAGGAACCGCACCTACATAACAATAAGACTATGAAGTTTGGAAGAGGGGGATATCGTTTTACAAGCAAACAGCGAGCAGCCCCGTTGCGGTATAATAATAAAACAATGGGACATGCGCGTGAATAATATTAAATAACTTATCCAATGATTTTGTAACAGCGGCCAAAATATATATTGGGGCTATCACTTTTTACGTTATAAGCGCGTACCTTACACCGGTCGACGGGGAGGGGGGGGGGGCAAAAACATACAAACCAAAGAATTAATAAGTCAAATGGAGAATGCGTTCCAGAAAATTGGGCGAAGCCGAAAAATGATAATTGGTGGGGATCTTAATGCCAAGTTTCCGTTATGGTGCAGCCCCATCGAGGACTACAACGGGTCGCAAATCGCTGATCTATTAACAAAATGGGATGTGAGCGTTTTAAACGACAATCATTCACCGACGTTTGAGGGATATAGGGGCAGCAGTTTCATCGATGTTACTGCATTCTCGCCCGAGATATTGGAGGATGTTTGTAATTGGGAATTAAGGTCGGACGAGATCACTTTCTTCGATCACAAGCTAATAACGGGATGTTGAAAATAAAGCACGCGTAAACGAGCAAATAACTATCTTTTAGCGGTTCTGTAAAAAAGCAAATAGGGAACGGTTTATACAAAGGTTCAGCAAAAACATCCCCGCGCTCGCGAACGAAATAGTAAACTGCCGAGAGGCCACCTAAATAAAAACACTCGCGCAATAACCTAACCGACGCTGTAGTAGATACGTCAGCACACTCTATACCACGGAAGAAAACGTTTAAAGACAGCGTACCTTAGTAGACTCGGAAGCTAACCACTAAGAGGTCGGAATTCTGTAACTTAAGGCGTCGCTATTAACCCGCAACAGGAGAATTAAAAGAACGGAGGAAGATGCAGTATAATTAATGTAACCGGGAATATAAAATGCTGATAGAAGAAATGCGAACAAACAAATTGAAAAACTCTGCACGCGCAACTCTCAAAATGAACCTTGTTGGATGCTGTATCGCCTAATAAGAAGTAAGCAACAGAAGATTGCGCTCAGCAACGTCAAACAGAATAATGGGAAATGAAACAATGGTAGAACATTCGTTGGAAAAATTTTTCCTATCGGACGATCCAGAGGAAGATTAAGGATTGCTCGACAGGGGCCGATAAGGCAACTCTCGATCACTAGATCGTAAGAGCTCTTTGGAGCATGTACCGTAAGAAGGCACCGAGGAATGATGGAATCCCTTCAGACGCAGCCCTGGAGACATGACTATTGACTTCGCGTGTCTTTGTCAGGTTGTTTAATCTTTGTTTGAATAAAGACGTATTGCCACGTTGCTGGAAAGTCTAGAACGTAGTCATCCCTAAACCTAAAAAAGCGGATGAGCCAGATCCGGGCAGGTATCGTGCAATTAGTTTGCTATACAGGTACTGGGGGAACGCTTTGAATCGAGCCATGACCACGCGAATTGGGTACGATATAAGGAATAGCGACAGTTTTAATAAGCCACAATTCGGATTTGCGGAGGTTAAGTCGACTGTTAACGCGTTAGAGTTCGTTAAGCGGACAAAGAAAGCAAAAGAGTATTGCGTCGTCGTGAATTCGGACATTTGATACTGCAAGTGGCCATGTATCGTTTTGGAGTTGAAGCGTCGGGGTTGTCCGCGAAACCTGAAGTCATTCGTAAAAAGTTATTTCTCGGTGCGACTGACACAGGTTGAAATTCGGGGGGAAATTGTATTGTAAGTAGTGGAAATGGAATGCCCGCAAGGGTAATGATCTTGTCCCACATTTTGGAATTTACTATATGAGAGCATTTTTCGGGTCAAATTGTCCAAAAGATGCACTATTGTTGGGTTTTCAGATGATACCCTTTTGGTTATCAGGTTAATGCAGATGCGAACGAAACTGTACGAGGTGTTGAGCAGGTTGCACGAATGGTCACTAGAGATCAAGTTGAAATTCGAGGCGTCGAAGTTGAAGTCGCCGGTAAGCGGCATAAGTAACGAATAAATTCATTTTTGACGTTATTATTCATTTTTAAGAAATATAACAAAATACCTCAATTTTTGTTTTTAATATTAAAGCTCTCAACATGAAAATTACAGCTCTGAGGCCAGCCCCCTCAAAGGGGTTACGAATGTTTGTAACATGTGCAATTAGCTGTGAGCTGTTACTGTTCCTTCAAAATAGTAAGGGTCTATTATTAAGTTATTAATAATACCTTCCATTCCGCGACTTTTTGTAAATACTGAGTGTGTGCTTCCATAATCCAATGAGAAGTTTCTTGAGCCCAATATCTACAATGTTGTTTGCTGACACTTTCATGTAAACAAAGGGTAGCTTCGTTAGAAAAAAATTAATTTATCAAATTGTGGATTCTTATCCTGCTTCCTAGATAATTCTTCGCAAAACTGTAGACGTCTATCTGGGCCATCTTCGTTGAGCTCATGTATCAACTGAACCTTATACGGATAAAATTCTTCAACCTTCAATATTCGACTAACTGATTTTTGACTGACATCATTTTCTAATGCAATTTATCTCGTTTTCTTGTGAGGGTTGTTATGTACAGAAAGAATTACGTGCAATGATACATCTTCATTAATTTTTGGAAGTTTACCTGATTTTGGAATATCAGCTACACTTCCAGTTTTTCGAAACCTTCATTCAATGTTACTCATAGTGCCTATTAGGATATTTTTGATTGAACATACTACATACTTCCCTATGGGTTCTAGTTTTGTTTCTCAGTGAGTTGAAGCAATGCAATTATAGTAAAAAGTAACTAATAAACAAAATATGCCTACAGTACAACTGCTATGTAATTGACTTTTTCATTTACTAGTCAAATCGGCGGCTGCTGTGTTTCTCTTGTATTTGCTTAATTTTTGTAATTCCAATGGCTAATAATACATGAAATATGAAATATACTATACCGTTAAATAGACAATTAAATTTTCTTTCAAATGAAGTATCGCAATCCACCCTTTTTATGTAAAAATATTAAGGGGTACCTACGTCTTTGAGGGAATAAGCGCCAGACCTAAAATTTTTATGTTGAAAAGTTTTATATTAAAAACAAAAACCGGCGTGTTTTGTTATATTTTTAAAAAATTCATAATAATGTCAAAAATGAGTTTATTGGTTTATGCCGCTCACTGTATATACATATACTCTCACATTTAGTACAAATATGGGTTTTAGCAAATTTAAAACCATTACAATTTGGCCTATCCATGTGTAATCTTTACTTGTCATTAGTCCTTTGAATCATATATAAGTAACCATATAATTTGACTTTACTATCTTCATTGTCGAGCTGCTAATTACTAAGTATGCTTACTCTTGCAAGGATAAAAAAATATAAATAAAATTAGATTGTTTTACCTGCAGTTTATTTTAGATATCCTTGAAAATTCTACACTACTGCAAAAGTTAAATGACGATTTTGAGACTGTGGCACCAATTTCATTTCTGTACGAGAGGGGCACTGAATATTCTAAGCATATTAGTAAAGAGTTAAAAAAATTTTATTTCAATGGTGCTCCAATAAGCAATGAAACAAAATCTGGATTGGAAAATGTATTTTGTAATATTTGAAGTGTTTCTTTTTTTAGAAAATCTATATTTTTAGATCTTTGCTGACGGTATAACCGGGTTTACAATTCATAGAGCCAATGACCTATTGGCAGCTAATAACAAAAAGAACGTTTTTAGTTATCGACTGGATTATCATGGACGTTTTAGTCATATGGACATTGATGGAGTTTCTTATGGTAAGTTGTGCTCAGGTAGATAAAAAAGTAGTTTTTAGAATCCTAAAACCAAGTTAGAAATGCATATAGTTGACAAAAGTGATATGTGATAATGCTGTTAATTTTTCTCATTTTAAGCATAATTTGTTAAATATTGTCAAAAATAGATTAATCAGCACAATTATATATTGCAAGAAAAAAATTTCAATATTGTAACGGGCTACTACTACCGCGTTTCTCTAATTTAAAACAAGTAATAACAAACGTCTTTATTACTTACTGTTCACAAGTCTAATTAACAGTATATGCCTTATTTATAGATGTTTTCAGTCCACTTAACAATGAAGCACTAATACCCTAATGAATTACAAGCACTAATATTTTCTTAAGCTAAGTTCTTAACCATAGGTCCATTAACAACACTAACACAACTATTTATTTATTTTACACTTTGTCTATTTATGTATACTACAAGCTGCATGTACATTAGACACAGCATATAACATTTATGTATACTCTTGAACTTCTAAAAGCTCAAACTACTATTACTTTACAACGATATAATTTATATTAGAGATTCTAGTATCGACTAACTTTTGCATTTATTAGCGGTCTTATATATACTCAGATTTAAAGATATGACTCATCTTCTGGTAATTACGAGAAGCTTCCCGGTCCAGTGAGAATAAACAGTGCTGGCGGCGTTTTGTGTGTTTGATTGCTAGAAGCATTCTAGAATCTTGGAGACTATACAGACCCTACAACGCTTGTGTGTTTGACAGGTTGCCTAATAGTAGCTCGTAACACTACCCCCTCTTTAAAACCGTTACGTCTCGTAACTGTAAATACATTTTGACCCCAATTCGATGAATGATGACGGTATCGGCAGATATCTCCTCTGGTGCATCCACCGCGTCGTTGGAAATAACAGTCAACACTCTTTTCTTGGTTTTGGTAGGCAACCGGTTGATAACAACAAACAAGGATCTGGACGTTGGTTTTCTGGAAAACTACTTCTAGTATATTTCGGACTATCCTTCAATCTAAGCGATCCAGTCCACAGCCTAGCTTGGGCACCGCTAGTCTCGTTACTCCATTTTCCATCATCTGCGCCTTAATATTTAGCAAAGCCTCCCATAGATGTCCATAACTAGGTCTCTGCCATGAAGAATTTTTGGTGACCAGATAGTAAACATAACGATTTTTATCTTGAAGAGCCAAAGCTTTTCCTACAGTTGGCTGCTGTTGTACTAATTCATCCACACATCCAAACTTTTTCTTGAAAACAACAGCTATTCCCCTTGACATTGCCAAATATTGAGTTACGCAATGTGCAAGGGATTACTCTTCTGGTGCTCTAAACAGATCTTGCTGTTTTTCAACAACAACGCCAAATCTCGCCTTAGCGGAACCACCATACGCCGCCATAAAGCTCTCAAAATCTACATTTGGCTCATGATTAATAACTTGTCGAACACCATTTTCATCATTCGAGCTTTCTTGGTTGTTACCAGCGTAGGATGTTAAACGGTCAAAGTGTACCACTTCGGTTTACCACGGGGAGATCTTTTGATTCGGTACACTACATCATTAGTCCTTTTCATCACTTCGTACAGGCCTTCCCATTGTCTTTGTAATTTTGGCGACAACCCACGTTTTCTCTGTGGATTATACAACCACACCAAATCTCCAGGTTGATAACCACCTTCTTGTGCTCTCGTGTCATATTGTGATTTCATTCGATCGCTTGCTGCCTGAATATTCTTTCGGACGTTTTCGTGAATGCTATTTAATCTTTCACGAAGCTTACTAACGTATTGTTCACCTGCGAACTCTTCTCCAGGTTTAAATCCAAGCTGAAAATCACATGGTAGCCGCAATTCACGTCCTAGCATTACGCAAGCGGGCGAGTACCCTGTGCTGTCATGTACCGAAGATCGGTACGCCAGGAGGAACAAATGTAAATATTAGTCCCATTCGCGTTGATGTTCAGAGGCAACTTTGGCCAGGTACTTCCTTAACGTCCTGTTCATTCCTTCAACCATTCCATCCGATTGGGGATGAAGTGGCGTGGTTCTAGTCTTCCTGATTCCAAGATGCTTGCAGACAATTTGAAACAATGCTGATTCGAAGTTCCGACCTTGATCGGAGTGTAATTCCAACGGAACTCCAAAGCAACAAAACAACTCCTTCACTAGTACCTCTGCAACCGTCTCGGCTTCTTGGTTAGGTATAGCATATGCCTCCGGCCATTTGGTAAAATAATCCATTGCAACCAAGATGTATTTATTTCCTTTCGCTGATTCAGGAAACGGACCAGCTATATCAATGGCTACCCTTTCAAAAGGATTCCCCACGTTATACTATCTCATTGGCTTTCCGTTTTGTGACCGGGCCATTTGCAGAGGCACACATTTCACATTTCCGGCACCACTTCTTCACATCATCTTTGCAGTTCACCCAATAGAATCTCTCTCACTCTTTCAAGAGTTCTTTTCACTCCAAAGTGCCCTCCGGAAATACCATCGTGCAAGTGCTGCAACACTTCCGGCACTCTGCTTCTCGGCACTATCACTTGAAATCTCTCAGTACCATCTTCAAATTCCAGGCGTCGTTTTGAGATTCTATTTTCCATCATCAAGGAGTCCCACTGTGCCCAGTATGCCTTAGGGCTCCTACTTAAAATACTAATTTCTTCCCAAGCTGGTCGTTGTCCTTTATTTTTCCACTCAATAATACGTCCCAATTCGGCGTCATTCTCCTGGTCTTCTCGTATTCTTTCGGGTTGCCAAGTATCATCGGTTACCGTCATTCTATGGATGACACTTGTTTTCTCTTCCATCTTGGAACAATGATTGCAGTCTACCGGACAAGGTCTCTTTGACAAAGCGTCTGCATTCCGATGGCTAGTTCCTACCCGATGTTCTGTGTCAAAGTCATATTCCTGCAGCCGCTCTATCCACCTTGGAACTTGCCCTTCAGGATTTCGAAACTGCAGTAACCATTTCAGTGCAGCATGGTCTGTTCTAAACAGGAATTTACCGCCGTATAAGTACTTATAAAAGTGCTCTACGGATTTGACGACGGCCAACAGCTCCCTTCTTGTCACACAATAGTTCCTTTCTGGCCGCGACAAGACCTTGCTGAAATACCCAATAACTTTTTCTTGTCCGTCCTACACTTGAGAAAGAACGCCTCCTATAGCTGTGTTACTGGCATCGGTATCCAACACAAATTTTCCCTCCATCCGTGGATAACTCAAAATTGGTGCTGTAGCTAGTAGCCGTTTCAGTTGTTCAAATGCACTGCGGCAGTCGTCATTCCAATCATATTCTTGTCCATCTTCGGTTAATTTTGTTAACGGTTTGGCAATGTTCGCAAACCCAAATATAAAACGTCGGTAATATGTGCACAATCCTAGAAAACTGCGTAGTTGGTGTATATCTGCTGGTGTAGGCCACTCTTGTACCGTTTTTATTTTGTCAGGGTCAGCTCTTATTCCGGTCTCCGATACGACATGTCCTAGGTATTTCACCTCTTTTCCCAACAGGTGACACTTCTTGGGGCTCAATGTAAGGTTTGCCCCCCGTAATCTTTGGAATATATCCTCTAGGTTCTTAACGTGTTCTTCAAAAGACCGGCCTAACACTAGCACGTCGTCTAGGTACACCAGACAAGTCTTCCAAGACAGTCCACGCAGTATCGACTCCATCAATCGTTCAAAAGTAGCAGGGGCAATGCATAATCCAAATGGCACGACCTTGAACTGCCATAATCCAGTTCCAATTTTAAACGCAGTCTTTTCTTTATCGTTTGGCCCCAAGCCTACCTGCCAGGATCCGCTTTTCAAGTCCAAGGTCAAAAACCATTTAGATCCGGATAGAGTATCCAAGGTGTCATCGATTCTGGGCAAAGGATAGCTGTCTTTCATTGTCACATTGTTAAGCCGCCGGTAGTCTACACAAAACCTTGTCGACCCGTCCTTTTTCTTGACAAGTACTACCGGGGATGCCCATGGACTATTCGAGGGTTCAATCACTCCCTGTTTTTCCATATCGGTGATAATTTGCTCAGCTTCCTTACGTTTTGCCAAAGGAAGCCGCCTGGGGGTTGTCTTATCGGTTGCGCATCTCCAGTATTGATCTTGTGTTGCACAACATTTGTCCTTCCTTTCTCACTATCATCCAGTGCCAACACCTCGATATTGTCCGACCAGCTCTTTTACCTTGCCCAGTTGGTCGCCGTTTAATCCTTGACACGAAGGTATTAACATATCCAGCAATTTCTGTGAGCAACCGTTGGCTGGTTTATCTTTCGTGTCGTCCACACAACGTTCAATATGGCATACTGGAATGCAACTTCCCACAATCGTGTCTTTCTTCAGGGTCACCGTATGTGGATTAATGTTCAACACCTTACTGGTACCATATTTCGAAACTTTAACAGCGTTCTTCCAATCAGTAATCTCTCATGACCCATTCCCGATTCAGTTGCTTCCATCATGCATACTTGTCCTTCTTGGAGCGTACCATCCGGGCGTCCCATTACTATCATTTCCGCCTTCTCTGGTATTTTCATATCGCAAATCATTCGAACTTGCATCGTCTGGTTACTCCTACCTTGAAATGGAATCTCATCATCATCTATCCGAAGCACATTTTCTTTCATGTTTACATGAAACCCATATTCTCTCATGAAATCCATTCCCAAGATCACTTCTTCTGTAATTTCGACTACCAACACTCGATGATTAATTAATTTGTCCCCAATTGTCAACATAACGGCAGTCTCTCCGTGAGTACAAATCTTCTCACCACTTGCCGTTCGAAGGCACACCGATACAGGTAGCACTTTTCCACGACCAACCTGGTCTCACAATAGTTTTTGTCGCTCCTGTATCCACAAGTAATCGGACAACCCTACCATTAATTCTACCATCGATATAAATACTGTCCAGACTTTCCACCGACGATGCAGCACGGATGATAATCTCCGGGGCACTACGCTGTGCTGTCGAAGTTTGCCCCCTTACATTGACCTGCTTTGGCGCAACCGGTTGTTTCTTTGGTTGAGTACAGCGTCTCTGCATATGACCAACTTTACCGCAGCTCCAGCATCGTAGACGCCATCTCCGCGGTCGTTGTCTTTTCAGCCTTTCCGCCTTTCGCTTTTCAAACACACGGTTTATTATTTTACCTATGCTGTTCTGCGATTGCTCAGGTTCTTTTAATGCAGACCGAACTTTGTGACTCATCCTGTGTGACGTCTGCTTAGCTGCTTCAAATTCAAGCGCATGCGCCAGTGCGTCATCTAACATTTTTGGCCGTTCTAATCTTAGCGCTTGCTGTATTTCACTGTCTTTAATGCCATCCACAAATGTTTGAACAGCCAATTGTTCGAAGAAACTATCTGGTGCCGTTGGGTATGCCAATCTAACTAATCTGGCGATGTCAGCTTCGAATTCTTGCAGGCTTTCACTTGTCTTTTGCGAGCGGTTCTTAACTTGTGCGTGGTAAACCTGTTGAAGGTGAGCGTCTTCATATCTCATCTCAAGCTTCGATGTTAAGAGGCCGTAATCATTCCGCTGGTGATCGGGAATCGTTTGTAAGATGTTAAGAGCTTCCCCCCGTAGGGCCACTATTAGAGAGATAGCCTTCTCTTTGTTGCACCAACTGTTGGCTATTGCCGCAGCTTCAAATTGTTTCAAATATGTGGGCCAAGATGTTTTACCATCGAATGTGGGTGGTTTCACTTTAAATTTAGACGGTATTGACTTGCTTTCTACCATGCTTCTTATTTCTGGAATGTTCTGATTTATAACTTGGTTTGCTATTTCAAGTGGCCGCGTTGTTAGTGAAATCACCTGTTCTTGTAGTCTCATCACATCTTTTTCCATTTTTACCAATTTACTGTCCAACTTTTGCTCAACTGTTTTTACCTGTTCAGTGAAATATTCTTTCAATGCAATGGAGCTTTCCATTAATCTTTGTTCTAACGTGGCTGTACTTTCATTCAACTGTTCTTCCATTTTGGCAGCATTTTCACTTAACCTTTCCATTTTTTCAGCATTTTCACAAAAAAATTTTTCCATTTTCTTAGCATTTTCACTTAACCTTTCAGTAAGGTTTGATTCCAGTTCAACTGACCTCACTAGGTTTTCATTTAGTGTCACTTCCAGTTTAGCCGACCTCACTGCGTTTTCACTTAACTTTTCGTCTAATTTCGCAGTATTTTCGCTTAACTTTCCTTCCATACCGGATTTAAAATCCTTAAGGAAATTTATTAAAGTTTCTGCCTCCATTTTACTTTGACTTCTTATAACTGGCATATACAAACTACTCAAATGTCTTTAAACTTGTGTGTTCTCCTTTTAAATTAATCACTATATACCCCACACAGGCTGACACCAGTGTAACGGGCTACTACTACAGCGTTTCTCTAATTTAAAACAAGTAATAACAAACGTCTTTATTACTCACTGTTCACAAGTCTAATTAACAGTATATGCTTTATTTGTTGATGTTTTCAGTCCACTTAACAATGAAGCACTAATACCCTAATGAATTACAAGCACTAATATTTTCTTAAGCTAAGTTCTTAACCATAGGTCCATTAACAATACTAACACAACTATTTATTTATTTTACACTTTGTCTATTTATGTATACTACAAGCTGCATGTACATTAGACACAGCATATAACATTTATGTATACTCTTGAACTTCTAAAAGCTCAAACTACTATTACTTTACAACGATATAATTTATATTAGAGATTCTAGTATAGACTAACTCTTGCATTTATTAGCGGTCTTATATATACTCAGATTTAAAGATATGACTTATCTTCTGGTAATTACGAGAAGCTTCCCGGTCCAGTGAGAATAAACAGTGCTGGCGGCGTTTTGTGTGTTTGATTGCTAGAAGCATTCTAGAATCCTGGAGACTATACAGACCCTACAACGCTTGTGTGTTTGACGGCTTGCCTAATAGTAGCTCGCAACAATATAATATTTCTGCACCGAACTGGTGTATCGTTATGTACATACCATAAAATGAAATTGTCCATAAGAATTTGAAAACAGCGGATAATGTTAGAATTGTGCTACAACAAAGATGTAGTAATATATGCATGTTTACACTTTTCCAGGTCACTCATGAGATGTACGAGACGCATTTAATTTTTATAGAAATGTATTTCGTAATTTACGGGTTAAAAATTTATAAAATGACAAGGAAAGAGAGATCAAAAGCCAAGAGCTAAGAGCTAAGAGGGTTTTTTTGCCAGTTTTATATCAAAATTTTTAAAAATATTATCTAGTTGAGAAGTTAACTTATCCTAGTTACAAGTTATTTCCATATTTTGATAAGTTAACTTCTCAACTTGATAATATTTTAAAAATTTTTAATATAAAACTTGCAAAAAACCCGATCTAACAATAAATAACTTTTTTCTAAAATTAAAGACAAGACCATTCCTTTAGATTAAAGGAACATTATATATCAAGTAAATTGTTCAAATTGTCCCAATATATGCGTTGGGCAAAGTTCACAAAATCTCAAACAACGGTTAACACAACACCAAAGTGACACGCATTAAACCAAATTCAACTGCCCTATCAACACACGTAAATACCACCAACCACAACATTGATTTTAACAATCCAAAAATTTTACATATAGAAATTATTAAATTAAATCGTGAATTTCTTGAAATGTGCTACATCTATCAAAATTCTAATACACTTAATAAAAAAACCGACATTGGAGACTTGAGTTCTATATATACCTACCTTCTAAATTTAAGAAACTGTATTTGAAAATAGAAAATTAAGAAATAAATAATAAAGTTATAATATTATTTTGCATACAACCATACTCCCAAAAAAAAATTATAAGGTAACTACACAAATTGATAAAAATATTTTAAAATGTAATATATCTACAAAAAATGTCATTACAATCAATGCGTTTAATTTATACATATACAGATACCTTTCTCAAACAAAAAAATTCTCAAATAAACAACTGTTTACAAAAATTAAATATAAAGACAGTTTACATCATAATCAAAAATATTTTTACTCCTTTTGATGATATAATTAGTATTATTTTTATTTTTAAATTTAATTATACCATAACCTTATACACTGTACATTATTATTAATCGTCCAATTGTATCTAATCTCACTTTAGTATGTATCAGTTATATATAATTTTTAGCTATTAAGTCAACCTTGTTCACATAACTAATTCATTTGTATTTACTTTTAGTACTCTTGAAAATGGAAAAATTAATTTCCGAAAGCTTGAGTTTATAAAAAAGAAAACTCTTCAATTCTGCTGACCTAAAACCCAAAACTAATTATATATATATATATATATATATATATATATATATATATTACTCATATTTAGACCAGGGTAGAAAATGAAATAATCACATCAAATAATTTTAATCACCGTGTATAAGGAATTTTATTAAATAATACGCTTTATTAAAACCTTGAAGCATAAATAAATGCGGTCGTTTCAGTAAAAATAAGAAATTTAAATTATGTACAAGACGCTTTATATCAAAAGAAACAGTATTAAAAAAAGCTCTGCGTGTAATTTATTTATTCCTAATAAAGAAACAAATGGAAATTACGTGCAAAATTTATATTAATTAACCCTATTTTAAGTAACCGGTAGTAAAACAAAGTGTACACATAATAATTAATATTTAACTTGTATTCGCTAAAAATGAAGGATAGAAGTCAATTTTAATTGAAGTTAATTGAATCGTTAGTAACAGATAATATCTATAGAAACTTGTAAAACCCAATAAAAAGCAAATCCTAGAAGTGTTAGTTAGAAGTAGGATGTTTGAACACACCTGCGTATTTTAAAAGGCAATTTCAGTTTAATTTGTTTAGATAAACATGTCGATTCTAAGGATATTGAAACGGTCAGATGCTTTAGCACGAAATACAAAACAGGGTTTATTTAAAAGCTCTGAGAATTAATATTATTTTGAACACCTGCGTAGTTTAAATATCACGTACGGCGAAAATTGTGTAGATAACAAATGGTTTCAAAGAATCTTGGAGAAACCGGGGCTTAATATTCACGAGAATGTGCGATACGGGGTTATTTAACCCAGATAGTCCACATGGACTAAAATATAATCGATAATAAAGAATATCAATTTGCACCAATACGAACAGGTTAGAAAAGGAAAGAGAAAATGCGTCAAGCAAAGACACATATAGTAAAAGGCGTGATTTAAGCAACGTCACGAGGGTCACAATTGGTTGAAAATAGGATGCAAATATCAGAGGTAGAAACAACAATTTCTGTACAAAATTAATTAGTATTCTCAGACGTTGCGTGCCGTGTGGAAATTTTCTGAGATTTAAATGGGGCGAGTGAAAAATTCGTAAAAACCGATGCGCGAGCGACGGACTGAGAACATAGAATGAGAAATTCTTTAGAATTACCCGTTTTGGGAAACAGACCGACAGACAGGCTTTTTGCTATATATACCGGTGGTAATATGAATTTCGGCTCTCTTAGACTTTTGACTATTCGATGCGTTAAAAGCTCTTACATCCGCGACTTGATTTAAGATGTTAAACAGTGCATTTTAGTTTGATAAAATAAGTTAAAATTTTGCTCGTATATTTTAGTGATTCAAAATAGTTTGTTATTTACGTGCTAACATGAATGTACTTCAGTGCACTTAGATACAAGGTAATGAAATTTAGTATCACTGTACCAATTAGCAAAATTTACAACGACAAATGTATACACAAAAGTAGGCAGTTTTGGCGTATATTGGTGAAAGACGCATGAATTTCTTGGCTATTTTTCGGGGTGTTAATAATTAAATGGTTCAAATACGTGTCTGGATCCACGAAACAAGGGTCAGATATACACAGATGAGTTCCGGAAAAGCCCAGAAACAACTTTAAATAAATGGTGATGGAGAAAATTTTAAAAGCGTTGAGAATTAGAAGCCGTAAATATAATCCTGTTGGAATGGTGTGATTAACTAAAGGGACGATGTACATTGAAGCTACGAGGACAGTGACCTTCAGGTAAATTATACTATTTTGTTTGACATTTTTGTGTGTGTTGAATTACTTTATAATTGATTTACTTTAAATGGACATTAGTGAAATTGTACTAACCATAAAATTTTAATGTTAAGGTGAAATTTGCTTGTTTAAGTAGAAAGGGGTATTTAGTATTGATGTTCTGGATTATGATGAAAATTTAGGGTATGTCTTTGAGCTCAATTAGACGAACCTGGATAATTAACGTAAAGGGGTGGTAGATGCTCCCTTTATACTCAGACTCCGGTCTGCTTATATTGTTATATTAATTAGTAGGCATCCAACAAGGACTTTAATTTTGGATGCACATTAAAATGATAATAAAATTAATCTTGGAATTCTTTTTAAAACTGAATTTTATGCTGAAATTTAATTTGAAATTTTAATGTATTCTGAATATTGATGTAAATAGAGTTAACGTTGATGTTTGTGGTAGGAATGTGTTGTTTAATTTTATGAATGAGGAGGTTTATAAAATTAGGTGAGCAGCCGAGGCGAAAAGAGGATCACAGCAGTTTATGACGCCCAATCGGTGGGACTAGAATTTTTTTTGTTGAAAGGAGCCAGTTCCCGCATTCAAAGGAGCATTTCACAGCAATATATATATATATATATATATATATATATATATATATGTTAAAAGAAAATTAATGAGTCTTAAATTAATACAAAGTAAAAAGGAATTATTTGCAAGTGGCTCAAATTCAGCCACGAGGGCATCCTGTATATCCTTCTATTATTTTTCTCTCTAACACATGGGTACCTATGGCATTTAAACGGCCTGAATGTGTATGATCCAGAAGTTAGAGTCAATGTCATAAAAATTTAAAGCTATGTTTTACGTTATAAATATTATTTCAATTGTCTTCCTACATTGATTTAAATAGTATAGACTAAATTTTGATCAGCATGTTTTTTTCACCTCCGGCGGTAATTTAAACATAAATTAAACATTTATAATTAGATAATTTACTCTGACTAATATAGGTTTTACGTGGTACGAAAAAATTGGTAATTTAACGGCTGCTGTTTGTACATAATGTCTTACTTACAAAAAACATACTGTTAAAATTGAATTTTCGGCTTTGAAATTGGGTTAGTACTGCAACGAAAACTTTATTTGCACAAGCAATAGTTCTTTATTATCAAACTAATTATACAAGCCATTTTAACATATCGCCGCTACAATAAATTTCTAAATGATCCCACAACAATTTATTTTTAGAAAATTGCTAACAGTACGACTATTAACTTCTAAAAAGTACAATACTATCTTCTCAATTACTTATATCGATGTACTATAATCAACTTATATCAAAGCACTATAATAAATTATCTAATCACTAATTATTAATTTATATTGATCACACACTAATCTATATCACATATAGATATTTATTTCAAACAGTATGTACCACTACTTAATTTTATATCACGACTTTCAAAGCTTCAAATTAGAATTTATATTGTAATCAGAACTTTAATTAGCTGAACTTCAAAACCCCTTAATGCCTATTTATACCTTATTCGATAGTTCTATTTATTTGGAGAATGCACAAGAAATTACGCAAATCAACATTTTAAGATTTTTTATTGTGTTGTTAATAAAGCCCTTGTAACCTGTCAATCATGTCCATCTGAATGGTATATCAATCATCTTTTGTGTACAAACGCTTAATTTAAGTTCTAATGTAATTATTCTGGTCAGAGTTAAACTAAACGGCAATACAGAACCTTACTTTAAGACTACTAGAAAGATAAACCTCGCACAAGTATCAAAAGAATTTTCATACTAAATACATCATCTACAAAAACTTCCTTATTAGTATTACTTGTTTTGAAACTTAATACACCACTTTTTACAGGAGTGTCACATTTTGATGATCTACTGTATATTTTCCACATTCCAAGATTTCCAAGATTTAATGTAAGCAGCCCTGAGTACAAAATAGTTACTAAACTAACTACATTATTAGCAAACTTTGCTAAAACAGGGTATGTACTAACAATATGCCTTGTTTTTGTTTAATCCTTAATTGCAGAAATCCAACACCAGTAAGTGACTTAGTACTTGATAATGTTATATGGCAACCCTATACATTGGAGAACAAAAAATACCTAGATATAGCAGAAAAATTATCAATGAAGGAAAATTTATTTAAGGAACGGTACCAAGTGTGGGATAAACTGTTTCCAGTTCCAAGTTGTAACATTAAATAAGAAAACATTGTGAAATATCATCATAGAGCATTACATGTAGTATACTTCTACACTTCTTATTATCATGTTCTGTTAAGCTAAGGATACAATGCGTTAAAAATTTGTTCTTGTCGTAGTGAAATTTAACTTTTATTTTAAACAGCAATTGCGCATACAACCGTTATTTGTTTCAAGTAAGGAAACTATATCTTTTATTAGAACGTGCATAATAAGTAAACTTTATCAAAGCATTGTACATTGGTCAACGGGTTACCTGTATCAACTTTTGAAGTCCAACCTTTGCCATGTGGAAGGAATGCCACGGTGTGTGTATCTTTAGATTAACTAAATTCATAACAACAATATCTAGAAATGCTCCATAAACGAATTCTTCTCCTGTATTCAATTCTATTCTATTCGAGTCTATTTTGTTGTATTCTAATCTGCTCTATTCTATTCTATGTTTAATTATATTTTAATTTGCAGTATTTGAAAATGTACGACCATGAGCTCTTAAACCGAAACCGGTCGGTGGATGTTTCTTTTTTTTACTACGCCCAAGGTCCCGGGTTTGAATCCCAACACGGTCCGCTTGAAAAATGTTAGGCGAGCATTTTCCACAAAAATACACCCTCGTTCGGATGAGAGGTAAAATGGAAGTCCCGTCTGTGAGTGTTGTCATTCACATTAAAGATCGCTACCTTGCTTGGAACAGCAAGGGCTCAGCAAAATTCAAAACTTTTCAGATAAAACAACTCGCTTCCTGATCAATGTAGTACCTTCAGGTGAAGCATTGGAAAATCACATGTAGAGCCGTTTCTTCCCCTTGTGAAATAATAGAGTTATTGTTTTGTTAATGGCTATACTACTATTAGCTCGATTTGTATAGGTGAATAAGCTTTTTATTTTCATATGAGCTTATTTACTTTTGTATACACAATTTTTCATAATTTTGGACTCTACAAAAAAAAATTCTCGCCCCACGGATTGGGCCAATATAACAATTTCTGAAATAAAAAAGAACTTACAATTTCTTTGAAACACCTCCTGCTTCTGCACACCGTGGCTAGCTCAGCAATCTGCTTCTTCGTGAATACCTACCATCCTAAGTACATTCCTTTCTCACAAACACAAACAAATGAAATTACCATTCAAATAACGTAACAAGACATACAACCTTTTATTTAAAGATATTAACAAGTGTCCCTTAATAATAAAATATTTACACATTTACACATTACAGTTTGATAAAACTGTTACCATCTCTATCTTTAAATCCTTTATAAATTCATGCTTTTAATATATTTCAACAATTTTATTTCAGACGAGTAGATGGCCCCGTCGTGCAACTCTAAATTGATTTTATCCTGGTCTATTTTGAGCTCAGTATAACCCAGTTACGCTAAATGCTTTTAAACCTCGCATTTCTATTTAAAATATAGCTAAAGGCCCGTTTACTCCTTACAACAACATTTTTATATCATCAATAAACATTTTTAAATCATCATCATTTTGTTTTCGACCTTACTTAAGGTCGGTTTGACGCAGCTCTAACTTCTTTTCTATTCTGTGCTAATCTAAAAAGCTCTACATACCCTTCACAACCTAAATTTCTAATAATTTGACTAATATAGTTTGGTCTAGGTCTTCCTATATCCTTCTATCTTTTTCCTATCCAGCTGGCTCTACATAGATATTAGCAACCTGATGGTTGTTAAAGAACTCTAACATGTTTACATGATTACCATTTATAGGAAATGAAATATAACCTGGTTATCCGCTTCAAAAGGAAAAGTGTTAAATTATATGTTATGGTAAGGCTTAAGCAACGAATCGCTGTCAACATGCCAGACCGCTACCTAATTGTGAGTTATGTTATGGTGACGTTTATTAAATTATATGTTATGGTAAGGCTTAAGCAACGAAACGCTACCAACATGCCAGACCGCTACCTAATTGTGAGTTATGTCATGATGACGTTTATTAAATTATCTGTTATGGTAAGGCTTAAGCAACGAAACGCTACCAACATGCCAGACCGATACCTAATTGTGAGTTATGTCATGATGACGTTTATTAAATTATCTGTTATGATAAGGCTTAAGCAACGAAACGCTACCAACATGCCAGACCGCTACCTAATTGTGAGTTATGTCAAGGTGACGTTTATTAAATTATATGTTATGGTAAGGCTTAAGCAACAAATCGCTACCAACATGCCAGACCGCTACCTAATTGTGAGCTATATCATGGTGACGTTTATTAAATTATATGTTATGGTAAGGCTTAAGCAACGAAACGCTACCAACATGCCAGACCTTTAACTAATTGTGAGTTATGTCCTGGTGACATTTAGTTAACTGATTTTTATTTTTTTTTTTGTTTTGTTTCCGAACTTACTTAAAGTCGGTTTGACGCAGCTCTAAATTCTTTTCTATTCTGAGCTAATCTAAAAAGGTCCACATACCCTTCACAACCTAAATCTCTAATTATTTGACTAATATAGCTTTGTCTAGGCCTTCCTACTCTATTTTTATTTGGTAGTCTATAATCTAAGACTTTACTAAATAGTCCCTCATGTCTTAACTGGTGCCCTATCATTCTATCTCTCCTGACCTTCAATTGTTTCCACATACAGGGTTCCTCACCTATCCTTCTATAAACTTCCTCGTTTGTTACTCTATCTGTCCAGCTAATCTTTAACATTCTCCTATAGCACCAAGTTTCAAAAGCTTCTATCCTTTTCTTATCTACTTCTTTAATTGTCCAAGTCTCACTACCGTATAGTAGAACGCTCCATACGTACGACTTTAAAAACTTTTCTATTATCTAAACTAATACTATTAGCTATTAGTAAGTTTTCTTTTTAAAAACATTTTTCTAGCTTGAGCTATTCTAGCTACTATATCCCTTCTGCTACGTCCATCCTTTGTAATTATACTACCTAAATAGCAAAATTCATCTACCTCCTCTAACTCGGTATTACCTATTTTTAATTTTGGTTTATAACTAGGCTGTAACTCACTTGTCATTATCTTTGTCTTTACCGAGTTAATTCTCATACTATAGTTACTCCGTAGTATCTCATCTAAAATATTTAAAAACTCTCCTAACTCTTTTCTAGACTCTGCTATAATGGCTATATCATCTGCAAAACGTAACATGTCTATTTTCTGTCCCTGTACACTAATACCTATCTCTTTTCTCTCTCTAGCTAAGTTTAAAGCTTCCTCAATATAAACATTAAAAATCAAGGGAGACAGTATACAACCCTGTCTAACACCATTTTTAAATAATCAATATTAATTGTCCTGTACATATACCTTTTTAAATGAGTTTTTAAGGTAGTCAGATACACCCCCCAATAAGTCAAAACACTCAAGCACCAAAATATCAACACGAATGTTCAAGTAAAAGCAAGAAATTATTTTTCGTTACCTGGAGTCAGCTTCGTCCTTCGTTACCTCTGAAGATGTGTACCAAAAAACCCTCGTCGTCGTGTCCATATACTTCGTGATTATGCCTGGCTCCCACTGATGTTCACTAGCTATCCAAATCTCTGCCACCACCTTTAGTATTTCTTAACCAGCCATATATTGTATCGTGTATTAATCGCATCTGTGATACGGTAGTACCCATTTGTGCAAATCACTTTTAATTCCGGTACATTACTAACCGCTTTACACACTTTCAAATAGGATGTGATATACTACTTCAGCGAATAAACAACAATCAGCACGTACTAGCATTTACGTTAGAGATCTCAACGATATAAGATCTAAGAACAAGAGAAGAGAGCTTTAATAATTCTCTCCGGGTATTTATACGCTTTTCAACCTCCCCCCCCTCCCCGTAACCTATTTCCATTGAAAAGCTCATTTTCTAAACCGATTCTTAAAATTTTTATCGTAACGAACTCTAACATCTGAAAAATTCCCCGTTCATCGTGCTGCTACATAGAAATTCGTTCGATAACCTCAACAGATGCAAGCTTTTCAAAAACTGCTAGCCTTCGACCAATGATATTTCTTTCCCCGTTATAACGTTCCACCTTCTAGCTAACTTTCTCCGTTCCACGCATATTTATTGTCTCTTTTAGAACCCCTCTAATTCTACAGAAAATCGATATTGTTGTTGGCCTTCGACTGTCCCGTGAATTCTAGACGTATATTATAACCAACCTTTTATTATACGTGTTCTTTGTCCGTTTTACATTATAAGTCTTTTATTTCAATCAGTCTTTAAAACCCTTGTTATTTTAGTAGCTTATACATTGACCGTTACAAACAATTCTTTAGAAATTCTGTCTCAACGTTCATTTAAGTTCCCCGAACTTGACATTTAACTAACAGGTGTTTCTTCGAAACAACTTGTCCGTTTAGAAGAACAATTCCGAGTTTTACCACTTCTTAGCATTTGTATAACGAACGTTTCGTTTATTTAAATGGAACTATGCGTTTAAATTATTGATTTTCTATATCCAAAAGCTCCGTTTCCTATCCCATGCGCTTGATTTAAACTATTACACCTAATTATTTGTATCCTTGAGTTTTCATGCACCCTAAAGTTTCTACCCGTTATGCAATTTTAACCTTTCAATTTAAAATAAAAAAATATCTTAATAACCGTCCGTTTTCACTATATAAACCGATTAATTTGGCGCGTAAATAAATTGTTCCTATTTCCTATATACACAGATGTTAATAATTTGCCCTCTAGATCTATTTAACTTATAATTTCCACGATATATATATATATATATATATATATATATATATATTGCTATGATACTACTGGAATTATCGAGCCACTATGTGGGCTGATATATCATTATTGCTATGTCCCTCTAAATTATTCGCGCTCCATCATTTGGGCGAACATATTATTAATGCTATGTATAAACAAGATCGTAATTATCTCCTCCGACGTTGGGCTGTCTTATTAATATTGCTATCAATTCCCTCCAAAAACTTAACTGGATTTTATCTTGAACCAACCTTGTCTACCAATAACAAAATTCGATACGTTACCGCCTTACTTGTTATCAATTTCCTATTCAACTCGTAGCTCCTCCTTAAACTGTTTAAATTAACAAATCACTCCCATTCACTTTATCTTATGACCTCGACTAGCATTTATTTGGAATTATAAAATTCAGGTAATTCGATTTTATATAATGAAACCAATATATTATGTACAGTTTTTGTAAATTATTTGAAATACACTTTTCAATTAGTTAATGTTGTAAATTTCATTTATTAAACATCATATACTATTTACTCAAAACCCAAAGTCACCAAAAAACCTATTATCTTTATAAACGAAGTGTAGAACGTTCCAAACCTGTTCTCATATCACGCACTTTATACGTATTCAAATCCTTTGTTGACTTTTTCACATTCATTTATATTAAGCAAATTCAATATTCAAATTAAAAAATATAGAAAAATAAAATGTTTTATAACTAAAAATCTGACCTGGTCTATTTTCTTCGCATTGACGCTTCCATTTGAATAAAAATTATCTTTCCCCAATTCAGGATTAATACATGCTCATTCGAAATATTATCTATCCACACGCTTGAACCATTGCATTTAAATTATTGCCATTACCCTCTGGACTACCATTATTAACTTATGCACCCCAATTTATTGTCGTTTCATTTCAGACTTATTACTTCTTATTCTCGTCAATTTCCCCAAATTTAGAATTATTATCATCATTTATTTTCCCTATTGCATTTATTCTCCACGTACTCGAATATCGTAGTCTGTTTCCCCGGACTTAGAAATTGTAGTTTGTTTCGCCCCCGGACTTAGAAATTGTATTATTCTTCCCCAGACTTAGAAGCCCTATTATTAATATGTTTTAGTTTAAAATAAAATTCCCCAAACTTTACTTGCGTTTAATCGGCAATTATAGTTTTCATCTTGGCACTTATTTTATCTTTCACTTTTAAAATTATTACGTATCACTTTATTTCATAGCGGCGCACTTCGACCTTTGTTGAGTTGCAAACTGACTTCGTTATCACTGTACCTGCTAATATATTATTGAGTTCCCACTCCGTCAGTGGGTATGGTCTACAAACTCGTCGCTCATTTTTAACGAATCAAATATTTGCATTTAAGTGGTTTCTATGCTTCCCAATAATTGTAACCTGCTTGTAGCTGTCTTCGTTATCAACATGCGGTGTTTTGATAAATCTAATTGCTTTTCTATAAACAACTGATGCAATTCGACTTTTAATTTTCATATCTGCCTGTTGTTCACGCAATTTTTAATCTTCTTATCAAAAATGGCCAGCTATTTTGTACGCATTTACCTATGCTACCTGAAGCTCTATTTCTATCTCCGTATTAATCTGATTGTTTGGAACTCTTTTGAATGCGTGTCTGATTACACTTTATTATGTTTACATATAAATATACGCGTGCTTCCACTGAAAAATATCATTACTTGCTTAATCTAAATTAACTAAAACTTTATCTACAGGGTATTGAATATTTTCTATTTACCTAATGCATGTGTTCCTGGTCTCTACTCTAAGTATGCGTCTTCCTATGTTTATCTGCGTCGCTTAAAACTATTTATACTTTATATACAGGGTGTTGACTGCTTACTATCTACAAACTATCTCCATTTCTCAATTCTTTACTAAATAAATGCAGTTTTCTGCTGCCTATGCTAATTTCTCATTTCTAAATAACCTTTACTATAAAGTACTCCCTTAAACAACCCCTTATCACAGCATATATATATATATATATATATATATATATATATATATATATATTATACTGTCAAGAAGGGGGTGGGCTTATAAAATGTTTAAATAGGGCTTCGAAACGACTTTGCTAGAATGGGGGTATATTTGGTTTTGTTTGAGTATTTTCTTTCAGGTATTTTTGGTTTATAAATTAACAACAACTATTCCACGTTTATAAATTTATAAAGCTTGTGAAACTGCATTGCATTCAACAACATATACCGGCCATAGACCAGGCTAAGCTAGTTATAAGTTTGCATTGTATACGTAATTTAATTGTTATGGTTGCACGTATATGAAATTTAATTTGGAGTTAGCGTTTTCAGAACCATTTGAATGTAAAAACAAATATCAAAATTGCTTGGTATACTGCACGCTTTTAAAATTTTAAGGAGTTAAGTGATACTCCCGTAAAATTTGTAAATCAATTTCAGTTTGAATATGTTTTAACAATTAAAGATTGGTTATGTAATGACAGGACGTTTACCGAATAAGACATAAATGTCTGTTGCGTACAATTTAAAAGCTGAACCATCAAAGTTTGTTAGCTATTTTCAATATTGTAAAAGTTCAATATACATAAATCACTGGATTACAAACCATCTAGAAAATGAATGTATCTAGAGAAACAACTGTATTATTAATCAATTATTAATAATTATAAATTACATAGTGTGCGTAGAGATAGTTGTCATGGCAACGGAAACAAAAGAAGACGGTTTTATTTATAAGGGACTTCAAATTTATATTACTGAAAAATAGACGTGTTTTTGTACTGTTATGAGTTTTATTACATTTAAAAGTTACGAGAAAGTTTTGAAAGTCAAGTTGTACCTGGAGATAGCAAATAGTAGCAGTTTTACGGCGAATAAAAGTTAATTAAAAGAGGGAGTGCTGGTCTGTACCGTTATTGTTTGAAGACGAAAGCATAGTGGAATTGGAGTTATCTGAGTATTTGTATAACATAAAATTTGTAGAAATATTAGTAGTTTTATAGTCTGGAGATTACCAGTTGCTCGAGTTACTTATTATTTACAGGAGGTGCCTGCAGTTGGTCACTTGGCTTCAGGACGGCTGGAAGGCGGCGCTTGTATCTGGATTCCAGGTATTAGTATTTAATATCTACGCAGTGCTTTAATCAAATTTATAAAAGTGGAACTAGTGTTTGGGAATACTTTTGGCTTTTAAAATTATTTTGAAAAATCCTTGAATATTTGTTTGGGTGTCTAGTTGAGAGGTGTTTGCTTAGGACGGACCCACCCTAGGTAGATTCCGCCACGTGTTTGACGGCCCTGTAAAATATTTAAGTGCAGCAGCCGTGTTAAATATTTTAAGATAAATTGTGTGGCATAACTCAACAAGGCTCTAAAATAAGACAAGGAGTGACAGATATATATATTACGCCTATCACTAATAAGATAGGATCACAGTATATATAACAATATATATAGTATAGGACTTAAATTAGATCCCATCCTAAAAAGTATCGAAAAGCTATGGTATAAGATCACTACTAATTGCACTATTCCAAAATGTGTTTTCACAGATATCATAGAGTTAGTTTTTAATACAAGTTACTTTAGTTTTAATAATGAATTTTTTCTACAAACTTTTGGTTGTCCAATGGGATCTAATTTAAGTCCTATACTTGCCAGAATTGTTATGGACGATTTATTAGATGAAGTTATACCCAAACTAAACTTCACAATGCCATTCATTAAAAAATTTGCAGACGATATCATAAAATCTGTACCAGAAGACAAAATTAACGAAACTCTTAAAATTTTCAATAGTTACGATGATAAAATTAAATTTACCGTAGAATTAGAAAACAACAGATCCATCCCATTTCTTAACACTCTACTAATTAGAAAAAATGATAATACTATTATTTTAGACTGGTATCAAAAACCAACCAATTCTGGTAGATATCTAAATTATCATTCATACCATCAATATAAAATAAAAATAAATTTCATTCTAGGCCTAAAACATAGGATCAAAAAATTATGCCATCCTTCACTATACTCAAAAATCTAGAAAACTATTTATTATTCTAAAAACAATAGCTATCCACCAAAACTAATAAAAAGCCTTTTATACAATCATAAAGCTCCTTTAAACGCTGACCTTTCTAATAAAAATTTAAACAACAATAGTGAACTTTCTGCAAATATACCTACATACCATGTAATTCCTTACATTGAAAATTTAAGTACAAAATTCGAAAAAGTCTTCAAAAAATTCAACATCAATATTGCTAAACGAAACCTTTTAACGTTAAACACTCTTTTTTCCAAATTAAAAGATAAAACTCCAACTCTTCTACAACGAAACATTATATATCAAATAAGTTGTTCAGGCTGCAATCTTACCTACATTGGTCAAACCTCACAACAATTAAAACAACGCTTAACTCAACATAAAAGCGACATCCGTGTTAAGCCAAACGCTTGTGCTTTGACCTTACACGCAAACACAAACAAACATAAAATAGATTTTGATAATCCTATAATATTACAAATTGAAAATAAAAAATTCAGAAGAGAATTCCCAGAAATGTGTTACATATTTAAAAACTTAAACACTATTAATAAAAAAACTGACATTAACACACTAAGCTCTATATACACCTATCTACTTCATTTTAAATCCAAAAACAAATTCAACATAACTGATCAAATCACTTAATAAAACACAACATAAACATACATACACAAACAAACACACGCATTCATTCACACACACAAACATCCAAATGCACCCACACACACTTGCACAGACATACATACATTCACACAAACAACATAAACACACTAAAATACATACGTAAACAAATAGACATACATCAACATACATATATAAACATACGTACATACTAAAAATATCTAAATTTCAGTCAGACCATAAAAGAAATTAATTACAATCTAGAAAGTTATCTCGAACAATGTCAAAATTATAAAGGAATTGTCATTATAACTTTCAAATGTAATTAACAAACCACATTACTGTTTTCTTTTTAATAGCTTTTTACCACACTTTCAACTTATATTCAAAATTTATCTATATCAACGATTTCATTGTAAAACCTCACATTAGTAAGTAAGTTTTTAACTATTTTACGCCCATACTAACGTTTCTTAATTTTTAGTATCTTTGATAATGGTTTAAAAATAAAACCGAAAGCTTAGTTTATAATAAAGAGTATATTTCATTAACCAGCAGACCAAAAAGCCTGTTACTATATACATTATATATATATATATATATATATATATAATGCTGTGATAAGGTGTTTTGTTACGGGTGTATTGTGCAGCAAGGGTCGTATAGTAACTATAAATTGCAATAGGAAGCAGAAAACTCCATTTATTTAGTAGAAAATTAAGTAATTTGTATATTATATAAATAGTAAGCATATAACACCCTGTATATAGATCATAGTTAGCTTTAAACAATGCGAATAAGCATAGCTTACAACAATAGTACTCGTATTTAGCATAGAAATAAGTAATTCATACATTACAAGTATTCAACACTCTGTATATAGATCTTTATTAATTTTAAGTAATGCAAGTAAGAATATCTTTTAGTAAAAGTACGCGTATTCAGAGGAAGTGATAGTACATGTAATTAAACACGCGTTGAAAAGTGTTCTAATTAGTTATGAAACAAATACGCGGAAACAATAAACATTTTTGATAAGAAAACGCAGTTCAGACATGCGTAAAATAAACGAAAGTAGAATTGAAGTTACATCATTATTTTGTTCAATTATGGAAAAGGCGATATCTAAACAAAACAGTGTATGGTCAAGATAGCGAATAATAAGGTATCAAGCAAACACCATTACATGGAAAACCGATATATTACATCAGAAACTACTTTAAAATGCAGGAAATACAAAGACCTTATTGGTTAAGATATCTATAAGACTTGTTGAAAACCCAACCCACATGTAAGTGGGAACAGCCCATATTTAACACCGAGCAATGATAAGACGAGTCAGTTTAAAACTCAAGCAGGGCAAAGCTGCGTCGCTGCTAAACAGAAAGTCGCGCGTAATTTAATATTTAATCATACATAATAGTGTATGTTATAGTGACAAATAAAGTGCAACAATTCTAAAGCCTTCTTTTGTCGTTTAACGCGAGTAGAATTTAGGGAAATTTATTTAAACTAAATATTAATAATAATAGGGCTTCGAATGGATGGTATAGTACTTCAAATGTGTGGATAGATATAATATTTCTAATTGATGGTATAACATTTCATATGATTGATGAGAAGAATAATTCAAATTCGAGTGGATAGATATTATAATTCAATTGTGTTGATGATAATTCGAATGTGGGGATATTTTAAGTAGATTAATATAATATTTCAAATCAGCGTCGACGATTTTGGTACAATTCTAGTACAATTTTGAGTTGCGAGATTCAATGCAAATAGAATAAAGAAGCACGAAGTAATTTATGAAAAAAGAGGGGTTCAACTAAACAGAGCAGTGATAGATGAATGAGAACAACAAAAGCTGTTAATCCACAACATGAACAACCTGTAACAGGTCAGATCTAATTAGTTTTAAAATATTTTTTCTATTTAAATTTCAATACTGAATTTATTCAATTTATATAGAAAGTGTAACGAAGTCAGCAACAAACATTGCATACGTTAAACCTACGTTCCAGGTCTCTTTGGTAAAAAGAGGTAGTTTTTGGTGACTTTAGATTGATTTCAAAACATATAAATTTTGGGGTAAACGATACATATGATATTGATTGATTGAAGGGTGTATTTTAATATTTTTCAAAACTTGTAAATATAATTTCTTTTCATTATATGAAATTAATTGACTCCGTTTTATAATTCAAACAAATAGGTAATCATAAAGTTGGAGAAGAGAAAAATTGATCATCGTTACGTTGTGCACTCTGTGTAGATTAAAGAGGGCTAGCCGTGGCATAATAATAATAAAACTAGTAAGAGTACATTTGGTTTCAAAACACACAGAGGTGGAGTAAGTAAAAACGTCCATTACACCGAGTACGACGTTATCATATCAATATATATATATATATATATATATATATATATATATATGCATATTTATATATTTAAGAAAAGTTTGAATTAGTTTAATAAAATTAATTTTTTAATTCTTGCTGTATTATTACGTATTGGCCCAATATATTACGCTACCAGCTGGGCGTCAATTATTACCTTAACTCTCGGCGTAATTTATTACGCCCCAAATGTGATTACAAATTATTGCCGTAAACGGCTACAGATTCACTTACAAGAAAGCAATTGAAAAATAAGTAAAGGTCTCACCTTGTAGCCAACGTATGCCTCCGCTTGTTACTTTTAGCCGAAGATACTGACGTCTAAATATAGATCAGGTTGCATGGTGGTCCGTTTCTTATGTTATTTCAAGGTTCTCGCGGTAAAGTGTGTTAAAACTACACTTCTAGGGAATAGATGCTTTCACGAGTACACTTCCTGCAATTAAAGCGCACTCGCATCTAATACGTCGATATCGTACCATAGTTGATGGGAGAGTTCCAATCAAAATGCGCCTTCATACAAACTCGTCGTTTTCCCTACTATAAAAACGTTTCTTATGAGCTAAGCGCGATAACCACAAGTTCTTTTGGCTTGCTAAAATGCATGTTTTAAAGCGTATATTGATATATTAAGGATTCTCGACCTCAGTTTGTGCGAAACCAGAAACCATAAACTTTGAATGTAGTAACCTAATTAAATTAATGATTGGGAAAAATCTTTCCTTTTTTGGATTAAAAAGTACCCTCTTCCTAATATTAAAAAGAAAGCTATGTGCAGTCAAAAGGCGTAACAATCGCTTACAACCCTCAAAAAAACAAAAAGCTTTTTAATGCGGGAGTTTGCATGCACCGAAGATTTAAATTAAATAGTTTTTCGGCGCCACTTGGTTTTTAAACCGTCGCAATCCTTGTAGCGCTCGAAAACAGAAGTAAGTAGCCATCCGATATTTAGGCTACATCTCCTAAGCCCGTAAAGGCCTACTCTACCGTTGTACCGGCCGCACATAAATAATCGGGATTATGAGAATTAAAACTAACACTTAAATTTTCTATAAAACTAAATACAAAATTTATTTTTAACATTTCAGATTAATGTATGCACATTTTCGTTATTGCCTTCAAAGTACTCTGTTAAGTTAAACAACTTTCTTGATGACTTTTGGCAAGATAAAGACATAACACGAAGCAATAGCAAGAGCGTTGAGTTAACAAATTAGCCAGTGGTACTGTATTAACTATACATGATTTCTTAAACCTACCATACAGAGTAGAAAATAAAAAAAAACAGGCCAAATATTTTCTTTTTACAATAAATCTTACCTTTGGTTACACATACCAAAATGTTAGGAACATGAAATAGATAAGTGCGCAAAGGTATTTTTCAAAGAGAAAGATATATAGTTTATTTGTTTTGCAATAACGGCATCTATGATTAAGATATTGTTTAAATAAGATAAAATCCCGAGCACAGTTTCGACGTGAACGATAGGTAACAAACCATTTGCAGTTTAAAGCGTTAACCAGGCAAGATAATGTTGATTAGCTTAACCTCTCCTGTTCTCTTATCAGTAATAATTAAATTTTTTTCTTGTATAACAGATGTTTCGTTAAATTCAATAAAATTTTGTGTACATCTTATTTCCATTTTACATATTTTCCTCTGATCTCTTCTCTTGGGAGTGCTTTCTGATCTAGGTCAGAAGGTACCGCCCTTACTATATTAAGAACACGACCAATGTACTTTCTCTTTTCTGACACCCTATGAGCACTTGCCCTTAGTGGTAATATTCCTGTAACCCGCTATCATCTAACTCTTGAGATAACGTTTTTTTTCTTTTCTGGTTGGTCATGACGCTTGTCTCCCGCCATCCTGTCTAAGTTGATCTATTGTGCTTCCTTATTCTTTACCTTTGCACTTCCATTTTCTAGTCAACTCTTATTTTTCTACATGCCTACTTTTATGTTTTTCGGTTGGGTCTGTTCCCAGCTCAAGCCGTTGCGAGAGTATATAAGCTGGAATGATACTAAGAGCTTAGTGGCACTCTAGATTATGTACTCAAAGCATGCCGGAGTCCACCGTCAGGATACTAGTTTCATCATCGATCGACTTTAAAGGTAAAGAAAATTTTTGCTTTGCATTAAAGTTGTAGATTGTCAGAGAGAAAATTGGGAATAAAGGATTATTGTGAGTTTATTTTTTAAAGGAGGATTCGGAGTATATCTTGGGGTTACATGGAGTCAATAGGCTCATGGCGGAAAGAAAAAAAAATAGACAAGGCTAGAGAGTAGGGGTTTGGCATATTTTGTGGGTTTGCCATCTCCAAAACCTACCCTAGAAACGTGGCCGCAGAGCTGCCCCGCCCGATTCGTAGGTATCCTCTGCTTTTAAAGGTAGGGAGAAGGACGCTTCACGACCTCTCATTTTTTGTGGCACCTATGGATTTGAATATTTCAACTAGATTAAGTTTAGCATAGGCGCTAGCACAAACACATCTTCATTTACTCATACGCAATCTTCCGATTTGTTTTATACTTTTACACTGAGGCTTTAGTGTTCGTGTTTCACTGTTTATGCTGATACGTCTTAATTCACTCAAGTTTTTTAGAGAAAATCTGATTAATTAGAGGGGATCAGACATTTCCTTGGAAATAATTATAATCACATTTCATTTTAGTAGTTTCTGTATAAGTAAAGTCCACCAATAGGATTCGGTTATTCTCTTCGGGAAATGTATGTTTCAGGCTTCTATAAATTATAATTTAAGAAAGAAATATTTTGGATCGTATTCGATCTATAGTCAAAGGTTATAAAAATTCATATTGTAACGGGCTACTGCTACCGCGTGTCTTTAATTTAAAACAAGTAATAACCAGAGTCTTTATTACTCACTGTTCACAAGTCTAATTAACAGTATATGCCTTATTTATAGATGTTTTCAGTCCACTTAACAATGAAGCACTATTACACTAATGAATTTACAAGCACTAATATCTTCTTAAACTAACTTATTTAAGATCGGTTCATTAACAACACTAACACAACTATTTATTTATTATACATTTTGTCTATTTATGTATACTACAAGCTGCATGTACATTAGACACAGCATATAACATTTATGTATACACTTGAACTTCCCAAAAGCTCAACTACTAATACTTTACAACGATATAGTTTATATTAGACATTCTAGTATAGACTGACCCTTGCATTTATTAGCGGTCTTGTATATACTCCGAGTTAAAGATATGACTCATCCTCTAGTAATTACGAGAAGCTTCCCGGTCTATTGAGAATAAACAGTGCTGGCGGCGTTTTGTGTGTTTGATTGCTAGAAGAATTCTCGAATCCAGAAGACTATGCAGAGCCTACAGCGCTTGTGTGTTTGACGGGTTGCCTAATAGTAGCTCGCAACAATATGTTAGTTTGTTACAAAGGTTAGGCATGATGTCATCTTGGCAATTAAAATAGTTCAATTTGTGTTGTCTATAAAATATAGATTGACGCCGATGATCTCATCCAGTCTAAGCATAGAACGAGTCATATGCAACTTTAAGTCGGTTCATATTTCATATACAATCCGAAATACGGAAGTAAAAATGATATAAGCATAAATAGAAATAGCAACATTAAACGAAATCCCATTTTCATCCATCCGTTCGAAGTTTGCTGAGAAATCCCCGTGTAGTTTGAAAAGAGCAGTTTCTTTGTTCAAAAGGAGACTTCGTCTATAACATCCCGACTCTCAAAACGTCACTTGGATAGGGTAAATACCTTAAGGAGAGGGTCGCGATTGAAGTTAAGGGGCTTTTGATGATCGAATAATCTACTACCAAGTGGCTCAGGTCTATTTTTAGGAAGATTGGTACCTAATGATTTAATCCCTGGATGGAAATTAAGTTGAGATGTCCAAGCATTAACGGAGGGAAAGGAAATACCTCCCAATGATCATTTAAAAAGCAAATCCATGAGAAAAGGCTGATACTACACCGTAATGTATTATTGACAAACGTACTTAGAAATGCGTCTGTGATTAGATTTAAGTTTTAGTTAATAGGTTTCCGTTTTTGGTTAATAGATTTACGACATATGGGACTTTCCATATTTGTATAAGTTGAAACGGTGTGAATGCACATGTCATAGAATTAATAGGGATTTAGTCAATGTTGTAAAGAGTGTAAATTTATTCTGTTCATTATTGTAAACGGTATAGTAACAGTTTTGCCAAAATAAATTAAATTTTGAATTTTATTTGAAGCGTGATTCAATATTTTAAGTATTGTTTAACATTTATTTTCAGAAATCTTCCTGGCAGTTAGCTATCATAAATAGGTATAAGTAGTTAGATATGGTTTAGATTTAAAATAATGTTTGTTTCAATCAATTTTCAGGTATATTTGTAAGCCAGAATCACGCTCCTAATCTCAAGATTTTGGGCATCCCTTTCTGTTATTCATTCTAGGGTTTTTCCCTAGCACCCCTGCGAGATTTGGTGGCGCCCAAGGTATTTTCCCAATCAAGACCACGTTTCATATCCGATAGCATTTTGGAATCTTCGTCAAACACTTACACCACCCATGCTACTAAGTTAGTCGGTCGACCAATCAACTTATTTTGATCGTACTGTCGAGGTTTTGTTATTTCACGGGCACTAAATTTTTCGCGAAGTAATTCACTGAATTCTCTGTGAATTACCTACTAGATATTCAGAGGGCCAAAACTACGTGACGACACGTTGCACAGTGTGCTATTTTGTTGAAGTAGGAGGTGGTGATATGCTAAAGCGTTAACAAATAGAAAAAGGTATTTTTTCATCAATAGATAAATAGCTTGTAATACGAATCTAAAAATGTTAGATGTTGTTTGCAGATTGGTCAGGATCAGCACATGATTCGATGATTTTTAATAAATCGAGATTCAAAGGAAGAAGTACTGCGATAAACAAATCTCATTAGTGTACATACAATAGAATATTTTAGGAAATACAACTATAGATCTCGCAATGACTTCTTAACTCCTTTAATAAATCCTACACAGAGGCAACAAGTATAACACCGCGAATTGTATATACGTACAAGAAATTGTGTTGAAAGATGCATAGGTGTATTGAAACAATGATTTCATATACTTGCTTATGGAATGAGATTCAAAGAACAAACTGTCAAGATTATAATTGCTACAGCCGTTTTACATAATATTTCCAGGGAAACGAATGAAGAGAAACGAACACTGAACAACCGCATACAAGCGGATGTACTAAATTACCTTATAAAGGCGGGTAACGTTGAATCCGAATTGAAGTACCATCAGATCCTAGAATTATTTTAGAGATAAACTTATAAATAATTATTTTGCTAATTTGTAATCTACATCCATTAAAACAAAACAGATTTATATTTTTATTTGTAATTTTATAATATAATAGAACAAGATATGTTAGGTAACTTAAAGAAAACAAAATCATACCTTTAAGAAATATTATAATGTAGAGTTCTGGATTGTCCTGGCATCACCTAGTTAATGCTCTGTAGCAATAGATATAGCATTTATTTACAAGTAAAAATTTCACTAAAAGCATGACACGCAAAGAAAATATTTACAAAAGCTTTTTTGACGAGCGTCTCGCGCCACATCTGATCTCGGCTGCCGTCAAGGCCATAGCTTCCTTGTTTTCATTACGTTGTCATGTGCCTGGATAGGTTTATGTATGAGAGGTTATGTTCACGGATGTTATGTTTGTTGATGATTTTAATTTAATAATTCTAATTCTGTAAATGAACAAGTGGAAACCATATCTTCATTACATTATAGAAAAAATTAAACCACTTATTGTATAAGATTGGATCTCACAGAAAGGAGAATAATTCTTGGGGCATATAAACAAGGATTTATTAGTAACTGAAGGCTAATAAGTCATTTATACATAATATATTTGGTAAGGTGCTCACAAGTGTAATTTTAACTGCTGAGAGTGCCATCAAAGTTTTGATGTTTAATCTTCACCATGTAAACAAGTTTCACAATTGTCAACTGAAAACTATGATGACCTTAGCGGCAGCCAAGATCAGATGTGGCGCGAGACGCTCGTCTTTTTTGTGGGTAACTATTGCAAATGTTTTTTAACACTAAAAGCACTTTAGCTTATAAAGTTGCTAGATAGGTTCATACGTTGAAGAATTGAATGTTGCGGCTTCGTGACGAAGACCTGGATCTGTGTAGAGAATGATGTCCATCGTTACGATTAATGCAATGTGAAACCTAGCGGCTGTGCCTGGGATACGATTTCCATGCTTCGTTACCCTGCACCTGATAGAAATTAGAGCGACTTGATGACGGAATGTTCCCAATTCTGGCGCGCAGATTGGCGTTACGTGCTTTAGGAGACGGTTCTGATGGCTTTGGACGTGGAGCGGGTCCAAGCTGTGTTATAGCTCATGCGTCCGTATGTTGTTATACGAGTTTACTTTATTTTATCCCGTTAGATTTAGTTGTCACAACAAAATAATCTGAAGAAAAACATATAGTACACGAGAAGCTTGATGACTTGCGTCTTGAGTAATTTGCTCTAGTGTCTGGAGCTCTGTTTATATCCTGGGTCCGCTTTTATTGTACGTTCGGACGGTTCTAGTATGTATTTCGAGGGTGACGGTCGAGTCCATTATTGTTTGAGGTGTGTTTTAGACGTGTATGCTATTTATTTGCATACTGCGTACTTATTGGTCAGTAAGATAGCACTAAGGTTGGTTGCATACTCCAATAATATCAATCGCTGTAGCTTTGCCTTTTCAGCTCTAGTTTGCAACAATAATAATTCGATCCGCAGCTTAAGTTCTTTAGCATTCTGTGCAACAGTTGCTTTAGGACTTTAATTTGAATATTTGATAGTTCAAGTCATTTCCTAACCAAGATGTTAAACTTCGCGGATAGGTCGGAAGGTGCATGCAAATATGTGTTTGTAGGTATGGAATTGCACTTATGTTCTTCTGATGTAAAATAATCACGTAGTGCAAACAAATCAATGTTCTTCAGTACGTGCTTGCATAAAGTCTATATAAATAAATTCTTATAATGCACTACAACCACACAAATTACATATCAATCGATGCTGTTAATATGTAACGTTAAGGCTTTCTAAATTGTCTTTGTAATACAGAATAATCGCACAAATTGCATGCTTCTCTAAATAATCTTTTCTTGATAAAGAATAATTACATAAAAAACATAATTGGGTATTCGTTATTACGTGAGGAAATATGAACGCTAAAAGCACTTAGGTATTTTTACAGAATAATTACGCAAATTTCACGCAAAATGAAGTATTATCACACGAATGAACTTTCACCAGTACGGGGCCGTATACAAGTTGTCAACTTACTCTCATGAGCTGCTGCATAAGGACATAAATACAAGAACTTTCAAGGCATTTTTATAATTTATAGTGATAGCATAACTTGTATTTGCATAAATGTAAGTTAGTTTGCGAATACATATACCTTTGCAAATTACATTTATGTAATACCTATGATTTAATAAAATAAATTGCATTCAAAAAAACCTTCATCAGTATGAGACCTCATACGTCTTTGTAGAGTACACCTTTCTGATACGATATAAACACACAAATTGCTTGCAAATTCGTATTCATTTGTATGGAACCACATGTTGATTCCCAGATTACTTCTATAAGATATATAAAGAGCACATAAAAAGCAGACAGCAGACAAATGGACGTTCGTTTATATGTGAAGATATATGAACTTACAAGGCCCCTTTTTATAAGATGTAATATGATTACATAAATTATATTCGAATGAACGCTCGTTAATATGCACCCCATATGTGCTTGTAAATCATCTTTTAGTAACGGAGTATAATCACACAAATTGCACACGAATGTACATTTTTTAATATGCGCTGCATATGGCTTTCTAAATGACTTTTTGGGATGTCACATATACGTTCATGGGACCTCATATGAATTTTTACAAGATGCAGAATTTATTACAAAATTGCATGCAAATGGAAGTTCGTTAGTATGGGACTGAATATGCCTTTTTAAGTTAGTTTTACGAGATGTAGAATAATTACATACGTTGCATGCAAATGGACGTTCGTCAGTATGACACCGCATATGAATTTTCAAACTACTTTTAAAAGAAGCGGAGTAAGTACATAAATGGCATGGGAATGGACGATCGTTAGTATGGGACTGCATATGAATACTCAAGCTACCTTTGCGAGATGCAAAATACCCACACAAATTACAAGCAAATGGGCGTTCGTTAGTATGGGCTCGCATATGAATTTTCAAATTATTTTTACGAGATGCAGAATAATTGCATAAACTGCATTCGAATGGACGTTCATTGGTATGCGACCGCATATGAATTTTTAGTCTACTTTTAAAAGATGCAGCATAATTACATAAATTGCATGGGAATGGATGTTCGTTGGTATGGGACCGCAAATGAATTTTCAAGTTATTTCTACGAGATGCAGAATAATTACATAAATTGCAAGCGAATGGACGTTCATTAGTATGGGATCGCATATGAGTTTTCAAGCTACTTTTAAAAGATGCAGCATAATTACATAAATTGCAGGTAAAAGGACGCTCGTTAGTATGTGACCACAAATGAATTTTTAAGTTACTTTTAGAAGATGCGGAATAATTACATAAATTGCATGGAAATGGGCGTTCGTTACTATGGCACCGCATATGAATTTTTAAGCTACTTTTAAAAGACGCAGAGTAACTACATAAATTGCAAGCGAATGGAAGCTCGTTGAAATGTGATTGCATATGCCTTTTTAAGTTACTTTTACTAAATGCAGAATAATTACATAATGTGCATGCAAATGGACGTTCGTTAGTATGGTATCGCATATGAATTTTTAAGCTACCTTTAAAAGATGCAGAGTAAGTGCATAAATTACACGTGAATGGACGTTCATGGGTATGGGACTGCATATGAATTTTCAAGCAACTTTTAGTAGATGTAGAATAACTGCACAATGGGCATTCTAATTGATGATCCTTTGTATGGGACTGCACATGAACTTTCAATCTACCCTTACAAGATGCAGAATAATTACATAAATAACATATAAATGGACGTTCTTTAGCATGGGACCGCATGTGAATTTTCAAGTTACCTTTTGAAGATGTAGAATAATTACATAAATTGCACACAAATGGACGTTCATTAGTATGGGAGCGCAAATGAATTTCTAAGTTACTTTTACAAGATGCAGAATAATTACAGAACTGGCATGCAAAAGGACGTTGAATAGTATGGCATGACAAATGAATTTTTAAGTTATTCTTACAAGATGCAGCATAATTACATAAACTGCATGCAAATAGAAGTTCTTTGGTGTGGGATTGCATATGCCTTTTTAAGTTACTTTTACGAGATGCAGAATAATTACACAGGGTGCATGCAAATGGACGTTCGTTAGTATGGGACCGCATATGAATCTTCAAACTACTTTTAAATAATGCGGAATAATTACATAAATTGCATACAAAAAGACGTTCATTAATATGGGTCCGCCAATGAGTATTTAAGTTACTTTTACAAGATGCCGAATAATTACATAAAGTGCATTGATATGGACGTTCGTTAGTAAGGCTCCGCATAATGAATTTTTAAGCTATTTATAAAAGATTAAGCATAATTCCATAAATTGCATGCAAATAGACCTTCGTTAGTATGAGGCCGCACTTGTCTATGAAGACTAGTTTTTTCAAGAGATACAATTACACAATTTGCACCCAGATGGAAGTTTATTAGCATGGGAACGCATATAGATTCTCGACTTACTTTTAATAGATACCGAATAACCAGATTAAAAGAACGCAAACGAACAGTCGTTAGTATGCGATCGGAAATGTTTTTGTAGAACTCCTTCTCGTGATGATGCATATATACATAAAAAACATACAGATGGTCGTTTGTTAGTATGTGAGCATACATCAAAACACATTTTCAGGTTGCAGGATAATCACATAAATTACCTGCCAACGAACGTTCTTTAGTTTGTATTTATAAATTTCTTCTACAAAAACGGAGAGAGCTTTTATGGATGAGACCACATTAGACCAATTTTAGGTGACATATAATAAACACATAAATTGCTTGTATATACAAATAGCACATTTCTATGCTTTACTCCTGCGTTGACTTGGTTGTATGTTCATAAGAGTATTTTCTTTGTATACCACACTTCTATTAGTAATACATAGATTCTATAGGTCATTTTTGTTCCAAAATTAGCTATCGATCGTGTCGTATACATGGGCATGCTGAAAAATTAAAGACTGGTAATTAATTGTATAATTACTTAAACTACCTTAATTTTAAATGCAGTACTATTGTAATTATGCGGATATTAATTTATTGTGGTATGTTCTTGATGTATGGTTAAAATTTTAACATGTATCATCAATGTGGCAGCCATTTTCATAAACGTTCCAGTATTTAATAGAGTTGAAACGTTTAATATTTAGGGGAGACAGAAGAGGTTGGAATTACAAATTCCCCAGCAAAGTGCCTGAAACATCTTTATAATCATACTATTTGTAATAATTAATGTAAGTCACTTGCTCCCCACGCCTGTGCCACACCCGTACACATAAAACTTCCTTTTATGCTACTACCTCAAGTTCTGTAAAAATCCAGTGACTTTTAATGTCTATGGTTTTTAAGAAATGAAAGTTTAGTTATATGTTGCAGAAATTAATGGAAAATGTATTCAATATACAATAAACGGGACATTGTAATAGTTTGGCTACCCATTCTATATCGTATTATTTAGGACACTAAAGCAGGGTTCATACAAGAACAAAATTTGCAATTTTTATCCGAATTAAATGGCGGCTGCGAATTTCGTAAGAATGTTAAAAAAAGTTCAACATTTTTGCAAAATTCGCATATTCCATCATATCAAATGTCACTTTTGTTAGGTTATGTAACATTAGTTTCTTTAACTTATTGTTTAGAGCTACAGTGCGTTTACCACAAGATTAAACGATATTTGTTTCCTATCTTGTTTGTTTTTGTATATTATTTCACGTTTCTTTTGATAAAAATGAATGACTGCTATTTTAAATACATTTACAAAGTAGTTGGACGCAGAAAAAAGCATTATAGGCGTTTCGGTGTGAGAGAGATTTTCAGAAAAAGAAAACAGCTAGTAGACTTTCAGAAATGTGACTGGTGGATAAGGAGAAATACCGTAATTACTTTCGCATGAACAAGGATTTATTTGCAGAACTTTTGAATATAGTTGAGCCTCAAATACAAAAATTGTATCATACTAAAGAGCCCATAACTCGATCAGAAAGATTATCTGTTACATTAACGTAAATATATTAATAAACATCTAGAATAGTAATGTTAATTACTCTAATTTGTGTAGGTACTTGGCATCTGGAGACAGTATAACTTCCCTAAGCTATGCTTTTAGAATTGGTAAAAGCACAGTTTCTCAAATCATTTTAGAAACTTGCAATGCACTGTCCATTTCGAATGGACCTGCACCTTGCCGAAGTTCTAAATTACTAGAACAGGTGAAATGGCTTGCGTGTTCTAATGAGCTAAAGAGCCAAACTACAGGTCCAACCAAAGTAGTAGGGTCGTTAGTGAGGAACCAGACTAAGACAGGTCCCCGAAAGAGGGCAGCGGCTCTTTCGGTACTTAGATTGGCAGAGACCATAGGGTCGGTATGGCAGTCTAAGACACACTACCGCGATGTAGAAGGCAACGGGAAACCACCACATTATCTCCCAAGTACACAGCGTACCTAAATTATAATAAAATAATGGCATTCTCTGGGGTAAAATATTCCGGAGTTAAAATAGTCCTCCAGTCGGATCTCCGGGAGGGGACTACTTCGGAGGATGCGATCGGAAAGTTAAAAATAAGAGTCGGGAACATTCTGCGAGTCGGAGCGTGGAATGTTAGAAGTATGAAGCAAGTAGGTAAGCTAGAGAACCTAAAAATCGAAGTGAATAGGTTATCACTAGATATAGTAGGGATCAGCGAAGTTCGGTGGCCAGATGCGGGGGATTTTTGGAGTGGAGACTTCAGGGTAATTCATACAGGAGCAGAGGAAGGAAATTTGGGCGTGGGGATAGTTATGCGGAAAAAGATAGGATACTGTGTAGAAAATTACTTACAAAAGAACGAAAGAGTACTTATGGTTAGATTAAAATCTAAACCGGTAAACACAGTAATAATACAAGTATACATGCCCACCTCTAGCTACAGTGACGAAGAGGTAGAAGCCATCTACAAAGATATCGAAGACATATTAAGATACGTAAAAGGACAGGAAAATTTAATAATTACGGGGGATTTTCATGCCGTGGTAGGTGAGGGTAGGGAAGGAGCAGTAGTAGGTTTATTTGGTTCAGGCACGAGAAACGACAGGGGAAATAGGCTGGTAGAATTTTGTGACAAGAACAATTTAATCATCACAAACACATTATTTCAACATCATGCTAGAAGACGATATACGTGGAAGATGCCAGGAGATATAGGAAGATATCAAATAGATTACATTCTTGTTAGACAACGGTTTAGGAATCAAGTAAAAGACTGTAGAAGCTACCCAGAAGCAGATATAGATACTGACCACAACATCGTAATTATGAAGGCCGCACTTAAATTTAAGAATGTGAAAAAAAGAAACGGAAAAAGGCACTTGGACTTAGAGAAACTAAAAGATAAAGATATTCAAGAAAGATTCGAAAAAAAGTAAAATGAATTGCTCAAAGATATCGAGAAAATATCTGATACTAAGGAAGTAGAAACAGAATGGAATAACATTAAATCCAGCCTAGACATGGCGGCCAGAGATATTCTGGGGTATACACAAAAAGAAAATAAGAAACCATGGATAACAAAGGATATCCTGAATTTAATAGAAGAAAGACGAAAATACAAAAATAAATCAGACCAAACAGGAAAACAGAGATACAAAGCCATAAAATGGGAAATTATTCGAAAATGCAGAAAAGCTAAAGAACAATGGATTGATGAAAAGTGCAAAGAAATACAAACGAAGATGGAAATAGGAAAGACAGACGAAGCATACAAATTAATTAGAATGAATTTTAGGGATATAAAACCGTATAGCAAAAATATAAGGGACGCACAAGGAAACGTCATCATAGAAAACGTAGAGAAAGTGGGTAGATGGCAAGAATATATAGGGAATTTATATGCAGGAGAGGAACTAACTGCATTAGAACAGGAATCAGACATTGAAAATGACGACTTGGGATATCCTATACTTAGAGATGAGTTTGAATTAGCATTAAAGAGTCTGAAAATGGTAAGGCGCCGGGTACAGATAAGATGCAAGCAGAAACTCTAAAAGCCGCTGGACAAGCAGTAACAGAACGTCTCTTCCAACTTGTAAGCTATATGTATGAGACAGGCGAGATACCCAAAGATTTCAAACGTAGCATCATAGTAACTATACCAAAAAAGAAAGGCGCGGATAGATGTGAAAATTTTCGAACAATAAGTTTGACAGCACACGTGTCAAAAATATTAACTAGAATTGTGCAAAGACGAATGGAAAAACGGGCGGAAGAAATACTAGGAGAAGACCAATTTGGGTTTAGACGAAACAGGGGAACACGGGAGGCTATTTTAGCTCTGAGAGTGATAATGGAGAAAACAATAGAAAAAGGGGAAAGCGTGTATATAGGGTTTGTAGATCTGGAAAAAGCATTCGACAATGTAAAATGGAAAAAAACGTTTGAAATACTAAAAGAGATTGGAATGAGTTATAGGGATAGACGAATAGTACATAGCTTATACAAAGAGCAAACAGAAGTAATAGAATTAGAGCAGGAACGTAGAGAAGTAAACATTATGAAAGGGGTGAGACAGGGATGTGCCCTATCCCCATTGATTTTTAAATTGTACATAGAAGAGGCAATGAATACTGTCAAATGCAGGAAGACATTTGGAATTACTATGCAGGGACAAAAAATTGATATGCTTAGATCTGCAGATGATATAGCGGTACTAGCGTCTAGCAAGGAAGAGTTAGAAGCTGCTCTTAATGAAATGGAAACGGTTCTAACAGAGACATACGGTATGAAAATTAACAAAACTAAAACTAAAGTTCTAGTTTGCAAAGGTGGGGAAAATAAATCAAAAACAAGAATACAAGTATTTAACACTAAATTACAAGAGGTTAAGGAATTCTGCTACCTAGGAAGCCAAATAACGCAAGATGGAAAAAGCACAAAAGATAAAAAACAAAGATTAGCACAAGGTCGTGCTACATTTAACAAGAAAAAGCAACTACTGTGCTCAAAGACCACAAACATAGAAACAAGGAAAAAATTGCTTAAAACATATGTGTGGAGCACAGCACTGTACGGCTGTGAAGCCTGGACAGTAGGAGAAGCGGACAAGAAAAAGCTAGAAGCCTTTGAAATGTGGTGCTACAGACGTATGATGAAGATATCATGGACAGACAAAGTTAAGAACGAAGAGGTACTAAAATGGTAGGGGAAGAAAGAAATATGTGGAAAACGGTAAAAAATAGGAGAGATAGGATGATAGGCCACATACTACGGCATGAGGGAATAGTGCGAAATATATTAGAAGCAGAGATAGGAAAAAAGAGAAGAAGAGGCAGACCTAGGCTAGACTACTGCACACAGATAGTAAAAGATGTAGGCTGCAGGAATTTCAGGGAGATGTGTAGGCTAGCCCAGAATAGAAATCAATGGAGGTACGCATCCAACTAATCCCAAGATGGATAAACTAATGACGAGAAAATAACTGTGCTTAAACATGATGATTACTATAAGTAACTACAAGAATTGGTTGGACAACATTCTCAAATAATGTTAAGTGCGTGAAAGGATTTACAGGAAAACCATTATTTCGGCAAATATCTAAGTGTTGTGGGATCTTGGTAGCCACAGGTTGCTTACCCCCCCTTCACTGAATCTCGGTGAAATAGGGCATAAAATTAGAAAACAATAGAAGGGGAACGAGCTGTATAAACAGTCTTGTGAAATGCTGTGCTTCAGATGTATGAGGACGATAGCATGGACAGACAAAGATAATAACAAATAGGTTATAGAAATAGTAGGGAAACAAGGATATCTGGGGAAAAAGATAAGAGAAATAGAAGGGCAGAATACGTTCTAAGGGATTTTTGGGGAATAGTATGGGATATATTACAAGCAGAGATAGGAAAAAAGAGGTAGATGTTGACCTAGATCAGATAGTGACAGATGCAGACTGTGCAAATTTCAGGGAAATCTGTAGGTTAGTTCAGAATAGGAAACAATGATGGTACGCGTCTAACCAGTTCCAGGACTGAAGACCTAATGATGATGATGCAATGCACTGTAGATAACTTTAAAAGGTGAATATCTTACAACACCCTCAACTGTAGAACAATGGGAAGATATAGCAGATGATTTTCAGAAACTTTGGCAAATATCGCATTGCATTGAATCAATTGATGGTAAACACGTGGAAATACAGGTGCATTATTTAAAACTCGTTTACAATAATGTTGTACGTATACTTTTAGTGCCCGCCGAATTCCGGATCTGAATTTTACAATTACAAAAACTATTTCAGTATTATTCTACTTGTGGTGTGTGATGCCAAATACAAGTACTGATAGTGGACATTGGTGCACAAGGAAGGCAGAGTGATGGTAGTGTTCGTAGATATTCACAATTTGCGAGACAGTTGAATTATAATTTACTTAATTTACCAGCTGCACAATCTTTAATAGGAGGAAGCGACGATGTACCATATTATTTTGTAGGAGATGAAGCATTTCCCTTAAAAGAAAATCTGATGAGACCTTATCCTGGAAAGTTTTTAACTCAGGATAAACGCATATTTAATTACGGGTCTCTTTCTTATAATGCACAAACTATAATGATGACAAACATACTTTGTAGGTTAAGCAGGGCACGTCGAGTTGCAGAAAATGTACTTGGAATTGCTGTGGCCCGATGGAGAATTTTGCGGAAACCATTGGTTTCATCTTTAACAACATCGGAAGCAGTAATCCGAGCAATTGTGTCTTTATAATTTTCTGATAGCAAAAAATGATGTTAGCAGCTCAATATATTGTTCACGAATCTTTAATAGATGTAGAGGATCATGGTGGAAACATTGTTCCTGTTCCTGTTCATTGAGAAATGAGTTAGATCATACAATAAATTTGCCTCGAGTTGGCAGCAATACATATTTACATGATGCTGCATTGGTTAGAAACCAATTAACATTATACTTTATGGGTGAAGGGCAAATTCCTTTTCAATGAAGTAAATAAACAATAATACATTAGGCTAGCATTTAATATTAAGTCAAGTAACGAATTACGTTTATATATTGTTGTGTATAGTGACAATTGCATATACTCAACTAGTTTAGGTTTTAATTAATAGATAATTTTAATAATGTACGTGTTTTATCAGGAGTGAATGTGTTAAATTAATAACTAAGCACTTAGGGATATTGTTTATGTTAATACTTTAGGCAGAAGAATAAAAGAACTAACACTGTTGAACGTACTTATAACCTTTTATTTATTAATGTGCAAAATAACTATTTCAGTTCTTATGCAATAAACTCCATTTACATGTGTAGCAACAAAAAACATTTTCCGGCCATATTATATCTAGTAATTTTTTTTAGTGCATTTTCTTTCTTATATCAGCAACAGTGCTGCCAAAATAAAGTAACTATTTTTAACATAGAATAACTAACTAGATCAGATACAATATAAACTAAATTAAATATAATGGTTTTAAATACGAGAGCCATTTTTTTTCAACCTCCGATCGCTCCGTGCAGACGCTACGCGGGTAGCAGAAAGCGGGCATACGCTGTAGGCAACTGCGCAGCTCTTGCATTACACACACCGCCATTGTTGACATTCAGACGTCAGTCGGCGTTGTGCTACAGCCACGTAAACATGTCTGCTATTATTGATACTCCCGCCAAGTGTGAAGTGCGAAGTGTGATTGGTTTTCTACAGGCTGAAGGCCATAATGCTGCAGAAATCCATCGAAGGATGAGTCGTGTGTATGGGGAAAACTTCATGAGTGATGGTGTTGTGCGTGAATGGTGTCGAAAGTTTAAAGATGGCCGTAATTATGTGCATGATCAAGCAACTCAACGGCTTCTCAAACAATTTGGATGGGACATTTTCGATCATCCGCCATACAGTCCTGACTTAGCACCAAGCGATTTTCATCTTTTTCCTGACCTGAAGACGTGGGTTGGTGGGAAGCGCTTTTAAACCAACCAGGACCTTCAAACCAACGTCAAGGACTACTTGAATTCATTGGCGGCAACTTTCTTTGAACAGGGTATTGAAAAGCTTGTCCACAGATATGACAAATGTCTTAATCTCTTCGGTGGTTATGTCGAAAAATAACCATAAGTGTACCAATCTTTTGGTAATAAAATTATTGTTTTATATGAACTTGTCTTTTATTTATAGCCTATCGGAGGTTGAAAAAAAATGGCCCTCGTACATTAGATAGAATTCTAGTATTATACTCAACAGTTAATACTCAAAAATTGCTTTTATAAAATGAAAATAAAAGTTGTTTATATTTATTTATTATATGGCCAAATTTGCTCTTAACCTTAGTGATTATTAAAGATATATTATAAAGTAACATTTACATGTTTTGTTTTATACAAGATACATAGATACTCCATTTCTTTATTTATTGACTACTGTCAAAACCTACACAATCTGCTCTTAATAAGTGCAAAACTTATAACAAATACACAACATCATAAAAATAAGCTCACATTTCCACATTTTTATTATAAAACTGATGCACATTTTTAAAAAATTATTTTATTACAAATTGTCAAATTCAGCCTCATAAGCTGTTTTTAACAATTTAATTTCTAACCTTGCGCGCTTTTGTACATCCAGTCTATCTAAAATATGGAATAACAGGATGCAGATAGGGTTTATAGCGTTTTTTTGTGGACGGGGAATACTTTTAATAGCATCAATTAAGGCGTCTTCAACTTGTGTCGACGATTTGGTTCGAGGTTGATCTATTGAAGTTACCAAGAGTTCCTCGTTTATGGACGTGGAAACATTAATATTAGTTGTTGTTAGGGATGGACACGAACCGAACAGGTTTGAGGTTCGGTTCGATTTTTTGAACCGAACCGAATCGGACATTTTATTTTCGAACCGGACCGGCAAATTTTTTGAACCGAACCGAACCTAGCTCAAGGTTCGGTCCGGTTCGGTTCGAAAGGTTCGATTTTTTAAATAAAAATTCAGATTAAAATTTTAATTTTCACTAAAAACATGACAATCTGAATTTCTCCCAAATGTACATTTTAAAAATCTCTAGTCGCAAGCATATAAGAAATAGAACGATTTCCTAATGTAACATGGTCATCGAGTTTTAAGTCGATAGGTAAAATTGTAATAGGTATTAGTGTTACATATCTAATAAATTTTGTCATCGAGGCACGTTTGTAGATAAAGAAATTCTACATTGGTTCGATTTGTTTAATGCTCCTTATTTCAAATTGTTGTTTGTTCATAAATATTATTAGATATTAAAGAAACATGAAATGATTTTGAAAATTTGGTTTTAAAAACATGCTTATTTTATTTAATGAACAGAAGTCGTGTCGAAAACCATCTTGAACATATACAAGCCGACGTCACGGTCTAGGGACTACAGAAGTTTTCAGAATAAACAAAACAATTTAATTCTTAATTAAATATGTATTACTAATCCATCATTTTAAATTAGTTACTTTTGTATGAAAACCAGCTCCCTATTAATATTAAGAAATGTGACCTTGTAGCAAAAGCTAATCTCCTTTTCTTTTGTACATAATCGCTCAACAAATGGTGTTATAAAACGCACGGTACTATAATATTTACTGTTTATTTAGTGCGGCTATTACCACCAACGTCTTTAGAAGTAGCCGATACTCCAGAAGAATGACCCCGAACTTTTTCTCAAAACCAAGGGTTGAAGATTGACTCATGGCGGCATAAACTTTTCAATCAATGCCGACATAAAATAACAGAGTATAATGCAAATAATAAGCAAACAATTCCCGTGCCATAAATACTGTTATATTTTATTATGAAAAATGTAAACACTGTTTGAGGTAGATTTACAATTCTTTCCGAGAACCATCTGATATTGTCTTTTAAAAGAAATAATAATAATAATAATAAAGATAAACTGACAAACAGCTTTTTGTTTGTACTGTATAAGAAATCAGCAACACTTTATTGTCTTGATACTCTTTTTATACTAACTAAAACTGAAATAAAAGTAATCGCAAAAATTGTGTGATATCGTTCTTGCACGGTAAAATGACATTAGTAAAAATCATCAATTCTAAATTTTAGAGGTGGCTATCACTATTAACCTAAATGAAATTACGCTTTGTTAAAGATAGTACGTATTGAAAAATCAAACCTGGACATGATTTTTGCTACTAAAATCTAAAGCAAATTAATATTGGGTTTATTTGAAAGTAGCAACTACCAAATATAAAAACTACATTGAACGTATAAATTGTTGTAGTTGAACGCACATCATGTCGTAATGCTTCCATGTTCTTTTTCTTTTTGTTGTAGAACCACTTGGTACATATTCTTCTATTTCAACCTTGGTTTTCACAAACGTATCCCGCAGATTCCTCCACTTCTTTTGTAAAAATTGAATAGAATGCTTTCTCTCAAAGGCATCATAAATTTTCAACCTAAGGTTGTCTCACATATTTTTCGTCCGTTTTACAATTGGTAAGTGTATGTCCAAAGTAGCTTCTTTATCCTGTTCAGGTATGGCTGGTTGTTCATCATAAACTTGATCATTTTCCACGATAGTAATGTGCTCGCACAAACTTCGAAACTAAGAAAACCACACAAATTGCAATACTACAATTTATGAAGTTCAGGGATACATAAACTTAAATTTCACAAACTTACATATTGTCAATTTTCTTTGTCCTCAATATTACACAACGATAGAACTAATTTTTCAACTTCAAGAAATTAAATAATCCATATAAAATAACGTAACAATATTTCTAATTCGTTAGTAACAACCTCGTATCGACAAATATTTTTGACAATTGACAATGCCATAGATTAATAAGGAGAAGACAAAGCGCTGAAATTATGACATTTTTTGTCAACCTTAAGGAAATTAGATTTAATATCGCTAAATATTCGTGGTTTATTTACTTTGTGTAATGAAATGGAGAACCTCTTTTAAGGTTCTAATAAACAGTTAATTGGAGTAAACATTAAACACATTAAAACTAATGACAGATAGAAAAGTGAATGTCTATAAACAACATTAGGAACTGGAGCTAGATATCGTGCAGATACAGAGTTCATTCTTCCTTCAGAATCTCCAATCTGAGTATATTCAACATTACCAACTGGAGCCAATACAGAGGTAATTCTTCCTTCAGAATCTCTCATATGAGCATATTCGGCATTACTTTCGAGTAGTGTAACTTCTTTGACTATGGGATCATATTCGGAATTACAAACAAATTGTCGTAGATAAACAGGACCTGGACTTGAAAGCTACTTTGGAATCGTTTCTCCATTACCACTTCGCCTTTGATGCTTGAACAATCGTTCATGCGGAGTTTCATTTATAGAGGTACAGAGTAAGCTTCTTATTGAATGTAGCACTTCTGGAAGTACACTTTCCCATTGACTTATATTTTTATTTTTGGATTTTAGAGCTAATTGAATTGTACGCCAGATGATAACCATTGTACTTTTCAACTTGGCCATTACCGCGAGGGTTATAAGGCGTAGTTCTGCTAGAAGCGATTCCATTAGAGTTCAAGGACATTTTTAATTCATTAGACATAAATGAGCTCCCTCTGTCAGAGTGAATATAAGAGGGAGTTCCAAAGAGATAAAAGATATTTTTGAGAGCAGCAACGATAGTTGAAGAAGTCATATCTGGACATGCGATGGCAGAAGGATATCGTGAGTATTCGTCAATGATTGTGGGAATATAACGATTATTAGTACAAGATGGAAGAGGGCTTTAAAATCCACATTTAAACGTTCAAAGGCGGAAGTAGCTTTTATGAGCCTTCCCTTAAATATATAAAATTCAGGCTTAATTTCACAACATACTGAACAAGAAGAAGTCATTTTCTTTACATCTTCCATAGAATAAAGTAAAATTTTTATTCGAATCCAATGAAACATTCGAGTAATTCCAGGGTGACATAAAGTAAATCCATAAGTTGAGCTTCGCAGCCGTTGTTGAAGAACAAATACGAGAAAGTGCACCCGCAGCAGTATTCTGAGGTCCAGGTCTATAAATAATATCGTAACTAAAACACTATAATTCTAATCTCCACCATAGAATTTTTTCGTTTTTTATTTTGCTTTTGGATTTTAGATCAAACATAAATGTAACAGAGCGTTGATCGGAGGTAATCATAAAAGGGTAAAAGAAAGAAGAATTGATCATCGTAACGTTGTGCACTCTGTGTGGAATAATAATAAAAGCTAGCCGTGGCGGAATAATAAAATTAGTGGGAGTGAAATTTGATTAGGAAAACACAGAGAGGTAGAGTCAAGTAAGAAAACGCCATTGACACCGAGTACGGCGTTATCACACTAAGTATTTATTGGACGGCACAACGACGGGGCTCGAGAGTTCTAGTTAATACATATATATATTGCTATGTTACTCTCTAAATTATCGAACCCCTATGTTGTGCGCCTTATTAATTTTGCTATGTACTCTAAATTATTCGCGCTCCATCATTTGGACGACCATTTTAATATTTACTATGAATAAACAAGATTGTAATTATCTCCTCAGACGTTGGGCTGTCTTATTATTATTGCTATCAATTCCCTCCGGAAACTTAACTGGATTTTATCTTGAAGCAACCTTGTCTACCAATAACAAAACTCGGTACGTTACCGCCTTACTTCTTATCAATTTCCTATTCAACTCGTAGCTCCTCCTTGAACTATTTAAATCTTATGACCTCGGCTAGCATTTATTTGGAATTATAAAATTCAGTTAATTTCGATTTTATATAATGAAACCAATATATTATGTACAGCTTTTGTAAATTATTTGAAATACACTTTTCAATTAGTTAGTGTTGTAAATTTCATTTATTAAACATTAATATCCTATTTACTCAAACCCAAAGTCACCAAAAAAAAACCTATTATCCTTATCAACGAAGCGTAGAACGTTCTAAACCTGTTATCATATTACTCATTTTATACTTATGCAACTTCTTTTGTTGACTTTTTCACATTCACATTATATTAAGCAAATTCAATGTTCAAAATAAAAAATATATAGAAAAACAAAATGTCTTATAACTAAAAAATCTGACCTGGTCTATTTCTTCACATCGACGCTTCCATTTGAATAAAAATTATCTTCCCCAATTCAGGATTACATTTAAATTATTGCCATTACACTATGGACTACCATTATTAATTTATGCACCCCAAATTATTATCGTTTCATATCAGACTTATTCCTTCTTATCAATCAATTTCTTCAAACTTCGAATTGTATTATTCTTCCCCCAGACTTAGAAATTGTATTACTCTATTTTACCCCGGACTTAGAATTTGAATTTTATTCCCCGGCTTTAGAAGCCCTATTATTAATATGTTTTAGTTTAAGATAAATTCATTAAAATGTACTTACGTTTAATCGGTAATTATAGTTTTCATCTTGGCACTTATTTTATCTTTCACTTTTAAAATTATTACGTATTACTTTCTTTCATATCGACGTACTTCGGCCTTTGTTGAGTTGCAAACTGACTTCGTTATCACCGTACCTGCTAATATATTATTCCGTTCCCACTCCGTCAGTAGGTATGGTCTAGAACTCGTCGCTTATTTATGACCACTCAAATAATTACATTCAAAGTAGTTTCTGATGTAACTCTCCACGATTCACAATAATTGTAACCTGCTTGCAGCTGTCTTTCGTTATCAACATGCTGTGTTTTGATAGATTTAATTGCTTTTCCATAAACAACTGATGCAATTTGACTATTAATTTTAATATTTACATGTTGTTCACGCAATTTTTAATCTTCTTTCTTATCAAAAATGGTTAGCTATTTGCACGCATTTACCTATGCTACCTGAAGCTCTATTTCTATCTCCGTATTAATCTATTGTTTGGAACTCTTTTGAATGCGTGTCTAATTACACTTTATTGTTTACTTATAAATATACGCGTGCTTCCACTGAAAAATATCATTACTTGCTTTACCTAAATTAACTAAAACTGTATCTACAGGGTATTTAATATTTTATATTTACCTAATGAATGTCTTCCTGGTTTCTACGCTAACTATGCGTTTTCCTATGTTTATCTGCGTCGCTTAAAACTATTTATACTTTATATACAGGGTGTTGACTGCTTACTATTTACAAACTATGTCCATTTCTCAATTCTTCACTAAATAAGTGCCGTTTTCTGCTGCCTATGGTAATTTTTCATTTTTAAATGACCTTTACTATAAAGTACACCCTTAAACAACCCCTTATTACAGCATAATATATATATATATATATATTGTTATAGATTCAAAGGGTTAAATTTGGGGTAGGCAATGCTATTTCAAACACCCTGTATAGAGAAACGAGCAAATTATTTACGTGCAAAATTTATTTCATTTATTTAATTTAAACGGACAAGGATTGACATATTTTTATAAGTAATGATTAAATGGTAAAAGTACATAAAGAAAACCAGTTTTAAAAACAAATAGAAAAACATACTTAATTTAATTTATTTTAATTCAACGTATAATAGCATTAGAAAACACACCAGGGTATAGAAAATCAATAATTCCAAGGCACAAGGTTTGTTGTAACAAGCGAGGACATCAGTTATATCGGATACCGTGAAATATAGGCTCCAAGAATTGTTATTTTAAACAGTCAATAATTAAGAACACCTGCATGTTTGAAAGGTTACCTTCTTTGATATTGTTTAAGATAATAAAGCGAGCTTCATAAAATATAGTTTCCAACCATCAGTTGCTTCGAATAACAAACTAACAAAGTTTCTTAAAGAGCGGATGAGATGCACAATCAGTAATATGCTACAGATAGAGACGAATATAAAAGCATTTGTTTTCAAAATGCACGTACTCAATCCACGTGGAGTGATGAGACACGATCAGCTATATCGATTTTCTACAACTCAAGTGGGGTTTTGAACGTGACCTCAAATATGCATAAGACAGAGATACAAATATTACAGGCTGAGTTTTATGACGACACAGAACAGAATCATTGGTTGAAACGGATAGTTTTATACACAGACGAACATGCGACAGGTGGGAGCGATTTTTAGATTATATAGCGCGTCCACGAGGTGAATTTCTGGAAGCTTTAAGGCGGCTATATCAAAATTTGCAGAAGTGTTATTTTAAAATAAGTATTTCGCGTGAAGTGCGGCCTAGAGATGGCAGGTTTGAAGAATATAAATACTCTAAGAGAATTAAAAGGGCTCTTTTTGTATTTTCAACGCTTTAGACTACTTTTAACAATAAACCAACATTACAGTAGAGTCTTGTGAGTATTGAAAAATTGATAATTCAGTAAATGTAGTATTAGCACTTATTACGTGGTAAGTTGAGGCTTTATAGTTATTAACGTGAGTAGTGTCGAGTGAATTAAATTAACCGAAGTCCAACTAATATCATAACAAGCAAATAATTCAATAAACAAAAGTATAATATACGTGAATTTGGATGCTGTGATGGAATGATAATTGGTAGCAAGGCGCTTGGTTATTATCTATAAATATCTGGAGGATCAGAACGCATAGTCACGAAGAAAGGGATTCTGGAGAGCAACATCGAAGGAGATGGAGACTTGAAGCTTTTTCCAGGTAACTCATTTGAATTTTCTGTCATTTGGTAAATTTTTTGGAATTATTTGGTGATGTGTGAGTAAACATTGGGGTTATTTATGGGGATATAACGTATCGAAAAAGAATCGTGTACTTGACAATTATTTGGGATATTTTAAATATTGAAAAGAATGTATGTAAAGGTTACTAAATTTCATTATAAATTTTCATTGGATTGTTAAGGGTACATGGGTTTATTAGTTTTGTAAGTAATTATATGCAAGGTAAAAGGCGTTCATTAATAAACTGGGTTATTATGAGCTCACCATACTCCAGTGAATAATAAATATAGGGTATTATTTGAGGCCCATCTAGTCCTATTGTATTAAATGTGTTTGCAAATAAAAATTTAAAACAAGGACTTTACAAAAATATCACGTATTGAGTTGTAATTAGTGTACCAAACTGTATATATCTGTGAATAATTGTTTGTAAATAGCGGTAAATAAAGATTGTATGATTGTTGTATTATTTGGTGATTTTATTGAATAGTGTGAGTGGGAAAGAAGAATGATTGTAAATTTAGGTATCCAAGAAGAGGCACAGTTGAGCTAGCCAGAGAAGCTGCTGAAGATTGTTGCAGCAGAATAAACGGGTAAGAATATTTTTATAATTTTTTTTTTTTAAAATCAGTGTTGACACGGGCGATGTCAAACCCATTAGTCCCCGATCACAGCAATCTTATGACAGCCGAACGTTAGAATTTGAATAGGTTTTAGGGAGATCCAGGGACTGACCCCACGATCCACAGCAATATATATATATATATATATATATATATATATATATATATATATATATATATTGCTGTGATATTATTGCCCCACGGCTTGGGCGTACATAAATGCTGTGTTACTCTTTAGCCCCACGATTGGGCATGTTATAAAATGCTGTGATATAACCCTTATGTTACACAAGCACTTGTAAAAATGTTAATTTATAATTTTCTTTGCCTCGACTAGCTGATTCAATTAAATAAAGCAATTCTACAATACACAGTATAATGATTAAATATTTACAACTTTTAAATATCTTCTCCCTTTTTGAATTATTTACACAAGAAACCCTAATTTGTCGGCTCTTTCACTTCAAATCATTATTGAGATAAAACAGTTTAAAAATAAATCATATCCAAAATATTTGAGATAAAACAGTTTTAAAAATAAGTCATATCAAAATCTCTAACCTGAAGTGGTTTCATGGGTGCTCCTAAGAATTGAAATCGATATCTAAATCGTTATTGGTGCGTTTATTCCGATGAAAGGTTTTTCATTTCCGCAATAGAATATTTACCATCAATTTGCTTGAACAGGCAGCATTCTCCAAAATTGTATTCCTGATCGTAGTGGCTCGTTATTTAAAGTTCTAACAGGAATCGTAACATTATTTTGATTGTAATTTAAGATTGCTTTTTGGATCGTAATTCAGATTGTAATCCAGATTATAATTCAGATTGTAATTCAGATGGTAATTGAGAGACCTGTTTAATTATTATTAGAAATAGTATAATTTCCTAAATCTTATCTATTTACGTCTCAGAAGTGCGGCACTTTCTGCACAATTATACACTCTAAAATTTCACTGTTAATTTAATTTATTATTCACGTAAATATTTAGCACTTTCAAGTATAGTAACAGCCCAGTTTCAAAGTATACTAACTCGATTTTTAATTGTTAAGATATTCATAGGATCGTCCCCCTTTTGTTTGTGATTCGTTGACTTCACGTGCTAGGCGAGGCCAAGCGTATTATCACTTGTTATTTTGGAAAGTTTAACAATTGTCTAAGTCACGTAATTTAAATGTTATACCTTACATCTACTTCAAAAATCCCAGGAATTTTCGTTCATATCGATCACGTAGTATTGTTTGTTGGCTTTATTCTAATCTAAATCGAATAAGTTTGGTGTTTGTTTATTTCTTAAGAAATTGGATTTTTGAACAACTGTGATTCTTTTAGATCACGTACGCTTTTAAATAATGCATAATTTCTGCGTGCGTTTACAATAATATCTTAACACACTTTTTGAATGTTTATCTAGCCAATTCATGCAGGTTTTTCACTGATTTAATTTCAATGCGTTTCGTTACATTTTTAAATTCTAATCTTTGCTAGTAGCTACTCTTGGATATGTGTTTTAATCGTTTGTACTGCTATATACAGTGTACTCACAACTAATAATATTTATAATAACCCATTTACTCTTCTAATATCTATAATTATATGTTTCTGTTACTTGGGAGTTTCCCTTGTTTATTCTACGACCCCAATGACTTAACCTACCTCTAAATCAACCCTATATTTACAGCAATATATATATATATATTGTTGTGGATTCAAAGGGGTAAATTAGTGTAAAACAATAAAATTTCAACAACCCTATACATAGATAAGAGCAAATTATTTATGCACAAAATTAAATTTAATTCATTTAGTAAAAATGAACGTGCATTAGGGTATTTTTATATTTAATAATTGGAATGTTAGAATTACATGAAGGAAAAATGTTTTAAAGCAAATAGAAGGTCAAGGATACGCATAATTAACCATAATTTATGCTTACGTAAGGAAATCAATAATTTTCTAGACAAATGTATTGTTAAGTACCCTTTGAATGATTGTTAAATATATTTTGGGATATTGGCGTAGCAATGGTAATGTGATGGTAGAGTCTTTAGTTACGAGAGGTGGTACTTAACTCAGGTCCTAGGGACCTAGGGATCTTTTAAGAAGTGTTAGTGAAAGTATCAATTACCTGAATAGAAGTAATGAAACGATGAAATCAAACAACAATATTTAATAATGAATTAACTTAAAACTAAACAACATGTTAATAAAATACGAAGCAGTAAAAGAGTTAAACAGTTATAATAATGAAAAGTTAACTTACGGTTAGAATTCTAAGTGACCATCTTAATTAGAGTTTCTTCAGCATCTATAAAGGGTTAAGTCACCATTTTGATAAGAGCCAACTTGCTCTTCAGCAGATGACCAATGACTTGGCTAGCTACTTAGCTGCCCACAAACTACCGATGAGTGAATGGGTGTCTTGGCCTTTATACATGCTGAGTCAAGGATACTGGTTTCTACGGAAGGTTTTGGCATGTGATAATGAGTACAGAGGTTAGCCAAAACTTCCTAGTTTGTAACAATCTTACAGGAAAATTGATTAGGAAAAATACAAAGTAACTAACTAATGTGGTATAGATTAAGAGGAAATAACATGAAACATTACGGTTTGGTTTGAAGAAGATAATGACAAAGTTTCCTAAAATACAGGATGCTAAATGTATTGATTGTTACGATGTTGCATTTCTAAAAGTAAACTAAAATAATGGCTTCTCTATATACAACACATGCCCCGCCTTTGTAAAATTTGGACTCCAAATAAATTAAAAGAAAGGTAAAAAAAATTGAAAAAAGAAAAGAAAATGAGGCAAGGAGGCAATTGTATATAAGAAGGCATTCACATCAAAATAAATCAAATTAAATCAAATTAAATCAAATCAATTCAAAGCAAATGGTCACTGCAAAAAGCAAAAGTTAAAAAGTAAAATTGTAAAAGATAAATTGCACTAAGTTAAAAATTTAAAAATTTTAAACATAAAAAGTTAAAAGTACATAAACAAGAGTTAAAGAAAAATTTTGAAAGTAGAAAATCAGAAATAAATGTATGTTGGTAAAATATTAACATAGATATAATCATAGGTATAAAATGCACTTAAAAGTAAATTGACATAAGGGATAAATAAAAATAATAGAGGTAAATATCAAAAATAAAAAAAATAAAAATAATGTTTTTATGAGCATAAACACTTACATGACTAGAAGGCACTTGAAAAGTTAACTCATGAAACATATCACTGGCACTCGGTTGAACCATTATTTAAAAAAAACTGGATCAATGTTTTGAAGATTATACCATATGTGTTGAAGTGTTGAGAGTTAACATCAGTAAAGACTAGAAGATGTTGAATGGATTTGGACCATGCATGCTTGACTTCATAATTCCATAGTGTTAATACTAAGTGTTGTTGATCTTTGTTGTATTATAAGTGCTTCAGTTTTTGTCCATTGGAAAACCAAAGAGTAAACCATTTTGATTAATATTTCATCAAAGGAAAACTTTATATATTCCATTTAATATTCCATTTATTGCTTCCATAATAAATTCCATGATATTTTTCTAATATCGAGACTTTGACATCCATTTTTAATTCAAAAAGTTGAAATATTTTTGTAGGATTGTTGGTTAATCAAGCATTGTATTTGTGTTGAGATATGTACCAAGTCCATAAATAAAATCAAAAGTAAGTGCCATTTTATTTGTGCCGTAAGTGTTCGTTCATGAGAAGGGGTTTGTAAATCTAAGAACAGAGGATGTTTTCAAAAAAAGTATTGACAATATTTTATACTAATAGGTAAATAAAGTTAAAGTTAACATTACAAAAAAAAAGTTGGAACTTAATCGGAAAAAGAGGGTAAAATGTTGACACCTCGTTGTCCCACTAAGTCTTACAAAAAAAATCGATAAAAATAAAGGTAAAAAATTTTTTATTTGTGTTTGTATTTAATATTCATATATGCAAAAATGCAAATGCAAAGAAAAATTGCAAAAGTGCTTACAGATCTTTTGAAATTTAATTCATCTTAAAGTCAAAAAAAATTCACAAAGTAATAACTTTAGAAACTAAGGAAAAAAGCTTTCCTTAAAAAAAATAGTTTGTTTTGATGTGGTATTCGTCCATCATAGTGTTTTCCATTAAAGGCAAAATGTCCTTTATAATTAATTATGTTTGTTTTCAACAAAGGAAAATTAATATTACTATTTCGGCTTTGCATGTTTTGACCTATGATTTCCAAAACTGTCTAAGTCTGAAGAAGTTGGCTAGGCTTCATCAGCAGCTTTGGGTTGAGTCTGGAAAGGGTGGCTAAGTCTCTCCAGTCATAGAACATGACCGATTAAAATAATACTATATTTTCTGTGAAAAAAATGTAGTTTTGACTTTCAAACTTGCATAACTGTCTGTATGAGTGTGACTTTGGCTCATACCAGTAAAACAAGAATTATGAAAATTGTCAAAATTTATTGATAAATCATGTGTATCAAAAAGTTCAAAGTCTGAAATTGACAGAAATGTTTATAAAATCGACAAGAATGTTTAAGAATGTCGAAAATGTCTAAAATTATTTAAAATGTCTACAATTATGGTCCGTTGATGCTCTAATATTTTACGTTCTTCATACTATTTCAAAATTCTTCACATACTTAATTCATAACAAAAAAAATTAAAGAGTGTATCGACTCTATTACAAAAATACTACTTTAGCAAGCATCTTAGTACGGTAGTTTAGAAAAGTCTATTGAGTCTACGTTAGTTTGTGCACAAAAAGAAAAAAATATATGAGGGTCTACTGTCCGAAGATGCTAGCTCGATACAGATATAATAACTTCTTTGTGAACTTGTTTCTAGATCCACAGTAATCATAATTCAATATTTTTAATAACAACTCATTATATAGTATGTCTCAATATTTCATAATCATATAATAATAATAAAGTTGCAGTACGCTACATGATTCCGGTTATTTATTTTTATTTATTTATTACCCATCATTTGCATGTCTTTGTATGTCTATTGCGACACCTGTTATGCAAGAAAAATATCTCATTTGCACGTCTTTGAATACCCTTTGGCACCTGTTATGCAAGAAAAATAATACATATATACATTCATTAATAACTCGTATAAATAATCATTTGTAATCATGGTACTGTAATGTAGTACTGATAGCTACATTTTGAATATCGTAGTGGCATCATTATCATGTAGGTAAGATTGTTCTACGTAAACATATCTTTATCTCAGCGTTTTTATAATACGTCATATTTAAGATAACTGCACCGGAAAAATTAATAAATGTTTTCAATAGTTCAACTTTAAGTTGTATACGGACATAATAGTTTAAAATCATATTATCAATTCGTTTTCACTATGTACAAAATAAAAATTGGATATCTTACGTTTTTGATCGATTACGTGATCATTTGTTTGTACAAAATTGTGTCATTTATTTAGCAATATGCTACTAAAATACTTAATTCAAAATTTCAAAGTTCGGAGTCTTAATACTTCATATAATATCTTACTTAAAGTACTTACATTGGTTTCTTGTAAATAGTTGTAAAATGCAGCTCTTCTTTTTGGAAGTTCTGACCATCTATATTTGACATCGTATATTGCCAAAATGTCCCTGGAGTGGTTTTCCATGAAGCTAAATATCTAGAAGGTTTGTTAAACAAAAAACAATGCAATGTCCATTAGGACATATCTAGAAAGTTATTGACATTATTGTCTGCACCAAATTTTTTGTGGTTTACTTAAAATAAGTGTTTTTTTCTATTTCGGTAAAAATCATACACGTTTTTAAAAAACGTTTCCTTTTGTAGAATAAATCTACATGTAAAAATATTTAAATTATTTTGTCCCAAATAAAGGAATAAGAGAGTTAGTTTCATGCTTTTTAAAAGTATGTTTCATCTATAGCAAAATTACTTAAAAAATATGAGGTTCGCAGAGTGTATAATAACTAGATTCGATTAAAGATAAAACCTTAATAATTTCCTAATTTTTAGTTAGCTTTAAAGTAATATTTAAAAAAAAATGATATAACCTAACTTATTTCTTACTGTGTTACAGTTAATAATTAATTACGAACTATACTTATATGATTTTTGGCTTTTTCTCTTTTTTGTAATTTTATAAAACATAAGAAATTCATAAATTTGTGTCAAGTATATGCTATGTAATTGAAGGTTAATGCATAGAAATAAACTTAAATTACTGGATTATGAATAATAATACATGACTGTATTCTGTTATCAACTTAAGATTGTGGTATATTTTAACCAAAAAGTGTAAGATCAGTGTTATGTATTTACTAGTTCTGTTAGTTGATTTGAAATACTAAGAAAATAAAGTAAAAGCTTCTAAAAGTGCTTTCAGTTTTTAAGTGTATATTTGTGAAAAATTAATACAAAATTTGTGTAAATGTGTGTACGTTGAGTGATTCAATTATGTTTTGTCCTGCATTTTCAGTAACGTTTACGGATTATACAGAGTTAGGTAAGCGAGAGCTATTAATAGTTAACAGATTCTAAGTAATGACGTAAGGCTTTACAAACGTGTAGGGTAAATAAAATTTTTCAGGAATGATATTCAATTGCATTCTCTTACAAATGGAATTTGTTTTTATCAAGTGCTAATAAATTTAAAAATAGTTTCTGTAGAATAAAAGTTTGAAAAAATTGCAATTTTTAATGTACGCTAAACAGGATGTAGGAAACCTCAGATGACAAGTTTCTATCTGGTAACTGTATGTAACTATGTTCCTTAAAGATTTTATGTGGTTTACAAAGAAAGATTAACAGAATAATTAAAAATCAAAGTTCACATTTTCGTTTTCAAATAATTATCAGTTTAAAGAAAAGTAAATCTTGCGGTAGGATTAGCGATATGATTCGTCATGTAAATGCGTAAATAGAATTGTGGTATTAACATTATCTTAACTTGACATTGAAATAAAGTACTTAGAATGGATTTCTTTTTCCCTATATTAAAATAGAAACTAAAACGTTTTAAACTAATTGTCTGTTCTTAGGGGTAGGTTGATTTGTGTCAATGGTCTGCTGTTTTTCTCTTGTAAAGAAGTAATTGAAATCTTGAATAAAAATTTAAAAGTTGGATTTGAGGGGATATACTAAGAAATACAAAGTGTAAAATTGTAAAATTATTATGTAAAATTGATTTTAATCAAATTTAAAATAAAAATGTGATTGAAATTCGAAAGTATACCGTTGAACTGACTTCATGAAAGGATATGGAATGTTTATGTGACCGTAAAAAAAAATATATGTCTGCCACCAAAAATCAAATTGAGAAGACGGCGCGTCCAGCAAATGTTAAATGCAAAACCGGCGTCTTTACCAAATGTTAAATTAAGGAACCGGCGCCTCTACCAAATGTTAAGTACACTTTGAATAATTGTTAAATATATTTTGGGATATTGGCGTAGCAATGGTAATGTGATGGTAGAGTCTTTAGTTACGAGAGGTGGTACTTAACTCAGGTCCTAGGGACCTAGGGATCTTTTAAGAAGTGTTAGTGAAAGTATCAATTACCTGAATAGAAGTAATGAAACGATGAAATCAAACAACAATATTTAATAATGAATTAACTTAAAACTAAACAACATGTTAATAAAATACGAAGCAGTAAAAGAGTTAAACAGTTATAATAATGAAAAGTTAACTTACGGTTAGAATTCTAAGTGACCATCTTAATTAGAGTTTCTTCAGCATCTATAAAGGGTTAAGTCACCATTTTGATAAGAGCCAACTTGCTCTTCAGCAGATGACCAATGACTTGGCTAGCTACTTAGCTGCCCACAAACTACCGATGAGTGAATGGGTGTCTTGGCCTTTTATACATGCTGAGTCAAGGATACTGGTTTCTACGGAAGGTTTTGGCATGTGATAATGAGTACAGAGGTTAGCCAAAACTTCCTAGTTTGTAACAATCTTACAGGAAAATTGATTAGGAAAAATACAAAGTAACTAACTAATGTGGTATAGATTAAGAGGAAATAACATGAAACATTACGGTTTGGTTTGAAGAAGATAATGACAAAGTTTCCTAAAATACAGGATGCTAAATGTATTGATTGTTACAATGTTGCATTTCTAAAAGTAAACTAAAATAATGGCTTCTCTATATACAACAGTATTTGTTGTAAAAGCCAACGTCAGTTTTATCATATACGAAGAAGTACAAAGTCCAGGAATTGTTATGTTCAAAACGGTCGATAATTAACAGAAACACCTGCTTGTTAAAGTTTACCTTCACAGAATTTTATGTACGTTAAGATAAGATTTCATCGCAATTGTTTTCAACCGTCAGTTGGGATAAACAAGTAAGGTAACAAATATCTTAAACAGAGAGAGTGAAATGAACGATGAACGATATGCATCAGATAGAGACAAATATAAAAGCGTTGGGATGGAAAATCACGTAAGGCAGCCACGTGGAGTTGAAATAAGACGTCAACAATATCGATTTTCTGTAACTCAAGTGGGGTTGAAACGAGACCACAAACATGCGTAAAACTGAAATGCATAGCGCTTTGGAGGAGTTTGGTGACGACAGAAAACTCTGTCATTGGTCGAAAATCAACAGTGTTAGAAACGAATGCACACGCGAAGGTTGAAAACAAATTCGAAGTATGCAACAAGTACGGCTGGAAAAATTTTCGTAATTAAGCGTCGGTTATGCTCAAAATTTTTAGAATTCGTTTTGAAAATAAGCTTTTCGAAGGAAGCGCGTCTACTATGAGGGTTCTGGAAGGGTATAAATACCCTAGCTAGGTTGTTAAAGCTCTCTCTTTTCCTTTACGTCGATAAAGTGCTGAACGCCGATTCAGACTACGATAATAATAAAGCTTTATGTGAGTATTTTATGTATGTGTAGTTATGTTACCGTAAATATAGTGGTAGCAAATATAAAATGGTAGTAGCGGACCTCTAATTATTAACGTGAAGTAGGAGTAGTGCATATTAATTAAAAAAGGTCCGGCTACTACAACAAAAATTATTAAATGGATACATGATATATGGGGGTAAGCACCACAGGTAATCAAATTTGTATGCATGATATATGGAATGGTACTGTGAGACGAGGCGCATGGCTTGTAGAGGTAGCAGATAGTAGAGGCCTATGGATTTGCCGAGCAGCACCGTGAATGGAAACACAACTACGGGTTTTCTGGCAATCATCTCCGACGGCATGAAAGCCTGAAGAATTCTCCAGATAATTTATTTGAAATTTCTGTTGTTTTATAAACATTTGTGGAATTTGTGATGTGTGGTTGACTTTTGGTGGCATATTTATGGTTGTAGAAACTTATTGTAGAAGATACATGTACTGGACAATTTACCGATGTTGAATATTGAAAAAGGTGTGTATTTAGAACGTATCAAAACTTTAATCAGGATATAAATTGACTTATAAAGGGTAAAAGGGTCTGTAAATTTTATTTTAATTAATGCAAGGTTTTAAATACAAACAAAACTTGGTTACAATGAGCTCACAATACTCCAGTGTGAAGTCAATTTAGGGATTTATGTGGAGCCCATCTGCTCATATTTAATAAAATTTGTTGAAAATCATTATAAAAATCAAGGACTTTGAAACATACAATATTGAGCTGATAATTATTGTAACTAACTGTTGGAAAACATGTGTAAAAAATATTTTATCTGTTAATAGGTATAAATAAAAAGGTTGTATGATTGCCGTATTACTTTGGTCATTTTATTTAATGGTGTGTGAGTGGGAAATAGGTATGAATGTAAAATTAGGTATTCAAGAAGAGGCCGATTGCTGAGCTAGCCAGGGAAGTAGAAGAGATTCGAAGGCGGCTTTAATGAAAGGGCAAGGAATTTTTTTGTAATTTTTTTTTGAAAATTTTATGTCAGCCCAAGGAGGGGCACGAATTTTTGTAAGTTCCACGGCAATATATATATATATATATATATATATATATATATATATTATATAATGATATTATATATATATATATATTTATTTATTATATAATTATATTATATATATATATATATATATTATTATTTTTATTTTAAGTTATTTCTTTTCTTGTCCTGATGAAGCCCCTTACAAAAGTAAGCAAAACGTCGACCTTAATTTATAAAACGACAAGGTCCCAACGCGGAACCATAAATATTTATAATAGTTTCTCTGGAATCCGGATCGCTACTTCGAGCCCTACTGCTGGGTCGTCATAATGTTGCGAAGTATACTTCGGCTGCTCCGCTCTGACACCCCTACTATATGCTTATGAAACTAACAAACAGCTTACCTCGACTGCTAAATCTAATAACTCCTGCTCACTGCCACCTCGCTGTCATCTAAAAGAAAATCACTCCCTACAATCATACTCAAAATTACGCAACTCACAAAATACATCACACTCTATTTACACGAAATAAATATTACATTTTCAAAATACGGTTTAATATGTACAATCGTATTACTTGTATTATCAACAATTTCTTTGTCAAAATGTAATTGGATTCGATAACCTCATCAAAAAAATACCGTATTAAAGTAAGTGGGCTATCCTCATACCAGACGTTAACCCCTGTCTTAATATGAGCTCACAGTAAAACTCTTTAAACTTGAGTAATAATTTACAGCACTGCAAAAATAAATTTAAGTCTTCTTTACAACATAGCCTGGTTATCCTTACATTAATTATCCTTTTCTGCCTAAACAAATTTCCATCTACATCTACAGTCCCATAAAACTTTCAGTTCATTAAATTCATAAATTATAATCACTCCAAAGCACAAAAAGTTAAAAGAAACACAGCCAGTAACCACCACAAAATGTTTTTATAAAATTTGTTACCTGGTATCTGCAGGTATCAGCAAATCAGTCCTTAAAGAAGATTCCGTCTCGTATGGCTCTAGGCTATGGAACCGCTCCAAGATTGAATCACCATTCCTCTCGGCACGTTGCTATCCAAATCTCTCCTTATTTACACTAAACCAAATGCATCCAAACTTCCAAAATTTCACATTATTTTTCCATTTATAATCAACTAATCAATAATTGCTGCAATCACCATTAAATTTCAATTTTTAACAAATTTTGTACATGCCAACACCCAAAACAGCAATAGTTAGTACTTACCTACTTAACACACGCTTCACTCTAACTTCTTTACTCATTTTCATATTTTTAATTAGTTGACTTATCATCACAAAACACCGACTTGTGTGCACTTACAATTAATTATACAACTCACTTAATATATTCACTATTAGAAGCAACCTCGATGGCGAGTGAAAAAGTAAGAGAGCGTCACTCTCCTCTGAGGTGGTTATATATAGGAATTCTTTACCCCCTGTTTCTAAGTTCGCACGTAAAACTACAACCGACAACAATCATTCCAAGTAAAACGTCAACCGTCCCCTTGTTTTCCCGAAATTACTGATTTTTTGAAACTACGATGTACAAACACCTAAAATTACGTGGAACACCTTCGAAAATCATCAACCGTCCGAACTTTTCAGCGAAAACTAGCATCAATGGAAATCGATTCTGAGAACAATCATGCCTCCCTAACCAAACCAAACATATTTCTTCTCTCGTTCTCCTATATATTGCGTTTTCTCACTTATGCTCCCTTCTTACGAACCCCCAGTTGGATATCTTCCCTACCTAATTTTAAAACTGTTACGCGTCTACTTGAAACATTCAATTATATCGCGCACTTTCTCTCCATGTTTTCAATTGATACAAACATCTTTCGTCTTACCCTATCTACAGGCTATAGAACCATCTTTGTTCCTGGATTTATTACGAAATCTAACCTATATTTACTTTTGGATCCCTGTCTTTCATATATTTGATTAAAATCCGTTTTTATCTGTGATATCGATGCAGGTCTGTTTGTAACGTTCGTTTATATGACCATTAACGGTGCAGAAACATTTGATTCTCAGGAAATAGCGAATGTCTTCGCAAAATATTTTAGCAGTACCTATATCTCGTCCACTATACAATTGCTCCAATTCCTAACATATATGACAATAGTAAATTAGTAACTAAACCCTTTTCTGAAGATGAAGTGCTATCTGCATTAAAAAACTGAAAAGCAAGCTCACTGCTGGGCCTAATCAAATCCCTGCCTTTGTTTTACTTGACTGTCGTTCTGTACTTGTTAAGCCTATAACCACAATCTTCAATTTGTGCATAAAAACTGGCGTTTATGCAACTGCTTGGAAGATCTCTAAAGTTGGTCTAGTATTTAAAATAGATGACAAGCACTCTGTAAAAAACTATAGACCTAAAGCTATAATAAACAACTTTAGTAAAGTGCTTGAAATGATCCTATACAACAGAATCTAAGACTTTTTAGTAATCACCCAATAACTCAACAACATGGAGTTGTAAGTGGTCGCTCTACTGTCACTAATTTATTTTATATTTCGCAATTCATATGTCAATCTTTGGATGATAGAATGCAATGCGATATAATTTATACGGATTTTACTAAAGAGTTTGACCGCCCAAATAACTTTTTTGTTTGGAAAGCAATCGATATATGATTTTTCTCAGTTGTATAGGCCATAGGAACTCCAGGGATTTACGTTAACTGTTGGCATATGACTGAACGCAATGCCAGGAATTTCCCGAAAATACACCACTCGACTAAAAAAAAACTTTAGTATTATTTAGCAGCGCCTATTTTAAAAATGGACTAAAAAAGTAGATGATTTTGTAAAAAATATAAAAAAATGGCGTCTGACGAAGGAAAGTCGGCAGTGCATGTAATGAGGAATTAGTATATAAAAGTGTAGGTTTTCGGGAATGATTCTGATGCACTATATTTACTTATGAACCTTGGTTACTAAGGGATTGCACATATGCTTATAGATTATTTTTCTTCAATGCGATATAATCACATATTGCAAACAAATTGAAATTCATTGTTACACAACCGAACAAGTTTTCGTAGAATATTCCTTGCGATGTAGAACAATCACACAAAAAAAGATTTTGTAGTACGCGACTTCAAATGGAATTTTAAATTACATTTTTGTATTGCGGCAAAATCATATAAATTGCATGCGAATAGGCGCTCGTTAGTATGCGACCGCAAATGTATTTGTAAACTACTTTTACGTGACGCGGTATAATTATACAAATAACATGCGAAGAGACGCTCGTGAGTATGCGATCCAAGATGCACCCGTAAATTATTTTCTACTGGTGTGGTGTAATTACACAAATGGCATGCGAATGGATGCTTGTTAGTATGCATCCACAAATGTATTAGTAAATTACTTTTACGTGATGTGGCATAATTACACAAACTGCAAGCGAAAGGACGGTCGCTACTATGCGATCGAAGATGTACTCGTAAATTACTTTTTACTGATGTAGCTGTTATGTATTGTTTTCTGTACGATAGTTTTTAAGTACAGTGACGGTAGACACGACGGACAGTCAAAAAGCAAGTCGTGGTATGTCAGCAGCAGGGCCGTACCTGGGTATATGGCCGCCTGCGTGCCAGTCTGTATGGCCGCCCCCAGGATAACATTAAAAAAAACTACTTAATTTTTAATGTTTATTATTATACACAGGGCATCAAACCGGGAAAAAAATCAGTTTTTGGTTAACCGAAATCGAGAACGAAAAAAAATATTGGTTTTGTTCCCAAAACCGGTTTCTGAAAAGAAAAACCGGCTAAAAACCGGTTAGGTTACCGGTTAATTAGGGAAATCTTTCAATCTTTCAATTATCGCGATTGAAAGTGAAATTGCTGAATCTTCACAAAGCAATTATTAAATAAAGTACATATTAAAGTTAATCCTACGGGATTTTTTACTGACAAAATCGTCAATTGCTTCGTGAATATTTAAAGATTCAGCAATTTCACTTTCAATCGCGATAATTGAAAGATTGCTCATACGTTCTTGCGTCATGGAAGTACGTAGGTAATTTTTTATGATTTTCAATTTAGAAAAACTACGTTCTCCAGACGCAACTGATACAGGCATGGTCAATAATAGTTTTAAGCTTGTAGATACATTTGGAAATGAATTTTGTAAATTGTGTTTGTACAAATACTTTAGGAGTTCTTCGGGTTGTTTCCTATCTTTTATAATTATTTTCAATGAAATTAACTCTTCGTATAATTCTGCTCCGTTTATGTCGCACGATTCGCCATCCTTGAATTTATTATGAAAGTCGAAGCAACTTTTTTTATGTCGTCCTCTCCTATTTCAACAAATTTATATAAAATCCGAAAGACTGTTCGAAATTGGATAATGTTTCAAATCGGGTAGTAACAGATGAAATGGCTGTATCCAATATTACATAGAAAAAATTAATTTTGAAATTTTCTTTAGCAGTTAACTGAATATCCTCATCTCCTTCATAGTCAAATTGTTTTCGCTTATGGCGTCGACGTAGATTAATTTCAACAGGAAATTCCGGTTGTATTTCAAGTGATTCACATAATTCATCAGCAATTTTCAAATACTTTTCGAAATTTTCATCATTTCTAATACTTTGGAAAAAATTAAAATATTATTAATAGATTCAGCACATGAAGTAAGATTCCAAGAAACGGTCTGCATCATTTTACTAATAATATTTACTTTTCTAAGATTTCGTACCATATTACTGTGGAACAAATAAATTTGTACGATTTAATTTTCATTGCCAAACATTTAGCTTCATGTTGACCTATTGGTGTTGAACATTCTTCCGCTAGTTCTATTAGGCTGTCATAAATTTCACCTAATTCATGACGCAGTGGTCTAATCGCCTTAATCCTTGATTCCCACCGGGTTACGCTAACTTGTTTTACTGTTAACGATTTTACATGTTTTTTTAAAATTTGCCATCGAAAAGGTGATCCGGAAAAGTAATTGTATATTGCTGACACATTACTAAAAAATCCACAGTTGAAAAAGAAACTTTCGCTGCATCATTGACGACCAAATTTAATGTATGCGCGTTGCATGGCATAAACAAAGCTCGTGGATAATTGTCCAAAATTCGTTTCTGCAATCCAATATGTTTTCCAGCCATATTTGATCCATTATCATACCCTGGCCTCTCATATCGTGAACATTTAATTTAAGAGAGCTTAATTTTTCAATTAAAAGTCGTAAAAGCTTCTCCAGTACTTTTTGACCTGGAGAAAACCAACGAAATTTTCTCTCACTTCTACTTCGTCATTTTGAATATGCACATATCTCAAAATTATTGTAATTTGCTCGACATGTCTCATGTCCGGCGTACAATCCAAAATTACTGAAAAATATTTGGCGTCTTTTATTGCTGACAAAATATATTTTTGAATTTGCGCTGCAAGGATACTAATTATTTCATTTTGGAAGCGATTTCCGCATAATGTGGCATATGGTTCTTTAAAGCAACTGATTGTTGAATGCGATTTATGTGATCTGCCATAACATCATCAAATTTTCCTATCATTTCAATTGCTTTTAGAAAATTTCCATTATTGTTTTCATACAATCTGCTCGAGCTACCTCTAAACGCTAAACCCTGTACTGCCAGAAATTGTACCACAGATATCATGCGTACGACAATTTGATACCATCGTTTTTCTCTGCGTCATAATACCGTTGCAAATTTTTATCAATTGTAGCTTTGTTTCTTAAATTTAATTCCAAATTTTTCCAATTGGTGCAATTTCCGATATGCAGCGATGTTTTTCATGACGAGATAAATTATCAGATGTGTGTTGCCAATCATTGAAGCCTTCATTAACTAATTTTATTTCTTGTTTGCCAAATAATTTACAACAGAAGCAAAATATGGAATCCGTTTTGGAGAATAGATTAACCACTCACGATTAAATTTTTCACCATTTGGCATTTTTCTATAGAAATAAGTTGATGAAAATGATCTTCCCAATTCATTAATTGGATATGTAGATTGTTTATTTTGTATGGGTCCTTTTCGATTAATATATCCAATATTTTAGTGGTAATTGTTAAAGGCCAGCAAGCTGGATCATTTAAATCCATACACATAGCAAAATATGCTTTATCAATTTCAGCGGTATCGGTATTGTATAGATCGATATCCTTATTATCTTCTGTTTCCATTTCGTCGGTACTACTAGTATTGTCATTAGCCTTTTCATTTTCGACAGATAATTCATTTTCATTTTATCGCAAAACAAATCATCAATTGGATTTAATTGGCTACTACAACTACTTTCCGGTTCTGGCGATTTTACTAAAACTTTGTTAATGAGCCAAACATTTGTTTAGCTTCATTTTGCTTTTCCTCTCGCTTTCTTTTATATTGCGCTCCAGACAATCTTTTCGTTTTCCTTTCAGACATTCGTAGGCCTTTAAAAATGTAAATGAGCAGTGATATTAAATTTTAGGGTAGACTTTCAATTTTGGGCCAGGAAATTTTGGCGGGTTTTTGGAGGAAAAGGCCTTTTGATATGAAATTCTTAAATAAATATTAAAAATATTTAATAACATTAAAAAAATTAAAAAAAATTAAATAATAATTAAAATAAATAATAAAATAGCGCAATTTAATATTAAATTACTTAAAATCTATAATTAATGTATATTTTAATGCGCATAGGATGACACGATAAGAAAATCATTTATAAGCTTTTTAAGTAAAACATATTTTTAAACATAAATATGTCAAGATTTATTTTGAAAATGAAAACGGAGAGGAAAATCCAACCACATATAACTGTTTTCTAGTTCAATGTCAGGTAAATTTCTTCCATTTAATAACAATAACATTGCTATTATAAAAGGAATCATAAGCTTAATTTAAAGAGTTGCTTTCGGCTACACAAGTTCAAATGCTTGATTTTCCATCGGCGGGTTGTGAGCGATTTAAACAGAGAATCTCGTATGCAAACAAACAACTTTTAATTATTATATAAATGCATTCAAAATGAGAAAGATATTCATTTTTTAGTATAAATTAAGGAAGATTTTAAGTAATTTAATATTAAATTGCACTATTTTATTATTTATTTTAATTATTATTTAATTTTTTTAATTTTTTTAATATTATTAAATATTTTTAATATTTATTTAAGAATTTCATATCAAAAGGCCTTTTCCTCCAAAAGACCCGCCAAAATTTTCCGGGCCCAAAAGTGAAAGTCTACCCAACTTTTACATTTTTGTGTATTACCTTTTTCAGTCTTTGTCGAGTAAATAAACTTTTATTAAATTTCACCACACGAACACACAACTAAAAGTTTTCAGGAATTAAGCAATTTATTTTTATTCGTTAAATTAAAGACTTTAATAATATCGGATCACACACAGGACACAAATAACGATTTATCCTCGCTAGTCTATAGACTAATACGACTAATAAGACGAATAAGACCGCTTACGCGACGCCGGTCAATTGAAAAAACTATTTCGGCTCGTCGCTCGTGCAATGTTCGAAAAAATTCGGATTCGCTGCATGACTAGGTATATAAATACTACAACGACCTAATCAGTTTTTATACATTTCTTATTTCTGAGAAACTCTTTTTAGATAGATTAGATTAGAGAAACTGTTTTTACTTCGTATCTTAATGAAAACAAACCGATTGTATTTTTGCCCAGTAAACAACTTGTAACGATTTGGCCGCCTCTTAATTTCGGCCGCCTGCGTGCGGTGCACGCAATGAACGCCCGTCAGGCACGGCCCTGGTCAGCAGTTAGTTTTTTACTGGTGTATTAAGAAATGTATTCTTGAGTTAAATTGCTAATTAAATATTGAATCCATACTGTGCTTAATTAAATACACAGCAGTGGCATAATTACACAAACTGCATGCGAATGGACGCACGTTAGTATGCGTCCACAAATGTATTAGTAATTGACTTTTACCTGATGTGGCATAATTACACAAATTTCATGAGAATGAATGCTCGTTAGTATGCGACCGCAAATGTATTTGTAAACTACTTTTTTGTGATGTGCTATAATTACACAAATTGCACGAGAATGAACGCTCGTTAGTATGCGACCAAAAATGTCTTTGTAAGCTACTTTTATGTGATGTGGCATAATTACACAAATTACACGCAAATGGACGCTCGTTAGTGTGCAGTCGAAGATGTACTCGTAAATTACTTTTTACTGATGCGGCATAATTACACAAATTACACATGAAAGGACGCTCGTTAGTATGCGATCGAAAATGTACTCGTAAAGTACTTTTTACTGATGTGGTATAATTACACAAGCTGCATCCAAATGGACGTTCATAGGTATGTGAACGCAAATGTATTTGTAAATTATTTTTTTGTGAGGTGTTATAATTACACAAATTGCATGAGAATGGATGCTCGTTAGTATGCGACCGCAAATGTATTTGTAAACTACTTTTTCGTGAGGTGTTATAATTACACAAATTGCATGAGAATGGACGCTCGTTAGTATGCGACCAAAAATGTCTTTGTAAGCTACTTTTATGTGATGTGGCATAATTACACAAATTACACGCAAATGGACGCTCGTTAGTGTGCAATCGAAGATGTACTCGTAAATTACTTTTTACTGATGCGGTATAATTACATAAAGTACAAATGAAAGGACGCTCGTTAGTATGTGATCGAAAATGTACTCGTAAAGTACTTTTTACTGATGTGGTATAATTACACAAACTGCATGCGAATGGATGTTCATGCGTATGTGAACGCAAATGTATTTGTAAATTACTTTTTTGTGCGGTGTTATAATTACACAAATTACAAATAAATGGACGCTCGTTAGTATGCAATCGAAGATGTACTCGTAAATTACTTTTTACTGATGCGGCATAATTACACAAATTACACATGAAAGGACGCTCGTTAGTATGCGATCGAAAATGTCTTTGTAAGCTACTTTATGTGATGTGGTATAATTACACAGATTACACGCAAAAGGACGCTCGTTAGTATGCGATCGAAAATGTACTCGTAAATTACTTTTTACTGATGTAGTATAATTACACAAGCTGCATACGAATGGACGCTCATGAGTATGTGAACGCAAATGTATTTCTAAATCACTTTTTCGTGAAGTGTTATAATTACACAGATTGCATGCGAATGGACGCTCGTTAGAATACGTCTGCAAATGTGTTATTAAATGACTTTTACCTGATGCGGCATAATTACAGAAATTGCATGCGAGAGGACGCTCGTTAGTATGCGACCGCAAATGTGTTTGTAAATTACTTTTTTGTGATGTGGTACAACTACACAAATTACATGCGAAAGGACGCTCGTTAGTATGCGACCTAAAATGTACTTTTAAACTACTTTTATGTGATGCAGCATAATTACACAAATTGCATGAGAACGGACGTTTGTTGGTATGGGACTGCATCATGCGTTGTATTTTTAAACAATTTATCAAGGTTTATTAACTAAGTATGTCTTGCTTCAATTTGTTTCATATCAACCATGTGCGTTTTTACGTGAAAGGCAGTGCACAATATTATCTTTTAGAAAAATTTGCAAATTTCCCACTGAAAATGTTACTTGATTATCTGGCTTATGAAAATCGTAAAAAACCGTGGTATTTATGTATATAAGTCTTATTGATCTTTTTTTATATCTATCTATTTTAATATTACAAACGTATAACAAGAATATTACGTCAATTTGCGTTCTAGTAATAACAATTAGTTTTGAATTACATTATCGGTTTAACCTGCAAAAACCGTAAGTTCATAATTCTTAAAATGGATGTTTTAATGCCATAGGTTTCCAAACTATTCCTTACATGGATAACAGAATCCACCGCAATTCCAAATAAAAGAAGCCGCGTAAAGTTTATAATTTTATTTAGCACTTAAAACACTAGAGCACAACTGCACCGGTTAAGCTTAAATATTAAGTAGGTACTACTTAAAAGTTTAATGTGACTGCACGCACTTTAAGTATCACTTGTACAATTCTAAGTGGTAGTTTATGTTTCACTTAACGTCAAATTTAAATAATATATCCGTATATTTGCATACTTTGCTTAATTTAACATTTACTTCAGAGATACAATGAATTTTGTTATAATAGAAAATGATGTACTTGATGATATTGTTGAGATGATGTTGGTGGAATTTGGAATACCAAAAAATATTCATACAAGAGCTGACCATTTTCATAGTGTGGATGAGTAAACATTTTTTTAAAATTCAGATTGACAAAAAAATATTTGTAATGTTCATTTTGTCTCTTATTGAAAATCAACTGGAATTTTTACTAGATGTTAATTATTCGGTTTTTCCTATAAATCAGTATTTAACAATTTTGCGGTATTATACAACAGGAGCTCATTTGGTCATGGTAGCAGATTTTATGGGCATACATTCAACAATAGCTGGTAGAATTATAAAAAGAACATCAACTGCTATAGCGAGACTTTATAGACAATTTATAAAACTTACGGCTACACCGAATGAGCAAGACCGAAGTAAGGAAGCATTTTTTCAAATTGCCCACTTTCTTAATGTAATTGATGCTATCGATTGCACTCACATTAGAATTCAGTCACCAGGAGGTAAAAATGCAGAAATATTTAAGAATCGGAAAAACTACTTTTCCATCAACGTACAAGCGCAAGCTTATTGACATTGTTGCTTGTTGCCAGGTTCAAGCCATGACAGCGCTATTTTTAGTCAAAGTAACATAAAAGTTAATTTTGAAAATGAAATTTTCAAAATTGTCTTTTATTAGAAGATGGTGGTTATCCCATTAAAAGTTATTTACGATTCCACCGCTAAACCTCCAAACTAGAGCAATACAGCTGTACAACGAATCACATATCAGGACTCGGAATAAAGTTGAATGCGCCTTTGGATTTATTAAAAAGTATTTCCTTGCTTAACATATGGAAGTCACTTATAAATGAATACAATATTTGCAATAATAGTTGCTATATCAGTACTACACAACATAGCAAAAGATGCAAATGAAACAGAGCCAGATATCGATGTTGATATGGATGAAGGAGAATTACACGGTGACATTGTTCATATACCTCACCAGAATGTAGGTACTGTAATAGGAATACAGTTTAGAAGTCAATTAATTAACGATTTCTTTTCAAGACTGGCATAACAACATTATATTTATACGAGTAGTTGTTTGTTTAAGTGCAGTATGTAAATAATTTTTATTGTTCTGAATAAAGTACTATAATATGTCTTATTTTATTTTTAAGAATATAATTGTAGGAAAATAGCTACACTAATTAAAAAAGTATTATGCTAAATTCAAATCATATGCTAATTAAACATTAGTGCCCAAAACTAATTATTTATATAAGACAATACATACTGGGGAAACCACGTTAAAGGTAGTAGACGGATTAACTGGGACGTAAACAATTGAACAGTAGACAGATGTTGCTCAAGGCCACATCCTTGCATACAATGAGGGACTCGGTTTTTATTCAGTTCATAGTCTCAGAATTATTAATATTAATGTATTGGTCTCGCAGACTAATAGTTTTCCTTATATTATGCGTCGAATGATGTCCATACGCAGGGTAGCCGTGCATGTTATAGTGAATACAACTAAAGTAAATTTTGGAATCGCTTTTTCTCAGAGATGGCTACTGTTATGAAAAAAAGTGTTAGGACAATTTTTATAGATAATTGTATGATCTACAATTTTTGTCTGAAATATTTTTATCATAATGCTAACCGTTTTGCTAAAAAATTAAAAAACCTATTTTGCGAATTTTGACCTTGATTAAAATATTTTGCACACATGGGATCGGTGGGGACTTTTCACAAATTTCATTATAGTGGTGTCTCTAACATTCGTGCAAATTTTCAGCTTGTTGGAAATTTATGCAGGGGTACCCCTATTTTTTTGGCTACATTGATCGGACTATTAGGAATCTTTATATTTCTCTTACCTGTTATATTTTCAACAGAAACTTCATTTTCACTATCAACACTGGGTTATTCTGTAATTTCATTTGCATCATTCTCAACGTTAATATTATTTTCTACATTAACTAGTTTTAATTTACAATAAAATTCATCTTTATCAAAACTAACATCTCTGGATATTATCACCTTATTTGCTTCCACGTCCCATAATCGGTAACCCGTTTGTGCATTTTTTCGTTTTTGAATCAAATTTATGTCTGAATTGTTTAACAATATGACTATACGCATTGCACCCAAACATTCTTCAATTTGAAACATTTGGGTTTATATCGTACTATATTTCCGCAGGCGTTTTCCTATTATTTAAACTTGAACTAGGTACACGGTTTATCAGATATGCAGCCGTACGAATTGCCTCGCCCCAACAATTGGCATCCTAATCTCTAAAATTTTCGAGAACCTTTCGGCGCCTATCGGCACCGCACGACGTTTGTATTCCCACTTTTTTAATTTTTATCTTAATATCAACCCTTAGCGAGTTACAACCCCCAATTTTATAACTCTTTTATTTATAAACAGTTTCTAATCGAGTATGGTAATACCGATTTAATTTTTCCTGAAAATCCAAATCTACCATTAATTTAACCTTAGGCTAACTCGATTTATAAAATTGGTGTAAGCAAAAAAGTAGTACACATTCCTTTAAAACAATTTTATATAATTATAAATATACAGTGTACACTTAACATCTATTCTTATATAGGTAAAATCACCACTTTGCTATACTCTCGGTTTCCTAGTTTCGACTACTTTTCCAAGGTTGTGGTAACGTCACAGCCTTTTATAATTAAAGAGCAATGTAATGCTATTCTCACGTCACAGCCTTTTATAATTAAAGAGCAATGTAATGCTATTCTCAAATGTTTATTCTGATATTGTACATAACAAAATTTAAAAATATTTAATGCCAAGCATGGACCCATTTAAACTTAATTTTAATACAAAGTTATACACAGAAAACACTCCTTTCTTTATGTTTGTTTGGAGTGGTTTTAATTTTATCTAATTTTATTCACAGCTTAAAATTTAAATCGACACCCAAGTCTTCTATCTCCTTTTCTAGCCAATAGTTTGATACATAGAGACCGTCTAGGTTTTCGAATTGCAAAATGTATCGAAGTTTGTCTCTATGTATAAAGTATTTGATTCCACCGACAACCAGATCCATTCCTTCATGTAATTCTTGCAGCTTGTGATAATCTCTCCCACTATATCCTGCATACGTATCTTATTAGCTTGATCGGCTTCTTCTTGTCGGTATTGACGTGAATCCTTATCCTCCCACTCACTGTTGCGTCCCAGACAGCACACTCACGTCTTTTGACGTCACAAGCAGGTCAGTACTTTGGTCATAATGACGGATAATTTGAAGTTGTAATGACGTGAAAATGACTTCCTAATGTCACACCTAAAATGACGTCATTCAATAACGTCATTATGACGTCATGAAATGACGTCAAAAAATGACGTCAATATAACGACTTATAATGACGTTATTATGACATCAGTCAATGACGTCAATAAGGTATCCTAAAATTACGTCAATATGACAACTAATAATGACCTCATTATGACATCAGTCAATGACGTCAATAAAACATCTTAAAATGACGTCGATATGACAACTTATAATGACGTCATTATGACATCAGTTAATGACGTCAATAAGACATCCTAAAATGACGTCAATATGACACTGATAATGACGTGAAAAAGACTTCCAATTGATCGTCTTTCTGTTTGTTAGGAATAAAACCACTCAAGTGTTTTTTATTAATAACTCTGAATGGTCTCACTGTGAAAACAAATTATTAATATTAGGTGATTTCAATTTACCTACTTTCTACTCTAGTCGTTTAAACAAAACAATGAGTACTTACAACATTACTGCATTAGACAACTTTTGTGCGTATTTAGGTCTACACCAAGTTAATTCTATTCTCAATGCTAACGGTAGGCTGCTTGACCTGGTGCTCAGTGAATTGGATAATGTTGTCACACGTTCGCTAGACCCATTTCTTCCTGAAGATGGTCACCATCCACCATTGGACATAGTGCTGTCCCTGTCTCAGGGCAAAAACATTTTCCTGTGTTACATAAACTTGTATATAACTATAAGAAGGCAAATTTAGTTCAATTGTACAGTGATCTTTGCAACATAAATTGGGATAGTTTATCTGAATTTAGTGATATTGATGAAGCTTGTAATATGTTCTATTTACTCTTAGATTCGGTGATTGCTGCATATGTACCAAAATTTGGTTACCGTGGTAATGCTAACCAACCACCCTGGTTTAATCGACAAATTGTCTCGAATATCAAAATTAAAATCGTTTTTACGTTTGTATAAAAGAACTCTTGACAGGAATGCTTATGATCAGTTTAGTTGTTTGAGAAGTAAAATTAAACATGACATTTCCGTGTGCTATCAAAACTATTTAATAAAAATAGAAAGCAGCATACCAGGTAACCCCAATCGCTTCTGGAGCTATATAAATGCTCAAAAAAAAACCAGCAGAATACCTAATACCATGAACTATGGCAATAGATCTCTTAGTAATCCGCAACACATAGTTGATGCATTTGGTTCGCTTTTTCAAGCTTCTTATATCAAGTCCACGTACTTTGAATCAAATTCACTGGACGATACCACTAATGTTCTTAGCTGCGGAATTCCATTTCTTAATGAAGCTGATGTTTTAAAGGCGCTAATGAAACTAAAACCTAAGGACACTAGGGAGTGGATGATATACCCGCCTTCTTAGTAAAGGATTGTGCAGTGATTTTTGTTAAACCACTTACCTTACTCTTTAATTTAGCTTTTAAAATGAAACAATTTCCGCAATGTTGGAGGGTCTCTAAAATTTGCCCGGTTTATAAGAAGGGCTCAAAGTTACAAATTGAAAATTATAGGCCTATTACAATTATGTGTAATTTTGGAAAAGTCTTTGAAATTGTTATTTATAATATACTTGCATCTCATGTTAAGTCTCTAATATGCCCTGAGCAGCATGGATTTGTACCAGGTAGATCTACAGTTACTAACCTTGTTTGCTTCACTCAATATGTTGCAGAACAACTTGATAATGGAGGTCAAGTTGATGTTTTGTATACTGACTTTTCAAAAGCCTTTGATAGAATTGATCACGGAATTTTAATCACTAAACTTTCTAAAATTGGACTCACGTTATCTTTCCTAAGATTTTTTGAATCTTACTTAAGTAATCGTAAGCTGTGCGTGGAATATCATGGTCATCAGTCGTTTGACTTTGTAGCGTCATCCGGTGTACCTCAAGGTTCCGTTCTTGGGCCTTTGTTATTTATAATCTTCATTAATGACATCGTTCGTCATTTGTCTTGTTGTTCTCTTCTCTATGCTGATGATTTAAAATTGTTTACATCTATATTATCAACAGATGACTGCAGGAAACTTCAAAATGATCTAGTTAGCTTGTATTATTGGTGTAGTAACAACAATCTACCTTTAAATATCTCGAAGTGCTATACCGTTAGCTATACACGTAAGATTAATCCTATTTTTTACACATACACCATTGAGAATGTTTCAATTGGTAAGTGTAGTGTTTTAAAAGACCTCGGTGTCAAATTTGACTCAAAGCTTACCTTTATTGAACACATTACAACCATTCAAAAAGAAGCGTACAAAAATTTGGGTTTTGTACTCAGAAATTGATATCATCTTTCTCAATCTATAACTATCTCTGCCCTGTATAATGCATTTGTGCGCAGTAAGATGGAATATGCCTCTGTTGTTTGGAGCCCAGGATATGAAGTACACAGTTGGGTGTTAGAGAAAATTCAGAGACGATACGCTAAGTTTCTGTGGTTTAAGTCTGATGGTACTTATCCTCAGCGTGGCCTTCCACAGGATGTTCTTTTAAATAGGTTTGGTTTAAACGATCTACGTACACGTAGAAAATTCTACTCAGTCAGTATGTTGTATAAGTTACTTAATAATATGATTAACTGTCCCAATTTATTAGGTCAACTTTACTTTCATGTACCCAACGTTAAAACTCGCTTAGCGTCTTTATTTTATGTAAAAACTCCTAGAACAAATATATTGAAATTTTCTCCTGTCAATGTTATGGTTCTAAATTATTTTGATATTCGGGACAATTTTGATTTATTTTGTGACTCTTTGCCACAATTAAAAGCTGGTATGCTATAGATATAGGGACTTATTATAATTTGTGTTGCTGCATATGAAATGTACCTTATTTTGTTATTTTTTTGGGTATACATCCTGTAATTGGCTTGTCTGTCGGATGTATTTTTTTCTATAAATAAATAAATAAATAAATAAAAATAAATAAGTGTTGTTAAAAGTCTCTATTGACGTTTCACCTTATACCATAGAATCGTTTTCAAAATAATTCAAAAACGATTGTAAGGGATGAATGGAAACGTCATTAAAGACTATTTTAACAACACTGTGTGGTTTTATTCCCAATGAAGAAAAAAAGATCATATAATAAATCACAACAAACTTTCAGGTAGTATTTACAAGATATTCTACAATATGACGTTAAAATTGTGTTACATGTACTGAATAAATGACATTATTTGGTTGCATTGTAAGCTCTTATAGATACACATATTATGTCTACACACTATACATATTATCATTATCATTAATTGAATTCCATGGTAAAAAATAAAATGCAAACAGAAAATTAAAGAATCTTAGATTTCTGTGTTCAACATTCCATTTGCTACTACTTAATTTATTAATGGTTCTTATTAATTATATTAGGTCTATGACCATAATTATAAGTACATATAAGACCTCACAGTGCAACCAAAAGACATCAATTAAAAGGCACAACATGACGCGTTTACTGCAAATCCAAATACAAAAAAAATCCTGTTATAAAAATCTTCATGTTACTAATTATACATGCAACACTCGACACATTTGCAGAATTTTGTAACGAATAATTTAAAACAACAGGAATAAGTTGTGTCTATTGTAATTTACAATATAAGTACATCAACAATTTAAATCAACACATCAAAATGATCAAAAATACAAGTAAAAAACTATTTATACCATATTCTACAATAACTATTTGAGCAATACATTTTACACAAATCTCTTCAGTATTACTATCACTTTCAATAAACAATCTAGGTTTCTTGCAACGACGTTTTGTGTCTATATTTCCCTCATCAGATTCTAAGTTAGATGTTTCTTCAGCCTGTTTTATTTTTTGTAAACCCTTTTGTAAATCATCTAAATAACAAAAACAATTATTAGCATACTTATTAGTTAAACTTTCTACTTGTGTAAAGTTAACGAGTAGAATTGAAATATAGAACAGCACTAGCAAGAATATTAATAAATATTTTGAATTGTGCCAAAGTGAACATGTGCATATCTATGACAGAAGCTCCCTTCTATGGTTAGGTAAGAAATAAGGTATAAGATTTACAATTAATGAAATACAGTTATGTTTATACCCTATTCACGTTAAATATGGGATGACGTCATAAACAGTAATAAAGTGCTAGCGATTGTAAAATGTGAACGTAACTATGAACGTAAGTTTAATGACATTAGGATTTAGTGTGTAGCAGTTTGCAGTTCTCTTCGGTGTTACAACATTTTTTTACTTCTATTACTTTGACATTTCTCATTTTATTGTCATTGTTTAGTTTTGTAGTAAATCGTTTATGCTTTATATTTGTTAAATAAAACAGTTTTTTCAGAACTAAAACACTTTATACATTGCAAGTTTCGAGTATTTAACATTTAGAATGCCTAAACATTTGGATTTGCGCGCACAAGAAATGGTGACTCTGATCGGGAAATACAAATAAAATAACTTAACCAGGACAACGCAGCATTTATTTGAATTATGACGTCATCCCATATTTAACGTGAATAGGGCATATATAACGTAACCATCATTGCACACAAATTGAAATTAATTGTAATGCAGTTAAAGCACAAAAAGCTTCATTGGTTAAAATATATATACAAATCTTAGCTACCTTTAAGTCATTTTAAAAAACACCCCTGTAAAATTATTATATAACCTTGTATTCATCTCAGATATACAATTTACAATTATTAACTTGAGCATTTTTGGCATTTACACTTATGCTAGAAATTCTAAGAAATATGTTTGCAATTTGTCGATCAATCTAACCAGTGGATGTCTGTATAAAACTGTAAACCAACTTAGAGTGATTGTAACGTTAAGCTAACCATAACATATAATCTTTTTGAAAATCATATTACCACGAATGTAGATACTGCAATACTTAATAGATCAAAACTAATAAATGAGCATCACACAACCTATCCTCGCCATAAATCAACTTTTATTTCAGTACTCACCTACTTCAAAAAATATCCTATTGTACAGTGTCAATTTTTCATCATCAGGCACTTCTTGAAGATTTTTCAATGCTTTATGATATAGCTCCTGATTTTTATATGGGGGCCAAAATACGTGCTCCTTTCTGGGTGTTATCCACCCTTTGAAAACCAATGCAATACCATCTTCGATTTCTTCCTTAAACTGTACTCCCACAAACGCCATATTAATATATTAGAATAAGATATGTATAGTCTGGCACGCCAGAAGCTTCATCCAAAATTACCTGTTTTATCTCTGAAATAGATTAGAAGTAGAATACTAATTTTAAGCGTAAACAATAGCGTACCTGCACGAATAGAAATGTATTATATTAATAAATTAATACATTTACACTGCACTACAATTTGATGTTGAAGAGCAATACTCTAAAACCATAGAACAATGCCTAAAATTTAGTAAACACTTATTAACATCACACAATGGAGCAATGGCGGATAAATACCGTATCTGAACACAAACGACAGCGCAGAACCTTCATTTCATTACTAAGGTGGTCGCGCTTGCGCGCCTACATTAGTAGGATTTTAATTTTAGTACGTTTATTGACGAATTACGTCATATTGACGTCATATAAATTTAGTTTATTTTAGAGATTAAAATTGTCATCATAAAAAAGCTACATTAGTTGGTGACTATCTGACGAAATAATCGTAAGGAGATTGATAGTTCCGTTCATATAATAATTTACTTTAAAATGGTTTAGTGATTAGTGAAATTATTAAAAATGTTAATTGGTTAAAATTATAAAGATTTGAGAATTTTTTTGAGATATTACAGGTGTAAAATCACGTCACATTGACATCCCATAAATGACGGTATATTTTTAGTGATTAAACTGACGTCAAAGAGACTTACATTAGTTGGTCACTAGCTGACGAAATAACCATAGAGAATTTGGTTGTATAACAAAATTACTAATATTGTTTTAAAATGATTTATTAAACAGTGAATTGATTAGAAATGTTAATTTGTTGCATAAATAAAGGATATAAACCGTTGCTAAAAAAAATTACATGTTCAAAGTCACGCCATATTGACGTCATGTAAATGACGTTAAATTTTTAGTGATTAAACTGACGCCAAACAGACTTACATAGTTGGTCACTAGCTGACGAAATAACGATGAGGAATTTGGTTGTATAACAAAATTACTAATATTGTTTTAAAATGATTTATTAAACAGTGAATTGATCAGAAATGTTAATGTGCTGCATAAAAAAAAATATATAAACTGTTGCTAAAAAAATTACATGTTCAAAGTCACGCCATATTGACGTCATGTTAATGACGTTAAATTTTGGGCATAATATTGACGTCAAGATGATCTACAATAGTTGGTCATATGACGTCAGTGACCAAAAGGTACCATTAAATCACGTCAAAAAGACGTGGGTGTGCTGCCTGGGGTAGTTGCATGTCCACCACTTTTAGGAGTGTATAGTCGTTATAGGTTGTAAGGCCCTCGGTTTTAAATAATCCGAAAGTTTTTTTACTAGGCAAATATACAATTTTTAGCGGAACCACTTTGCGTATGGTGTACGCCAAGGTTACGAAACCCTCATTCTTTAGTTCGTCTAGGTTATCTGCCATTTTGATAAATACGTTTTTAGAATAACCTTTTAAAAGGTATACGGAATTAGTACCCTCCTTTTCAAAAGGACGCCTACATAACTAAAGAGTCTTTCTTACTAACCACAAATGCATACAGTCTGTAGAACCCGGATATATCTAAGTCAGTCCATCGGCACATAAAATAAACTTTTAATTCTTCCTCATTTTCTCTAATAAGATGTTCTTTGTCTAACACATCTTTGTATTGTTCGCGTATTGTCGCAGTGTTTTCCATGTAGTCCAACTTTCGCGTTTTTGCATCCATTTCCTGTAGTTCCAACTGTCCTTTTATTCTACTTACAGCGTATGGCGTGCATAATGGGACAATTTCCTTTAGCGTAAACGAATAGAGTTTACTGCCAATATTTACGCGTTGTCGTACAACCTCTGGACAAATGTTAGGCGTATCTATCAACCCCAATTCCGAAATGACTATTTGTTTTGGAATTGTAGAATATGGTATTGCAGATTGTGTAAAATATGTAGTACCTGCCTTAATGTATCACTTGTGTAAGATTGACTGTCTTCCTCCTCTACTATCTCCAAATAATTACAGGTAAATAGTTAAAACTAAAAGCCGAAAGCACATACTTTATCAATTTTTCCCTTTCTTCTGGTTTTTCGGACAACTTAATTTGCAAGCCCGTCAAGTTAAATGCCCCCCACCTTCTAATTACAACGTTGCGAAAAAACGCTTGCACGGTGTTTTAACGAAATTGAAGTTCGAGCAGTTTTTGAAAGAGTACGATGCAGTTTTTAAAGAATGGTTACAGGAAGGTATTATTGAAGTGGTTAACCGCGAGATTTCTGTCGATGTAGGTCATTACCTTCCTCATAGATCCGTGATTAAAAACAACTCTACTACAAAAATACGCCCAGTGTTTGATGCTGGTGCTAAAGAACGAGACAGACCTTCGCTTAATCAATGACTAGAAAGGGGTGCTAGCCTATTCGAAGTAATTCCTGATATTTTGATTAAATTTAGAGAAAATTGTTTTGGAGTAGTTGCTGATATACGCAAGGCTTTTTTTGCAGATTTCTACAAATGAATCTGATAGAGATTTTCTTAGATTTTTGTGGGTTAACTTGGAAGGTGAAAACATAGTTTATCGTCACAAGCGGTTTGTTTTTGGCGTGAATTGTAGTCTATTTCTCTTGGGAGCGACAATACAATACCATCTGGAGAGAATCTTGAAAAAGTGCGATATCCATGAACTAAGTTACACAAAAAATCTAATCTGCAAACTAAAGGAAAGCTTCTACGTTGATAATTGTGTGACAAGCATTAAAGATGAAGAATGTTTGAAAAAGTTCATCGAAGAGACTACTTTAGCCACGATGGACGGAAAGTTCGAGCTGAGGGGGTGAGAGAGGACACTTTACTCTGAAGACCTCAGTAACGACGTGCACGTCTTTGGTTTGAATTGGAATACTGGTCGAGATACGTTGTCCTTGAAGAATTGCCTTAGTAAGTTAAACGAAAATGAATTTGAGGCGGTAACTAAACGTTGCATACTCTCGGCAGCGCAACGAGTTTTTGACCCTATTGGATTTGTCTGCTCAGTTACACTGGTTCCAAAATTGCTGCTGCAACAGACTTGGGAAAGCTGTTTGAAATGGGATGATCCTGTAGATGAGAGTATTCAGGAAGAATTTCGTGCTTGGGTAAAGGATTTAAACTGCCTGGAACACATAGAAATCCCCAGGTGGATTAGAGCAGGATTTGGTGAAGGAAAAACCACTTCATTGCACGTGTTCTGCGATGCCAGTAACAAAGCGTACGCTTGTGTTATTTATTTACGAGTCGAATGCGACGGGGAAGTGCATGTACGACTGTTGGCAGCGAAAACCAGAGTAGCACCACTAAAGAAATTGACCATAACGCGATTGGAACTTATGAGTGCAACAATAGCAGCGAGATTATACGCTAATGTTGTTAAGAATCTGGAGGTAAAGTTTTCTAGCTATTTTTGGAGTGACTCGACTACTGTGCTCTCGTGGATCACAAGGGAACAGGAATGGGCACCTTTTGTATGGAACAGAGTTTCGGAAATACGCGGTCTCACTCAGGTTCTATCTTGGAGGTATGTTCTAGGGGTGCTAAATCCAGCCGACCTCCCTTCGCGAAACACCTGTTAAAGACGCGATGGTGAGAGGGTCCTCAATAGCTGCGCGACGAAGAAATAAATTGGCCCACATGTGATGTTGAAGGTGATGAACTGTTAATAAATGTAGAGAAGAGAATGTCCATCACAACCCTATTAAATGTAGAGTCAGATTTTTGGCATTTCCGTTATTTTTCGAGCTATGTTAAACTTCTAAGGATGATGGCATGGATAATTCGTTTTACAAAAAATTTTAAGAATGTCAGCTCAAAACGTATTGGTGGGTTAACCGCTGACAAATTAAACTACGCTGAACAATTAGTCTTTAAAATTGTTCAAGAGGAAGCGTTTATGGAAAACGATGACAAATTTAAGTCGTTAAATGTGAATCGTGATGTATTTGGTTTAGTTCGTCTGAGGTCTCGAATTTCTAATAGAGACGACCAAGAATATTTTTGTTTGCCAATAGTATTACCGTCCAATCATGTAGTGATTGATAAGTTGGTTTTTGAGGCTCATGTAAAATCTTGCCATATTGGTACTCAGGGTTTAATCAGTTTACTTCGAGAAAGATTTTGGATTTTAGGTGGAAGGCGATATATCAAACGAGTGATTTCAAAATGCGTATAGCGCAAAAGACACGTTGTTACGCCTTTTCAAGTTGATAGCCCACCTTTACCCGCAGATCGCGTGTGTGATGTCGTTGCTTTCCAGATAACTGGAGTGGACTTGGCGGGTCCCCTGTATGTGAAAACAGGCGGAAAGGTATGGGTGTGCCTGTTTACATGCGCGATATATAGAGCGGTGCATTTGGAACTGGTCACCTCGCTCTCGACGCCTTGTTTTATGCGTGCGTTACGTAGATTTGTAGCACGCAGAGGAAGGCCAAAAGTCATTTATAGCGACAACGGTACGAATTTTGTAGGCACTGATAATTTGTTGCGGAAAATTAACTGGACCGAAGTTGTTAAAGAGTCTGCTATCCAACGTATATCGTAAATTCAAATAATAAATTAGGAATAATAAACCACATAACTTTTCAACAAGGAGTAGAAACCCCAACCGCATTAGTACAAATTAAAGATAATTATGCCACAACGACAATATTAAACTCAAACGACTACCCCGTAGAACTGCCTTTAACAAATCCAATTAACGTAGAAGAATTAAACTTTAACGAGATGGAAATAGACGAGAACTTAAACAAAAATTATAACTCCGTAGAAAACGACGAAATGTTGTGAGAAAATTTAAGTAATATCCGATTTAACCGCGAGATAAATCCAGAGGAACAAAAAGCAATACAAAAATTATGTTTCGAATACCACGACATATTCCATTGCGAAGGAATACCCCTAACCTTTACAAATACAGTTAAGCACAACATTGAGCTAACAGACAACAAACCGATATTCACAAAAGCATACAGATTACCCCAGGCAAGTCAGGAAGAAGCTGACAGACAAGTAGCCGATCTATTAGATCAAGACATCATACAACACTCCAATTCACCATGGAGCAGCCCCGTATTAATAGTACCCAAAAAACTGGACGCATCAGGAAAACGAAAATACAGAATGATAATAGATTACCGCAAGTTAAACGAAAAAACGGTAGACGATAAATACCTGTTACGGAATATAACAGAAATTTTAGACAAGTTAGGCAAGTGCCAATATTTTTCGACGCTAGATTTAGCATCAGGATACCATCAGGTGGAAATGGAAGAAGGAGATACACAAAAAACAGCCTTTAGCACACCTAGGGGAGACTACGAATATAAACGGATGCCATTTGGACTAAAGAACACACCCGCAACTTTTCAACGAGTAATGGACAACATACTACAAGGAATACACAACGAAAAATGCTTTGTGTACCTAGATGATATAATAGTGAACTCAACATCATTCGTAGAGCATATAGAAAGATTACGAGAAGTGTTCGACATATTAAGAACAGCACAATTTAAAGTACAACTAGACAAGAGCGAATTTCTGCAGAAAGAAGTAGCTTTTTTAGGACACATAATAATACCCCAAGGAGTGTTGGAAAAAGGGCACTCTTTAATACACATTTTAGCACAAACGCTAAAAGAATTACTAAATGGTAAACCAGAAATTATTAACCCCAGTATACTGCTTTCAAGACTTAAACAAACAATGCCACAGTTTGCTGAATACAAACAACACGAGTCACATGAATTGCTACGACATCTATTAGAAGCAATACGTGAAGATTATTTAAGAAATTATCAAGCAGTTATTTTACAAAAACGGAACTAAATCCAAAAATAAATCGATCGTGTACTGAAAACTATAGAGAACGTATACAAATTTATGAACAGCAGAACTTTGAGCTATTATTACCCACTGAACAGGTATTTCGAGGCACATTAATTAGTACAATTCAGTGCCAAGATTGCAACCACGTTTCACATCGAGATGAACCCTTCCTTGATCTGAGCTTGCTAATATCAAAACAACAAATTTCTCCATTATTTTATCACAAAATAAAAGAATTTGACGAACAAAAATCATCACAACACCAAATAAAGAAAGAAAACCTTATAATTAAAAAATCTCACAGAAAACAACAAAAGTGCTCTAATCAAGTAGGATCTACTGACAACCAAACTGTCACCAGCCGAATTAAAAAATGTAAAGAAAGCAGTCCAAAGGGTGAATCTTACATTAAGAGAGAAGATACCATCGATAGAAATATATCCATATTTAACGACAACAAGAAAATACATAATGCCTGTGGAAATTCTTATAAATACCAACATGAAGAAACAGATGAAGAACATTATATAAACGATACATATAGAAATACTAGTGTCAAAATATCAATGTGAAAAACTGATTACTCCGTGCAACCTCGTTTAAACTAATTTACGGCTTGTGAGTTATTTACCGGAAATAATAAAATAGTCTGTGATTGGTGCACAGAGAGACAAGTTGGACCTGATAAAAAAACTGTTTATACCAATACCATTAAGCAAATTTTAATCAACATTCCATCTCCTGTATTGATTTTACATTTAAAAAGATTTCAAACCCTAAGATTTCGGTCAACAAAATTTAATGATCAAATATCATTCCATATATTACTGGATTTAACACCATTTTGCTTAAAAGAATGTCAAAACCTTCACGAGTTGAACTTTAATCAATCCAAACTATTATACACATTATACGGCGATATACCGCATAACGGTTCTATTCATCATGGGCACTATGTCGCATATGTAAAAGTAAGAATGACGTTAGATTAACGATAGTCACCGTTGGCATTTCCTACCTAAAAGTAAAAAGCATTTATTGTTTTCACAAAAAGTAATACTTACATTCCAATGGGAAAATGGTACTACATTAATGACTCAAAAATTTCAGAAGTGCCCGAAAAAAAAGTACTTGAGACACAGGCATATTTATTATTCTATGAACGAATATTGTAATGTTTTTACTTTAACTAATTGTATATGTATGTAATGTAGGTATCGGAAATTAATAAATAAACAAGAAATTTAGAAAGTAGTATAATGTATATTTCAATATAAAATTTGTCAACGGTTTATCTTGTATTGTGTAAAAACTAAATAATTCCAACGTAAGGTTCTTATGTGTTATTATCAAACCGTTCGAAGGTGCGAGGTAAAACCTATGAATTTACATTAAATATATGTGATTGTGAATATGAAGTTGTTGCGATAAGCAAAATATGAATATGGAATGGATTAAAAAACAACAAATTTACATCCTGTAATACTTCGTACAATATATATTGTTGGATAGCTTCTCTGAAATCCGGATCGCTACTTCGAACCCTACTGTTGGGTCGTCATAATGTTGTGAAATTTACTTCGGCCGCTCCGCTCTGACACCCCTACTATATGCCTATGAAACTAACAAAGAAGCTTACCTCGACTGCTAAATTTAATAACTCCTGCTCACTACCACCTCGCTGTCGTCTAAAAGAAAATCACTCCCTACAATCATACTCAAAATTACGCAACTCACAAAATACATCACACTCTATTTCACGAAATAAATATAACATTTTCAAAACTCGTTCCATTATGTACAATCGTATTACTTGGATTATTAACAATTCCTTTTTCAAAATGTAATTGGATTCGATAACCTCATCAAACAAATACCCTATTGGAGTAAGTGGGCTATTCTCATAACTGACGTTAACCCCTGTCTTAATATGAGCTCACAGTAGAACTCTTTAAACTTGAGTGCCAATTTACAGCACTGCGAAAATAAATTTAAATTTCCTTCACTTTGTACAACATAGCCTAGTTATCCTTACATTAATTATCCTTTTCTACCTAAACAAATTTCTATCTACATCTAAAATCCGATAAAATTTTTAGTTCATTAAATTCATAAAATATAATCACTCCAAAGTACAGAAAGTTATAAGAAACACAGCCAATAACCACCACAAAATGTTTTTATAAAATTTGTTACCTGGTAACCATTCTCCAACAGATATCAGCAAACCAGCCCTTGATGGAGATGCAGTCTCGTATGGCTCTAGACTATGTAATGACCCCCGAGTTAAATCCCATTCTTCTCGGCTCGCTGCTATCCAAATCTCTGCTTATATACAATAAACCAAATGTATCCAAACTTCCAAAATTTCGCATCATTCTTCGATTTATAAACAACTAATCAAAAATTGCTGCAATCACCACTAAATTCCAATTTTTAACAAATTTTGTACGTTCCAACATTCAAAATTGCAATAGTTAGTACTTACATACTTAACACACGCTTCGCTCTAAACTCTTTACTCATTTTCATATTTTTAATTAGTTGACTTATCATCACAACACACCGACTTGTGTGCCCTTACAATTAATTATATAAACTCACTTAATATATTCACTATTAGAAGTAACCTCGATGGCGAGAAAAGAAGTAAGAAAGCGTCACCCTCCTCTGAGGTGCTTATATAGAAAGATCATGTACCCACCTGTTTCTAATTTCGCACGTAAAGTTACAACCGACAACAATCATTCCAAGTAAAACGCCAACCGTCCGCTTGTTTTCCCGAAATTACTGCTTTCTTTGAACTACGATGTACAAACACCTAAAATTACTTGGAACATCTTCGAAAATTACCAACCGTCCGACCTTTTCAGCAAAAACTGGCATCAACGGAAATCGATTCTAAGTACATTCGCACCTCCTTAACCAAACCAAACATATTTCTTTTCTCTTTCTTCTATTTATTGCGTTTTCTCATTTATGCTCTCTTCTTACGAACTCCCAGTTGGATATCTTCCGTACCTAATTTTAAAACTGTTACGCGTCTATTTGAAACATCAAATTATATCGCGCAATTTTTCTCCATGTTTTCAATTGATACAAACATTTTCCGTCTTACTCTATCTACAGGCTATAAAACCACCTTTGTTCCTGTGCTTATTACGAAGTCTAACCGATATTTACTTTTAGATCCCTGTCTTTCATATACTTGATTAAAATCCGTTTTTATCTGTGATATCGATCAATGTCTGCTTGTAGCGTTCGTTTATATTCTTAGAACTTATTGATTTATTACCCTACCCAAAAAAGCTCGTGTTTAAAATGTTATATTGAAACGTTTCTAGTTTGTCTTAAAAATATCGATCCTATGCTAATAAATATGCAAAGCTTTTACACCTTTGTATACTATCTTAAATGAAAGCGATATTTTCACTTTGTTTTTTTTTCGCGGCGGCGCTGACCTAACCTATCAATTTTTCCTGCTATCTAACCTAAGTTCACATAAGGCAAACCGACCTAACCTAACTCCAGACAACACTAGCTAACCTAACTCCTAACAAGCTCAACTAACCTAACCTAACGGCGTATATTGCCGAAGATACCCGAATATGTCGGACACTGCCATATCGCTTACATTCTCTTGATTAGGAACAGTTTTTGCTATCCGCCCTATATCGGATTTAATCCGTCCTAAAGACAATTTCACCCTATAATATAGCTGAAACGGTAAACATAAACGTGTCCAAAGTGATTAACGTTCCCCAACTTCTTGCGAATAAAGTGAAACCAACAAATGAGCCATTTGGATTGTGCCTGCTGGCAGAAAATATGTGCAACAATAATCTGGTGACTAATATTGGTAATATTTGTTAGGTCGAAGGCGAACATATGCTGACTGGTGGACTACGCACACTAATTACAGAACTATTTTGCGGCAATATAATGTTGGTTAAAGTTTGCGATCTTTCTGACGCCGAGCAAACACCTGCAAACAAAATGATATTTATCCTAAAAAAGAAATTTGTGGTGCATTCAACAATTATCTACGAGGAAAGTTCGACCGATTGTTTCTGCTAGGCATGGCGTTCAAGCTAAGTTTCCGTTTTCTCTGGAAAGCACTAACAAGATGGAACAAGTGTATAATTAAAAGACTGTTTAACCTTTTTGGAAGATAGTAAGTTACACTTCCTAAAGGCGTCAATGTACTCGGTACTACTTGCCAAAATGTGGAGATAAGCTATAAATTAGCTGCTGTTTAGTGCATAATAACCTACTACAGTCGTGTATTGGGGAAATGGTAATACAAAAAAATTGACGGGCTTGCAAATTAAGTTGTCCGAAAAACCAGAAGAAAGGGAAAAATTGATAAAGTATGTGCTTTCGGCTTTTAGTTTTAACTATTTACCTGTAATTATTTGGAGATAGTAGAGGAGGAAGACAGTCAATCTTACACAAGTGATACATTAAGGCAGGTACTACATATTTTACACAATCTGCAATACCATATTCTACAATTCCAAAACAAATAGTCATTTCGGAATTGGGGTTGATAGATACGCCTAACATTTGTCCAGAGGTTGTACGACAACGCGTAAATATTGGCAGTAAACTCTATTCGTTTACGCTAAAGGAAATTGTCCCATTATGCACGCCATACGCTGTAAGTAGAATAAAAGGACAGTTGGAATTACAGGAAATGGATGCAAAAACGCGAAAGTTGGACTACATGGAAAACACTGCGACAATACGCGAACAATACAAAGATGTGTTAGACAAAGAACATCTTATTAGAGAAAATGAGGAAGAATTAAAAGTTTATTTTATGTGCCGATGGACTGACTTAGATATATCCGGGTTCTACAGACTGTATGCATTTGTGGTTAGTAAGAAAGACTCTTTAGTTATGTAGGCGTCCTTTGGAAAAGGATGGTACTAATTCCGTATACCTTTTAAAAGATTATTCTAAAAACGTATTTATCAAAATGGCAGATAACCTAGACGAACTAAAGAATGAGGGTTTCGTAACCTTGGCGTACACCACACGCAAAGGGGTTCCGCTAAAAATTGTATATTTGCCTAGTAAAAAAACTTTCGGATTATTTAAAACCGAGGGCCTTACAACCTATAACGACTATACACTCCTAAAAGTGGTGGACATGCAACTACCCCAGGCAGCACACCCACGTCTTTTTGACGTGATTTAATGGTACCTTTTGGTCACTGACGTCATATGACCAACTATTGTAGATCATCTTGACGTCAATATTATGCCCAAAATTTAACGTCATTAACATGACGTCAATATGGCGTGACTTTGAACATGTAATTTTTTTAGCAACAGTTTATATTTTTTTTTTATGCAACACATTAACATTTCTGATCAATTCACTGTTTAATAAATCATTTTAAAACAATATTAGTAATTTTGTTATACAACCAAATTCCTCATCGTTATTTCGTCAGCTAGTGACCAACTATGTAAGTCTGTTTGGCGTCAGTTTAATCACTAAAAATTTAACGTCATAACGACCTTCTTCATTAACTTTAACAGTTTCGCAAAAAACACTTCTTAGCGGTTATCTCAAGTGCCTGCCTATTTGCCGATTTGCTGGGCTCAGAAATACCTAGCACATCCAATTCCCACAAATTACTAATGGCGGTATCTCCTACAAAAAGATTTACGGCAAAAAGAGACATAGCATTCTCCAATAGATTTACGGGTGTCTTTCCCATTAAAGTCCATCGCAAGAGCGTCTCCATCGCTACAAGCCCACTTTTCAAAACATAACGACGACTAGTATAAAGCGATCCTTCGACATCAGACCCAATTAGCAGCTCAATATCCTTAGATAGGCTAGTGTCGATTAACTTTACCCCTAAGTCCTCAAGTTCTTTAGTCCATTCACCGTGCAAGACAGGTGAAACATGGGCACATATTTTTGTCTGATCATAAACTTTTACATCGCAGGACTAGTTATTCTGCGCCACTTTAAGGTCATAGCAACCGTGCATATGTTCAGCCATAGCTCCTCTAAACAGACAATGCATAATTTTTTGTCTTCGTTTGGGCATAAGACCTAATTCTCGTACTGTGGATTCTAAAACATAAGACCTGTGAGAGCCTGTGTCGATTAATGCGCGCACTTCTCGTGACCTATTTTTGCCAATTAACCACACTTTTAGAGTTTGTAAAAACACATGCGTATTGGTAAAATTTGCTGCACTTACATCCTGTGTGCCACGATCTTCCTGTTTGCACACCTTTGTCGTAGTTTCTGTTTCTTGATTTGCTCTACTTTCGGGACACAATAATGTAACATGACGTTTGCAGCACACTAAACTTCTAATACGCTTATTACATTTCTTAGCTAAATGTCCCATCTTTAGACAACTAAAACAGGCCTTCTTTTCGACAATCAATTGCCTTTTCTTTTCTAATGGAAAAGTTCTAGCTTTGACACAGTTAGAACTGTCATGAGAATAATCACAGAAAATACATTTGACGGTTTCGCTATTGTTTATCAAATCAGCGGCCGTCGATAAACCAGATTCAAACTTAGACTTCCTTTTCGTATTTTCCCCAAAATCATTCTGACTAGGGGTCTTTGTATTGCGTAAACCCTCTAACGCTAAATAAATGCGCTGTTTATTTTCGCTCGTAGAAACTGCATCAATGTTTTCATACGAGCTTCTAAAGAAATGCTAGCACCTCGCTCAACATTCTCGATACATAAACTTAAAGTACTTCGTTGCCATACACGTAATAACTCTTCTGGCAAGCACGATTCTACAAGCGGGAAAAGCATAGCTGAATACTTATCGGAGGTTATGCCCAACACTTCAAGAGCTCGGAGCTGCGTTTCTAAACTATCATACAAACAAGAAACGTTCACTTTTCCTCTTGAAGCCGCGTTATTTAGAACCAACTTTAAAAGCTCTCGCACGTAAACTTCAATGTGTAGTTCTTCTCTACCAAAACGTGCTTTCATGCAGTCTATGATTTGCGTGTAGTTATTTCCTGTGTCTGGAAAACTGTTTACGAGTTACCTGGCTCCGCTTCCTGGTACTGTTGCTTGAACCAAATAATCTACTTTATCCGCAGCATCAATATCCGGGTCATCATGAATCTTTCTGAACTGTTCCCAGAACGGAAGCCATTCTCGAATACTGCCATCATATTGTTTGAACTGTAAAACTGGAAGCTTAAACCTACGTCTGCCAGAAATGGTGGTTAGGTCTGACAAATCATTCAATGTTTCCCTTTTTTGGTTTTTGTTCAACAGTTTTTCGCATCGTAGATTTAATGTTTGATACCGTTTTGAGTACGCATCACTGCCCTCCTTGTCAGAAAGCAAGTGGTCTTTGCTTACTGCAGTATCGGCCACAAGCGCGTTAAATATTTCGGAACTAATAACACTAAGTTCATCGAATTTATCTTTCAGCATATTCATACACACTTGAACTTTTACTATGTCATTCACGGGCTGCGATAAAAGTGACTCCAACTCCGTGGCACATCTTGTAACAGATCCACGAATCACTTTGCGCAACCTCTTTGCGCTTTCCAAATCCATAAGGCAACCAAAATAACCCAATTACTTGTATACTAATTTTACTGTGTTCTATACCCACGCTGTCCTGTCACGGTCGCCAAAATATTATGTGGGCTCTCGTTTCTCTAGACTACCCGTATAAGTAAAGAACCCTGTTCGGTGGGTGTACTAGGGTTGGGTTATTATTAAAGATTAAAGTAAACGCTTTTTCATTTATTTCGAATATGGAACAACAACTGACAAATCAATCAATCATTAAAAAACACAAAAAAAACTGTTTTTTTCAAGGTAATTTGATTCCGGTTACAACAATTACAATCAAAATAATGTTACGATTCCTGTTAGAACTTTAAATAACGAGCCATTACGATCAGAAATACAATTTTGGAAAATGCTGCTTGCTCAAGCAAACTGATGATAAATATTCTATTGCCGAAATGAAAAACCTTTCACTAAAATAAACGCACCAATAACGATTTGGATATCGACTTCAATTCTTAGGAGCACCTATGAAACCACTTCAGGTTAGAGATTTTGATGACTTATTTTTAAAACTGTTTTATATCAAATATTTTGGATATGATTTAGTTTTGAACTGTTTTGTCTCAATAATAATTTAAAGTGTAAGAGCCGACAAATTGGGGTTTCTTGTGTAAATTTATGAAAAGCATAAACATCTTGAAACGTTTCAATAGGTCTTTAAAGGTAATAAAAAAGTCTCGTTTTGCTGGCTTGATTTTCTAAAAATTTGACAGATGTATATGATTTAAAAAGAGAGAAGATATTTAAAAGGGTTGTAAATATTCAATCATTATACTGTGTATCGTAGAAGTGCTTTATTTAATTGAATCAGCTAGTCGAGGCAAAAGAAAAATATAAGTTAACATTTTCACAAGTGCTTGAGTGGTATAAGGGTAATATCACAGCATTTTATAGTCTGCCCAAGTCGTGGGGCGAGTTAACACAGCATTTAATGTACGCCCAAGCCGTGGGGCGAGTTAACACAGCATTTTTATTGCACCCAATCGTAGAGGCCTGAGAGTATAACACAGCAATATATATATATATATATATATATATATATTACTCATATTTAGACCAGGGTAGAAAATTAAATAATCACATCAAATAATTTTAATCACCGTGTAGAAGCTTTTGGAAAAGGTACGCGTTATTAAAAAAAACCGTGAAGCATAAAAATTCATTCGTTTTATTAAAAATAAGAGATTTAAATTATTTATAAGACGCTTTATAGAAAAGGAAGCAGTATTAGAAAACTTTACGTGTAATTTAAGTATTCCTAGTAAAGAAACAAAGACAAATTACGTGCAAAATTTATATTAATTAACTCTATTTTAAGTAACCGGTATTAAAAAAAATGTACTGATAATAATTGAATATTTAGTTAGGATTCACTAAAATTTAAAGGGTATTAATTTTAATTGAAGTTAATTGAACCGTTAGTAACATATAATATCTATAAAAACTTGTAAAAACCCAATAAAATGCAAATCGTAGAGGGGTTAGTTAGAAGTAGGATGTTTAAACACCTGCGTATTTTTAAAAAAGCTCATTCTGCGTAAATGTTGCAGATAATTAATGGTTACAAAGAATCTTGGAGAAACCGTGGCTTAATATTCACGGGAAGGCGCGATACGGGGTTATTTAACCCAGATAACAGTCCATGTGGACTGAAATAATCGATAGTAAGGAATATCAATTTGCACCACCAAGAACAGGTTAGAGAAGGAAAGATAATGTGCGTAAGACAAAGACACTAATAATTAAAGGCGTGATATGAGCAACGTCACGAGGGTCACGATTGGTTGAAAATAAGATACACATATGAGAGGTAGAAACAACAATTTCTGTACAAAATTTAATTAGTTATTCTCGGACATGTTTGCGTGCCGTGTGAGAATTTCTGAGATTTAACTGGGGCGAGTGCAAAATTCGTAAAAATCGCATGCCGGGCTGCGGAATGGGAACATAGCAGGCGAAATTCTTTAGAATTGTCCGTTTTGGAGACTCGACCGACAGACAGGCTAACCTCTATATATATCCAGGGGAATATGAACAAGCTCTCTTAGATCTTCGACTTGATTGAACGCGTTAAACAGTGCTTTTTAGTTTTCCGGTTTTAATATTAAATAATTTAAACAGTTTGCTCGAATATTATGTGATTTAAAACAGCTTGTTCTTTACGTGCTACAATGAATGTACGTTTGTGCACTTAGAAAAGAGGATACAAGGTAATAAAGTTTAGTATCACTGTACCAATTGGTAAAAATTTACAACGACAAATAAATACACAAAAGTATGCAGTTTTGGCGTATATTGGTGAACGAAGTATGAAGTTCTTTGTTATTTTTCGGGGGTATTAATACTTAAATGGTGCATAAACGTGTCTGGATCCACAAAACAAGGTTCAGATATACACAGATTAGTTCCGGAAAAGCCCTGAAACAACTTTAAATAAATGGTGATGGAGAAAATTTTTAAAGCGTTGAGAATCAGAAGCCATAAATATAACCCAGTTGGAATGGTGTAATTAACAAAGGGACGATGTACATGGAAGCTACGAGTGCAGTAACCTTCAGGTAAATTATACTATTTTGTTCGAACTTTGATATTTTGGTGTGTGTTGAATAACTTTATAATTTGTTTATTTAAAATGGACAGTAGTGAAATTGTACTAACAATAATATTTTAATTTTAAGGTGAAATTTGCTTGCTTAAGTAGAAAGGGGTATTTAGTATTGATGTTCTGGATTATGATGAAAATTTAGGGTATGTCTTTGAGCTCAATTAGACGAACCTGGTTAATTAACGTAAAGGGGTGGTAGATGCTCTCTTTGTACTCTGCATATATTGTTATAGTAATTAGTAGGCATCCTACAAGGACTTTAATTCTGGATGCACTTGAAAATGATAACAAATTTAATCTTGAAAATTTTTGATATTAAAATTTATGCTGAATTTTAATTTTGAAATTTTAATGTATTGTGAATATTGTTGTAAATAGAGTTAACGTTGATGTGTGTGATAGGAATGTGTTTGTTTTTTTTTATGATTGAGGATGAAAGTTATCTAGAGGAGCAGCCGAGGCGATTAACAGAAGAAAGTCAATGGACCAACACAGTTAAGGTAATGAATAGCTTTTTGTAGGTTTCACAGCATTCTTTGGCGACCAATTCGTGAGGCTCGATTCTAATTAAAGAGGTCACACAGCATCTTGGCGACCCAAAAGTGAGGCTCGAGTTCCAAATAAAATTTTTGTGATTTTATTCCAGGAAACTGGCGATCTGAGAGAGAGAGTTTCTGTTTGTGTATAAATTTAAGAGTAGTTAGAGTGTGTGTGAGTGATTTGAACGTATGCAGAGAAAAGAGTGGTTAAGGAGTCAAGGAGTGGAAATTGGAAGTGACGATAGTGCATTGTGTGGGAAAAAATTCGAAGATGGAAGAAGCTGGAGGCAGTAGAGATCAGTCGAGGACGGAATCAGGGGATCAAGGAAATGAGTTAATGATGAGAATGTTAGAGGAAATGCGATTAGCTAGGGAAGAATCCAACAGAAAATTAGAACTGCTAAGCGATGAATCTAATAGAGCTAGGGAGGAGTCCAACCAAAAATTAGAGCAGATAAGCGGGAAAATTGAACAAAATACTAAAGAATTTACAGAATTTAAAGATAGTCTTACCGTGAAACTGGGGGAAGTAGAAAATAGGGTGGAACAAAATGAGCGTGATATTACAGGTCTTCGACAGGAAATGGGACATTTAAGGTCCGAAGTACGCATTTTTTGTGAAGAAGAAATTAATATAAAAATGACTGAAGTGACAGACTCATGTAGGGATCAGTTAGGCAGGGTAGAACGCGAAGTTAGTAGTATCAAATACAACATGTCAAATTTAACGGGGGATGGTCCCAGATTTTCTACAGGTGGAGTATCATTGGACCAACACATGAAGTTTTATGGCGATAACAGGGTAAATCCACAAATTTTTATTAATAGTGTAAGAAATCTAGTGGGAAATTTATTTGACGAACAGACTAAACTGAATACGATAAAAGCTTTATTGAAAGACAACGCGGAAGCATGGTACAATTTAGTAGGACAGGACATAGACACCTACACGGAGTTTGAAGACAGATTTTTAAAGCACTACCACAGACAAGACCAGGTACGAGACGACTTAATCACAGGGAAATTTAAGGGAGAATTTTCAGGAAGTAGGGAGCAATATGCTATACGCAAGTATAGCATAGCAAAGCAACTGAACCCACCACTGACGGACCGACAAATTATTAAGTATTTATCACGACACTTCGAGGTAGAAGTAAGACAACACGTAGCACTACAGAACATAGTGGACAGAGAAATATTTTTAGAATACCTGCAGAGGTACGACGACGTAAGTAGTGGACGACCTCGGGATAATAGGGAAAGACAGATCAACACAGTTAGGTTTGACAATAGACGTGACAACTATGCTAGAAGGGGGAATAATTACGGATACCAGCGACGGAATTGGGAACAGCGACGACCGTACGTTAGAGGTAATAGTTTAGGAAGGGGACCTGCACCGAGACCGGAACCGACCAGAAGGAATAGTTCACCGGACATGAGGGGGACTGCTAATACAGACACGGAACGAGTGGAAACGCCTAGGACATACGCTGAGGTGACGGCTAGACCAGGACCGAGTAGGGAAAACAGACCTGGACAGGATTTTTAGAACGCGACAGACCACTAGATTTCAGTGTAAATGTATATGAACACCCACGTGAATTTTTCAAAATTGAGGAGGAAGTAGAGTCAGAAACTAAGGAAAAATTATGTTTGCCAATTATTAATTTAGAAATTTTTGAAAATAATGTAGAAGTATTACTTGATATAGGGGCAGAGGCGAGTTTAATATCGGAGGAATTCGTCAGCAAAATTAGGGATAAGGTTTGTGATAGAATTATGCCTATAAAGCGTAGCCATTTAGTAGCTCCAAATAAAAAGAAGTTTGCTGTAGTAAATAGTGTTGTGGTGCTTAGGATAGATATAGGAGATTTAAGCTGTGAACAGGAGTTTGTAATTGTACCTGGACTGAAGTTTCAGAGCATTTTAGGTGTTGACTGTATGATGAAGTTAGGGGTTTTGATAGATATGGAAAGGAAGGTAGTAAGGATTAAGGATAGGGTACTGCCATGGAAGGGCAGTTATGAAGTCACAGAGGATGACACGGGGTTTAGTATTAATGTAATAGAGGTAGAGGATGATGAAGTTAAACAGATCAACACAATAAGATGTCCAGAGGATAGGATAGTAGAGGGTCAAGCTTTACTACAAAAACATGCAGAATTAGTGGCGGTAGAAGCAACAGCAGCAGATCGGGAGCAGGTGAAGGCAGAATTATTTGTGATGAGGTTAAGTGGCAAGTTTGTTTTTAATAAAGTAGATTTAAGGAATTCATTCTGGCGGATTCCATTACACAAGCATTCTAGAAGGTACATAGGAGTTTCCGTAGAGGGAAAAATCGATAATTTTAAAGTATTATCGTTTGGTTTGTCGGCAGAAATGAAAAAAATAGTACATGAGAAACAGACAAGTGTAGGGACTGAAGAAGGAGCAGTATTTAAGAGTAAGGATAATAAGTTTATTGTATGTGAGATAACAGGGATGATAAGTATAGATATAGAAGGGGGAGAAATAGGGATGAAGAGTATTAGGTTGGTGAGAAGAAAGACGTGGAGGATCAAGAAGAGAGTTAGATTTAAATAACTTGATGAACAAAGGATAGAGATAGGTGAATTGTAGTATAGATATAGGAATAGAAATAGGATAGGATAGAATAGGTGTATATAGAAGAGTAGAAGTAGGTGTGTATAGAAAATAAAGCTAGGTATAGGATAAATATGGGAGATAATTAGAAATAGGTTTAGGATGAGAATAAAGAGTAAAAGTAGGAAGAAAAGAAGATAGGTTAAGTATAGATATTTCATATAAGATTAGTGGAGAGTTAGGAATAGAGTAAGGGTAGGATAGGTATATAGGATTAAGTAGGGGGAAGTAAAGTATAGTGAAGATTAATTAAAAGTTAGGAATAGGATAGGTATATAGGATATATTTATAGGATTAGATGGATAAGTAGGATGAAGTTAGGGATAATTTCAGTTTAGAGAATTAGGTGAGAGTTAGGAATAAGATAGGGATATAGGACAGGTGTAAATATTTTTTTGATTGGATAAGGTAGGTAAGTTAGATAGATAAGGGTAGAGAGAGATAGGCATTTTTTTTTGTAAATTTTGTTTGCGGTTTAAATATTTTATATTTGAATTCAAATAAGTGGGATTATTTGTATTCAAATAGGGGGAAAATACTCATATTTAGACCAGGGTAGAAAATTAAATAATCACATCAAATAATTTTAATCACCGTGGAGAAGCTTTTGGAAAAGGTACGCGTTATTAAAAAAAACCGTGAAGCATAAAAATTCATTCGTTTTATTAAAAATAAGAGATTTAAATTATTTATAAGACGCTTTATAGAAAAGGAAGCAGTATTAGAAAACTTTACGTGTAATTTAAGTATTCCTAGTAAAGAAACAAAGACAAATTACATGCAAAATTTATATTAATTAACTCTATTTTAAGTAACCGGTATTAAAAAAAATGTACTGATAATAATTGAATATTTAGTTAGGATTCACTAAAATTTAAAGGGTATTAATTTTAATTGAAGTTAATTGAACCGTTAGTAACATATAATATTTATAAAAACTTGTAAATACCCAATAAAATGCAAATCGTAGAGGGGTTAGTTAGAAGTAGGATGTTTAAACACCTGCGTATTTTTAAAAAAGCTCATTCTGCGTAAATGTTGCAGATAATTAATGGTTACAAAGAATCTTGGAGAAACCGTGGCTTAATATTCACGGGAAGGCGCGATACGGGGTTATTTAACCCAGATAACAGTCCATGTGGACAGAAATAATCGATAGTAAGGAATATCAATTTGCACCACTAAGAACAGGTTAGAGAAGGAAAGATAATGTGCGTAAGACAAAGACGCTAATAATTAAAGGCGTGATATGAGCAACGTCACGAGGGTCACGATTGGTTGAAAATAAGATACACATATGAGAGGTAGAAACAACAATTTCTGTACAAAATTTAATTAGTTATTCTCGGACATGTTTGCGTGCCGTGTGAAATTTCTGAGATTTAACTGGGGCGAGTGCAAAATTCGTAAAATCGCATGCCGGGCTGCGGAATGGGAACATAGCAGGCGAAATTCTTTAGAATTGTCCGTTTTGGAGACTCGACCGACAGACAGGCTAACCTCTATATATATCCAGGGGAATATGAACAAGCTCTCTTAGATCTTCGACTTGATTGAACGCGTTAAACAGTGCTTTTAGTTTTCCGGTTTTAATATTAAATAATTTAAACAGTTTGCTCGAATATTATGTGATTTAAAACAGCTTGTTCTTGACGTGCTACAATGAATGTACGTTTGTGCACTTAGAAAAGAGGATACAAGGTAATAAAGTTTAGTATCACTGTACCAATTGGTAAAAATTTACAACGACAAATAAATACACAAAAGTATGCAGTTTTGGCGTATATTGGTGAACGAAGTATGAAGTTCTTTGTTATTTTTCGGGGGTATTAATACTTAAATGGTGCATAAACGTGTCTGGATCCACAAAACAAGGTTCAAATATACACAGATTAGTTCCGGAAAAGCCCTGAAACAACTTTAAATAAATGGTGATGGAGAAAATTTTTAAAGCGTTGAGAATCAGAAGCCATAAATATAACCCAGTTGGAATGGTGTAATTAACAAAGGGACGATGTACATGGAAGCTACGAGTGCAGTAACCTTCAGGTAAATTATACTATTTTGTTCGAACTTTGATATTTTGGTGTGTGTTGAATAACTTTATAATTTGTTTATTTAAAATGGACAGTAGTGAAATTGTACTAACAATAATATTTTAATTTTAAGGTGAAATTTGCTTGCTTAAGTAGAAAGGGGTATTTAGTATTGATGTTCTGGATTATGATGAAAATTTAGGGTATGTCTTTGAGCTCAATTAGACGAACCTGGTTAATTAACGTAAAGGGGTGGTAGATGCTCTCTTTGTACTCTGCATATATTGTTATAGTAATTAGTAGGCATCCTACAAGGACTTTAATTCTGGATGCACTTGAAAATGATAACAAATTTAATCTTGAAAATTTTTGATATTAAAATTTATGCTGAATTTTAATTTTGAAATTTTAATGTATTGTGAATATTGTTGTAAATAGAGTTAACGTTGATGTGTGTGATAGGAATGTGTTTGTTTTTTTTATGATTGAGGATGAAAGTTATCTAGAGGAGCAGCCGAGGCGATTAACAGAAGAAAGTCAATGGACCAACACAGTTAAGGTAATGAATAGCTTTTTGTAGGTTTCACAGCATTCTTTGGCGACCAATTCGTGAGGCTCGATTCGAAAAGCGTAGTTCACGGATTTTGTAGGTTTCACAGCATTCTTTGGCGCCCAATTCGTGAGGCTCGATTCTAATTAAAGAGGCCACACAGCAATATATATATATATATATATATATATATATATATATGTAAACAAATAGAAATATTAGAAATGCGCTAAGTGATGTGCAACATTGTAAACCAAGGACAATTTTATTCAGTTTGTTAGCGTTCATGGGAACGAAAATGCTACTTTGTAGCACAGACGATAAGTTACACTGCAGATGTTAGGTCACAGGCGGTCGCAGACGGGCAAGTACCAAGATTACCTAGAAAGTAAACTCGCAACAATGTAATTATGAATAGAATTAAGTGTAAGCAGACATTGAGTCTGCAAGTTCCCACAGCCATGCGAGGGGGTAGGGATATTATAAAAAGCCCGGAAGCCCCAGTTGACGACAGTCAATCTATCGTTAAACTTTAACATTGCAGTTCAATAGATTACTCATTTTTGTACAATTAATTTAGTATTTCGGACTTAGAATAATTTTAATTCAAGTTTGTCAAAATTCCAATTAATTTCTATATAATTAAAAATAAATTGTTAAGAAGTATGGAAATGGTTTTTTAAAAAGGCCGCTCCTAAGCCACGAACCTTAACTCGCGTAAATATTGGCAGTAAACTCTATCTGTTTACGCTAAAGAAAATTGCTCCATTATGCACGTCATACGCTGTAAGTGGAAGAAAAAGACTGAAATTAGAGGAAATGGATGCAAATAGGCGAAAGTTGGACTACATGGAAAACACTGCGACAATACGCAAACAATACAAAGATGTGTTAGACAAAGAACATCTTGTATGCATCTGTATGCATTTGTGGTTAGTAAGAAAGACTCTTTTAGTTATGTAAGCGTCCTTGCGGAAAAGGATGGTATTAAATACGTATACTTTGTAATAAGTTATTCTAAAAACGTATTTATCAAAATGGCAGATAACATAGACACTAAAGAATGCGGATTTTGTAACCTTGGCGTACACCACACGCAAAGGGTTGCGCTAAAAGTTGTATATTTGCCTAGTAAAGAATCTTTTGGATTATTTAAAACCGAGGCTCTTACAACCTATAACGACCATATATTCCCAAAAGTGGGAGACATGCAGCTACGCAGCAGTGAGTGAGAGAATAAAGATTCCCGCCAATGCCGACAAGAAGAAGTCTATCAAGCTAACAAGATACGCATGCAGGATATAGTGGGAGAGCCGCGACTAAAAGATTGTCACAAACTAGAAGAATTACACGAAGGAATGGATCTTGTTGCTAGTGAAATCAAAGACTTTATATAAAGAGACAAACTTCAGTACATTTTACAATTCGAAAACGTAGACGGTCTCTATGTATCAAACTATTAGCTAGAAAAGGAGATAGAGGACTTGGGTGTCGATTTAAATTTTAAGCTCCGAATAAAAGTAGATAAAATTAAAACTACTCCAAACAAACGTAAAGAAAGGACTGTTTTCTGTGAATAACTTTGTATTAAAATTAATTTTAAATGGCTCCATGCTTGGTATTAAATATTTTTAAATTTTGTTATGTATAATGACAGAATAAAAGTTTTAGAATAGTATTACATTGCTCTTTATTTATAAAAGGCTATAACGTCACCACGACTTTGGACAAGTAGCCCGAACTAGGAAACCGAGAGCTTAACGAAGTGGTTTTACCTATATAAGAATATATATATATATATATATATATATATATATATATATATATATAAATATATATTTAATATATAAGAATAGATGTTAGTGTGCACTGTATATTTATAATTATATAAAATTGTTTTAAAGGAATGTGTACTACTTTTTTTTGCTTACACCAATTTTATAAATCGAGTTAGCCTAAAGTTAAATTAATGGTAGATTTGGACTTAAAAAAAAATTAAATCGGTATTACCATACTCGATTAAAAACTGTTTATAGATAAAAAAGTTATACAATTGGGGGTTGTAACTCGCTAAGGGTTGATATTAAGATAAAAATTAAAAAAGTAGGAATACAAACGTCGTGCGGTGCCGATAGGCGCCGAAAGGTTCTCGAAAAGTTTAAGGATTAGGTTGCCGATTTTTTAGGGAAGGGATGGTGAGGGTATCCGAGCAAGAATAGGAACAAGGATGGGAGCAATAAGAGAGCAAGGAGGAAATCCCTTCTTTGGTATGGTTAAGAATATTGAAGCGGGTTACTACTACCGTGTTGCTCTAATTTAAGTAATAACAAGTGTTTTTATTACTCACTGTTCACAAGTCTAATTAACAGTATATGCCTTATTTATAGATGTTTTCAGTCCAATTAACAATGAAGCACTATCACACTAATGAATTTACAAGTACTAATATCTTCTTAACTAACTTCTTTACCAGAGGTCCATTAATAACACTAACACAACTAGTATTTATTACACTTCTATTTATTTATGTATACTACAAGCTGGATGTACATTAGACACAGCATATAACATTTATGTATACTCTTGAACTTCCAAAAGCTCAACTGTAGTAGTATACTTTTCAACAATATAGTTTATATTAGACATTCTAGTATAGACTAACTTCTTGCATTTATTAGCGGTCTTATATATATATATATATATATATATATATGAATTAAAAAAGATGACTCATCCTCCAGTAATTGCTAGACGACGTTTTGTGTGTTTGATAGGTTGCCTACTAGTAGCTCGCAACACTGTCCCCTCTTTAAAACCGTTACCTCTCGTAACTGTAAATACAATTTGACGCCAATTCGATGACTGATGACGGTATCGGCAGCTATCTCCTCTGGTGCATTTACCACGTCGTTGGAAGTAACAGTCAACACTCGTTTCTTGGTCATGGTAGGCAACCGGTTGATAACAACAAACAAGGACTTGGACGTTGGTTCCCTGGAAAACTACTTTTAGCATATTTCGGACTATCCTCCAATCTAAGCGATCCAGTACACAGCCTAGTCTGGGCACCGCTAGTCTCGTTACTCTATTTTCCATCATCTGCGCCTTAAGATTTAGCAAAGCCTCCCATAGATGTCCATAACTAGGTCTCTGCCATAAAGAATTTTTTGTGACCAGATAGTAAACATAGCGATTTTTATCCTGAAGAACCAAAGCTTTTCCTACAGTTGGCTGCTGTTGTACTAATTCATCCACACATACACACTTTTTCTTGAAAACAACTATTCCCCTTGACATTTCCAAATCTTGAGCTACACAATGTGCAAGGGAATACTCTTCTGGTGCTCTAAACAGATCTTGTTGTTTTTCAACAACAACGCCAAATCTCGCTTTAGCGAAACCACCATACGCCGCCATAAAGCTCTCAAAATCTACATTTGGCTCATGATTAATAACTTGTCAAACACCATTCTCATTATTCGAGCCTTCTTGGTTGTTGCCAGCGTAGGATGTTAAACGGTCAAAGCGTACCACTTTCGGTTTACCACGGGGAGATCTTCTGATCCGGTACACTACATCATTAATCCTTTTTATCACTTCGTACGGGTCTTCACATTGTCTTTGTAATTTTGGCGACAACCCACGTTTTCTTTGTGGATTATACAACCACACTAAATCTCCAGGTTGATAACCACCTTCTTGTGCTCTCGTTGTCGTATTGTGATTTCATTCAATCGTTTGCTGCCTGGATATTCTTTCGGACGTTTTCGTGAATGCTATTTGATCTCTCACGAAGCTTACTAACGTAATCTTCACCTGCGATCTCTTCTCCAGGTTTAAATCCAAACTAAAGATCACATGGTAGCCGCAATTCACATTCTAGCATTACGAAAGCGGGTGAGTATCCTGTGCTGTAATGTACCGAAGATCGGTACGCCAGTAGGAACAAATGTAAATATTGGTCCCAGTCTCGTTGATGTTCAGAGACAACTTTGGCCAGGTACTTTCCTAACGCCGTGTTCATTCTTTCAACCATTCCATCCGATTGGAGATAAAGTGGCGCGGTTCTAGTCTTCCTGATTGCAAGATACTTGCAGACGTTTTGAAACAACGCTGATTCGAAGTTCCGACCTTAATCTGATTTAGGAAATGGACCAGCGATATCAGTGGCTACCCTCTCAAAAGGATTACCCACCTGATACTGTCTCATTGGGGCTTTCCATTTGTGACCGGGCCATTTGCAGAGCCACACAACTCACATTTCCGGCACCAGTCCTTCACATCCTCTTTGCAGCTCACCCAAAAGAATCTTTCTCTCACTCTTTTGAAAGTTCTCTTCACGCCAAAGTGCCTTCCGGAAATACCATCGTGCAAGTGCTGCAACACTTCCGGCACTCTGCTTCTCGGAACTATCACTTGAAGTCGTCGTTTCAAGATTCTATTTTCAATCACCAAAGAGTCCCACTGCGCCCAGTATGCTTTCAGGCTCCTACTTGAAATACTAACTTTTCCCAAGCTGGTCGTTGTCCTCTACTTTTCCACTCAATAATACGTCCCAATTCGGCGTCATTCTCATGGTGTTCTCCTATTCTTTCGGGTTGCGAAGTATCATTGGTTACCGTCATTCTATGGATGACACTTGTTTTCTCTTCCATCTTGGAACAATGATTGCAGCCTACCGGACAAGGACTTCTTAACAGAGCGTCTGCATTCCGATGGCTAGTTCCTACACGATGTTGTGTGTCAAAGTAATATTCCTGCAGCCGCTCTATCCACCTTGCCACTTGCCCTTAAGGATTTCGAAACTGCAGTAACCATTTCAGTGCAGCATGGTCTGTTCTCAACAGAAATTTACGGCCGTATAAGTACTTATTAAAGTGCTCTACGGATTTGACGACGGCCAACAACTCCCTTCTTGTCACGTAATAGTTCCTTTCTGGCCGCGACAAGACCTTGCTGAAATATCCAATAACTTTTTCTTGTCCGTCCTGCACTTGAGAAAGAACGCTTCCTATAGCTGTGTTACTGGCATCGGTATACAACACAAATTTCCCCTTCATCTGTGGATAACTCAAAATTGGTACTGTAACTAGTAGCCGTTTCAGTTGTTCAAATACACTGTGGCAGTCGTCATTCCAATCATATTCTTGTCCATCTTCGGTTAATTTTTTAAACGGTTTGCAATGTTCGCAAACCCAAGTATAAAACGTCAATAATATGTGCACAATCCTAGAAAACTGCGTAGTTGGTGTATATCTGCTGGTTTAGGCTACTCTTGTACCGTTTTTTTTTGTCAGGGTCAGCTCTTATTCCGGTTTCCGAACGACATGTCCTAGGTATTTCACCTTTTTTCCAAATAGGTGACACTTCTTGGGGCTCAATGTAAGGTTTGCCTCACGTAATCTTTGGAATATCTCCTCTAGGTTCTTAAGGTGTTCTTCAAAAGACCGGCCTAACACTATCACGTCGTCTAGGTACACCAGACATGTTTTCCAGGACAGTCCACGCAGTATCGACTCCATCAATCGTTCAAAAGTAGCAGGGGCATTGCATAATCCAAATGGCATGAGCTTGGACTGCCATAATCCAGTTCCAATTGTAAACGCAGTTTTTTCTTTATCGTTTGACTCCAAGCCTACCCGCCAGTATCCGCTTTTTTAGTCCAAAGTTAAAAACCATTTAGATCCGGATAGACTATCCAAGGTGTCATCAATTATGGGCAAAGGATAGCTGTCTTTCTTTGTCACATTGTTAAGCCGTCGGTAGTCTACACAAAACTTTGTCGACCCGTCCTTTTTCTTGACAAGCACTACCGGGAATGCCCATGGACTATTCGAAGGTTCAATCACTCCCTATTCTTCCATATCGGTGATAATTTGCTCGACTTCCTTACGTTTTGCCAAAAAAGCCGCCTGGGGCGTTGGCTTATCGGTTGCGCATCTCCAGTATTGATCTTATGTTGTACAACATTCGTCCTTCCTTTCTCACTATCATCCAGTGCAAACACACCTTGATATCGTCCGACCAGTTCTTTTACCTTGCCCAGTTGGTCGCCATTTAATCCTTGACACGAATGTATCAACATATCCAGCAATTTCTGTGAGCAACCGTTGGCTGGTTTATCTTTTGTGTCGTCCACACAATGTTTAATATGGCATACTGGAATGGAACTTCCCACAATCATGTCTTTTTCAGTGTCACCGTATGGTGATAAATGTTTAGCACCCTTACTGGTATCATACTTCGAAACTTTACCAGCCTTCTTCCAATCAGTAATCCCTTCTGACCCATTCCCGTTTCAGTTGCTTCCATCATGCATACTTGTCCTTTCCGAAGCGTACCATCCGGGCGTCCCATCACTAACACTTCCGCCTTCTCAGGTATTTTCATATCACAAATCATTCGCACTTGCATCGTCTGGTTACTTGTCCCTTGAAATGGAATCTCATCATCATCTATCCGTAGCACATTTTCTTTCATGTTCACATGAAACCCATATTCTCTCATGAGATCCATTCCCAAGATCACGTCTTCTATGATTTCCTCTACCAACACCCGATGATTAATTAGTTTGTCCCCAATTGCCAACGTAACGACAGTTTCTCCGTGAGTACAAATTTTCTCACCACTTGCTGTTCGAAGACACACCGATACAGGTAGCACTTTTCCACGGCCAACCAAATCTGGTCTCACAATAGTTCTTGTCGCTCCTGTATCCACGAGTAATCGGACAATCCTACCATTAATTCTACCATCGAAATAAATGCTGTCCAGACTCCCCATCAACGATGCAACACGCATGATAATCTCCTGGGCACTACGTTGTGCTGTCGACGTTTACCTCCTTACGTCGACTTGCTTTAGTTTTCTTGCTGCTCAACCGGCTGTTTTGCTGGTTGAGTGCAGCGTCTCTGTATATGACCAACTTCACCGCATCGCAGCATCGCAGCATCGCAGACGCCATCTCCGCGGTCGTTGTCCTTTCAGCCTTTCCGCCCCACGGTTGATTATGCTGTTCTGCGCTTGGCCAAGTTCCTCTAAGGCAGACCGAACTTTGTGACTCACGCTGTGTGATGTCTGCTTAGCTGCATCAAATTCAAGCGCATGAGCCAGTGCGTCATCTAACATTTTTGGTCGTGATAATCTTAGCACTTGCTGTATTTCGCTGTCTTTAATGCCATCTACAAATGTTTGAACAGCCAGTTGTTCGAGGAAACTATCTGGTGCCGTTGGATATGCCAATCTAACGAATCTGGCGATGTAAGCTTCAAATTCTTGCAGGCTTTCACTTGTCTTTTGCGAGCGGTTCTTAACTTGTGCATGGTAAACCTGTTGAAAGTAAGCATCTTTATATCTCATCTCAAGCTTCGATATTAAGAGGCCGTAATCATTCTGCTGGTGATCGGGAATCGTTTGTAAGATGTTAAGGGCTTCCCCCGTAGGGCCACTATTAGAGAGATAGCTTTCTCTTTGTTGCACCAACCGTTGGCTATTGCAGCAGCTTCAAATTGTTTCAAATATGTGGCCAAGGTGTTTTTCCATCGAATGTGGTGGTTTCACTTTAAATTTAGACGGTATTGACTCGCTTCTTTCCATACAACTTGGTTTGCTAATTCAAGTGGCCGCGAGTTATGTATCCCCCAATTACCTATATATATTGATATATTGAATCTAATAGGAATTATTAGAAATTGTTAAATAAAGTATAAGTTCAGTGCAACATTGTAATACAAGGATAACCCAGAGAGGTTATCGACAGTTCATGAGAACGGAATGCAACTTCGCATCAGTGAGGGCAGTGATACTGCAGGTGGCAGGTCACAGGCGGTTAACATACCACAATTACTTAGAATTAAGTTGTTACATTGTAATAAAGTGTACAATTAAGAGAAACGCAGACATGAGATCTGCAAGTTCCCACAGCCGTGTGAGGGGCAGGTTATTATAGAAAGCCTGGGAGCTCAATGCCCGGCAGTCAGTCTTCGAACTCCATACTTCGTTGTTCAAGCTACTCACCAGTACAATTAAGTTTTTTTTTTATTAAAGTTATTATGTACAAGTTATTCCAAATTTCACCATAATTTCTGTTTCAAATCAAATAAAAATTGTTAAGTGTTTGAAGTTGTTTTTTAAAAACACAGTTCCAAAGGCCCGAACCTTAACTGGCGCAGTCGTAACGGATGTCAAAAGAGCACTAAAAATCCAAAAATCGGAAGATTGGTGACCAAGAATTTTAATTCGAAATTTTGGCAGAACCCAAACCAAGTTGGACAAAGAACAAGAATCGTCTAAATCCAACAAATAAACCAAGGTGGACAAGATACAGCATCGATCAAGCCCACCAAAGAAACAGATGAAATTAATGTGAGTTCATTTCCATTTTATACCAATTTAAACCAGAAACTATAATTGATATATGCTAGTATTATTATTTTATTATTATGTTATGAATATTATTTTATGAATATTGTTTTGAAAATAATTACAAAGTGAATTATTTCCAAAAAACGAGACTGTATAACATTTTTAGGAGACGAATGTTTAAAGAGATTTTTTTTTCTTTAAAAAGCAAATGAGACTTGATATTTAAGAGACTCTTACCACAATTGTTAAAACAAACTCAAAGTAAACCAAAATAACGGGCGCACATTTACTAACACCAAATAAGAACCATTAACTAGCGCGATTCAAACGCACGTTTTCAAATTAATTTCAAAGCTAAAGCTAATTCTTCAAAGCAATCACGGAACGATTATTTAAAACATTGACCTTATAAATTATAGCAAAACACTCTGCTACGGTAATCTTAAACCACTGTAATCTAAAACGCCATCCACAGATAAGCGAAGTCTGTGAACATTATTATTACCTTAGAGAAATCGCTTTCAGAACTAAAGTATAACTTTCAACAATGCAATTCGCATCATAAGTATTAAATCCATCACGGAATAATAAAAGCAACGCAGTTTTTGCGTTAATACCCACAAGTAGTTAATCCATAAAAGCAGCATTATAAGTAATTAAATCCATCACGGAATAATAATAGCGCGTAAAACTGCAACCAGCATTTAATAAGAAATTACACCCAGCATTCACCACAGCGAATAAATTTGCAGTACAAACACACAATAAAAGCTAAACGTTTTTCAATTAAAAATTAATCAGCATTTATAAAGTGTATTATTCCAGTACAAATACAGAATAACGGAAAGATTCAATTACAAGTCATCACCGAGATATCTAAAAATAAATAGACGTAACATTTATGCAAGTAAACAGCGAGTAAGAGAAGCGAATTAGTAATTCCTATAAACTGAAATTAACACCTGTAAGTGTTAATTACCTCAACGTACGTGATTAAATTACAAGGTAACAAAGACTACATCCTTTAGTATTTAATTTCAACCAAAAAGTGCAGAAGTAATTAATCTGCAAGAATTCAAGACAGACGAACTGTACGTTTATGCAACTCAACCCACGGAAAGAGTATTAATTACAAATTAACAGAACTGAACTAACGCAAACAGAGTAAATACCGAGAGAAACTATTCTTCAGAAAGTAGAAACAGGCAAATTCAAGACTACGGTAATTAATTCAACATTATTGAAACAAATCTCATAAGTACATCACCGCACTGTGTAACTAAATATAAATAACAGCGACTACGATTCTAAAAATAACCAGACGCAGTCTAAACTGAAAATTAACAAATCCTAACTAAAAATAACGCCGAAAGTAGCAAAATAAATCTCAATCTTTACAAAATTTGAATTTACCTAACCTAAATGAAAAATTAATAAACCCAAACCAAAATTAACGTTTCAAAAAGCAAAATCAACCCCAGTTTTTACAGAATTCGAATTTATCCAATCCAAACAAAAAATTAATAAAACCAAAGCAAAATTAACATCACAAATAGCTAAATCAACCCCAATTTTTACAAAATTCAAAATTATCCAATCTAAAAGGAAAATTAATAAAATCAAACCAAAATTAACGTTACCAATAGAAAATCAACTCCAAATTTCACAAAATTCGAAATTATCTAGACTAAACTAAAAATTAATACATCCCAAGCATAATTAACGCTACAAATAGCAAACCAACCCCAATTTTTACAAAATTTGCAATTTTACAACCCAAACGGAAAATTAATAAATCCGAAGCAAAAGTAACGATACAAATAGCGAAATAAACCTCAATTCAAAAAAAAAAAAATTTTTTTTGAAATTACCCAAAATCGAAAACAACCCTTAACCAACATGAGTAGCACAGACATGCGACTCTATTTGGAGACCATACAGATATATGATGGCACGGAAGCACATCTTTCAAATTTCATTGGAGCAGCCAAAATGTTCCTAAAAACCTTCTACAAACCCGGAGATAACGAAAGGGATCCATTGCTTATACGTTTGATAATAAGTAAACTAACCGGAAGGGCACTAACCTTAATCGCCAGTAGGGACGATTTACACGAATGGGAACAATTTAAACAACTACTAATTGCATATTTTGGAGACCAGCGTAACATAAAATGCCTGGTACGAGACCTAATAAACCTTAGAATGGAACACAACCAATCCCCTTACCAATTCGGAATGAAATGCCAAGACGTGAGAAGTTTAATACTAACCAAATTAAAAATCGAAGAACCCGATCAAAACGTTAGACATTTAAAAACAAAAATGTATGACGAAATGGCACTAGACACGTATATAAACGCTTTACCAGAACGACTATCGGATAAAATCAGATTCGAACGACCCCAAAATCTAGAAGAAGCTATGAACCTAGTAATAGAAGAAGAAAATGTAATGTATTACCGCAACAGACTATACAATCCCAACGCGAATAAAAGTTATTCACCAATAAAAACCATACAAGCTACAAGACAAACAATCCCTCAACAAAAATTCACACCCTTTAACGCACAAACAAATCAACCGCGAATTAATAACCCAAGTTTCAACAATACAAATTTTAATAATCAATATAAACATTTTTCAAAACCAACATTTAACCCAACTTTTACGAAACCCGCATTCCAACCAAGATTTAATCAAAACCTAAACCAACAAAGACCAGCATTCAACGCAAACCCCAATAAAAATACACCAATGACTAATAATCATGACAACCCTAATAATTATTACAAACCAACACCAATGGATACCTCATCTGGTAACACCAGACAAAATACAAAAATAACACATATCCGACCAAACCCTCAACAGAAACGTAATTTTACATCGGAAAAATTATTCAATCAAGAAATAGAAAAATTTGACACTGACCAGAATAATTACATTGAGACACCTACGAACAATGAATCAAACCATGCAGAAACTTACGAACGTGACGAACAATACGAAACTTACGAGGAGCACGACGAAGAAAACTCGAACTCAAATTTTCAAATGGACCCATTCATAGACAACCAAACTTAATAAACTTAAATAACATAAATCACTTAGTATTACCATACATAGAAATACCCCACGCCAAATTCAAACTATTAATCGACACCGGATCATCAAAAACATTAATTAGCCCCAGAACCGTACAAAAACATTATTTAGATTACGTAGAAAGAGAACCATTTAAAATTAAAACAGCCCATCAAACGACAATACACCAATTTATAGCTAATATACCCTTACCGAGAACATTTAATGTTAAAATGAAACATAAATTTTGTGTATTCGAATTTAACGACAAATATGACGGATTAATCGGAATGGACCTTCTAAGACAATTAGGAGCCAACATTGACATTAAAAATCGCTTATTAAGGACGAAATACGGAAAAATCCCAATTAAATTTCAAAACACACAAATTGAACAAAAATACACAATAGAACCCCGAACGGAAAGAAAAATAAAAATCCCAGTAAAATCTAACAAAAATTTAGGAATAATAAATCATATGACATTTCAACAAGGAGTAGAAACCCCAACTGCCTTAGTACAAATAAAAGATAATTATGCAACCACAACAATATTAAATTCAAACGACTATCCCGTAGAATTATCACTGACAGACCCAATTAACGTAGAAGAACTAAATTTTAACGAAATGGAAATAGACAAAAATTTAGAAAACGAATACAACCCAATAGAACATGACGAAATGTTAAGAGAAAATTTAACTAACAATATCAATCAAGAAGAAGAAAGAGCAATTAAAAACTTATGTTTTGAATACCGAGACATATTCCACTGCGAAGGAATACCATTAACATTCACCAACACAGTAAAACATAATATCGAGTTAACAGACGATAAGCCAATTTTTACAAAAGCATATTGACTACCTCATGCAAGTCAAGAAGAAGCTAACAGACAAGTAGCAGACTAATTAGACCAAGACATAATCCAGCACTCCAACTCACCATGGAGCAGCCCCGTGTTAATAGTACCTAAGAAATTAGACGCAACCGGAAAAAGAAAGTACAGAATGGTAATAGATTATAGAAAGTTAAATGAAAAAACAGTAGATGACAAATATCCACTACCAAATATAACCGAAATTTTAGACAAATTAGGCAAATGCCAATATTTTTCAACATTAGACCTAGCATCAGGATACCATCAGGTAGAGATGGAAGAAAAAGACATATCAAAAACAGCCTTCAGCACACCTAGAGGACATTATGAGTACAAACGAATGCCATTTGGATTAAAGAACGCACCCGCTACTTTCCAGAGAGTCATGGACAATATACTACGAGGAATACACAATGAAAAATGCCTTGTATACCTTGACGACATCATAGTTTATTCCACATCATTGGTAGAACACATAGAAAGATTGAAAGAAGTATTCAAAAGACTTAGACAAGCACATTTCAAAGTACAATTAGACAAAAGTGAATTTTTACAAAAAGAAGTATCATTTTAGGACATGTAATAACACCCCAAGGAGTAATGCCAAATCCAGACAAAACAAATACAGTTCTAAATTACCCATTACCAAAAACAACCAAAGAAATTAAAGATTTCTAGGACTTAGTGGTCACTACCGCAAATTCATTAAAGGTTACGCTCAGATAACCAAACCCCTGACAAATTGTTTAAAAAGGAAACAAATTGAACACACCCCGGAATTTATTAAAGCCGTAGACCAATTAGAACATATTAACGAATCACCCTGTATTAGAATACCCAGACTTTACAAAACCATTTATACTGACGACAGACGCATCGAATGTAGCATTAGGCGCAGTATTGAGCCAAGGAAAAGTAGGTAGCTATAAACCCATCAGCTACGCATCCAGAACCCTAAATGAAACCGAACAGAAATATAGTACCATAGAAAAAGAATTATTAGCCATAATTTGGGCAACAAAATATTTTAGACCTTACTTATACGGAAGAAAATTTTACATATACACCGATCATAGACCACTAGTATGGCTATGCAAACTGAAAGAACCGAATTCAAAATTACAAAGATGGAGAATCAGACTCGAAGAATACGATTACGCAATTATATATAAAAAAGGAATTTATAACAACAACGCAGACGCTTTAAGCCGAATCCAACTCAATGCATTAGAAACTGAATCCATTATAGGAAACGTAGACGAAGCAGAAATAAGGTAAAATCCAGACGAGATCGACACGATACATTCGACACAAAACGAAGAACCAAAAAACGCGTTTAAAATTTTAAACGAAGCAATCGATATGAAACCCAACCAATTCATAATAACCGAAGTTTTAAATAACCCAAATCCTGTAAAATATACAAAAGTAGATATACCAAATTCAAATAACTAAAGATGACAACGAAGAACAAATAATTAAAATTCTTAAAGAATACACCCCCGAGAAAAAACGGTTTTATTTTATTTCAACACCGAACATTTATACCAAAGATTTTCAGAATTATACGTTAAATTATTCAATAACTCTGACCCTGAACTCATCAGATGTACTAGAAAATTAATAACATTAGACGACCCTGACGAAATAAACGATGTAATTAGAAATCAACACGAAGGAAAAACCAACCATCGTGGAATTAACGAAACAATAAAACAACTTGTAAGACGTTATTATTTTAAAGACATGAAGGACTTGACCACAGATTTCATTAACCAATGTGAACTATGTGACAAAGCGAAATACGATAGGAAACCCCCAAAGGTACCTTTAATGTTAACCAAAACACCCGACAAACCATTTCAAAAACTACATGCCGATACTCTAGTAGTAGAAGCGCAAAACTATCTAACAATTGTAGACGCATTCACAAAAATAGGCCAAGCAATACCAATCACATCCAAAAATAGCATCGACGTGACTCAAGGATTTTTACAATATTTCACATTTTACGGAACACCCGAATCAATAACTCTAGACAATGGTAGCGAATTTAAAAATGAGACCATACAAAACACTTTAGAACTTCACAAAATAAAAGTTCATTTCATAACAGAAAACCACCCTGAATCAAACGGACTAATTGAACGACTACATTTAACCCTGTTAGAACAAATTCGATTATTAAATTATAAAAAGGAACATATAACCAATTTAATGTCATACGCACTAATCGCCTATAATAACACAATTAACTCATCAACAAATTTTACACCCTTAGAATTAACCTTAGGACATTCAGATTCACGAAATCCCTATGACATACACTACAACAAGGAAGTATATCAACAATATGCGAAAGACCACAAACAAAAACTAAAAATAACTTACGACAAGGTAAAAGATAAATTAGAGAACGATAACGAACGTATCACCACAACCCGAAACAAAAATACCGACTCAAATAAATTTTCAATAGGACAAACCGTGTATGAGAAAAACTTTCAAAGCAAGCGACATAAAACAGCACTTAGAAATTTAGGACCATTCAAAATTAAGAAAATATCAGATAAATACATAGCAGTAGTAGACAACGGCAAAATAACAAAGTACATTCATTTGAAAAACCTAAGACACCCTGTCACTTCAGATGGACAATCATCACCCTTACCGTCAACCTCCGCCCAGGTAGAACGGACAACCCAATAATAATAAATAAAGAACAACCCCGGTATACTACCAATTAAATTAGGCAGTATGCAAAACACAATCAACCCTTACTTTAATGCAACAAATTTTAGCAACATTAAGAAAAACGAAATAATATTTTTAATAGAAATCCCGATAGTAGAAAGTAACAATTATAATTATTATCATTTATTTGCTTTTCCAACAAAAGTTACTAGCACATACCAAGTAATCATACCCAAAACCAAATTCCTATCCCTAAATGAACTGAGATATAGTTATACAAACGAAAAATGTACTGAAGTAACACCAAACCAATATTTATGTCAATCAATGACGACAACAACCATTCAAGAAGACAGCCCTTGTGAAGTACAACTATTAAAATTCTCAAATCATTACGAAAACTGTGAAGCCAAACAAGTGCAAATAACTAATATGAAAATTCAAAAAGTTACAGAAAACAAATGGATAGCCATTTTCCCAACAGAAGTAGTAGCAACCATCCACTGCAACCAAGATGAAAATAACCAAGCATTAATCGGAAGCAAACTAATTACCCTCAAAGAAAACTGTTATGTGATGAAAGACGAAGTAATTAGAGTTTATCAAGATTCCATAGCTACAAAGAAACTTGCAAACCTACCGGAACTACAGTTCAAGATAGAACAAGAAGACGAAGAAATAGTCAAAAAACCTATGAAGCTAGAGCATCTAGACTTAGACGACCTCAACCACGCCATGAAATTAGTGGAAAGTTACAAAGAACATTTAAGTGAACTCAAAACGCCAAAGTTACATTATAATAATATAAGTGTTTGGACAATTGTATTGATCATTTTAATAATTTTTGTAATTATATATGTATTTTACAAAATGTACCTTAGATATAAGAATGAAGGAAACAGTTCTAGATTTAAGGAAACAAAGAGAAAAAAAGAAACGATAAGTATGCCCTTAGAAACAATGAATTTTAAATGAAATTGAATAATGAATTTTATGTATTTAAAAATTAAGTAAAACCTTAATTTTCATTTACGGTGGAGGAGTTATGTATCCCCCAATTACCTATATATATTGATATATTGAATCTAATAGGAATTATTAGAAATTGTTAAATAAAGTATAAGTTCATTGCAACATTGTAATACAAGGATAACCCAGAGAGGTTATCGACAGTTCATGAGAACGGAATGCAACTTTGCATCCGTGAGGGCAGTGATACTGCAGGTGGCAGGTCACAGGCGGTTAACATACCGCATTTACTTAGAATTAAGTTGTTACATTGTAATAAAGTGTACAATTAAGAGAAACGCAGACATGAGATCTGCAAGTTTCCACAGCCGTGTGAGGGGCAGGTTATTATAAAAAGCCCGGGAGCTCAATGCCCAGCAGTCAGTCTTCAAACTCCATACTTCGTTGTTCAAGCTACTCACCAGTACAATTAAGTGTTTTTTTTATTAAAGTTATCATGTACAAGTTATTCCAAATTTCACCATAATTTCTGTTTCAAATCAAATGAAAATTGTTAAGTGTTTGAAGTTGTTTTTTAAAAACACAGCTCCAAAGGCCCGAACCTTAACTCGCGTTGTTAGTGAAATCACTTGTTTTTGCAGACTCATCACATCTTCTTCCATTTTTACCAATTTACTGTCCAACTTTTGCTCAACTGTTTTTACCTGTTCGGTGACATCTTCTTTCAATGCAATGGAGCTTTCCATTAATCTTTGTTCTAACGTGGTTGTCTTTTCATTCAACTCTTCCATTTTCACTGCATTTTCACTAAACATCTTTTCCATTTTCTTAGCATTTTCACTTAACTTTTTTTCTAATTTCTCAGCATTTTCACTTAACTTTTCTTTAAGGGTTGATTCCAGTTCAACTGACCTCACTACGTTTTCATTAAGTGTCACTTCCATACCGTATTTAAACTCTTTAAGAGTTGATTACTGTTCTACTGACCTCACTTCCATTTCGGATTTAAAATCCTGAAGAAAATTCATCAAAGTTACTGCGTCTATTTTACTTTGGCTTTTTGTAACTGGTATTTACAAACCACTTAAATGTCTTTAGACTTGTATGTTGTTCCTTTTAAATATTTCACTATATACCCCACAGCTGACACCAGTGAAGCGGGCTACTACTACCGCGTTTCTCTAATTTAAAACAAATAATAACAAAAGTCTTTATTACTCACTGTTCACAAGTCTAATTAACAGTATATGCCTTATTTATAGATGTTTTCAGTCTAATTAACAATGAAGTACCATCACACTAATGAATTTAGAAGCACTAATATCTTCTTAAACTAACTTCTTACCATAGGTCCATTAATGACACTAACACAACTATTATTTATTACCCTTCTATCTATTTATGTATACTACAAGCTGCATGTACATCAGACACATCATATAACATTTATGTATACTCTTAGACTTCTAAAATTTCAACTACTTTTACTGTACACGATATAATTTATATTCGACATTCTGATATAGATTCCTTCTTGCATTTATTAGCGGTCTTATATATACTCTGAATTAAAAAGGATGACTCATCCTCCAGTAATTGCTAGAAGAATTCCCGTACGCTGGAGAACATGCAGAGCCTACGGCGCTTGTGTGTTTGACGGGTTGCCTAATAGTAGCTCGCAACAGTACCATGTAGTTATACTGAATTAAATTATATAAACGATTTTAAATACGGATTACGAGCCATAAATAGAGAATTAAATTCAATTAGAGATAATAAAACCTGGGAAGTTGTAGAACAGCCTAGTAATGGAAAGATATTAGATACTAAATGGGTGTTTACATTAAAAAATTTGGAATCCGAAGAAGCTGATAAGTATAAAGCTAGATTATTGGTTGTAAGAGGATTTACACAAGAACGTGATGATGTTTATTCGCCAGTAGTTAAAATGTCAACTCTGAGAACATTTTTGATCATAGCGAATCAATATAAATATTACTTCGAACAGTTGAATGTTAAAACTGCTTTTTTGAATTGAATTTTAAAGGAATCGGTGTATATTTTTCCTCCAGAAGGAATAAAGTGTGAACCCGGAAAAGTATTGCAATTGAAGAAGTCATTGAATGAACTTAAAAGTTCATCCAGGTGTTGGAATGAAGAAATAAATAATTACTTGCTAATGATTGGTTTTGTTAGGTCAGAAAATGATTTTTGCCTTTATATTATGAAACAAGAGGTTTTTCTGATAATTTATGTAGATGATATAATTTTGTCAGGACCAGATGTAGAAGTGATTATTGATGTTAAAAACAAATTAATGAATAGATTTAGAATAAAGGATAAAGAATGCCTTGTTACATGCCAAACTGGCTATGTATCACTTTTAGAATTAAATCTAATTTATAAATTAATTGCCGCGTATTTTTAAATTAATAACGCTAACTTCCGTCGTCGCTGACAGTCACGTCTGCGCAGAAGAAATGCGGAGGTGCGCGAGTGTCGAAAACGGGAATTAAACCACGAGACCTAAACAAAGCTACAACTATCTGCGTGAGGTGTGTTTTTTCTTTTTAAAAATAGGTATGTAGGTTCCTTGTACCTTACCTTTGAGTACCTGTTGTCTAATTCTTTTATTCTCTTACGTGTACAACAGAAGTTACGTGAAGGACGAATGGGAATTTGAATTCAACATGGCAAACCCAACCTGTAAAACATCGCTGGGCCCTGAGATTTAGGTTCCGAGGTACCACCACGTGAGTAATTTGATTTTATTTAAATTGTGCTTGCAAATTTGATTAAATAGCGATTGCAGCACTCGTAGAACACGTGTTGGTATATGTTACAAAATGGCGGGAATTATACCGCATAGAAATATAACAGCCCAAAAAATTTTTTGGGATTAGAAATATATTACGATAGGAAGCATGGAAAGTTATTAATTAAACAATCAAATTATATTGTGGCTTATTAGAGCGTTTTAATTTAAGTAATTGTAAAATATCATACTTACCAATTGATCCTAAACTTAAAAGTTTTGTATGTAGTGATGTTGAACCACAAACCGATAAACCTTATAGAGAATTAATAGGTTGCTTGATGTTTTTAATGTTGGGAACGAGACCCGATATTTGTTTTACATTAAATTTTTTTAGTCGATATCAGGACAAGGCTACAGAGGGGTTGTGGATTCACTTAAAAAGAATTTTAAAATATTTGAAGGGAACAATGAATGTTGGACTAGAATTTTTCAGAAAAAATGATGAGTTTGGTTTGTTATGTAGTTGCAGATTGGGGAGGTGATGTATATGACAGGAAATCTATTACGGGCAATCTATTTTAAATCTTTGGCAATACAGCTATATGGAATACTCGAAAACAAAATTGTGTTACAGTATCCTATACCGAGGCAGAATTAGTTGCGCTTTGTGTAGCAGTATCGGAGAGTCTACGGTTAAAGAAAGTTTTTCTTAATTTTAAGATCAGTTTCAAATCACTTATATATTATGAAGATAATCAGGGTTGCATTGCATTAATAAAACATCCAGCTAACAATCGGCAAGTTAAACATATTGAGTTAAAATACAATTTCGTTTCGGATCACCTTAGGAAGGGAAACTTAAGTTTAGTTTTCATTGAAAGCAATAGTCATTATAATTTAAATAAAGGCCGCTATACTTGCGGCCACGTCCCCAATGCTCCACCCGGAGGTACTACATTGGGTTTAAACGTGAAAATAATCGTGCTTCTTATTAATTCTAACTTCATAATTAATCCACCTTAAATAAAAATCTAAATAAAAATCTAACAAACCTAAAATCTAACAAACCTAACAAACTCTAACAATCTAGCAAACCTAAAAATCTGACAAACTGAAACAAAAACTAAAAACAGGGTTTAAATAATGGTATCCCTAGCGCTGACTTTGGAGTGTACCCGATCAACAAGACACAAGCAAAAATGAGAGGGAAAGGGATTCGTAATACCGGATAGCAGACGCCGGTTCTGCTTACCAGTGCGACCTGAAGGGTCGTCTTAAAACTATCCAAATCTAGCTAACTAATTTAAATCCATCCCTAACTTTCCTTATCATTCTCTAACTGATTTATATTATGATTATAATCTTCACAATTTTACTCTTCCTTCCCAAATATATACTGCAACCAAAATGGCGACAGAACGTCAAACAAAACAAATATGCCACAAAATACTACAATACAGGCTAATAAATATAAAGTGTAAATATAAAATATAAATAAATATAATTATATAAATATATAAATAAATGTCTAATAAGCGTTAAGCATATAGCAGTGCACAAAATAGCAAACGCATTACCCTATTTATCAGGTGCACTCGCACAAGCATTATGTCGGCTAGCGCCATTACGCACAAACATGCGTGTTGAATTATTTCAAAAACAACTAATTAATGTAAATCAATGCTTGTGCGAGTACAGCCGCCACAATTTAAGTCTTACCTCGATAATAAAATTCTCCAGCATCCGAAGATCTGGTCGTCTGCCTACATCTAACTGTAACTTACTTCTAAGGGGAAGATGGGGTGCACTGCTAAAGTCCTGGTGGGTATGCACTAAATGTTCTGGGGGGGATCACAATCGCTATCACTTTACTTTTAAGTTCTGGGGGGATTCGCGGTTTCACTCTATTTTATTATTTCTTTATTTATTACACTTATTTAAATTAATGAGGTTTCCTGATTTAGTTTGTTGTTATTTATTTGTTTCGTTTTGAGGGGTGATAAGGTGATCTAGATATGTTAATTATAGTGAAGGACCAATTGCTATTATGTAGCAATACCGATGGCAGTGTAGCGGTTATGTAATACACAAAACAACTACGACAAACTACTTAATAAAGGATATAAATACCTTAAAGCCTGTGCCGCTCTGGGTAATAAAAGTCACACACAAAAGGTTAGTGGACAACCAAGAACACGCACGTTCGGTGTGGTGTCGCTTCCAGGGCTTTCGTACAACTACCTTCTGCAATCGTCCGAGCACGACTGACCGTCACTTCACGCACTCGCACTGCGGCATAAATGTTTCACTAAACTGTAGGGTACCCGCACTAATGGTATTTATTGTCACCACTGCCAAATTGTTCAATAATGACGTAACACGTTTATTCCCGATTTTCTGCGCGTAGAAGGTGGGACAGTGATTGTTTTAGTGTGTGTTCGTCGTGCATATTAGAGTTTTGGGTATACTTATTTAATTATTATTATTATTGATTTTCTTTCTTTTTTTTGCAGGTTTTGGTTATAATGCTCTTATCATGTCAAAATCACGCCAGGTCGAAATCTAAAATTTTTCAATCCTCCCACCATCCCCTCCCGACTTACACACGATTATCACCGTCTAATCTCGCAACCCTTCCTGCGAACTCTCTAAAGGCTGTCCAGAACGCCTTCTGGTTAGCCACTTCCCGACTTCCTCTAGGCTCTTTGGCCATGCTTGACCTACGATAGCTAATTTCGTATCAGCCAACCCTCAATTTGCCGTTTCAAGCGGTCAGTCGAAGAGCACGTTCTCTGCGCTTTCCGCGCCCTCACCGCATTCACACCGGTCGTTGTTGGTTAACCCGAACCTATCTAAATACGCTTTCAGGACGCCGTGCCCTGTTATCAACTGAACCATTTTATGATCGAGTTTTACCTCGATTTTGCCTCTAGCTTCTAAGCTCGGTATGAATTTGTGGGTCAACCTGCCCGTGGCAGCGTTGTTCCACCTCTCTTCCCATTGTCGGATTGACTTTTCACGCAGCTTTCTTTTAATCAAAGACTTCGGTATCGACGATTGTGATATTCGAAAGTCTCCCGTCGCGGCTTCTTTAGCTAATTCATCAGCCCTATCGTTTCCTACGTTACCATTGTACGACCTGACCCAACAGAACTTGAAACGTCGAAACTCGAGCGCCGTACGCGCTATCCTCCATACGTCCGCTTGGAGGACTGTCGAGGTGTTCATGTTTGTTAAAGCCGTCAGTGCTGATTTACTATCACTGATTATATAATACTCGTCTCTGCCCGTATGGTTTATTACGTAATCGATAGCCTCTCGTATGGCTACCAATTCGCACTGGAAGATTGTGATCCAGCTCGCGAGTTTGGTTTGAAACCGAAACACCTGTCTTTCCTGCTTATACACGACAAACGCCGCGCCTGCTTGCCCATCGTCCATACCTGAACCGTCCGTATAAATTCTGATACCCATCGCGTCCTCATCACCTTCGACAAACTCGATTCCTCTAATATCAGCCGGGTGCCCCAACTCAGATACAACAATCTTTCTTGCAATTTCCTTATTACCAAGGTTAAGATCTTCGATAATTTCGCGCCCTTTTCCTATATTTATTAATCTCCCTTACGACATATTCAATAGGGAGAGTCCTACTGATCACCAAGATCGCCTCCGTGGAGGTGGTCCTGTACGCCCTTGCCGCTTTTACTGCGGTTATGCGTTGTACGCTCGTCAATTGACGCACCTCCCTGACTTTACAACCTTCTGCCCATACAGAAGCTGCGTACATCATCGCCGGCTCAATTGCTCCGGCATAAACCGTCCTCAGCGATTCGCTCCTGAAACCCCACTTTATTTTAGCCGCCGCCATCATTTTATTTGATATTTCGTGTCCCTTACTTTTTACGTATTGTACGTGCGCTTTCCAATTTAATTTATCGTCGATCTTGACGCCGAGGTAGGTAATACAATCTTTAAACGGGATTTTTTTTCCCTCCTAGCTCTAGCCTAGGAGGTCTCTGTCCTAGTTTCGTGCCGAAATAAAGCGCCTCTGACTTCGCCGTGTTAAATTTTAATTTTACCGCCTGCGACCATTCGTGTAATTTATTAAGCGCCTCGTTCGGTTTTGTGCGCATATCCATTAACAATCTCGATCTTACAATTAAAAGCGTGTCATCCGCAAACCCAACTAGTGAGCATCCTGCGGGCAACTTAACTCTAAAGATGCACTCATACAACAACTTCCAAAATGTGGGACCAGAACATGACCTCTGCGAGCATCTCCTTTCCACCTCACGCGAGAGAACTTCACCCGAAATTTCAACCTGTGCCAATCGCCCCGAGAAATAGCTCTTGACCAAGGACGTCAAGTTTCGCGGACAACCCCTACGATCTAACTCGCAAACGATTAATGGCCACCAGGCAGCATCAAATGCTCCTGAAATGTCCAACAACGACACAGTACTCTTTAGCATCTCTCGTCTGCTTTAATTCCCCAACAACGAACTCTAACGCGTCGATAGTCGACTTGCCCTCCACGAAACCAAACTGTCGGTTATTAAAACCGCCGCTGTCTTGCACTAGGTGCTCAATACGCGTAGTCATAATGCGATCTAAAACTTTCCTCAGCACCGGTAGCAAGCTAATTGCACGATAGCTGCCCGGTATAAATTTCACGTTATGGATTTTTCAGCAACGCGGAAAAACGCCCCTTTCTAAACAAAGATTAAACAATCCGACAAAGACACACGGGGCTAACAGGCACGCCTCCAGAGCTGCGTCTGAAGTGATTCCATCATGCCCCGGTGCCTTCTTAGGATTCATTCTCCTAAGAGCCCTGACGACCTCGTGAACTAAGATTGCCTTATCGGCACCTGTTCCTTGCGCCTCTACATCTTCACGACGTACTAAATCGTGCGACCCTTCATGCCACCCTCGGGATTATCCGATGGGAAAAATTTCTCTAGTGAATATTCCGCCGTGGTTTTAAAACCTTCCGTGTATTCGCCATTTGTTTTCTTTATATTACTTAGCGCGATTTTTTGTTGTTTTCGTCTAATTACGCGGTATGCGGTTCCCCAGGGTTCTTTCTCTGAGTTTCGCGTGCAGAGTTCTTTAAATTTATTCGTTCGCGTTTCTTCTATTAATATTTTATATTCGCGGTAACTTTGATTATATTCTATTCTCCGTTGTTCTCTTATATCTCCCGAGGCACGTTGATTGCGGCGCCTTAGGTTACGCGTTTCTGCCCGCTTGGTGGTTAGTTCCCGGGTCCACCAGGGTACGCTGTCTTTAAATGTTCTCTTCTGCGGCAGGGAACACGACGACGCGTCTACCACCGCGTCATTTAGTTTTTTCGCAAGTGTTTCTACTTCGTCTGCCTCTCGGCAGTTAAATAGCTCATTTTCGAGCACAGGGATACTTTCGCCAAATTTTTGTTTAAATCGCTCCCAATTTGCTTTTTTATTACAGAACCGCGGAAATATAGTTAGCTGCTCGTTTGCCTTTGTTTTGGTTTCAACGTCCTATGTTATTAATTTATGGTCAGAGAGCGTTTCCTCGTCCGACATTAATTTCCAATTACAAATCGCTTCTAACATTTCGTGTGAGACTGCAGTAATAGCTATAAAACTGCAGCCTTTATGCCCCTCAAACGTAGGTGAATCATTAGTGTTTACCACACTAAGGCCCCATTCCGTAAAAAGATCAGCAACCTGCGAGCCTCTATCGTCTTCGATAGGGCTGCCCCATAGTGGCAACTTGGCATTAAAATTTCCCCCGATGATTAGATTTTTATTTCTGCCGATTTTACGAATTATATTATCTACTTGATTTATCAAGTCTTTGGTTTGGGGATTTTCCCGCCGGGAATCGACCGGCGGGAGGTACGCGCTTATTACGTAGAACGCATTTCCCCCTGATTTGATTTCGGCCGTCGTTAAAAATTCGTTCGATAAATTATTTAATATAATTCCGGCGCACGTCCCATTATTTATTATTTTCCCGCTACGCGGTCGTTCACTATTCGCGTTTAAGACGGTAACCCCCCTCCCAAAACCTGTTATTTTGTGGCCATGCAGGTGCGGTTCCTGTATAAGCCCGATGTCGATATTATTTTTGCTGAATAACTTTACGAAGTTATTTGTTGCCCCTTTACCTTTCCCGAGATTTAGTTGCGCGAATTTAATCTTCTTGCTTCTTATGGACTTTGTTTTATCTTCACAGTCCATAATCGATGTTTCGTGTGATTGCGTTCTTCAGACGTCGCATCGTGGGGCATCTACTCGACTTGACATCGTGGCGCGTATCGACCTTTGCACCACCGCCAGTTCTGTCGTTTGCCCTAGCGCAAACCACACAGCAGGGGACTGCCTTCCGGCAATTCTTGAACTCATGCCCGACCTCGGCACAGTTACCGCACCACTGTACCTTCTCTCTGCATTCCATCGATCGATGGCCGTACTCGTAGCACCGGTAGCACTTGGTCATCGAGAAGTGGTCCCGGGCCCATACTCTTTGCCACCTGAGGTTAATAGCATCAGCTAATATACGCCTTCGAATTGTGGGGGTCACTTCAAAGACTACGTTGGCGAAGGGATCACTAGGGCCCTTTCCGCCAAACCTGAACTTTTCTCTCAGGTGGTCTTCTAGCTTCAAATCGCCGAAGCGGGGATTCTGGCTCACAATCAACCGCACGAGCTCTTCAGCCTTCATCCCCGCTTCGACCCCCGGAAGAACAACCCGTGGACGTTTCTTCTCGATGGTCTTTGCCACAAGTTCCTGGTAGTTCCCGACGACCTTCAACTGCAGCTTCTTGGCGTCGTCGCGACCTGCACACTCCACAACAAACACCGCCCCGGCGCGTCCTACGAGCTCTGACAACAACAAACCCATCTCGAGCGGGATCAACCTTCTGCTTCAGGGTCGTCATCACGTCGTCCTTTTGGCCTGGCCTGGCGTCGACCTTGACAGCAAACGTAGGGGCAGAATCTGAAGCTGCAGCGGCGTAGGAGACCTTGCGCTGCACCGACGCACCCTGACTCTGGCCTCCTGAAACGACAGAATTCACCGCCGGGCTTCCCCCAACAATACTTGCTCTCCCTGAACCATCTAAACAAAGACGCAGCGCCCTAACCATACCTATCAGTTGGTTCGTCACGTCGCGGATATCATCCACGACGATAGTGGCGGAGGTCGTCGGCACCTTTCCATAGATGGCAGAGTGCGCCTTCCTCACCCTAAACTTTAAGAGTTCCAGCTCATCGAGGTCGCTAGCATCAACGCTACCGTTGCTGCCAGTCGACATAGTGCGCTGGGCTCTCGAAGTAGAGGGCAATTCTGGCGCCGCAACCACCACGGGAGGCTTCGACTCCCCCGACACAACCTCCGCAGACACAGGCTCTTTCTCTACCTTCTGTACCTCCTCCTGAGTCTCTAACATGACGTCCTTAAGCACTACCTTAAGCTGTTTCCCCCAACAGCGCCCTCAGCTTCCGATCTAGCAGACTGCGCCCGGTCACCCTTCTTCCTCCTGAGCAACAACTCCTCATCGCGGTGGACCACTATGTTGACAAAACTAACAACAAAGGATAACACCTAAAACGCAGCTCAAAAAAACGACTTGACCGTTACGACGCTAAAAGAACAACACTAGAAGAACGCAAAACGTTGGTCCAATAAAAAAAGTTTTGTTTAAAGGTGAACCGTAAGCAACCTTGTGTTTATTTAAACTTCGAACCGCCCAATTAAATATCAAATTTTAATAAAAATACAACAAGCACTAAGCGTCAAAATAACAACTACAACCAAATAAATTCCCCAACGCAATAAAAATATCTCGATTCAAAATGTACCATAAAGAACACTATTAATTTATTTTAAATTTTTAAACCGCCAAATCAAATTTAAATAAACTAATTGCTTCAAAATATCAAAATATCTAATTTATAAATAACAACACTTTATTTTTAAATGTGTGTTTAACAAATAAGGTCGAGTGCAATCGGAATGCGGTTACCGGAAATGACCTTTCACTTAATCACTTGGTAACTAGCACAACCTTTAACTGTTACCCCCGCTTAATTAAACCAAAAATCGATTTTAAAGGAACATTTAAGTACGTGTGTACTTAAAATACCGAAAATTTATAATTAAATTGTTTTAAAATTTACAGTTATTAAGTTATTTATTTGATTTAAAAGGGGCGGGATTTTTGTTTTTTGGTTATTATTTGATTATACGCGCACTATAAAAAATTCACACACTTTTTATTTGTTTTACCCGGCTTTTTAACTCGATTTACGCGGTTTTTGTTTTAAATTTATTAAATACGCTTTTTTAAGTTATTTCGAAACTATTTTTGAGTATTTGTTTAGTAGGTTATTAATTTATTAGCCCGAAATGTAGTAGGTTTATTTTAAAACGCGGATTTGGTTTAAATTACAAAGGAAATGCGATTTATTTAGTATTTATTTAATTTAAATTCTGTTTTAAAATTTTATTTTACTGCCCTGTATTTAAAATTTGATGTCACACAATTATAAAATTAAACACAATAAAAAGCAAAGCTTCAAATAAAATAAATTAAAAATAAATAGCAAAAACCCTAGATATAAACTTACTTCTTAGTTGCTGAAGCGGAGCTCTGCAAAACACGTCAGCTCGCTTCAAGCGGTAAGTAGAAAGTAAAAGCAATAGTCAGCAAGCAGACATATTAACAAAAAGATTACCAATTAGTGCGCTTAACAAATTTAAATTGTTATTAGGTTTAAGAGATTTTAGTGAGGAGGGGTATTGAGTATTACCATAAAATCCGTTTTATGCATGTAATTAGTTAATAGTACACTATGTTTATTCTGTGAATCAAATATTCTGTTATCTAAATGTACTAGTTTTTGGTAAGACTGTTCTGTTGGTAATAAGATGATAATTAGAGTATACAAAGAAAACATGGTTCACAAGTAGTATCGCCGATATAGTCCATTCGCTTTAACTTAAAGATGACGTCATAACTGGATAAAATGCCATATTGCTAATGCTAGCTTAATTATAATATATTTAATGAAAAATACACGAATATTCCCATTGACAAGAGAAATTGGTGACAACATCCTACAGAACTGCCAACCTTTATTTGTTACATGACAGTAACCTTTAAGCAGTTTTCTAGGTATTCATTTACATACAGTTGCTAACACTTCATTACTACATTTGACGTCATCCTAAAGTTAAAAGAAATGAACTATACTTCGGATTCTAAATAATTTTCTAGCTGTATCAATTTTAAAATTTAAGAAATGTGCTTTTGCGACGCTCTACTTTAATTCTATAAACAATACTTTAACATTTATACGCAAGGATTGCAAATTATAACGAATTGAGGAAATAATTTCTTGCTTCAGTAAGAAATTCTTACAGACTGGCAGTTTATGATAGAAGTAAGTGTTCTCATCTAGTAAAAAATAACACTATATTTGTTGAAGTCAAAGATACTACGATCGCGAACTTTAAATGGCAACCGGTAAAAATGGCAGACAATTATAAACCTAAATACCATCCATTTCTTTCTTAACTAAAATGAAGTAGGAGAACAATAATTAAAATGGCCGCTACATTATCAATTGTTTAGAAGTTTTAAATCTTAAGCAAACACGACGAATATACTATTAAAAATAAATATCAGTTTAATTATGGAGACTACGTATCTATAATTTGGACAGTTTAAGTAATTGTACAATTAATTTTTTGTAATAAGTTCGTTTAATCAGCGCAGGTAAACGACCTGATCAATAGCTAAATTGTGGAGAGAAAAATGTTTTATAGAATTTGTTGTTTATTAACAGAGAATGCAAAATTAAAATAAAATACGCACATGAATATTAAACCAAGTGGACGAAATAGTGGATGATAGAAAATTATTTATACATTTTGAATAAGCAGACAATTCAAGTAACTATTGTGCTTCACCTATGAGGTGTAACCCTCCACTGTGATGTAATTTTTGTGCTATCACAAAATAACTTACAATTACATTTCACGAAAATATACTAAGGAACATCTGCAGCATATAATTTATGCACTTGCTCTTCAAACTATAAGAACACATTGATATGTCATAACTTACAAACGAACGCTCATTTACGTGCTTTTTATGTGCATATTCTGCATCTTTTAAAAGTACATTCATAAAACATATAAGGTCCTATACAAACGAACGTTCATACGCATGCAATTTCTGTACTTATTCTGCATCTTGGAAAGACATGCGGACCATACAAACGAAACGTCCGTATACATGCAATTTATGTAGTTATTCTACATATTGTAAAAGTAACTTAGAAAGTCATATGGCGTCACGAAAATATACAACGGAACGTCCGTTTGCATGCAATAATTTATGTACTTATTCTTCATCTCGTATAAGAAGCGTGGCAATACATATGTCGGTCTCATACAAACGAACGTCCATACGCATGCAATTTTGTGTGCGTATTCTGCATCTTTTAAAAGTACATTTGAAATTCATATAAGGTCCCATACCAACGAACGTCCATACGCATGCAATTTCTGTACGTATGTTGCATCTCATAAAGTCGTTTGAAAATTCATATGCGGACCCATACCAACGAACGTCCATACGCATGCAATTTATGTAATTATTCTGCATCTCTGTAAAAGTAAGCGTTGGAAAGTCATATGCGGTCCATACAAACGAACGTCCATTTGCATGCAATTTATGTAATTATTCAACATCTCGTAAAAGAAGCGTGGCAATACATATGCGGTCTCATATCAACGAACGTCCATACGCATGCAATTTGTGTACGTATGCTGCATCTCTTAAAAGTAGTTTGGAAATTCATATGCGGACCCATACCAACGAACGTCCATACGCATGCAATTTGTGTACGTATGCTGCATCTCTTAAAAGTAGTTTGGAAATTCATATGCGGACCCATACCAACGAACGTCCATACGCATGCAATTTGTGTACGTATGCTGCATCTCTTAAAAGTAGTTTGGAAATTCATATGTGGACCCATACCAACAAACGTCCATACGCATGCAATTTGTGTACGTATGCTACATCTCTTAAAAGTAGGTTGGAAATTCATACGCGGACCCATACCAACGAACGCCCATACGCATGCAATTTGTGTACTTATGCTACTTCTCTTAAAAGTCGTTTGGAAATTCATATGCGGACCCATACCAACGAACGTCCGTACTCCTGCAATTTATGTAATTATTCTACATCTTATAAAAGTAGCGTGGCAAGACATATGCGGTCTCATACAAACGAGCGTCCATTCGCATGCAATTTATGTAATTATTCAACATCTCGTAAAAGTAGCGTGTCAATACATATGTTGTCCCATACAAACGAACGTCCATACGCATGCAATTTATGTAATTATTCTACATCTCATAAAAGTAGCGTGGCAAGACATATGTGGTCCCATACAAACGAACGTCCATTCACATGCAATTTATGTAATTTTTCTACATCTCATAAAAATAACGTGGCAAGACATATGCGATCTCATACAAACGAACGTCAATATGCATGCAATTTATGTAATTATTCTACATCTGATAAAGATAACCTTAAAATTCACATGCGGTCACATACAAACGAACGTCCATTCGCATGCAATTTATGTAATTATTCTACATCTCGTAAAAGTAGTTTGGAAATTCATATGCGGACCCATACCAACGAACGTCCATACGCATGCAATTTATGTAATTATGCTGCATTTCGTAATAGTGACTTGAAGTCTCACATGCGTATCCATGCAAACGAACGTCCATACGCATGCAATTTTTACACATCTTAACGAATGTCCGCTTGAATGCCTTTTATGTTGGTCTTGTGCACATCAAGATAGTGAGCGTTTATTTTGTGCAATTAATGTGATTATACATAAAAAGTGTCTATAAAAACATTTGTAATTACATGTTGACAAGTTTCAACTTTGTGTATAATTTGTGTATTAGTTTTTGGGTATTCTGTATAAATCCCAAAATGCTTTAATCCTGTATATCTCCTTACATACTAACAAACGTCCAATTGTAGATTTTTTTATGTAACTGTGGTGCATCACAAGTAGATCATGTAGAAATAGGAATGCGATTTGTCTGATTTTTCCTTATCACAAAGGTACTAAAGCCGATATATACTACCAACGTCCTTTGGTATGAATTGTATGTGGCCATAGTGCATTTGAAAAAGTTTATTTACAAAAACTTATACAATCACATACTAACGAATATCAATTTGTTAGCAATATTTTGTAAGGAAAAGATATAACCTAAAAACGCATGTATGTTTCATACTTACAAACGCCCATTTACATAAAAATTTCTGTAATTATTCTATATCATAATATGGTATTCTATGTGTGCTAGGGTTTTTGCTAGTATTAGGACTTTGCCTCCTGCTGTAGCTAGATAAGTGGATAAGAACTGTACATTAAATTTTTCTAGATGTTGAAGAAAGATGAGAATTTGTAAATTAGTAGTAAGCAGTTTAGTTATAATTACAGCTTGCTTTATAGACATAACATAAATATTTAAAAGATTTAGAAAATAATACAATGTATATATCACTTATTAAATTTGTCAACGGTTTACCTTGTATTGTACAAAGAAATTAAATAATTCCAGTGTAAGGTTTTTATATGTTATTATCAAAACGTTAGAAGTATGTGAGGTGAAATCGTGAATTTACATTAAATATATGTGATTGTGAATATGATGTGGTTGCTGTTAGGGTTTTATGCCGCTTCTGCGGATTTATAGATTTATCTTCACCTGGGTTAAATCGTTCAAGCGGTTAGAATCTACGAATATGCCAACGCAATCCACTTTATTGAACTAGCTTGCAAAGGGGTAACGTCGTTCTTTAAGGTGAACAGTACTATGTAAGATGCGCTGAAAGCGGTCGCGTAATATTTTGTTATTCGCAATCTCCCTATGAGCAATCATTCTAAATGAATATGTAATTGTTTCTAGTGTTTAAAAATGCCTCGCTTGTGCGCGGTTATTGTACTATTTGTTAGCGAGTTGGACTTTCAGTAGAAGCAAAGCCATAATAATAATTAACGTCAATTTACTGATAAAGAATAAACATAATATACACGTACATCAACTGAATGCAAATACATAAATATTATATTGGAGTTAATTATAAATTCATATCAGATAGCATATTCGAAACCACTATCTGTGCATCGCGTGAACGTCGGTTTCGTACCGCCTATATTATTGATTTTCTTGACGTTATTGCTAGGTATCGGACAACTATAACATTGACCTTCACAATTATCTACGCTTTGAGTATCGCACATAACAGTCGCGTCGCGCAGGGCGCTAACACTATTCTAACTAAACTAATTAATAAAGTAAATGTACATACGTTAACCGAGTACGCCTTGTTTTTATTATACATACATGTTCAATCGAAGTGTTTCTTTTGCTAAGCTAATTAGTGTTTATAAACTAAACCTTAAATTAATATTAGAAAGAGTCGACTTCCAATCCTATTTGTGAAGCAATAAACCCCTTCGTGCCCATGGTCCTTTGAGCCGGATTCTATCAGTGCTAAATAATGAATAATTATTATTTCAAACATTAATTCCAACGCGTTCTATAAACGCGGGAAGTGTTCGACTGCAAAAAACGCTATGGTATGTGCACCCTAACTAAAAGTATCGCATAGCATTCTACTAATGGTTGTAATAGCCTGTTAATGTTTCAAGGATAAACAGCTGTATGCTGCGCTTCCAGCTTAAGTTCAGTTACATCTTTCTGCATTTAAATGATAAGCGATTGCTCACCTTTTTATATAAAATTAACATTATTAACTACCTTGAGTTTGACTTAGTTTTACTAAAAAAGCTTTCAATTTATTCAAGTACCACAGTATTGAAATATGAGTGAGTGTTAGTCGTTTTTATACATAAAATTTAATTACTATTATTTAAATTAATGCTTGTCGGTGATGTTTGAGTATCTAAGCAAACAATACTGATCAATAATTACTAAAGGGTTACAACTTTCATTATGTTGAAGTTGTAACTAGTTAATATGTTGTAACACCCGAGAACATTTTTAAATTAACCCAAAATTCAAACAAAATATCTTGCCCATCACTGATAATTTTATCTAAAGTGTAACTCATCATTGACCGAAAATTAATATAGTTACCCAACCCTAGTTTGGTTTTGGGTGACAGTTGACAACTTAAAGGACCATAACCTATCAACTGATATCTAACATCCTGTGGAATTAAGGAATTTTTAAATTAAGGCGGCAAAGGAAACGCTAGTTTGTTCTAGAAAATTCGAAACCGGAAGCGTGCAATAATATTTAATTTTTCGCGATATCTATAAAAAATATGAACAGAAAGTAATTTAGAATATTGAAAAATAACTTAAATTTAAATATAGGGTAGTTTCCAATTGGCAATGGTAATAATAAAAGTTGATTTAAGCAATTAACTTGAAACCACTTGTACGGATGATTTAAGATTGTGAAATATGTAGGGTTTTTAACCGAAAGTATATAAATATGGTAAGTGGAAAATTAAAAAAGGAAGACACACGAATGCTAATATAACTAGACTGGGGTTTGTTAAGTGAATTGCTGCATGGCCGCCTGGCAGCATTGGTTATGTTCAAGTTTAAATTAACGTGATGTTTGGTTAATAAATCTGCAAGGTGATGATGCTTATACGTGAAGACATAGTGGAATTCAAGGAGTTGGTGTTGGACAATACTAAATATTAGTATTCGGAAATACAAAAATATTAGCTTCATTTTACAAGATAAGGCTCTTAAAGGAGAATTTAATAGCGGTGAATTTAAATTTAATCAGAAAACTAAATGGTTAAGTCGTAAGTCGTTTAATGGTAGGAAGCGCAGTTTTACTATATACTCCCTGTATGTTTGTTGTGGTTTGTTTAGCATTCTTCTTAATCTTCTTTTACTAACTGGGAAGAAGTTGATGTTTCATCACCAACATACAGTTTGTTGTTTGGCGATGGTGACAGGCTAAATAAAAATAAAATTAACGAAGAAAAACCACTCGCATACTGTTCATTATTTGGTGATGGTGGAAGTACGGTAAATTGTTCTAAGGTTTACGAAGAAGAACCACCCCCATACTGCTCATTATTTAGTGATAGTGGAAATCCGGTTTTTGGAAGCTTGGTCTCAATCCAATTTGATGAAGAAGTGGGGTAATATAAAGAGTTTCGAGTACAAAATTTATCAACACCCGTGTTAAGCACTATCAACCCTGGTGAGGATAAGTTACTTTAGGAGTACTGTAGGCACTGGAGCAACAGTGGGTATTGTATACCCAAAACAGGTATTGGGTGAATCTTTGAATAAATGATTCGAGAGAACGGACGTATATGCGTATGCATGCATACACGTGAGGACGCAGGTATGAACTTTTATATATTTATATATATTGCTGTGATTTTTACTGAACAATCGAGCCCCAACGTTGGGCCGTCATAAAATGCTGTGATTTTAGCTGCACGATTGGGCGTACCATAAAATTGCTGTGCTATGCCCTATTATTATTTTAAACCCCAGTGTTATGAAATGTTAAGTTAGGATTTTTACCCCGACTAGCTTATTGAATAGTTCTTATTAAATCAAATAATGCAATTCTATAATACACAATATAATAATTGATAATATTTACAACACTCAAAATTTTCCTTTTTGTACAGAATATCTATAAATACCTGATTTGTGTTTTTCTGAAAATCAGCAAAATATTTTTGAATTTATTCAGGGATCTTCGAACGTTCCAAGATACCTATTCTATTTTTATAAATCTTTAAGTAACCCTTTTTTGACTCTTTACAAATATACAATGTGACAAATATTAAATCAAAACAGTTTTCAATAATAAAGTGTATTAAGATTGCTAACCTGGAATGGGTTCTGTAGTTCCATCCTAGTCTTTGATCGGCATCCCCTTTATGTGTTGGGTTTGCTTATTGATGTGCCGGCTCCATCTAAGAATCGCCTCCCATAAATCGATTCCAATTAAAAACATACCAAGTCGGAATATGTCCAAACTAGAATACTTTCATTTTTAAAATTATCTCCAAAATTAGAGTATGTTTAAATTACAGCCCAAATTAAAGTCGAAATTAAAATCTCAGATTAAGAGTCGAAATTAAAATCCAAATTACATGTCGGAATTAAAATCCAAATTACATGTCGAAATTAAAGGCCCTGTTTATATTAATATTAGAAATGAATTTAATTAAATCGTTTTACTTACGTCAGTAGTATAACTATGGAGAAGCTGGGACAGCCTTTTTTAAAGGGTCATAAATATCTTGTAAAGGATGTGTGTATTATGGAAAAGAGAAGTATGTATGTGTGAAGGTCATGTATGTGTAGGTGTGTGTGTGTTGGTATTAGTTAGGTTTGAGGATAACGATAGTATGGCTATGGAGAAGCTGGCCGGCCCTTTTTAAAAGGATCATAAATATCTTGTAAAGGGTGTGCGTATTATGTAAAAGAGAGGTATGTATGTGCAGGTGTGTGCGTGTAGGGTGTAGGGTATGTATGGTTCGTCGGTGAAGTTAACGTGGAAGTCGTGCCGCCCTCGTGATAAAAGTGTGTGTGTGTAGATATCGATCGGTGGGGGGGGGGTGTGTGTGTGTGCGCGGTGTTGTTGTCGTTTTATTTTCGAAAAGAAAGGTATGTATCGTTATGTGTATAGGTGTGTAGGGGGGGCGTGCGTGTTTTAGTCTAAGACGAAATATCGTAAGGGGCGCGCAAGTGGTGCGAACGTGTTTTTGTTTTAAGAGTGTGTTTTCGGGATTATCTCATCGGACACGTGCAAGACGTTTCAAGTAGTCTTTAATAATTTAAAAATGTTACGCTCGATGTGTCGTAGGCAATTATGATGAAGTATAAGAAGAATAAGGCTGGGGGAAATAACCGCAAGGTTTTTATTACAGGTGTCGATAAGAAAAAATTGCGTGCTGCGTTTGTATTTGAAAAAAAATTTTCTCCCCTACTACGAATAATAGTTTCGTCGTCTTGGTAAAAAGAATATCCAAAATATTTTTCTATTTATTATTGTGTAATTATTCGAACGGTAAACATCGTGTGTCGAAAGTGCAAAAAATGTCTCAAGCTTCGGACGAATTAAAAATTCCAGACGCGCCTACCTCAACGCGTGCAATTTTAAAACAATTGAAAAGTGCTTGCAACGTAGGTCGAAAACGTCACTATGAATCGATGCTGCTAAATCTGAAATGTAATCAGATCGTGTCTAATGCAAAAGCAAGCGTGATAGGGCGATCAGAGGGCAGGTATTAGTAAAAGAATGGATCCGGCGATAATACTAGTGCGAAGGACGACGACGACGAGGGTTATGCGAACGACGTCGAAGTCGACGATCCTGCTGAAAATTTCGATAGATTAACAACAAAGAAGAATGTCAAAAGACGTAGAACGTCGAACAATATCGTGTGGGTCGATTTGAAATCGGCTTTCGCCCGCAGGATACGTTCGAGTGCTGTGGTCAATTTATATCACATAGATCCCATGCAATTTTTAGAAGATGCATTCGCCCTAATAGAGCGACGTTTGAGAAAATGTTTGAGAAAATTCGGATCTCTTAAAATTAATTTCGTGTTTAACGGTGAATACGTAAAGCCCAACGCATCAACATCATCATCGTCTTCAGAAGCCGTGGATACATCGTCATCATCATCGTCGTCGTCATCGCTCAGACATTTTACTACTAAAATTATAAAATTTTAAAATTGAAGACTTTCAAACTCAAGTTAAACCCGAAGCCATTCAGGAATTGAACAATAAACTGGGCGAATATACCGAAAAGCAGAGCGGGTTAGCTCTTTCGAGAATATTAAATTTAGGCGTCAATATAAATCATGCAGGAACATATAGTATGCATTCTTAAGGAAGGGGATAAGAAAATTGTCTACGAGATGATATGTTTATTTTTAATCATATACGTTTGTAATATAGAAGAATGTTGACGGTCGAGGATCTTACGAAATTACCGCTCGAGTATATCGAGAGGCATGCAAGTAAAGACGTCGCCAGAAATTTCGATAAATTACCGGAGTATTTGCAAAACAATTATGGACGCATCGCTATTGTTTAGCGCATGGCTTACAATCGTCGTCGCATGCAGATCAGATAGATGGACCTCCTCTGCAAATAAAATCGTGTCCTGAATGCGCATGTTCTACCCCATATGTACGTGCGACAACAACACATCGCAGCCCTGCAATAAAAACCTATGAATGCAATTAAAAATGCTCATTGTTCGAAATGACTCCTAAAGGACCGCCCGCAGCCGTCGCAGCATATCTCGCCTACTCTTTAATATGTAATAATTACCTATACATATTTAAACCGAGCGTGCCCTCCTGGCAAAGAAATCCGGTTCCCGTAGATCCTCCGAATGCATTCGTATGTTTCGAGGTTGTTGAAAATAAAGACGTTTTGGCATTGTCGAAGTCCGAGTCGTCACAACAACAACAAATAAGATGCTCTCGCTCTAAAGATTGGAAACGTATGGAATTAATTACCATGCAGCTGCAACAGCAATGGCAGCAGCAACAGAACCATTCGGAAGAGGTTCCCTTATCGCCATCATCATCAGAGACGTCGTCGTCGTCGTCGTCCGCGGTATCGAGAGACCTTTTAATTTATAAAAGTTATCTAGGAGGAGAAAGAGGACGCCTTCAACGACGACGAGAAATAGAAAACGTAGATGGATCCGGCGACGGCGAGGCCGGCAACGACGACGACGACGACGACGGTGCCGAACGGTTGAACAATGGATGCGCGGGCGATTGTGTCGGAGACGGAGTTGGCATCGATCCTTTTCTGATGTTTAAAATAAGATTTAAATACAATAGCAGTTTTACGGAGACCGAATGGTACGTCATGCCATGGAATCATAAACGAATCGCCTTCGAAAGAGAAAGAGAGCGAGAAAAAAAAGATCGAGAATTTGATAGTTCAGATGGTGTATGGACGTATTTAGAACACATCGTACTTATGCAATTAATAGGAGCGTGGGCATACTACATCTATTACAAATATAAAAATAAACTATGCGCGCATGAGCAACATCGTTTGCGCTCGAACGAAAACCTACACATGCAAAATAATTTTCAGTTCTAACCGGGAGGTATCTTCGTTCAGGGTGTGTATGTGCGCGTGAAATTTTGCACTTAATTAAATAGCAATTATGGTGAAGTATATTCAAGACGAAAATAATCATACAAGTGGTGACGACAGACAAGTATTTTTAAATAACGATGATGATGACGTAATTTCGTCATCATCATCATCATCATCTACGTGTGCAGTATCTGGATCGCCGCAAGTTTTGTCAGGTATTCATGTCTACGATAACGATCAGGCGATGGATCCCTGATATGTAGCACCGAATACCGATTGAATTCCTCCAAGGAGAATGCGCAATGGTGCGCTCACGGTCATACGATCGAAGTGGGCTTAACCAAACGAAAGAGCAATATGGATTTTAGCCCTGTTATCAGACTTATATGCCCCAACAGATTTTGTAAAGAAGGCGAATTGCAAATGGACGAAAACGAGTGGAAAGATTTGTCGTCTATCAATATCGAACATAAATTTAGAAATTTTTTCCAACCGCTCGGATACTGCCAAGGTTGCATCTGCAGGCGCTACCGCCGCCTCCGTAGTCGCAGACGTATGGCACTGGAGGCGTGAAATGCATCAGACGATCGACGGATACTTGGAAGTGGAATTTAAAGACGAATACGAGTCCATTCATAGAGTCGAGGTGCAAAAACTGCTGCGGCTCTCGCCGCATTAGAATCAACAACAACAACAGGATCCGGATACAATGTTGCGCGAATTTCTCTCTCCGCGAAGAATTTGCAAAAGTGTTTACTCTAGCTCCTCTTATAATGCTCAAATTAGAAATATTGAAAGGACAAGATTTTCAAGAGTTCTACGATAGAAATATAGAGTGCGTCGCCACTTGCCTTCCCGAAGAGTTCGGAGCTTACGCGTATAACAGGTGCAAGAGCAGTAGCGGCGACGGCGACGACGATGGAGGTGAAGGCGGGCCCTCCTCGAGGATGCTGGACTTTATTCGAACCTGCAGGATCAAGTCTTATGTCGAGTCGAGATGATAAGCGAATACGTATTTGGAAATCCATCCCTAAGTACCCTAAACGTTCTTTACGACATCAACAGACTCGGCTTATTAGAAATCACGCGCCATTTCCTCACAAAATTGTCGATGACGTATTATGTTTATATCAAAAGAATTTAAATGTCGAAATGAAACCTTTGTATTTTAAAGATAGAGTATGATCCTTTTTTGTAAATAAAATTTATTCTGTATGCAGTTATTTTTTTTATATATATATATATATATATATATATATATATATATTTAAATTGTTACGTTATTGCAGGAGAGATGTTAGTCAATGTTGGTACACGGGGTGAAGGGTTGTTCAACAACCTCTTAAATAAATTGCCCTTCGAACTGCACCTTCCTGGTCATAACTTCTGCGGTCCCGGAACCAGGCTACAAGAGCGTTTAAATCGCGGAGACAAAGGTATTAATCCTCTAGACGAAGCGTGCAAGCAGCACGACATCGCGTATTCGCATCACAAAGACGTGGAGCGCAGGCACGAGGCCGACAAGGTCTTGCAAGAAGCGGCTTGGCGGCGAGTCAAGGCCAAAGATTCTAAGTGGTCCGAGAAGCTCGCAGCGTTGGGCGTAACGGCTGCAATGAAAGCGAAACGCAAACTAGGAATGGGAATAGACAAGAAAATGGCCGTGAAACTGGATCGTCGACAGCGAGGACGACGACGACGACAAAAACGACGACGTCGAGTACGTCGATGCTCGGGTAAATTCAAAGACAATAACGGCAACGTCGGCGAAAATGCTCCTTCAGAGGCGGTCTTATAAGTAAAATATCTAAAGAAATCAGAAAACAAAGCATCAAGAGTAAAGGACACGGAGATGCTTCGCATAATCGTCTCATTTCGAGCGCGATGAATGCCGCAAAATTATAGTCAACAGGATGGAGGTCGTTCGAAAATTAAAGTACCGCGCATAATACCGGTGCCCAAGCGAGGAGGCTTATTGCCCGATTCCGATATTTGCGGGCCTTTCGGCGCTCGGAGCACTGGCCGGCGGAGCGTCGAGCGTTGCAAACGCCATCAATTCGGCCAAAATGCAAAGAGGTATTTCGACGAGAACGCGCGTCACAACAGAGCCATGGAAGAAAAAAGTCGGCAGCGGATTGTATTTAAAGCCTCACAAGAAAGGTAGCGCCTTGTTTAAACCTTATCCGGGGATTCAAAAACGGATGACTTCGACGGTGCCGAGGAATGCTAAGCTCGCCCCCCACCACCACCACCACCCTTACACCTCCCATGGCGCATTGACCGATCTCGATCTGCACAAATATGCTAAAGGTGTTCCGTATTTTAGAGGCGTGTACATGCGAGACGAGTTGCCGCTAAAAGACGCGACGGAAGCTTAGCACCGCCGTGGCGAAACGAAAGTGGTATTATAAATTTAGACGATGGATCCGGTCCGGGCACGCATTGGGTCGGTTATAAAAAGGGCCAATACGGTGATATACTTCGATAGTTTCGGAGACCTGAGGCCTCCGAGGAAGTCTTAAGATATTTTCACGGTAGCGATATATATTATAACGTGGAAAGGAGCAAGACTTTAACACGATCGGTGTGGTCATTTAGTGTTGAAATTTTTACATAAAAGAACCATAATGCCCTCGGGCGCTACAGTCATGTCTAGGACATTCACGATATTCGGGTATGGAAATACCATCAGCAGCGGTACGCTATACCCACCTGTGAGACTGAACGATGGCGGTACGTACACCTGCGGCTTGGTGGGTCTTTACACGTGCAACACCGTTCGAAATATTTACGAGGGAAATAATAAGTTCTATTACGATAAAGATAAAGAAATCACCATCGACGAGGGATGCTACGAAATAGACGAGCTAAACACTTCAGAAGCCGTGGATACATCGTCATCATCATCGTCGTCGTCATCGCTCAGACATTTTACTACTAAAATTATAAAATTTTAAAATTGAAGACTTTCAAAAAGTTAAACCCGAAGCCATTCAGGAATTGAACAATAAACTGGGCGAATATACCGAAAAGCAGAGCGGGTTAGCTCTTTCGAGAATATTAAATTTAGGCGTCAATATAAATCATGCAGGAACATATAGTATGCATTCTTAAGGAAGGGGATAAGAAAATTGTCTACGAGATGATATGTTTATTTTTAATCATTACGTTTGTAATATAGAAGAATGTTGACGGTCGAGGATCTTACGAAATTACCGCTCGAGTATATCGAGAGGCATGCAAAAAGACGTCGCCAGAAATTTCGATAAATTACCGGAGTATTTGCAAAACAATTATGGACGCATCGCTATTGTTTAGCGCATGGCTTACAATCGTCGTCGCATGCAGATCAGATAGATGGACCTCCTCTGCAAATAAAATCGTGTCCTGAATGCGCATGTTCTACCCCATATGTACGTGCCACAACACATCGCAGCCCTGCAATAAAAACCTATGAATGCAATTAAAAATGCTCATTGTTCGAAATGACTCCTAAAGGACCGCCCGCAGCCGTCGCAGCATATCTCGCCTACTCTTTAATATGTAATAATTACCTATACATATTTAAACCGAGCGTGCCCTCCTGGCAAAGAAATCCGGTTCCCGTAGATCCTCCGAATGCATTCGTATGTTTCGAGGTTGTTGAAAATAAAGACGTTTTGGCATTGTCGAAGTCCGAGTCGTCACAACAACAACAAATAAGATGCTCTCGCTCTAAAGATTGGAAACGTATGGAATTAATTACCATGCAGCTGCAACAGCAATGGCAGCAGCAACAGAACCATTCGGAAGAGGTTCCCTTATCGCCATCATCATCAGAGACGTCGTCGTCGTCGTCGTCCGCGGTATCGAGAGACCTTTTAATTTATAAAAGTTATCTAGGAGGAGAAGAGGCCCTTCAACGACGACGAGAAAAAAACGTAGATGGATCCGGCGACGGCGAGGCCGGCAACGACGACGACGACGACGGGTGCCGAACGGTTGAACAATGGATGCGCGGGCGATTGTGTCGGAGACGGAGTTGGCATCGATCCTTTTCTGATGTTTAAAATAAGATTTAAATACAATAGCAGTTTTACGGAGACCGAATGGTACGTCATGCCATGGAATCATAAACGAATCGCCTTCGAAAGAGAAAGAGAGCGAGAAAAAAAAGATCGAGAATTTGATAGTTCAGATGGTGTATGGACGTATTTAGAACACATCGTACTTATGCAATTAATAGGAGCGTGGGCATACTACATCTATTACAAATAAAAATAAACTATGCGCGCATGAGCAACATCGTTTGCGCTCGAACGAAAACCTACACATGCAAAATAATTTTCAGTTCTAACCGGGAGGTATCTTCGTTCAGGGTGTGTATGTGCGCGTGAAATTTTGCATTAATTAAATAGCAATTATGGTGAAGTATATTCAAGACGAAAATAATCATACAAGTGGTGACGACAGACAAGTATTTTAAATAACGATGATGATGACGTAATTTCGTCATCATCATCATCATCATCTACGTGTGCAGTATCTGGATCGCCGCAAGTTTTGTCAGGTATTCATGTCTACGATAACGATCAGGCGATGGATCCCCTGATATGTAGCACCGAATACCGATTGAATTCCTCCAAGGAGAATGCGCAATGGTGCGCTCACGGTCATACGATCGAAGTGGGCAACCAAACGAAAGAGCAATATGGATTTTAGCCCTGTTATCAGACTTATATGCCCCAACAGATTTTGTAAAGAAGGCGAATTGCAAATGGACGAAAACGAGTGGAAAGATTTGTCGTCTATCAATATCGAACATAAATTTAGAAATTTTTTCCAACCGCTCGGATACTGCCAAGGTTGCATCTGCAGGCGCTACCGCCGCCTCCGTAGTCGCAGACGTATGGCACTGGAGGCGTGAAATGCATCAGACGATCGACGGATACTTGGAAGTGGAATTTAAAGACGAATACGAGTCCATTCATAGAGTCGAGGTGCAAAAACTGCTGCGGCTCTCGCCGCATTAGAATCAACAACAACAAAGGATCCGGATACAATGTTGCGCGAATTTCTCTCCCGCGAAGAAAAAAGTGTTTACTCTAGCTCCTCTTATAATGCTCAAATTAGAAATATTGAAAGGACAAGATTTTCAAGAGTTCTACGATAGAAATATAGAGTGCGTCGCCACTTGCCTTCCCGAAGAGTTCGGAGCTTACGCGTATAACAGGTGCAAGAGCAGTAGCGGCGACGGCGACGACGATGGAGGTGAAGGGGGCCCTCCTCGAGGATGCTGGACTTTATTCGAACCTGCAGGATCAAGTCTTATGTCGAGTCGAGATGATAAGCGAATACGTATTTGGAAATCCATCCCTAAGTACCCTAAACGTTCTTTACGACATCAACAGACTCGGCTTATTAGAAATCACGCGCCATTTCCTCACAAAATTGTCGATGACGTATTATGTTTATATCAAAAGAATTTAAATGTCGAAATGAAACCTTTGTATTTTAAAGATAGTGTATGATCCTTTTTGTAAATAAAATTTATTCTGTATGCAGTTATTTTTATATATATATATATATATATATATATATATATTTAAATTGTTACGTTATTGCAGGAGAGATGTTAGTCAATGTTGGTACCGGGGTGAAGGGTTGTTCAACAACCTCTTAAATAAATTGCCCTTCGAACTGCACCTTCCTGGTCATAACTTCTGCGGTCCCGGAACCAGGCTACAAGAGCGTTTAAATCGCGGAGACAAAGGTATTAATCCTCTAGACGAAGCGTGCAAGCAGCACGACATCGCGTATTCGCATCACAAAGACGTGGAGCGCAGGCACGAGGCCGACAAGGTCTTGCAAGAAGCGGCGGGGAGTCAAGGCCAAAGATTCTAAGTGGTCCGAGAAGCTCGCAGCGTTGGGCGTAACGGCTGCAATGAAAGCGAAACGCAAACTAGGAATGGGAATAGACAAGAAAATGGCCGTGAAACTGGATCGTCGACAGCGAGGACGACGACGACAAAAACGACGACGTCGAGTACGTCGATGCTCGGGTAAATTTAAAGACCATAACGGCAACGTCGGCAGAAAATGCTCCTTCAGAGGCGGTCTTATAAGTAAAATATCTAAAGAAATCAGAAAACAAAGCATCAAGAGTAAAGGACACGGAGATGCTTCGCATAATCGTCTCATTTCGAGCGCGATGAATGCCGCAAAAATTATAGTCAACAGGATGGGAGGTCGTTCGAAAATTAAAGTACCGCGCATAATACCGGTGCCCAAGCGAGGAGGCTTATTGCCTTGATTCCGATATTTGCGGGCCTTTCGGCGCTCGGAGCACTGGCCGGCGGAGCGTCGAGCGTTGCAAACGCCATCAATTCGGCCAAAATGCAAAGAGGTATTTCGACGAGAACGCGCGTCACAACAGAGCCATGGAAGAGAAAAAGTCGGCAGCGGATTGTATTTAAAGCCTCACAAGAAAGGTAGCGCCTTGTACTTAAAACCTTATCCGGGGATTCAAAAACGGATGACTTCGACGGTGCCGAGGAATGCTAAGCTCGCCACCACCACCACCACCACCACCTTACACCTCCCATGCGCGCATTGACCGATCTCGATCTGCACAAATATGCTAAAGGTGTTCCGTATTTTAGAGGCGTGTACATGCGAGACGAGTTGCCGCTAAAAAGACGCGACGGAAGCTTAGCACCGCCGTGGCGAAACGAAAGTGGTATTATAAATTTAGACGATGGATCCGGTCCGGGCACGCATTGGGTCGGTTATAAAAAGGGCCAATACGGTGATATACTTCGATAGTTTCGGAGACCTGAGGCCTCCGAGGAAGTCTTAAGATATTTTCACGGTAGCGATATATATTATAACGTGGAAAGGAGCAAGACTTTAACACGATCGTGTGTGGTCATTTAGTGTTGAAATTTTTACATAAAAGAACCATAATGCCCTCGGAGCGCTACAGTCATGTCTAGGACATTCACGATATTCGGGTATGGAAATACCATCAGCAGCGGTACGCTATACCCACCTGTGAGACTGAACGATGGCGGTACGTACACCTGCGGCTTGGTGGGTCTTTACACGTGCAACACCGTTCGAAATATTTACGAGGGAAATAATAAGTTCTATTACGATAAAGATAAAGAAATCACCATCGACGAGGGATGCTACGAAATAGACGAGCTAAACACGTTCCTGAGAAAAAAGATATTGGAGTCGGCTAAAGCCAACAAAGAAATTAATTCGTCCGTAACTTTGGACGACGACGGATTGGTCGACGGCTTGTTTTCTTTAAGAGCTAATAATAATACCCTAAAGTGCGAAATAAAATCGAAATACTCCGTAGACTTCACGAAGCGCGGCAACATCGGTCGAATGCTGGGATTTTATGATCGAATTTTAGAGGAAGGTCGTTCGCATACGTCCGATCGCGATGTGGAAATAATTTCGGTATCTAATATTTTCGTAGATACTAACATTACGACGGGAGCGTACCGCAATAACCAACTTTGTCATAGCATTTACGAATTTGGCCTAACCGTGCCCCAGGCTACAGCATAGAACAACAACCCAGCAATATAATTCGTTTCCCTCTGTGCGTGGACGAATTCGATAACATTACGTTGAGACTGGTGGATCATACGGGTGAAGCGGTTAATTTTTCGAAGGATACGTACCTTTGCGTTCGCCTAGAGCTAAGACGCGAATAATAAAATTATTATTAAGTTAAAATGGGCGTCGTTTACGATGACGAGCGTCAGCATCAGCAGCAGCAGCAACAGACGTTAGCCGCAGTCGTCAATATACCTAAGAAAAATCCGCGCGTTGGGCATTGTTATCGTCGTTGCTGCCGAAGTCTTCTTCTTCTTCTTCTTCTTCCTCAAAACAAACCTATATAAAACGCAAAAACGTTCTCGAAATCTGCAGTCGCACGCAAATCATCGTTAGGCCATAACGAAATAAAAAGCGGAAGAGGTGTGAAAAAGCGACATCATATTAAAAGAAGAGGAAGAAGAACCTCGCTCTTAGTCGCGCAGACGCAAGTTTCTTAAAAGCGCTCGGCTACAAGCTTTTGAATACGAGATAGAAAAAAAGTACTAGAAATGGCTAAACGTGGCGGTAAAATACGTGGTGATTTTGGTAGTAGCACGAAAATGGTCGCAGATCACATCTCGTCGGTGATTAGTTCTCCTTTGAAGAAATTACGTTTCGACGAGGTGGCCAAATTAGACGTATTCAAAAGGCCTCGCTACGAAGAGACAATTTCGAAAGAAGATTATTATTCGTATTTACCCTTCACGCGAAACACAGACCACAGCGATAGAGTGATTATAGAAATCCAAAATTCCGATGCTATAACCGCAACCTACGACAGTTACATTAATATTAAGGGAACGTTTTCGGTGAAAACCGAAGGTAAACCGTATACGATAACGAACAACGCAATATTATTCTTGTTCGATGAAATACAGTACAAAATGGGGAGCACGCATGTGGTCGACGTTTGTAAGCAGCCTGGTATAACGTGCACGATGAAGGGTCTCGCTTCGTATCACAAAAAATTCAACGGTTTGAGCAATAGCACCTGGGACCCTCGAGGAGATACAAACGCCGACATTTTTAAGAACGGACGCTTCTCGTGCAATGTGCCTCTAAAGCATATTTTTGGATTTTGCGAGGATTATAAACGAGCCGTCGTAAACATGCCGCAAGAGCTTGTTTTAATTAGATCCAAGAGCGACGTCAATTGTTACAAGAGCGACGAAAACGAGCTAACATTTAAAATTACTAAAATATCGTGGGAGGTTCCGCATTTAAAGCTTAGCGATGAATCGAAATTAAATTTATTCCATCATTTGCATAAAAATCCCAGAATTGTGGTTTACTTTCGTCGCTGGGAGCTTCACGAGTTGCCGTCCTTTCCGTCTTCGAAAATTCACGTTTGGCGTATTAAGAATTCGAACGAATTAGAAAAACCTCGATGGATTCTATTTACTCTTCAGCATGGCAAGTATGATAATGCGAAGCAATCGGCATCCCAGTTCGATCACTGCAATCTGACAAATTTAAAACTATACCTTAATTCCCAAGAATTTCCACTTCAAGATATGAATTCGGACTTTGCCAATAACGATTATTCGACCCCGTTCATGCACTATTCGAAATTTCCGGAAAACTATTATGCAGGCGCGAGCAATTTGAGCTACGCTCTGTGTTGTTTGAACGACTATCAGCAATTTGGCAATTGTCCCGTGTTCGTGATCGATTGCAGTCGTCAAGAAGAATCTATTAAAATTCGGCCGTCGATATACGTCTCGAAATCGAATCCAGCAACATTTTCGATCAAACCACTAAAGCATACTGCTTAATTTTGCACGACTCTATATTCGAATACGATCCGTTTACGGAAATCGTTACGCGTCATATTAGCGAATAATAGACATGAAGGTTATTAAACAGAAACAATCTCTACCGGTTGCAAATATGGATCTAACGCTCGAACAGGATGATCCTTATTCCTATTTTGGAACGCGCAAAAGCACGGAGATCTCTTACCGGCCAGCATAAGATGCATCGTATGCGGACCTTCTGCGTGCGGTAAAACAAACCTGATTTTGAGTTTGTTACTGGCACCCAACGGATTGGAATTTGAAAACGTTTACATTTACTCCAAGTCGCTATTTCAGCCCAAATACGATTTTTGAGTCGAGTTTTGAGACCGATCAAGGGACTAGGCTATTACGAATTTAGCGAAAATTCGAAATAATTTCACCGCAAGATGCTAAGAGTAATTCGATTTTCATTTTCGACGACATTCAATGTCACGAACAAAACGCGATTCGTCAATATTTTCAATGAGCCGTCATAAGAATATAGACGCGTTCTACCTCAGCCAATCGTATGCAAGAATACCGAAGCATCTTATTCGCGACAATACAAATTTAATTATAGTTTTTTCGCAAGACAAAATGAACTTAAGACATATCTATTCGGAGCACATTAATACCGACATGAGCTTTGAAGATTTCAAAAAGATGTGCCGTCTAGCGTGGGAAAAAAGACGGCGATGGCAATAAAGCCGGATACGGATTCTTAGTGGTAGACAAAGAAAAAGCCATAAACGAGGGCCGCTACCGTAAAGGATTCGATCATTACATATGTATTTAAAATCACGACGTTCGAGCGAACTTTCATCAACGCAATGTCTGCGGCTGCGATGAGACGAGGACGACGACGACGTCACTCTACGAATTTAAATCGAGCCGTAGTGCAGGCCACTAAAACGATAAGAAAAAGTTTTAGATTTTAAACGAGATCAAAATCGAGCTCAATTAAAATACGGAATGAAGCATGCTCAATTACTAGAACCGTTAAAATCGCTATCAAAATTCTCTGCAAGTAAAAATCCTAATTATATTCGACGTCAGAATGCGGAGCACGAATCTGATAATGTCGGCGACGGTTCAGATGTCTTACTTAAAAAGTATGCCGACATCCTGTCCAAAAGCGAGGATCCCAATATAGACGATACCGGAATCGGCATTCAATACGACGACCTTTCGAATAAATGGTCTATGGGCAATTCAGAGTTAGCTATTGCAGACGACGGATCTACGATTAATATTAGAAATAAAAAATATCCTATTACGGAGGGCTTACTTCGATTGTTAACTTATAAGAAAATCCTTCGAATAAGAAAACGCCTGCTGGCAATCCTTCCGAGCTAGATGTAAAAATTACATCGATATTTTGAAGAAAACCAATGCATATAATAAACTGTTTCGCAAGGATCTGCCTAAAACGCCCAAATATAAAAATTATATCGTTCCGAATTTAACACCGTCGCCCGTGGCGACTACAATATCTACGCCTCCTCCCTCGCCGCAGCATGCTTCGTCGCCGTCACCGTCGTCGTTGTCGTCAAGAGAGATGAATACAGCATCGGCGACTCCTACGATTCCCATGCAATTACGATCCAAAATAACGAAGAAAAGAAAGGTCTCGGTATGGATGATTTATCGAAAAAAAGACAGCCATCGAGTAATATAAGCAGAATTTGGCGATACAAAAAATTCGATAATTCTAATCATGAGATAGAATACGTTCATTGGGACTCGCCGGCCGAGCTGGTGAGCCGGCTTCGTTTGTTGATGGCCGAACGTTCGGCGGGCAACAATAGCTCTCAGAATCAAAACGAATTTCTTTCTATTATATCCGAATTAAAGGAGGCGAAATTAATCGCCTAATAAAATATACACGTCCTATAGAATAGTCTCAGAAATAAAATGGTCGTCGATAAATTTGGAAGAGCGTATGTTGCCAGAGACTCTGGAGGCGGAGGGTTTGGTAATACCGCTGCGCGCGGGCCTCCTGGTGTAGGCTTTAAACTAACTCCGGAAGGCGATTTCAACATAGAAAATAGAAAACTTTGCAACGTAGGCAATCCCGTGACCGGAACGGATGCGGTAAATAAACGAAGCGCCTTGGTATTGGACGAGGACGAGAAAATAGTTAACTTGAAGGATTTTAGAATAGTGAATTTGGCCGATCCTAAAAATCAAACGACGGCGTAAACTTAAAATTTTGCAGCGAAGAACTCAATCTGCGTATAGGCAAAGCATTGGAAATATGTTTGACCGCTTCATCTTCGGAAAAACGCATGCTAATAAGAAACTTAAATTTGACGCCAAGTCGCGATCCATTGTAAATTTGCACGACCCGCAGAGCTCGGCGATGCCGTTAACAAGAGATACGTGGACTCGACGTTGTCAGAAAAAGCGCAAAATTTTATGAAACTAACCACGATCGACGACGGTAAGGCCAAGAACTTCGACTCTCGAGGCTTGAGAATTGTCAACATAGGCGAGGCCGAAGATGAGCACGATGCCGTTTCTAAGTTCTATGTGAACGCGAGAATACAAAATCTTATCGAAGGTGTCGCCATTCACCGCGATAACGTGATCATTCGAGATGTATTGCAATCGGTCGTTCAAGTGTTGAACGAAGTTGTTTTAAACACGAACTTCCTAATTTTCAACCACTTGAAATTAGACGGGGTCAAGACGTCTGCTGGAGAGGATTTACAATTTCACAAAATTAATACCGACGTTATAAGACACCTGCACGTGTTATTGGAGCAAGATAAAGCCTCGTCGTCTAACTCTCATACTCGTGTCAAACCTTAAAATGTCTAAGAAATATAACGATAAGGAAATACTAGTGGATGAACTGCACAGAGGGGTTAGAATAAATTTTCCACGTCGAAGAACGATCATCAAATCTTATCACGACTTATTCCAAGCCGATATTGCTGAATTTATTCCATATTCGAAATATAATAAAGGGCATAAGTATATTCTACTCGTGATCGATTGCTATTCGAAATATTTATGGACGAGACCGCTTAAATCCAAGAATGGTCATGAAGTCACATCTGCGATGCGCGAGATTTTAAATGAAATTAAAAGATCGCGGCCTCCTTTACCGAAAAATCTGCAAACAGATAATGGTACAGAATTTTATAACGGCCAATTTGCACGGCTGATGAAGGAATATGGCGATATTAATCATTACTCCACATATAGCTCAATCAAAGCCGCCATCGTAGAACGTGCAATCAGAACGATAAAAAACAAACTGTATAAAGCTTTTAGTCTGAGAGGCAAATGGAAGTGGATCGATATAATCGATTCGATTGTATCGAAATACAACGATACGGTGCATTCGACCACTAAAAGAAAACCCAAAAATGTGACCGCGAAAACGCGTCTGAAAGTTTACGATAAATTAAAACTGGCGACTAGAAAACCTCGTTATGCCGTGGACGACTTTGTACGCATTTCAAAATATAGAAGTATTTTTCTAAGGGCTACAATGCAAACTGGAGCGAGGAGACGTTTAAAATATGTAAAGTGTTTCGAGCAAATCCGACTACTTATTTACTCGTCGACATGCATGGCGATCCGGTATTGGGACAGTTTTATGAAGCTGAGCTGCAGAAAACGAGAGTTCCAAATATTTACCTTATCGAGAAAATACTAAGGCGAAAAGGAACCAAAATTCTCGTCAAATGGTTGGGCTTCCAAGAGCCTTACTGGATTCAAAAAGGTGATCTTATATAGATTGTTACATTTAAAAATAAAACATTTGTTTTTTATATTTTTATTATATAAATATGTTACATTTCAAAAATAAAAATTTGTTTCTTTTTTTGTTTGATTTTTATTATACATTTTTTGATCTTGTAAAAATAAGAAAGATAGAGACGCTACAACTGCGATACTTTGACATGCAGCAGCACTTAAAATGTATTATTTTAGTTTATTTTATACATAATATAAAAATAAAAATACAATGCAGTTTTTATCTTGGCTTGTTACAATATTTTAATTAATTTTATAATAAATATAAAAATAACAAAATACAATGCTTTTTCTTGATTACAATATAACAAAGAGAGCCTCTACAACAGCGCTTAAAATATATTTTTAAATTAATTTTATACATAATATAAAAATTAAAAAAATACAATGCGGTTTTATAATATAAAAATACAAAAGACAATGCAATTTCTTTCTCGTTACAAGATTTTAATTATTTTTTATAATAAACATGCAATTCACAAAATAAAATATGGTTTTATTCAAAGGTCCTTTATTAGATAGTGCCCATGAGGCAAAGTATCTATTCCGTTAGATAAAATGTATCTTTTATCATCTTGATAACTTAAAGCAATTTTCGTCTGACGTATGGAATATACCTTATGCAAATATGATCGTATGCTATTTTGGTCTCGTTCTATAACTACTTTATTTCGTAACGTATCGAGATAGTGATCGAAACAGATTTGCTGATCGATAATGTACTTTTAACACCCTTAGCCTTCTTTATTATCTCACGGCCTTCTATTTTTAAAGAGTACATTTTCGATCGAAGGCCTACAAAGTGCGTTAAAATACGACCTCTAGTTTCGTCTTTCATAAGACCAATGACTTTTTATTAATTAAAGGAATTTTATAGATGTTATCGGGATCATAAGCGCTCGTATCAAATTTTCTAGATTCGTCTTTATACACTCTTCATAGAAATCATTGCACGTCACACTATACAAAAGGCTGTCGGTGTCCATGTAGCATAATTCGCAATTATTTGCAAATTTTGCCTTCATGAAATCGTAGTGAAAATTATATAATTCAATTTTGATAATTCTAAGATGCATACCTATGTAGATAGGTTTGTTGAACTCTATCTCTGTTTTGCTCAATTCGATCGCGACCAGATTTTTGTCAAAAATCGTTGCCGAATGGAAATTTGGTTTGGAAATTAAAGATAGAGCACCATACCGACCGCTCCAATGAGTCACTAATTTTATGACGCGTCTTTTCCTAACATTCTCCATTGTTTTACCAAAATGGAATTGTTTGCAAATTTATATAGATTTTGTGCAAATTCCGTTTTAGCTTCCGTGCGCATTCTTGTATTTAATTCGACAAACGGTCTCAACCAAGGAGACTGACCGAATTCTAAAACCTTATGAACGCGCGTCATAACTACGCCCGCAGATAAATAAACCTGGAGATTTCTGTAATGCACAACGTAGTTGAACTTTTCGTGAGGTGCACATTAATTTTGAAAATTTCGAGCCCGGAGGCGTGTCCTGTTCTGGGCACATCGGCAACTCTTTCTGAGCGTCGTGAATGTCCGTAGGAAATTCCAAGTCGCATTCGATAATATAACCTTTATCGCTCGTAATGCTCACCGTTGTAACATTAAATTTTAATATTTCTTCAGGCGTTAGCCATTTGAAATCCCGTAAGGCAAATAGCAAGATTCGGCATGACCATAGAGATTATTAATATCTCCGTAAAATAAAAATTTATTCGGCTTGGATGGATCATACGTTTGGGGATAATATTTATTATTGGATTCTACATATCGTTTTACGACTTGAGTAAGGCCCCCCCGAATGCCTCTTTCGATCATTAAAAACATGTCGACGTCACAAATTAGTTCTAGCCTGATTTTAGTATATAATAACATGCTAGACCACGAGTAGCTCGCCAAAGTCACAAAATTTAAGGATCCAATTTGTATGTTTCAAGACAATTTTTCTAAAGTCTTGGAATATATCGCAAAGTAAAAGAATGTCGCATTTTAAATATAGGTCCGCGTAGTCTCCTAAATTTTTGCATTTAAAAGTGCTCCATACGGTTTGCGCATGAATATATTCCGATTCTTCAATATGTGATTCATTAAGATTGCTATAAAACATTCTATAGGAGGAAGATTTTCTTCGCTTAATTTCAAAATGTCATCCAAATATCGTAGGAAAAATACCCTTGCGCATTAGCAATTTAATGCGATCCGGGTTTAGCGAGCTAAATTCCTTTTTTAAAACTTTAAAGTCATCGAAAGACAACTCGCATGCTAATTTTTCCAATGACATTGCCATAAAGCGAAAGGAATCTATGAATCTGAACGTCACATTTGCGTCGTTGTATTTTTTAGAAAATGTTATGTATTTTCATTATTCAAGGGTATTATATTCATGGGGCCTTCGAAAGCGTTAGCAAGCTCTTTAATAATAAAATGAGCATCATAATTGCTCAAATTATGATAGACTACGGAATAATTGGAAATAACCTAAAATTTAAATTACAGCTGCTATGCGCAACACCTCTTACAGAACCATTCATGTGATCGTGATCGATAACCTTTTCGTCGTCCGGCAAGAAATCGACTTCGCAAATAAAGCACGTTTTTGCCGTCGAGGCATCTATAGAGGACGTAGCAGGCTCGTTTTAAAAATGCGCTCCCATAACATATGGCAATATGTTTTAATTGTCGCACAAACCAAGAAATGCAGTCTGTGCCCGTGTATGAACTGTAATATGAAAGAGATTCGTCATATCCACAATAAAAATAATATCCTATTGAAAACGGAATATGTTCCTGGTATTTGAAAGTGCGTTCTGATTCGGAAGCTCTTTCGGTTTTTAATAAGGCATTCTATGTCAGAATAAACCACCATCGGCACAGGTATTTTATACTTAAAATCTTTAAATTGTAAATATTTGTTTTTTCGGAGGGTAAAATAACACGACACTCGTTAAGTTTTTCGCATACTTGCTCGTGGGCATCGAGACGTTTGCGATCGTAAAAATAGGAGAGACATCTATCGCATACGTAAAAGTGACCCGTATGTTTAGTTAATTGACCTCTCACAAGTGAGGCTAAATTTTTATAAGACAATAATGATATCTAACGCCCCGTTTATAATCTTTAATATTTTTTAATTCTTCCAAACTTTTTCCAACTTTATCGGCCTCGTCGCCGTCGTCGTCGTCCTCGTCGCCGTTGACGTCTTCGCCGTCGTCAGAATTAAATTTTGACGACTCGTCGACATACGCATCTTCAACAATTAACAGATTAACGTGTTTATCTCGTTTTGGCTATTTAATTGTACCGGTGTTACGATGTATCGAGCGCGTTTTAAAATAAGAGCAAAAACATTTACAGAAATATCATTCTGCTTTTCGAATTTCGATATATCCGATATAGGCATGGGGCTGACGAAATTTTCATATTAAAAATTTCTGCAAAATGCGGATACGAAGTTGTGCGATTAGCATGCTTACCTGCTGTAGGCTTAATTATTCCGGCTAAAACGCTCCAATAAAAGCATGAAAATCATTGTTTCTAATGTTTAAACAGGCCTTTTGTTTTGAATTGCGATAGGAAGAGGCATGAAACAACTCGCGTGAAACATATCATAGCATTTATTAATATTAACATTTAAAAATAATATTTCGGATAGCGTGAATCCTGACCCGTGCATTGCGTCGTTCTCTATTTTATCCAACAAGCGTGTTGCGATATTGCACGCAAACCACTCGTTAAACTTCTCTAAATTGCCGAAACAAATTAAAAAGTTGGGCGTCGAAAAATACCTAGTTTGAAACTCATTTTCGTTGAGCGCGACGGAAAATTTGAAAAATCGCACGCTAACACGACATTAATTTTAAGGTTTACCGAGTGATTTTTAAAATCGTATACAATTTGGATAAAATTAGTTTTTTACAATCTTCGATAAATAAATTAAGATCTTTATGTGCAACATTAATAATTTGAGCTGTTTGAATTCTCGATTTAAACGCAGACACGATCGGCTTCCAAACCAATTCAGAATGTCGAGGCGTGCTCCGAGAATACATCCATTGTTTAGGAACATTCTGCCGCAGTAGTTTTTTAATAGATTTTAAATAGCATTTTATATCTTTTCATATGGCATAGAAGATTTTCGAATAGATTCAGATAACTAGCCGAGAGCGAAGAAGAAGTTTGTTTCACCGTTCTTAAAATCGATTCGGTGTTGTGAATGTGTGATTTTAATATTCGAACCCAATTGCGAAATACTTTAGTTTTACGACATTTCGTTAAAATTGCGTGCACTTTTCGATACAACTGTAGCATCTGATCACAACACATCGAAACGCCCGCGTCCGCTTCGATTTTTCTGTTAGTTAACATTTTTTTTTTCGTATTTCAATGCCAACTTTCTGTATTTTGAACCGTGCAATTTTACTAATACGTTCGGCTTATCGTCTTTGGGTGATAAATCGCAGGACCATAAAATGGCTTCTAATTCGGCATGCAGTTCCCGTTTTATTCTAACAATTTGTACGAGTTTAAAAATCTTATACAAAAGGATAAGTCTATAGCATATTTTTCTGAATCTGTAATTTTTAGATGATTTTATAGAAAATACATCTGTCGTTCTAACACATTTACTATAGACAAATAAATCGCCGATTTCATGCAAGCGCATGCGGAGGGTTTTTCTGCAAATCAACAAAGAATTAATAAATTGAGTTGAAAACACGAATTCTCTATTTTTTAAGTCCACGTATAGGCAATCGGTTCTTAGAGTTGCATAAAAGAAAATATCACTTTCACATTTATACTGAAAATTAAACACTGTTTTTAATGGCGATACGGCAGATTGATCTACAAATCTAAACAACCTAATACCGGCCGAGATGCTTTCGCTAATATTATAAAATGCCCTTCGGTCGTAATTACATAAATTAAAAAGCTTTTCTTTCATACGAGACACGTCGGTGAAGCAAAACGCTATTGTGTTAGAATACGAATCTTCTAAGCACGTTAAATTGTCGAACAAATTAAATTGCATGCAAAATAGAAAAGGTCTCGAGACCCAATCAAAAACCGTCCCGATATTTAAAGTCTTTTAAATAAGCAGGCAATTCCTTGCATGCGATTCTATAAAATTATGTGGATAATCCGCAATTAGCATATCACGATTGTAATGGGTTGCTGATCTAATTCTATATTCAATACTCATAACTTTAAAAATCAAGATGTAAAAATACTAAAATTATAAAATTAATTACCATGTATAGGTAGGTATTCTAGTGTGATGACGATACGGATGGCTTTTTTGCTCTTGCCGTTCTTGATTTTCCTTGGGAGGATCCGTGAGGGCTGATGATGATGGATCCTTTTGTTTTCGCCCATGCAGCAGAAGGAAATACTCGCTGCAGGATTAGGTTTACCTTTAAAATAAACGAATTTCGTATTAGTTTTTAAATAAAAATTAAAATATTAAATACTGACCAACTTCGAACGATCCTAGGTAGTGCAAACAAAGGCATTCCTGTTTATTCAGCTCTTCGATATCTTTGTCGCTAATTACGTCCGTGATTCTCTGCGGAAGGAACACAACGCATTCTTCTAATTCGACGAGAATGATGCGAGAATTCTTCTTTGACTGAAGAGATTTGATGCTTAAAACCGGATAAGGGCGCTGTAGCTCGAGATCTTTGACTTTTACAGTCTTCTTCCTATCGATGCGGCTTACTGAATTGATTTTTTTAATTAACTCCATATTTTAATTCTAATTACGAATATAATTACATAAAGTTAAAAAATATATTTACAATTATTACCTGTTTTTTAATGCAAGCTGCACGATGACAAAACACGTTGCACGACTCTCAACCTTATATTTTACAAGATAAAAAGCCTTACAAGGGATCCTCTATTTATATCGCTCCGAATGACGTACAATTTATTACGCATCTGAAAACCGCTCCCCACATACACGATTCAGACATTAACGATAGCAATTCATTAGAATTAAATAGCATTGCCCTTGTTTTGGACAAAAAGCTCATTCAAATTAAAACGCCATCTTTTATTATGCGGATATTGAAGTCGCATAAAATTAATGAGCATATTTTTATTCAAAGATGTAAGTAACAAAGTCATTTTCGCCGACTCGGCATCGATAATGAATATAAAATCCCAAACGTCTATATTTCGAGGATTTATGAGCCCATATTTGTTAAAAATAATGGGTTCCTATATAATTAATGATGCAAAACGATGTGTACTGAAATTAAAACTTACTCACGAATGATGTAATCATTAAACTACAGTATTTTCTTAACGCGTTCCAAGAAGCTATCTTTTATACATACAATGTTTTAACAAAAGCGATTCCCGACTTCGATAATAAAAATAATTATACAAAACATACTCGATCATTTATATTTTAACTTCCGCTTTATATAATTAATGTATACTATACAAAATTTACGACCACTTTTTATTTCTCGGCAAAAATACGATTCGTCATCGTATATGCTTTGGGTTCATATAATGCACACAAAATTAAGGGAGAACTTTTTTACCATTTATACCGAAACAATTACATTTAAAACGTCTTGCACGTGTCCGATGAGATAATCGCGACCCCGTTTTTTTTTTCTCTGGCCCGACGATCTGAAATCTCTGCGTTATTTTAAATACTTCATCATAACTGCCTACGACTCATCGAGCGTAACATTTCCAAATTATTAAAAGTTTACTTGAAACGTCTTGCACGTGTGTCCGATGAGATAACCATGACCCCGTATTTGTATACGAATTAAATAGCGCACTTTCATCATCTTCTCTCTCGAAGGGCAAAAAATACACGCACACGTCATCGATCGAACCATCTTGAGCAAAAATACGATTACGTCAGTAGTATAGCTATGGAGAAGCTGAGACAGCCCTTTTAAAGGGCCATCGCAATTTTTTCTTATCGACACCTGTAATAAAAAAAACCCTTGCGGTTATTTACCCAGACTTATTCTCGAACGCGACCACCACCACCCCCCCCGAAAACACGCTCTTAAAACAAAAACACGTTCGCACCACTTGCGCGCCCCTTACGATATTTCGTCTTAGACTAAAACACGCACGCCCCCCCTACACACCTATACACATAACGATACATACCTTTCTTTTCGAAAATAAAACAACAACAACACCGCCCCCCCGATCGATATCTACACACACACACTTTTATCACGAGGGCGGCACGACTTCCACGTTAACATCACCGACAAACCATACATACCCTACACCCTACACGCACACACCTGCACATACATACCTCTCTTTTACATAATACGCACACCCTTTACAAGATATTTATGATCCTTTTAAAAAGGGCCGGCCAGCTTCTCCATAGCCATACTATCGTTATCCTCAAACCTAACTAATACTAACACACACACACACCTACACATACATGACCTTCACACATACATACTTCTCTTTTCCATAATACACACACCCTTTACAAGATATTTATGACCCTTTAAAAAGGGCTGTCCCAGCTTCTCCATAGTTATACTACTTACGTCAATTTATAGATCGACTTATTTTCGTTGCACAAATTCTCGCAGTTTTAATTCTGATTTATTTTGGTTTACTCTTCACTGGTTACGTAAGCTTTTAAACTTTTGAACATAGTCGTTGCTCAGTTTGAATGTAGACTAACCTGTCGCTTCATCACTATCGTATATATAAGCTCTACCTCCAATTGATTTTATTGGCTTGTTGACGTTCTAGGGCGATACTTCTACCTTATCTCGCATACCTTGGAATTTTCACACAATTATTTAGTTTAAATTTTTCAATGTACGCCTTGTCTGTCACGTAGGCACCTCGCATATCGTGGTATTATTTGAGAATTTCCAACTTTTGACATTTATTAACTCACGTATTCGGATGTTTGTTAAATTTTATCGTCTAAATAGAAGCGCCTGGTGCTTGTTTATGTCTACAGAATATTGGATTTTTGAACAAATGTGATTTCTTCCAGTCACGTAGCGATTTTCTAATAATGAATTATTTAGAATGCGTGTACAATATTCTCGACGCAATTGTTAAATATTTGTAATGCCAATTTATATATGCTTCCCGGTGATTTAATTTTGATGCAATTTGTTGTGTTTTAAAATCTTATCTTTACTTGTAAACTGCACTTAGACATATTTATGTTCTCATGCATTTAATCCCGTGTATTTTATATAGAGTGTCTTCTCAATTAACAGTATGTAGAGTGACTGTTTTACTCTTATGATTTCTGGAATTATGTGCTTTTTTTAAAGTGGAAGTTGTTTACATTTATTCTACGACATGACTTAACCTACCCCTAAACTACCCTATTATCATAGCATTATGTTTTTATATGAATATGTTATTAAGTTGTTAGGTTAATGTTGGAATTTATGGTCATTATTATTAACGTTACCACTTAATATTATGAATTTTGTGTAGAATATCAAGAGTTCTTGGTTATGTTTAATTCGGGGTCAATTTGTTTTAATTGTAGAATTTACATTGATTAGTACAGTGTATAACTACCCGGGTTAAGGTAATTTTTAGTTAAATAATAGATATTTTCTTATTGCACTCATGTATGTCTTTTAATTTATTGGGTAAAAAACCAAGAAAGTGAAAGGTTTATCGATATAGGTAATGTATATAGTTATATCACCATACCAAAGGTTATTATTAAATTCATTACTTGATACGAATGTTGAAATACATATATAGGTTACAATTATGTGGAGTGAAATACATTTAGAGTACAAGGATTTTGTAAACTCTCTGGTAAGTTAACTCACCAGTGTCGATTTCAGAGTTCTACGCCTAACCACCCTGAGAAATGTTCATGTACTCTCCGCTGTAGAGGAGACGATGCGTTTGAGTGAAGTATATTGATTGCTGTTGGATCAGAAATAGTTGACAACCTTGTGGAGTAGGTGAGTGGACCCTTGTATTGAAATTTTGAACCGTGAGAATTGATATAGAGTTTGCATTTTATTTCATATGTATTAGGCAACTTGTTTCTTTGAATGTAACTTAAGACAAAGAAAAATGGCGAGGTGTTACAACGTGTACTAAGCGTAATATTATATTACTCAATATATTTATTACGTTTGAGCTTTCTACTGAATTGCTAAAATTTTGGATTATTGTTTTCGGCATATTAATCTAGACAATGCCTAAACAATATTAAGCTAAGATTGCGTTGGCTACAGCCAAATCGCTAAGTAACGAACTGGAAGGTTTTGAGCGGTTTCTTGCTACAATTACTAGTGTACCAATTACTGAAAATATTACTACTCTTTTGAACTTCCGGTTGGATATTATTAAACCAGCCGCAGCAAAATATAGAGAAGTATCTATTGAGCTGCTGCAAATTCAGTTACATCCGAAGAAATAATCCCTGGAAATAACTATTTCGATAAATTTATTGATCTTACAAGTAAAGCAACTAGCTTCTTAAAAAATACTTCTAAGCTATCTAGAGCAAGCTCCTCAGAGTCATTAAGCTCTGCAGTGAGCCCAGGTAGTACTACATCTACCAAACAAATAAATGCTAAATCACCAAAATTAAGTAGCCCTAATTTTTCTGGAACTTTCACTGAGTTCCCATCATACCTAGAAATTTTTATGGCACTCGTTCTTAATAAACCTAATGTAAGAGACGTAGAACGCTTTCTGCACCTAAAAGGTAGACTAAAAGGTCTGCAAGCGAACTAATTGTAAATATTGCTCCTTCGGGCGAGAATTACCATATAGCATTCAATCTACTTCAGAAAAGATTCAATAATCCTAAATTGATTATACAAAATCACATAAAGACTATTTTTGACCTTAAACCTATTCTAAAATCTAATGGCTCCGAATTACGTTGTTTATATGATTCGTTATTCAAACACATCAGAGCGTTACGAGAACTAGACACATCTATCGACGAGATTGGAATATTTGTGTCGCACATTTTAATGACTAAACTAGATGATCGTTCTAGAACTGAATTATCAAAATATAAACTAAACGCAATACTGAGTCTAAATGAAACAGACGACTTCCTAAAAAATTGTTGCACGACAAACAAACATGCACTAGTCAGAGTTTTCCTAAAAATCAACAACCTAAAATTAAAACTAACTATAAACAGGCATTTGTTACTACCAGTGAAAGCGGTAATGCATGTCCTATCTGCAAACTAAACCACTTTATCACTCAATGTCCTGACTTTCTAAAGCTAGCTACAAAACAACGTTTCGACAAGGTTTCAAATACCGACTTGTGTAAAAACTGTCTTCGTCATTCAAAGCAAATAACTTCCAGATCCAAAGCTATCTGCAAGCGGTGTAATAAACGACACAGCCCGTTGTCAGGGCTGCCGCAATTACTTCTGAAAGTAATTCAATTACAATTACCAATTACCGGCCTTATATCAAATGTAATTAAATTACCAATTACTACCTGTGTTACAAATGTAATTGAATTACCAATTACCCTGGAAAGGAATTCAATTACTTATACAATTACTATAATCGAATTACAATCAATGGATTTGAATTACTTTTTTAGTAATTGAATTACAACAAAAGTAATTGAATTACATTTTGGTAATTCGATTACAACAAAAACAATTGAATTACTTATTGATAATTAAGAAGCAGATATATATGTTGTCAAAAAATGCAATATTATTTATATGCACATGCAATTAAAATATGGTTAATAGATGCCTACTATGTAGTTTTAAAATACGGATGAGATGTGCGATTAAAATAAAAAATATGTAACAAAATCGGATTTTATTTTCCTAAAAATAAAACAAATAGAGAAAAACTTAAAACATTTGATATCTATTTGAATTTGATTTCAAAATTATCAACTCCTCGAAATGTTGGTCCGAAAGGGCATGTCTTCTTGGGTTATTTATAATTTCGGCAAATGAAAATAGTCTCTCAACTGGAGCAGAGGACGGCAAGCACGTATTGTATTTAAAAAACAATTTTTTAATAAAAGGATACCCATTTAAAGAGGTAATTTGCATTGATGGGTTATTAATATATTGAAGAATCTCCAACTCAATTTTTTTTTTTTTATTTTCCAGCTTATTCTTTTCTACCTGACTGTCATTGTTGGAGTCACCATCACCATCTAATTCAAAAAATGGATGTAAATAAAAAATTTTACATTCTTTCTGGTTAATTTTGGCTTCTAAATCATTTTCCAAGTTCATATCTTGCGCGTTTTCAAAAATAAACTTTGTAATAGTCTCTGACAAGTCCTCTTTGATGAAGGTTTGAAAACAAGTTTTCCACTTAAGCTTGAATTGAGGCAGCGTAAACGATGCAATAGTTGCCTCTTTTGCTTCTGAGCTTGAAAAGTCAAAATATGTACTAAATCGTTTCAATAAACCATCTCGCCATGCTACTAAAATTGGGAAAGCACTGTTGGTGGTAGCTAAATCCATCCGACTTAGCTTCTTATAAAGAGATCCTAAACATGGCATTAAGTAACCAAAATAGACATTTTGATCTCCTTGTAAAATATCTATGGCATTTGCAAGAGGTTGTAATATTGCGCAATACTGCGTCAAATATTCTAACTCCCTGTCCTTAAACATTTGGTTCTTAATCGTAAGTTTTTCAAAAAGCTTCGCTAAACGTTCTTTTTTTTTAATATTTGAGCTATTGCATCATATAGTGAATTCCATCGTGTTGCACCTGGATAACTCAACGTGTGGCCTAAAACTTGTTTAACTATTTCACTCGTTTTAGGTTTGCCAGCCATTTTCCACAAAACAATACATTTTGCAAGAGCGTTGGTCTGTCTCGTTCTCAATGTAGTATTTTTCTGGATTGCATTTTTTATATCAGTAGTAGCTATAAGATTCAAAGTATGACTTGCGCACCTAACGTGTTTGGGCAATATTATATTATTTGCCATATCGCCCGTTTCCAGAAACTCAATATCGCTGTCGCTGTCGTCTACGTCATCATCAGTACTAACAACGGAAGCAATTGAAAGTCTAAATTCTTCGAAAGCTTCGATAAAATTTGAACCGTTGTCTGATACAGTCGCCACTAGTTTACTATTTTTAAGATTGAATTGCAAATGGATGTCTTCCAACATTTCAGCAATTTTATCATATGTGTGCCTACCCGTAAATCGACGACACGCTAAAGTTGCTGAACATCTTTCAAACTGTTCATTAATCCAATGTGCTGTGACGCCAAAAAATCTACGATGCTTTGTCGACCAGACATCTGCCGTCGTACACACATATACTGCTTGATCTAAATCACTTTTCAAAAGAGTCAGACTTTCCAAAAAATAATCTCCTATTTTCTTTGCAGCAGTAGTTCTATGCATAACATTTACGTCCATTCCGTCAAACAACGCAATAAAAGCTGGATTATCGACAATGCTTAAGGGTGACATTGTGCTTACAATGAAATTTATTATCTTTTGTCAAAACACTTTGATTCAATGTACGAGTACTTTGTCTGGAAAATACATCTGTTATTCTCCTTTGTTTCTTTAATAGATTTTCGGCACCTTCTATAGAACGATCAGGTGTCCTTTTTGACCTTTTTAAATTAATTTTTTTTACCTCCTTGTAAGTGTTATACTCCTCCATTGCCGTTGCGTGCCTTTTCCTCAAATGCTTTAAAAAATTGGTCGAAACGCCTAAAAATCCTTTTATTGTAACATCTTTCGGCAGACACAGTTAACATAGTCCTTGAACTTTTTTCTCTTTTTGATCGATCGAAATAAGTTTAAAAAATTTCCCATCCAAATAAGGATATTTCTCGGTTTCAGTTTTTGATATTAGATCTTTACCTTCTGCTTCGTTCAAGTTTATACCTCTTGAAGACTGCATTAAAGTATCAGGTGTTGATGATGAGCAGGGGGCAGATGTAGATGAAGAAATACCGACACTCGCAAGCCCGATTGAACTATTAAAACTTATTTGCGATTTTGACTGCGAACACTGGGATATACTCCTATAGTTATTTGAATTTACATGGAAATAATCTGGAATTTTTTTATTATTTTTATCTTTCTGAGGTGTATACGTTGGGTCTTCCCAATCTGAGACATCATCAAAATTTAATTCAATGTCATTAGTGTCAATAGAATTATTAAATTTAACACTATCAGTATTTACATTCTTGTAACTGATGTTGCTTCTGCTAGCGCCATTAGAGTCAGTCTTACGTTCCATTGTTTAGAAAAAAAAATGAAATTAGCACTTGGCACGTTAAAAAACTGAAGTCTTTATTTAAATGGTACAAACAATATCAGTTGTAATATTTATACTGCATATTCTGCTTAACAAACTCAAACACAAAGTTCAAAAAATTATTTAGATTCATTTGCCAGTTTATAAAACACCTCAATTACAATTCGTTGCATAATCAATTTGCTTTAAACACAATTGTAACATACCCTCACTAATAACCGCCCGACGCTAACTGATAAAACCACAGCGACACGTGCCACTGCAAACTTCTAGACTTCCAAAAAAAGAATTATTGTGTAATATTCGCAATACTCTGTAATGTAGTAGGTAAAGCAGTTAGTTTAACTACTAAAAGTCGGCAAAAAGTAGTAAACATCAAAGTATTGTTTGAAATGCCGCGGTATATGTTCGCCGATAAGATATGATACCAATGATACGTGCAACATACAACGACACAACAAAAACAAATGACAAAGTGTAGTCTAATACCTTGGATTATTTAAAGTTTCAAAGTAATTGAATTACATTTTAAGTAATTGAACTACTTTTTAGGTAATGCAATTACATTTTAGGTAATTGAATTATAAATGTATAATTTGAATTACTCATTTGTAGTTCAATTACTTAATATTTTTGAAAATCAATTACCAAATACAATTACATTATGTTAGTAATTGAAATTACAATTACAAATTACTCTTCCACAAAACTAATTGAATTAAAGTAATTTAATTACAAAAAAGTAATTGAATTCCATTTTTCAATTATTTTAATTCAATTACCGACAGCTCTGCACGTTGTTGCATTTGAAAGCTAATGCTAGTGCTTCTCTCACTGAAGATAGGAGTAATTCCGAAAATGCTTCCACTGAAGCTGTACTAAATACTAGTACTACACTTTCTTGCTTTCCTACTAGCATGCAGCAAGTACTGCTAGCTACTGCCTGTGTTAAGGTAAAAAATGTTCAAAATAAATGTCAACCAGCCAAAGCTAAGTTGTTTATATCTAAATAAGCAAGCATCCCAAATATAAAGAACAATTCTAACTCACTCCAAACTTTTTTCTTTCAGCATTAAACTTTTCACTGCCTTTCTAACTCGCTCGAAACTTTTTTAAAAGTGTTCATTTCTGATTTGTTTACAGAACACTCTAAAAAACTCACGGTAAAATATTACTTTATCGGTTCTGTGAGGGCTATCTTCATCTTTGACACATCAGAGACCGTGGAACTAGTCGCGATCGTTTCTGGTTGTTCTTCTTCTTGTTCACTAAAAAATTCAGATGAAGATTAGATCAAGTAAATGCATTAAGAGAATTAAATCTACATTAAGCCAACGAATACATACTGTATTACTTCGGGTGTTATCAGGTCGTATGTTACAATTGTTCCGTATTACGATCATTATACATCTTGTAACCACGTCCTCCCATCTTCCTTCTAGTAACTTTATCACGTGATACGATGAACTTCTGGAGCAAAGAATGGTTCAAAGAATTGTTTGGACCATAGTTGAAATCAAAGTACGAGATTTTAAATTACTTGCAATTAATCTCCAAATTTCCGTAAATAGGAACTTAACAATATCTGAAATACATAACATTAATAAATATAGCAGCACTGAAACTAAATACGACCTCGAAATAATACGTCTGAATAAAAGTTAATAGCTGAGGCAACAGACACAATAAGGTTGATTGAAAATGAATTTCTGTACAACCAAAACTAGGGCAGCCATCTGCTGTTGGAGACCATGAACTAACACCTTCATATAATTACGTATCAAAATTTAGTTGCAGCACTATATCTTGCCAGTGGCTACATTAGAGGTATTTTGGTTTTAAGGTGCGTTTGGATCATAGTTGTGTAGTTTTACGGTACTTCAAAAAACACAACATCCAAACCTATACGAAATAGTATTTTTTTAATTTTTTTTTCATGATGTCGCGACGCGAGTAAGACGTTATACGAGTGGCTCTGAGTATTAAATTGGTTGACATTTTCTGTTGTTCTAAAGTCAAGAATTAACGATTAATTATGAGTGGTAGTGATAAAAGCGATAGAAATTTGCTTTCAAAAAATACGAGTGAGGGCGAGGAAGCATTAGTACAGCGTGTTGTGGAAAAGTAATGTACTCTGACACATTTATGGAAAAGGCTGTGTTTAAAAAAAAGCCGTTTCTAAGGATTTCGAAGAATTAATAGCAGATTACACGAACATTGCATCTAAATTGGAAACAAAATTAAATGAGTCCCAGAAGGAATGCGAGAAGTATATGCAAATGTGTTGTTACGTTTATCGAGGCAGCCACGTTGGGCGCCAAATTTATGCTACGTTGGCTCGTAGCCGTGCGTAACACAAAGAAAATCAAAGAAACGACCGGGCTCAATCGGGGATTAGGGGGGGTTGTAGAAAGCAGACCAACATATAACGTACGCGGCTGTAAGGAGTTAGTAACAATACCTGCAATAAAAAAAATTAGAATAGTAAACCTGCAATAAAAAAAAATTAGTCCTGCAAACCTGAAATAAAGAAAAAGCATAGCATGCTGATCGAGCATAGATTGTTCAGTACTTTGTAGAATGTAAAAAAAAACTGTTTGGATAATCTATATAATATAACAACGGTACAAGCAATACAAAAATTTTCAGTACAAAGTGAGGTAATATTGGGGAGTAGCAGAAACGTTTCCTCACACACCAATTAAACATAAGTCAGACAAAATGTTAACAAAAGATAAATAGATAAGACACAATTGATATGAGCAATCCAGTAGCATGAATTTTTTTTTCTTTCCTGTCCAAATATTCAAATTACTCAAACTAATTTGTTTTGTTTCTCTTTTTTTTTGTTTCTTAATAGCATGCAATTCTATTGTAAAAGGTATCCAAACGACGAAGGATATTGCAAAACAACGGATAGATATTTAAAGTAATAACAAGTATGCAATAGTTCAACTTACAAAACCAGGAGCAACGGAAGAGTTTCTATAGAATTGGAATAATTCGGCTACTGATCTAAAGCCTCCTGATAGCTTGGTAAACCGGATGCAATGGTGTAGCTTGGCAAAGATTCACAGTCGCCGGGTCCAACTTCACCTCCATTTGCATTTCTGGTTGTTAATATCCTTCTTTTCCATTGTTGGAATTTGTGGTACAACAGACAGGAACACATGCAACAACGCAACTAAGAACAATTAAAGTTAGTATAATTCCGATCCAAACATTCGCCAAGAATTTTTCGTATTGCGGATCTGCTTCAGCAGAAAGAACTTCGTCAACTTCTGAAGGTAGTTTCAGTTGGTAAAGGCATTGTTTGAATACGGTGAAACATTTAAAAACACGATCACTCTCACAATCTCGTCTTTAAAAAAAATGTACGTTCGTATTTCATTTACTTATTATTAAATGCAAGGTAAATTTAACGTATCATTAATACGGAATGAGTTAAAAAAAAGAAGTTTAAAACCTGACTAAGGGTGGCTACTTTAAAAATTCTGTACAACTCTGTACTCTGTACACTCTGATAAAAAGGACCACGAAACTAGATCGCACACACAGTAATCCTAAAGAAGAATCGGTCAAGTTTAGCAAACAAGTTCTACAACTTTTATTTCAAAAGAAACTCAACTAAAAACACAATTAGTAAAGCACGCGTAATCACTAAGTCCGTCCGTCAATGTTCCGAAAAAAACACGTGCGGTCGAGCAAACACGTTCGCCTAGAAAGCATCCTTCCTTCAATGCAATAAGAACCACACTTTCTACAGTTAATATACAATTTTTATTTCACAAGAAAAACAACTAAAATCGTGCCGTGCTTGTTCATGAACAATTCGAAAATTGATACCGCATTAATTCTCACTATTGTCAAAGCAAAGAAGAAACAGTATTTTCAACGTAATAAATAATGAAGGAAAGAGGCCCATCATTATTAAGTTTACAAGCTGTAACTTTAAAAGGGAGATCTTCGGCAAGAAATCTAAACTAAAAGGTACGTCTATTGTACTAAGAGATGACTTAACTCAAAAACGTCGGGAACTCGTTCAGTTAACTGTGACAAAGTTTGGCAAAAATAATGTTTGGACAAACGATGGATAGATTTTTGTTAAATATCAGAACAAAGTGCACAGAACTACAAACTCTATCCATTTGGACAACCTTGCATAACTAGATTGCTGCTCGTATGGTAAAACGTTGTCTACAAATACTAGTTAAGATTCAAAACTTCATATCATTTGTTATGTTGAATTCTAATAAAAATCAGCCAAACTATATTCGTTCCTAATATATAAAGGCCGTTTTAATCAAAACCGCGTTCTAAAAATTTTCACCTATTTAAAAATAATACGAAAAATGAGTTCGTTCCAAATTTAGTTGTTCATCTAGATAAATTCTGTTTAATTAAAATCCTGTTCAAATATTTCGCTAATTGGCCATAAAATTGCAACAAAATATTCTATTTGCGTTTGGGTGTTTAAAGACTTTTCGTTAGGGCAAGGTCGCCTGTTACTTGTGGGTATAACGTCGCTAGATGAAGCTCTGCACTATACAATGCAAGGTTAGATAGTAACGCTCCGAACAACCTGTTCAGAGATACACGAGATATAGAGCAAACTGGTGTATTTGAAAGACGTGCTGTTGTGGACGATAATGCTGTCGTAAGAATTATTTCTGTTTGTTATCGCAAGTTTATTTGATATGGTTTGGTTATTCTAAGGTTGCACACGAAATGTGAGGTTTCCCGGCGGCTAGAAGTGTCGGATTTTCTTTAGTCCTACTGCTGCTATGTACTGTTGTGGGGGTACTGCTAAGTGCTAACGCTATGTACGTGATGTATGGGCCCTGTCGGATTGCCGCCCCTGTTCGTTAGAAGACAAGTGGAACCCTAAGGTCGTATACACATTTCCTTTACTGCCTGTTTTTGTCTCGTTTCAACAACTATATGACTAAAATTATTTGCGAGTTAAAATTGTGGTAAACCCCAGTTTTATCACAACCAAATTTAAATACACATTTTTGGAATTCGATAAACTACTTCGCATTCTCCTCTTTGTTTGCGGATTAAATTATTATTTAGACCAACTATTGGGTGTAACTTTTCTTAAAATACCAAATTTTAGTAATAATAAATTTTATGTTCACGATAATGCTTTAGAGCTGTTGTTTTTAGCGGGGAAACTTTCTTTTTGCTTTGCTTGGCTAATTAATTTAGGAGGTAGAGCCCTAAAAACGACAGCTCGCTATGTATACCTTTAGCTTTGTTTGTACTGTGTTCGGAGTACTAATGTATTTTGCTTTGATGTTAATTATAAGGTTTTCTGGATGTCGGTGGTTAATTTATTGAATGATTGCGAGTGTGTTTGGTTTATTTTTATTTCAGGTCCTCCGTTCTTTTGTTTGGGTATTTCTAAAACCCCGCCCACTCACTGGCTGAGCCCGGACAGTCTTTCTTTTTTTAGGGTTTTTTTAGGCTACTGCTATGCACGTAGCACATTTAATTATAGTAAGCAAAAAACCTTGAAATATTTTACATGCTTCACATCTTTTATATTTGGGAGAACCTAACTAACAGATAGAATATTAACAGAAAACATTTATTTAAAATACAAACATATTTTCCAATTCATTACATTATGATACACTATCATATATTTAGTTTAATAAGGAGGCCTATTAAGAATTAATTTTTCCTTTTTTTCCTTTTCTTTAAGTACCTCGTAGTCATTCATTGAAAAATTTTATTTATAATTCTAATTCTAACTTATTGTTAGGTTTATATAAACTGTGACACTTCCGAATATCTAGGGGTCTAGTGTGTAGTGCATATAAGCAAATCCACCTACACAAAAACATATCGAAAATTAGCAGATCCTTATTGCTCAACATCTTACGTTGGGCTTAGTCCATTAATAAGGAAATTTTTACGTTTGCGTTTATATACACTTTCAATTACATTAGTATTAAATAATTGCAAAAAGTGAACCCATACATTCGCAAAGTTGTTACATGCCGAAATTCGGCCTGTAAACATTCCTGTAAGGTTTTAATTTGCAAGGGATTTCGCGCCAATAATTTAAAAAGACGTGCCTGTATTTCCGTCGCTTGAAATAGTTGCGTTTGCGCGAGATTGCGCCGACGCGGAGTGCAAGGGTAAGTGGTGAATTTCCGGATACGTCGAAGACTAGCCAGCCAGACGTCGACGAGTGTAGTTATCTTTGTGCCGTATCTTGTCTTTTTTCAGGTTATGTAGGTTTCGTGCTTATACCTAATTATCGTTCCTACCCGTATGTATTCCTTACCGTACCTCTACATAAGAAAGAAGACAAATTAAATTTGGATTCGACAAGCGGGCCCAACGGATTACCCACGCCCGAAATGCTCAACGAAGCACAATATTTCGCAATTGTTTATCATTGTTACCAACGGTCGTAGTGGCTCTAGTACCTTACCGCCGGGGTTATAATAGTGGCGCATCCAAAGTGTTTATGGTGAATAAAGATTTGTTTTCTTATTTTCCTATATCTTACAATGTATTAGTTTATATATATCTATAGTTATTTTTACTCAAAAATAAAAATTTTTAATTTTCAATAACTTAGAAAATATAGGGTGGTAACACTGCATGTTGGTATAACAACCTTAAATGAAATTACATGCAAACAGCTGCTATGCTAATTTGACATAAGTAGCTAAATTGATTATTGATTTTTGTGTTTACCTTTTATTAATGTATTGCTAATTCAATTAACATGTGAATATAAAAAATAGTGTGGTTGTATTTTAAATTCTTTTAGATAATGACCTAATTTAATTTACCAGGAAGCTGGCATATATACCTTTTAAAAAAGTGTTAAATCAACATAACCTAACTCTACCACCTGGTGTTTCGATTACATAATTTTGTCCGTAAGTACCTTAATATATAAATAATTAATTTATTCAATGCCTTATTCCTTATTCCATATGAAAATTTTTTGTTTGATATTATATTAAATATAATTTTATACCTGTTTTTCTTTGGTTTAACTTATAAAAGTGTTCCTTAAATAATGTATAGATTATTTTACTCTGATATCGTCCTAAAAGTGTTTTTTTAGTAATTTAAACAATTAACTAAAACCTACAAATTCTTTTTAAAGAAAATTTTGCCTTCAAATACAGCTAACGCAATTATCTTAGTATATCTTTTACCTTTTAGAACGATATAATAATTTGATTTTGTTATATCTGCCTCTCTAAACACTACAATAACGAAGTTGTTGATAGCCTCTTGTATTTAAGCTCATTTACGATAGCTGTTGATAAATCCCGCGATATCAAAAGAATATTTTAATAATTTGGAATACTGTTTTTTCTATACATGTATCGTAGAATATTTCTTTTGTGTAGCGAGTACGATTTTGTTTTGATAACATATTTTTTTAGATATATCAATATTCCAACGCAGCATTTTAAGATCTATTTGGTTTAAGCAAGATTTGCCATCGGAATTGGTCGCTCAGCATTATAAGTCTAGACGAGACCCATCAAAGGTCGGTCGCTCAGCATTATAAGTCTAGACGAGATTTGGCGGTAAGTTTGTCGCTTTAGCAATTTGTGAATCATTTTTTTAAGAATGATGTTGGAATTTTTCTTCATCAGTCTAGGTGAAGCTGAAAGAAGGGCTCGTCATCCTAGCAAGTATATGTGTTACAAGATATCTTTCCGTTCTTCAACAATTTTATTAGTAAATCGAGTTTTGATTACTGTTATCTTTTCATATATCGATTTAAACCACACTAGATGGCATAAAATTATCTTTAAAATTGCTTAAGTTAGGCATAGACCTGGCAAATTAAATATCGAACCTAATGCCTTATCTCGTGATGTCGTCTTTCTTAATCTTCCTGATTTAATTCCCGGTGCCTGGTATCTTAATATGATTAAAAAAGTTTCTTAAAATCCCGATAAATTCCCCACCTTTCGTGTAACGAACAATAGATTATATAAATTTGTATCTTCCTCACCTCGAAAAATATCTAACATCCCTAAATGAAAACTTGTTGTCTCTACCGCAAACCGCAGTGAGGTTCTTAAATTGCGTCATGATGATCCTATAGCTGCTCATCTTGGTGTTACAAAAACTCTAGCTAAAATATCTGACTTATATTATTGGCCCACACTAAAACAATCTGTCTGTCGTTATATTAGGAACTGTAAAATTTGCGGTTCTCACAAGAGCTCTCAAGAGGCTCGTTCTGGCTTAATGAATAACTTTAAACGTGTATCTTATCCCTTTCAATTAATATCGCTTGACTTATTAGGACCTCTCCCCCGATCGAAAAAAAGTAACCAATATCTTTTAGTTGTCACCAATTGGTTTTCTAAATATGTTATGGTGCAACCCTTACGTAAAGCTACATCTGCCGCTATAATTAAATTCCTAGAGCAAAATGTATTTCTTATCTTCGGTGTTCCTCAGATTATTCTTTGTGACAATGGGGCACAATTTTTTTCAAAAGATTTTCAAAATTTCGTCAAGAGTTACAAAGTACAAAAAATTTGGTTTAACGCAAAATACCATCCCCAAGTAAACCCTACCAAAAGAGTAAATAGAGTTTTAATTACCGCTATCTCTTCCTATATTGATTCAGACCATACTACATGGGATGAAAATATTTTTAAAATTTCTCAAACTTTGCGTACATCCAAACATGACGCAATCCAATTTACTCCGTCATTTCTTGTTTTAGGAAGATATACCCCATTCGACGGTACTTATTATAGTTCAGTTCCTGACGATACTAACGTAATTGAATTTGACGAAAAAGTACGCTGAGACAAAGACCAATAATCATTACCTTCTATCTTTAACGACGTTAGATAAAATTTGTTAAAAGCTTACGAAAAAAGTAAGGACCACTATAATTTACGTAAACGAAATATTTCCTTCGCCTTGGGCGAACAGGTTTGGAAAAAGGAATTATGTCTTATCGGATGCAACTAAGAAATTTCCTTCAAAATTAGCCCCTAAACTCATTCTATGTAAAATCGCTCGTGTCGTTAGTCCAATTATCTACGAACTTTAAGATGCTGAAGGAAAACGCCAAGGAAGGTGGTATATTAAAGACTTTAAGCCATTCTCTGCTGATCCAAATGCTAGTTAAGTTTTTCACGTTTCATTTCCTTAACGATTTACCTAATGTTTTTGTCCTTACTATCAAGTAGTTAACTTTAATTACTTATTCCCTCTCTCATACAGCACCTACCGTTTACACGTTTAATTTATTTACCTTAAACTACCTATCTTTTTGCTTTTTGTTGACTTTTCCTTGAATTTATCGTTAGTTATATATCCGTTTTTATCTAGATTCCCCAGTATAACTCTGTCGTTTCATTTAATTAATTTTCGCACCTTTTCTACAACATATTATTTTGTTTTCAGTATTTATCTTACATCGTTTAATTTTGTGGTAATTGTCGTAACTTTGGTTATAATAACCCATTGAATTTTTATGATTGGTTTTAGCTGATGTTGAGTGAATGCTTTCTTGTTTGGGCTCATATAGGAGCCGCGGCCTATGCCATTGTAAGAAATAGTTCATATTCGCAGTTACCAAAAACTAGGACTTTCTATTCCATGTGTTTTTTCCTCTGAATTATTACAGTCGCTCACATTATCCGATATCATTATTTGTTTCTTTTCCTACTAAATCATCATAACATATAAACATTTTTTTTCGTTGTTTTTTATTGAACTTCGTCGTGAGGTGCTATCGCTTTTTATTGATATCTTATCAAATTCTCGGTTGTTTTAGCATATTGGGACAGTGTGTCTGTATTTAACTGCTTATAATTAGGCATTTCTGTGTGTTTAGTGCGTTACCGTTTTTTAAAATTACCTTGCAACAGTGGGTTTTTGTGTGAATGTATCTGTAGTGATACTTTTAAGTTGTTGTGTCAACTTTTGTCTGACTTTCTTATCGTAATGTATACACCCAAATGCCTTTGCCGGTCCCTCGTGCGGTTGATTGCAAACGGGCCTGCTTCACAGGTCGCCCATTTTAGGGGACACGAGCATTTCCCATGAAACAGCTCTAAGGAGCCACTCTATCGTCATTTTACCTATTGTCTTTGATAATAACTTGAGTTAATATCTTTATCTTATTTATTATTTTTGATAATAACTTTATCTTAATATCTTTATCTTACCTATTATCTTTAATAACAACTTTAGCTTAATATCGTTATCTTACATATTATCTTTGATAATAACTTAAGCTTAATATAGTTATCTTATCTATTATCTTCGATAATAACTTGAGATTTTGTTTTATCTTTCTTATCTTCCTAACGTTTGGTATTTACGATCAGATGTAGGAATTATTTTTTTGAATATTGAGTGAAAAAGCTAACCCGATGGTAGCCATGTAATTTGTTAGGTTAATAATGTAAGGAATTAGTAAGATGGTACTGTTGGTAAATTTGTTGATTCACAATCATCATGGACAAGTTTTGATGTGTACTGTTTATTAAGCCAGAGTACCAGTACCAAAAATTTGCTAGAGTGTAGAGTAATTCACTCTTTTGAACATTTTTAAATTTGGGCATTTTTTTGCCAATGAAGAAACAGTCTAGATACGCTCATGTGCGTCTGCACTTAGGAAACTGTAATGTTAGCTTTAGTTTAGTATATAGATTAGACGAATTGTCGCATTTGTTCTAGTTTAGTAGTGTTTCATGCTCCCCGATAAATTTGTGCTGTCGATTATAACTGCGTCACATTAAAGACTCGTGTGTGCACTTATAAATGTAGTCAAAGGCAATTGGGCTACACATTCCGTTTCCTGGTAATTCGGAAGACGTGTTATCGGTCGAAAAAACAGGTGGCGCCTCAAATAAACATTTTGTAGGATTTAAGTTAGGAATTATGTAGGTTAGTTAGGATTTAGATTTTAAGCTGTTACTGTGCTAACAGTCATTTTCTTTTTTTAATTTTTTTTTTGTTGCTTTGTCGCGATTGTTACATGCCGAAATTCGGCCTGTAAACATTCCTGTAAGGTTTTAATTTATAAGGGATTTCGCGCCAATAATTTAAAAAGACGTGCATGTATTTCCATCGCTTGAAATAGTTGCGAGATTGCGCCGACGCGGAGTGCAAGGGAAAGTGGTGAATTTCTGGATACGTCGAGGACTAGCCAGCCAGACGTCGACGAGTGTAGTTATCTTTGTGCCGTATCTTGTCTTTTTTCAGGTTATGTAGGTTTCCTGCTTATATCTAATTATTGTTCCTACTCGTATGTATTCCTTACCGTACCTCTGCATAAGAAAAAAGACAAATTAAATTTGGATTTGACAAGGGGGCGCAACGGATTACCCATGCCCGAAATGCTCAACGAAGCTTAGCTGCCGTCATAATACCGTAATGCTGTGAGAAGTCCTACAGTTTACGTGAGTACCTTTTGTTTTTCCTTATAATTAATATAAATCTTTTTTGTATGTAATAATAATTTGAGTAAAGGTATGACGTATCCGTTTATTGCACAATATTTCGCAATTATTTATAATTGTTACCAACGGTTGTAGTGGCTCTAGTACCTTACCGCCAGGGTTATAATAAAGTGAACTATAACCAGTGTTCCGTTTATATTGTAAATTTTACTGCCAATTTTATTAATACATCGAGCTTGTTGATTATTTAAATTCGCCTCGGTATATTTAAATTTATTAGAGTAGAATTTCCTTGGTTTACTGAAGCACATGCCAACAAGTGCCGTGAGTGATAAAACGTTATTCCGCATGTACAAACAGTGTAGTATTGACTGGAAAATCTACAAAGCTCAGTAGAGAATCGATTTGTCTTTCTAACGGTCCGCATCGCTATTGTTGCATGAATCGCTTGTCTTTAGAACACCGCTATCGTTATAAATGTGCTTTGCTACACCCGCCAAAAGAGAAGAGTAGAATTTGTTACATCGTTTTTGTCGTTGGCACGGCTGCATAAATCACCAGGTGAGTGTTTTAGTAAACGTTTGATTTGGTTATAAAACATTAATTATTTGTTGTTTGTTCAATAACACTTAACAATTTAAACAGTCCACTTTTCTCTCCTAATTAGCTATTCGAAATTCACCGCAAACATTTTACAACCAGATTAACACTGCCGAAAATACTAATATCTTGGATCACAACAATTACTGGAATAATAAAAGCCATAATAAATACTTTAAAATATTTCACCAAAATATTCGTAGCCTAGGACGAAACATTAACGAATCAAAAATTACGTGGAGTTAATTGCCGTTTGAATACAATTGTCTTGTTTTTACGGAAACATACCAAATTTTAGATAACACGCCGTTTTTACTACATGGTTATTCAATGCTGTATAGCGGTGAAGCACTCAATAAAAACGATGGTGTAGTCATTTACCTAAAAGATAACATTGATTTTATACATAGTATAGCCACAATTGGATCTAGTACAGCCATACAGATTTTATTAAAAAAGACAATGCACGATACATATCTCATAACCGCAATTTATAGATCTCCATCCGAACCCGATGAAGATTTTATACTTAATTTACAATTATACTTACAACAAACAGATACGCTACATTGTCATACCCATATAATAGTCCGAGACATCAATATAAACCTAAATAGTGAAAAAGAAACTACTAATACTATCTGGATACAAAAATACTCGTATATCTGGTAACACTGAAAGCTGCATAGACCATATATTTATGAAAACAAGAAATAAAGATCACTACCTAAATTGTATTCCGACAGTTATAGATACTTACATTACAGATCATAGGGCCACAGCTTTATATATACAGTGGGAACAGCGTAGCCAAATTAAAAACAAATTAAAGGAAATTATTTACATAAATTACTCAAAAATAAAAGATGCTGTACAAACTCATGATTGGACTACTTACTATGATGAATGTGATGTTAATAAGTTAACAGATAACCTGACCGCTACAATAAATACATTGTTACACATTATTGAACTATAAAAAAAGTGAAAAGGAATAATTTATCACGTACAGAGTGGATAACGCCAGGATTAATAAATTCCATAAATAAGAAACTTTATTATACAGGGAATACAAAAGCGACCCAAGTAACAATCTAAAAAGGCATCTTACACACAATACAGAAATTTTGTGAACAAAGTAATAAAAAACAAAATACAATTATTATGTCAATGAAATTTATGCTAATAAAGACTGCGAGAAAGTTATGGACCATCGTAAGTAATGCAAATCGTACTGTACAAAATAAAGGGGTCAAGGAGATTTTTGTAAACAACAACACGATATCAGATCCAACACAGATAGCAAACGTGTTTAATGATTTCTTTTGTAACGTAGGGGAAACACTTGCTAGTAAAATTAAAAAACCAACTACCCCAGTACCATATACAAAAAATGTGATAAAACCTTCTTCCCGAGACCGGTTCAAGAAAATGAAATTTTAGAAATAATAAAATTAGTAAAAAGTAAAAAAGCTGTTGGGAGCGATGGTATAAAATCAGAGTTATTAAAAAAAATAAGTCATTCAATTGTTTCACCACTTACATTTCTAATAAATAAAATATATGAAACAAACATTGTTCCTGATTCATTTAAAAATGCGGTTGTAATACCGATTCATAAGAAGGGAAATAACGTAAATCCGGCAAACCATCGACCTTTATCTATTATTACATCGATTGCGAAACTATTTGAATTAACTTTGAAAACCCCCATCATACATTTTTTTAATAAAATTAATACTAAAGCATATAATCAGTTTGGCTTTAGGGAAGGATATTCCACTAGTGATGCTATAAATTTCTCAATTGAAGTTATTACAAACAGTCTTGAAAAAAGTAAGCGAACTCTTGCTGTTTTCCTAGATCTAGCCAAAGCATTTGATACTGTTAGTCATACGCAACTACTGGAAGCTTTGGATTATTCAAGAATAAGAGGAGATTCCAATAAACTTTTTCAGAGTTATCTGGAACAAAGGACACAAGTTGTCAAAATAGGAAATACTTACAATAGTGCTCTAAGTATAAAATATGGAGTACCTCAAGGGACTGTTTTAGGGCCAATTCTATTTTCAATATATATCAATAATATACTTACCACTCCTTTAAACAGTAAAATAATTAGTCTTGCTGATGATACGGCAATTACATATACGGGAAATACTTGGATAGAGCTGGAAAAAATGGTTGAAGATGATTTAAAAATACTATTTAACATATATAGTCATAAATGATTAACAGTGAATTATGAAAAATCATGTTTTATTCCATTCTCTAATAACATAGTCGGATTACCAAAATTTAATACTCTTAAAATTCAACTATCCCACGAAAGTGTGGAAATTAAATTGCAAGAAAGTACAAAATACTTAGATGTGTATTTAGGCTCTCATTTGCGATGGAATATTCATTTAAATAATGTGGCTAAAGTTTTAAGAACTTTATTATACAAATTCAAATGTTTAAAAGAAATACTCGATATTACCCACCTAAGAATTATTTATTATGCATTAGTTGAATCTAGACTAAACTATAATATCTTAAGTTGGGGAGGAGCGTCCTCGTGTTATCTTCATCAAGTTGACGTCCTACAAAAGAGAATTCTAAAAATAATATACAATAAGCCCTTAATTTATTCTTCACATCTGCTATTTTTTGAAACGGTTATAATGGATATCAAGCAATTGTTTATGTACAATATTATTTTATATTTATATAAGAATAAAAATAACAAGAAACATATCCACCATATCCACTATAAATACGACACCAGGTATAAACCAAATGATAACGTTGAAAGACCTTCTTATATTCGAAGCATCACTATACGTAGCTTTATGAACCTGATAAGCAAGATTTATAACCAGTTACCTAACATGTATAAAAACTACATTACAATATGCAATTCATTACCATTAGTAAAGAAAATGTTTAAATATTACATTATTGTGTTGGGACGTGCACAAGTACAATGTGTCGTGTAGTTTATTAGTTGAAACCTAAACCTTTATATTTGGAAGTGGGTCAAACCCTTAATACACATTTTGTTTTCACTATATTTAGAAACTATCAATATATTTTATGTATACAAAGTACGAAGACTTAGAACAGTTTATTAATAAAACGCATTTACTTAATGTCAGTTTATATAGACGATCCGTGCACAGTCGAATAGACTCAGTGGACTTATTTTTTGCATTGTTTATTTATATTGTTTATTTGTATAATTTTGTTCCTATTGTAACGCGCTACTACTACCGCGTTTCTTTAATTTAAAACAAGTAATAACAAACGTCTTTATTACTTACTGTTCACAAGTCTAATTAACAGTATATGCCTTATTTATAGATGTTTTCAGGACACTTAACAATGAAGCACTATTACACTAATGAATTTACATGCACTAATATCTTCTTAAACTATCTTCTTTACCATAGGTTCATTAACAACACTAACACAACTATTTGTTTATACACTTCTATTTATTTATGTATACTGCAAGCTGCATGCACATTAGACACAGCATATCATTTATGTATATATTCTAAAAACTCAACTACGTTTACTTTACAACGATATAATTTATATTAGACATTCAAGAATAGACTAACTCTTACATTCATAAGCGGCCTTATATATACCCTGCATTAAGATATGACTCATTATCTAGAACTTTGTAGAAGGATTCTCGAATGCTGAAGAATACGCTGTGCCCCGGCGTTTGTATGTTTGACGGGTTGCCTAATAGTGGATCGCAACACTGCCCCTCTTTAAAACCGTTACGTCTCGTAACTGTAAATCCATCTTGACGCCAATTCGATGACTGGTGACGGTATCGGCAGCTATCTCCTCTGGTGCATCCACCGCGTCGTTGGAAGTAACAGTCAACACTCTTTTCCTGGTCTTGGTAGGCAACCGGTTGATAACAACAAACAAGAACCTGGACGTTGGTTCCCTGGAAAACTACTTCTAGCATATTTCGGACTATCCTCCAGTCTAAGCGATCCAGTCCACAGCCCAGCTTGGGCACCGCTAGTCTCGTTACTCCATTTTCCATCATCTGCGCCTTAAGATTTAGCAAAGCCTCCCATAGATGTCCATAACTAGGTCTCTGCCATGAAGAATTTTTGGTGACCAGATAGTAAACATAACGATTTTTATCTTGAAGGACCAAAGATTTTCCTACAGTTGGCTGCTGTTGTACTAATTCATCCACACATCCAAACTTTTTCTTGAAAACAACAGCTATTCCCTTGACATTGCCAAATCTTGAGCTACGCAATGTGCAAGGAATACTCTTCTGGTGCTCTAAACAGATCTTGCTGTTTTTCAACAACAACGCCAAATCTCGCTTTAGCGGAACCACCATACGCCGCCATAAAGCTCTCAAAATCTACATTTGGCTCATGATTAATAACTTGCCGAACACCATTATCATTATTCGAGTCTTCCTGGTTGTTGCCAGCGTAGGATGTTAAACGGTCAAAGTGTACCACTTTCGGTTTACCACGAGGATCTTCTGATCCGGTACACTACATCATTAATCCTTTTAACACTTCGTACGGCCCTTCCCATTGTCTTTGTAGTTTTGGCGACAATCCACGTTTTCTTTGTGGATTGTACAACCACACTAAATCTCCAGGTTGATAACCACCTTCTTGTGCTCTCGTGTCATATTGTGATTTCATTCGATCGCTTGCTGCCTGTATATTCTTTCGGACGTTATCGTGAATACTATTTGATCTTTCACGAAGCTTACTAACGTAATCTTCACCTGCGATCTCTTCTCCAGGTTTAAATCCAAACTGAAGATCACATGGTAGCCGCAATTCACGTCCTAGCATTACGCAAGCGGGAGAGTACCCTGTGCTGTCATGTACCGAAGATCGGTACGCCAGTAGGAACAAATGCAGATATTGGTCCCAGTCTCGTTGATGTTCAGAGACAACTTTGGCCAGGTACTTCCTAACGTCCTGTTCATTCTTTCAACCATTCCATCCGATTGGGGATGAAGTGGCGTGGTTCTAGTCTTCCTGATTCCAAGATGCTTGCAGACATTTTGAAACAATACTGATTCGAAGTTTCGACCTTGATCGGAGTGTAATTCCAACGGAACTCCAAAACGACAAAACAACTCCCTGACTAGTACATCTGCAACCGTCTCGGCTTCTTGGTTAGGTATAGCATATGCCTCCGGCCATTTGGTAAAATAATCCATTGCAACCAAGATGTATTTATTTCCTTTCTCTGATTCAGGAAATGGACCAGCTATATCAATGGCTACCCTCTCAAAAGGATTCCCCACGTTATACTGTCTCATTGGGGCTTTCCGTTTTGAGACCGGGCCATTTGCAGAGGCACACAATTCACATTTCCGGCACCACTCCTTCACATCATCTTTGCAGTTCAGCCAATAGAATCTTTCTCACACTCTCGAGAGTTCTTTTCACGCCAAAGTGCCCTCCGGAAATACCATCGTGCAAGTGCTGCAACACTTCCGGCACTCTGCTTCTCGGCACTATCACTTGAAGTCTCTCAGTGCCATCTTCAAATTCCAGGCGTCGTTTCAAGATTCTATTTTCTATCATCAAGGAGTCCCACTGTGCCCAGTATGCCTTCAGGCTCCTATTTAAAATACTAATTTCTTCCCAAGCTGGCCGTTGTCCTCTATTTTTCCACTCAATAATACGTCCCAATTCGGCGTCATTCTCCTGGTCTTCTCGTATTCTTTCGAGTTGCCAAGTATCATCGGTTACCGTCATTCTATGGATGACACTTATTTTCTCTTCCATCTTGGAGCAATGATTGCAGTCTATCGGACAAGGTCTCCTTGATAGAGCGTCTGCATTCCGATGGCTAGTTCCTACACGATGTTCTGTATCAAAGTCATATTCCTGCAGCCGCTCTATCCACCTTGCCACTTGCCCTTCAGGATTTCGAAACTGCAATAACCATTTCAGTGCAGCATGGTCTGTTCTCAACAGGAATTTACGGCCGTATAAGTACTTATAAAAGTGCTCTATGGATTTGACGACGGCCAACAGCTCCTTCTTGTCACACAATAGTTCCTTTCTGGCCGCGACAAGACCTTGCTGAAATACCCAATAACTTTTTCTTGTCCGTCCTGCACTTGAGAAAGAACGCCTCCTATAGCTGTGTTACTGGCATCGGTATCCAACACAAATTTTCCCTCCATCCGTGGATAACTCAAAATTGGTGCTGTAACTAGTAGCCGTTTCAGTTGTTCAAATGCACTGTGGCAGTCGTCATTCCAATCATATTCTTGTCCATCTTCGGTTAATTTTGTTAACGGTTTGGCAATGTTCGCAAACCCAAGTATAAAACGTCGGTAATATGTGCACAATCCTAGAAAACTGCGTAGTTGGTGTATATCTGCTGGTGTAGGCCACTCTTGTACCGTTTTATTTTGTCAGGGTCAGCTCTATTCCGGTCTCTGAAACGACATGTCCTAGGTATTTCACCTCTTTTCCAAATAGGTGACACTTCTTGGGGCTCAATGTAAGGTTTGCCCCGCGTAATCTTTGGAATATCTCCTCTAAGTTTTTAAGGTGTTCTTCAAAAGACCGGCCTAACACTATCACGTCGTCTAGGTACACCAGACATGTTTTCCAGGACAGTCCACGCAGTATCGACTCCATCAATCGTTCAAAAGTAGCAGGAGCATTGCATAATCCAAATGGCATGACCTTGAACTGCCATAATCCAGTTCCAATTGTAAACGCAGTCTTTTCTTTATCGTTTGGCTCCAAGCCTACCTGCCAGTATCCGCTTTTCAAGTCCAAGGTCGAAAACCATTTAGATCCGGATAGAGTATCTAAGGTGTCATCAATTCTGGGCAAAGGATAGCTGTCTTTCTTTGTCACATTGTTAAGCCGCCGGTAGTCTACACAAAACCTTGTCGACCCGTCCTTTTTCTTGACAAGCACTACCGGGGATGCCCATGGACTATTCGAGGGTTCAATCACTCCCTGTTCTTCCATATCGGTGATAATTTGCTCAGCTTCCTTACGTTTTGACAAAGGAAGCCGCCTGGGGTGTTGTCTTATCGGTTGCGCATCTCCAGTATTGATCTTGTGTTGCACAACATTCGTCCTTCCATTCTCACTATCATCCAGTGCAAACACACCTCGATATCGTCCGACCAGTTCTTTTACCTTGCCCAGTTGATCGCCATTTAATCCTTGACACGAGGGTATCAACATATCCAGCAATTTCTGTGAGCAACCGTTGGTTGGTTTATTTTTCGTGTCGTCAATACAACGTTTAATATGACATACTGGAATGCAACTTCCCACAATCATGCCTTTCTTCAGGGTCACTGTATGAGGGTTAATGTTCAGCACCCTTACTGGTACCATATTTCGAGACTTTACCAGCGTTCTTCCAATCAGAAGCCCCTCCTGACCCATCCCCGATTCAGTTGCTTCCATCATGCATACTTGTCCTTCCCGGAGCGTACCATCCGGGCGTCCCATTACTATCATCTCCGCCTTCTCGGGTATTTTCATATCGCAAATCATTCGAACTTGCATCGTCTGGTTACTCGTCCCTTGAAATGGAATCTCATCATCATCTATCCGAAGCACATTTTCTTTCATGTTTACATGAAACCCATATTCTCTCATGAGATCCATTCCCAAGATCACTTCTTCTGTAATTTCAGCCACCAACACTCGATGATTAATTAATTTGTCCCCAATTGTCAACATAACGGCAGTCTCTCCATGAGTACCAATCTTCTCACCACTTGCCGTTCGGAGACACACCGATACAGGTAGCACTTTTCCACGACCAACCAAATCTGGTCTCACAATAGTTCTTGTCGCTCCTGTATCCACAAGTAATCGGACAACCCTACCATTAATTCTACCATCGATATAAATGCTGTCCAGACTTTCCACCGACGATGCAGCACGGATGATAATCTCCGGGGCACTACGCTGTGCTGTCGAAGTTCGCCCTCTTACATGGACCAGCTTTGGCACAACCGGTTGTTTCTTTGGTTGAGTACAGCGTCTCTGCATATGGCCAACTTCACCGCAGCTCCAGCATCGTAGACGCCATCTCCGCGGTCGTAGTCTTTTCAGCCTTTCCGCCTTTCGCTTTTCAAACACACGGTTGATTATTTCATCTATGCTGTTCTGAGCTTGACCAGGTTCCTCTAAGGCAGACCGAACTTTGTGACTCACCCTATGTGATGTCTGCTTAGCAGCTTCAAATTCAAGCGCATGGAGCCAGTGCATCATCTAACATTTTTGGCCGTGCTAGTCTTAGCGCTTGCTGTATTATCGCCATCCTTAACGCCATCCACAAATGTTTGGAACAAGCAAGATAAATGATTCTGTAGGAATTATGCTGGTAGCCGTTGAGAAAGTATGGACCAATCTAACTAACCTGGCAAATGTCAGCTGTACAATTAATATAAGGTCAGGCGATTTTACACTTGATACTTTTAGCCACACAGATAGCAAAGTTCTTAATGATTCTTTGTAACGTGGAAACACTTGTTAGAAGGTGAGAAACATCTACCATATCTCATCTACAAGCAATTTGATGTTAAGAGGCCGTAATCATTCTGCTGGTGATCAGAATCGTTTGTAATAATTGTTAAAAGTAAAAGCCTCCCGTAGGGACACTATAAAATAGAGATAATAAGCTTCAATTTGTTGCACCAACTTACGTTGGCTATTAAGCTTACAAATTGTTTCAAATATGTTGAGCCAATGGTGTTTATACCATCATAGAATGAATAAGTAACGGCATTTTACTATTATTAATGATTAGACGGAAATTGACTCTGATTACTTTAACCGCATGGTTACATTATTTCATGGAAATGTAATCTAGCATTAACAACTTGGCTTTAGGTAGATATTCACTAGTGGTCGCGATTGTTAGTTGAAATCATTTAGTTCTTGAAAAGCCTCAATCACATCTTGCTTTTTCCTATTATTAGCCAATTTATTATCCATACTTTAGTCTCAACTGTGATTTACTTATTCAGTAAAGAGTTCTAATACTTTTCAGATTTTGCAATGGAACTTTCCATTAGATCTTATAGTGTCTAACGTTGGCTGTACTTTCATTCAGACATGTTCTTCCAATCTATTTGGCAGCATATTTCACTATAACCTTTCCATTTTCTCAGCGTTTTACAGTAAACCTTTCAGTCTATTTGTGCACGGCAATTTATCAGTAAACTTTGTCGATCTGATAAATGTGTTGCGGCATGTTTCAGTAATACTTTTCATATTAGTGTCACTGTTAACCAGTAATTAGCCGTTTTACCTTTCTCTCCATACCGGATTTACAAAATTAAACCTTGAGGAAATTCAACTTCCCACGAAAGTGTCGGATGCCGAATCACAATTTTACTTTGATGTTCTTGCTCACATTTGCGATGAATATCATTTAACTACTTGCTAAATGTCTTTAAGAACTTGTGTGTATTTCCATGTTTAAATTAAATCACTGATATACCCACACGAATATTTGCATTATTAACTGACTAAACTAACTTAGTGTGAACGCGTACTACTACCGCGTTATCTTTCAATTTTAAAAGATCAAGATAATATACAATAGTCTTTATTTATCTTACATGCTATCTTTTGACAACGTCTAATGGATATACAAGTATATGCACAATTTATTTATAGATGTTATATCAGGACACTAATAACAATGAAGCACTATCCTATCCACTAATGAATTTACATGACACTAATATAACCAAATTAACTTAAACTATCTTCTTTACTCATAGCTTCATTAACGTACTTTACTAACCTACAACTATTTGATTTATACACTTCTATTTATTAACATGTATAACTGACATAGCAATGCAATGCATACATTAGTACACAGCATATCTTTAAATATGTATTATATGTCTAAAATACAAGCGTACGTTTACTATTACAACGCATATAATTTATATTAGACATTCAAGAACTAGACTAACATTTTTTACATTCATATAGCGCCTTATATATTACCCTGCATTCAAAGTATGATGACTAGAACATTATTAATAAGATTTACTTATGTAGAATGACGATTCTCGAATGCTGAAGTAATACGACTCAGTGCCCCGGCGTTATGTATGTTTGACGGTTGTCTATTTATAGTTGGTATTGTATACATTTTGCTATATTATTACTTCGAATAAACTTATTATTAATATTATTATTGTATGTTTCAACAACTTTTTACGTTATTTTATTTATATATTTGCTACCATTTCATATATTTTAAAGCTCAATTTAGTGCAAATATCTTGAATGTAATTATTTATTGTAAATGCGTTTATATATTTTGCAGTACCTCTGAAGAAGAATATAAATAAATCCGAAAATTTATGTAAGTAATAAAAAAGAGTCTAATTGATCATCCAGCATACCTAAACCCCACAGGATGCAAATTTGTTGTTTTTTTATTCCATCCGATAACCATATTTCGCTTATCGCAACCACATCATATTCACAATCACATATATTTAATGTAAATTCACGATTTCACCTCACATACTTCTAACGTTTTGATAATAACACATAAAAACCTTACGTTGGAATTATTTAATTTCTTTGCGCAATACAAGGTAAACCGTTGACAAATTTTATAAGTGAGATATACATTCTATTATTTTCTAAATCTTTTAAATATTTATGTTATGTCTATAAAGCAAGGTATAATTATAACTAAACTGCTTACTACTAATTTACAAAATCTTATCTTTCTTTACCATCTAGAAAAATTTAATTTACAGTTCTTATCTACTTATCTAGATACAGCAAGCGACAAAGTCCTAACGCTAGCAAAAACCCTAGCACACATAGAACATCATATTATGATATAGAATAATTACAGAAATTATACGTAAATGAGCGTTTGTAAGTATGGAAACATACATGTGTTCTTAAGTTCCTTACAAAATATTACTAACAAATTGGTATTCCTTAGTATGTGATTGTATAAATTTTTGGCAAATAAGCTTTTTGTAATGCACAATAGCCACACACAATTCATACCATATAATTTTCGTTAGTATGTATCAGCTTTCTAAATTACCTTTGTGATAAGGAAAAATAACACAAATCGCATTCCTATTTCTACATGATTTATTTGTGTTACCACAGTTACATAAAAAAATGTACAATCGGACGTTTGTTAGTATGTAAGGAGACATAAAGGATTAAAGCATTTTGGGATTTATACAGAATACCTAAAAAATAATACATAAAATTGAAACTCGTCAGCATGCAACTACAAATATTTTTATAGACACTTTTTTATGTTTAATCACATTAATTGCACAAAATAAACGTTCACTACTATTTTTATGTGCACAATACCAACATACTGTTACGAGCTGCTATTAGGCAACCCGTCAAACATACAAGCGCCGCAAGCACTCCATATTCTCCATGGACGACCGGGAAGCTTCTAGCAATTACTGGAAGATGAGTCATCTTTTTTAATTCACGGTATAAATAAGACCGATGAGGAAGTACAGAATTAGTCTATATCAGAATGTGGTACATAAATTATGTCGTGTACAGTTAAATAATTGAGCTTTTGTAGGTCCAAGCGTAAACAAAAATGTTAAGTGCACGTGTCCAATGTACAAGCAGCTTGTAGTATACATAAATAGACAAAGTGTAATAAATAAATAGTTGTGTTAGTGTTGTTAATGTACCTATGGTAAAGAAATTAGTTTAAGAAGATATTAGTGCTTGTAAATTCATTAGTGTGATAGTGCTTCATTGTTAATTGAACTGAAAACATCTATAAATAAGGCATATACTGTTAATTAGACTGGTGAACAGTGAGTAATAAACACTCTTGTTATTACTTGTTTTAAATTAGTGAAACGCGGTAGTAGTACCCCGCTACAATAAAAAGCATGCAAACAGAAATTCATTAGGATGTATACAAATTAACATATCTCGCCAATCTTTCGAATGACTTATGAGGTTGTGAATAATTACAAAAATAGCATAAGAAAAGACGTTAGTTAATATGGGACCGCGTATGTCTTTTCAAGCTACTTTTACGAGATGCACAATAATTACATAAATTGCATGCGTATGGACGTTCGTTTGTATGGGACCGCATATGTCTTTTCAAGTTATTTTCCCGAGATGCAGAATAATTTCATAAATTGCATGCGTATGGACGTTCGTTTCTATGGGACTGCACATGAATTTTCAAGGAACTCTTAGAAGATGCAGTATAAGTACATAAATTGCATGCGAATGGATGTTCGTTTGTATGAGAGCGCATGTGAGCCTTCAAGTTACCGATTTGAAATGCAGCATAATTACATAAATTGCATGCGTATGGACGTTCGTTTCTATGGAACTCCACATGAATTTTCAAAGAACTCTTAGAAGATGCTGTATAAGTACATAAATTGCATGCGAATGGACGTTTGTTTGTATGGGAGCGCATGTGAACCTCCAAGTTACTATTACGAGATGCAGCATAATTACATAAATTGCACGCGTATGGACGTTCGTTTGTATGGGACTGCATGTGTCTTTTCAAGTTACCGTTACGAGATGCAGCATAATTACATAAATTGCATACGTATGGACGTTCGTTTGTATGGGACCGCATGTGAACCTTCAAGTTACCATTACAAGATGCAGAATAATTACATAAATTGCATGCGTATGGACGTTCGTTTGTATGGGAGCGCACATGAATTTTCAAGTAACTCTTAGAAGATGCTGTATAAGTACATAAATTGCATGCGGATGGACGTTCGTTTGTATGGGAGCGCATGTGAGCCTTCAAGCTACCTTTACGAGATGCAGCATAATTACATAAATTGCATGCGTATGGACGTTCGTTTGTATGGGACCGCATGTGAGCCTTCAGATTACCATTACAAGATGCAGAATAATTACATAAATTGCATGCGTATGGACGTTCGTTTGTATGGGAGCGCACGTGAGCCTTCAAGTTACCACTACAAGATGCAGCATAATTACATAAATTGCAGGCGTATGGACGTTTATTTCTATGGGACTGCACGTGAATTTTCAAGCAACTCTTAGAAAATGCAGTATAAGTACATAAATTGCATGCGAATGGACGTTCGTTTGTGTGAGAGCGCATGTGAGCCTTCAAGTTATCATTACGAGATGCAGAATAATTACATAAATTGCATGCGTATGGACGTTCGTTTGTATGGGACTGCACATGAATTTTCAAGGACCTCTTAGAAGATGCTGTAAAAGTACATAAATTGCATGCAAATGGACGTTCGTTTGTATGGGAGCGCATGTGAATCTTCAAGTTACCATTACGAGATGCAGCATATTTACATAAATTGCATGCGAATGGACGTTCATTTGTATGGCAGCGCACATGAATTTTCAAGGAACTCTTAGAATATGCTGTAAAAGTACATAAATTGCATGCGAATGGACGTTCGTTGGTATGGGACCGCATATGCATTATGAGCGTACTTTTAAAAGATGCAGAATATGCACATAAAAAGCACTCAAATGAGCGTTGGTTTGTAAGTGACGACATAACAATGAGTTCTTATAGTTTGAAGAATAAGTTTATAAATTATATGCTGCAGATGTTCTTTAGTATATTGTCGTGTAATGTAATTGTAAATTATTTTGTGATGGCACAAAAATCACATCACGGACAAATTTGAGGAGATTAGACCTCTTCAGTGAAGCACAATAGTTACTTAAATTGTCTACGTATTCAAAATGTATAAATAATTTTCTATCATCTACTATTTCGTGCACTTGGTTGGGCACTTTTAATTTGCTGAATACATTTAGGAATTTGCATAACGGGAATTATTAAACCTTCTACCCATCAGATTTTCATAAAAATAACGTAAAACTATGCGGTCAATTTGTCTGCATCTAATAATATCAGATTTAATCAAAACAATTGTGTAGATATTTATTTATTTACCATTATGCAAATTCTTTAGCAATCTGCATTGACTAGTTGTTAATTTGTAGCAACTGCGCATGTGCAGAAGTTACAGAAATCTACAAATACGATTTCAGAAACTTCAACAACGATGGCGTAAAGAGCTTAAAACTAAAATAATACAGAACTTTTATTATAAACTCCTTATACTTTCACTTAATATATTTAAATATCAAATATTTGCTACGGTTTCTGAATAAAAAATACATATTTATTTGTGACAACTCTAATTGTATTAACGTAACTTTCCAAATATATTATTTAAGCAGTAAAGTTTAATATAATTTATAAACAAATTTATTATTTTTTCCAAAATACCATTTAATAAATATTTTGTACAATGAAATTGAATCTGAACCTCAATTAAAACGCAATGCTATTTTGTCAGCATTACTTAAAAAGTTACAGCGAGATATACAACAATGGTCAAACGACAAAACCAATTAAAAAATTTATTTTTGTCCCTATCGAGTTCGAACTTTGTAATTTCAATGCACTATGACCGACGCCACCCAACGCAAAAAATTGCAAGCTTGTATGTTGAAAATTGTCGCTACCACGAGCCGCCAAACATCCATTCAGCAAAATACAATTTGTGACATAACTTTTTCTAAATATCAAAATCGATATTAAATATTAATAAAGCCGTAAAGCTTTCTTGTCCGCATTTATTATTTACAAAAGAGTTATGCTGCAAATTGTATTTTGCTGAATGGATGTTTGGCGGCTCCAGGCAGCCATAATTATCAGTTATAATGTATTCATATTACAAAGTTCGAACTTCATAGCGCCAAAATTAAAAAATTTTCGAATAAGTATAAAATGGCTGTAGTTTTTACCGCAGCTATATAGCTAGTTGGTACTTTTTCAAACGATGCGGACAAAAAAGCTTTACCGCTTAATTGATATTGTAGCGGGCTACTACTACCGCGTTTACCTAATTTAAAACTAGTAATAACAAGAGTCTTTATTACTCACTGTTCACAAGTCTAATTAACAGGATTTGCCTTATTTATAGATATTTTCGGTCCAATTAACAATGAAGCACTATCACACTAATGAATTTACAAGCACTAATATCTTCTTAAACTAACTTCTTTACGATTGGTCCATTAACAACACTAAAACAAGTATTATTTATTACACTTCTATCTATTCATGTATACTACAAGCTGCATGTACATTTGACACGTGCACTTAACATTTATGTATACTCTTGGACTTCCAAAAGCACAACTACTTTCACTATACACGATATAATTTATATTCGACATTCTGGTATAGTCTAAAACTGTACTGCATCATTGGTCTTATTTATACCAATTAAAAAAAATGACTCATTCTCTAGTAATTACTAGAAGAATTCTCGATTCCTGGAGAATATGCAGTGCCTCCGCGTTTGTGTGTTTGACGAGTTGCCTAATAGTAAATTGCAACACTGCCCCTCTTTAAAACCGTTACATCTCATAACTGTAAATACATTTTGACGCCAATTCGATGACTGATGACGGTATCGGCAGCTATCTCCTCTGGTGCATCCACCGCGTCGTTGGAAATAACAGTCAACACTCTTTTCTTGGTCTTGGTAGGCAACCGGTTGATAACAACAAACAAGGACCTGGACGTTGGTTCCCTGGAAGACTACTTCTAGTATATTTCGGACTATCCTTCAATCTAAGCGATCCAGTCTACACCCTAGCTTGGGCACCGCCAGTCTCGTTACTCCATTTTCCATCATCTGAGCCTTAAGATCCAGCAAAGCCTCCCGTAGATGTCCATAACTAGGTCTCTGCCATGAAGACACTAAATCTTCAGGTTGATAACCACCTTCTTGTGCTCTCGTGTCATATTGTAATTTCATTCGATCGCTTGCTGCCTGGATATTCTTTCGGACGTTTTCGTGAATGCTATTTGATCTTTCACGAAGCTTACTAACGTAATCTTCACCTGCGATCTCTTCTCCAGGTTTAAATCCAAACTGAAGATCACATGGTAGCCGCAATTCACGTCCTAGCATTACGCAAGCGGGAGAGTATCCTGTGCTATCATGTACCGAAGATCGATACGCCAGTAGAAATAAATGTAAATTTTGGTCCCAGTCTCGTTGATATTCAGAGACAACTTTGGCCAGGTACTTTCCTAACGTCCTGTTCATTCTTTCGACCATTCCATCCAATTGAGGATGAAGTGGCGTGGTTCTAGTCTTCCTGATTCCAAGATGCTTGCAGATGTTTTGAAACAACGCCGATTCGAGATTTCGACCTTGATCGGAGTGTAATTCCAACGGAACTCTAAAGCGACAAAACAACTCTCTCAGTAGTACATCTGCAACCGTCTCAGCTTCTTGGCTAGGTACAGAATATGCCTCTGGCCATTTGGTAAAATAATCCATTGCAACCAAGGTGTATTTATTTCCTTTCTCTGATTCAGGAAACGGACCAGTTATATTAATGGCAACCCTCTCAAAAGGATTCCCCACGTTATACTGTCTCATTGGAGCTTTCCGTTTTGTGACCGGGCCATTTGCAGAGGCACACAACTCACATTTCCGGCACCACTCCTTCACATCTTCTTTGCAGTTTACCCAATAAAATCCTTCTCTCACTCTTTTGAGAGTTCTTTTCACGCCAAAGTGCCCTCCGGAAATACCATCATGCAAATGCTGCAACACTTCCGGCACTTTGCTTCTCGGCACTATCACTTGAAGTCTCTCAGTGCCATCTCCACATTCCAGGCGTCGTCTCAAGATTCTATTTTCAATCACCAAGGAGTCCCACTGTGCCCAGTATGCTTTCAGGCTCCTATTTGAAATACTAATTTCTACCAAAGCTGGTCGTTGTCCTCTACTTTTCCACTCAATTATACGTCTCAATTCGGGGTCATTCTCCTGATCTTCTCGTATTGTTTCCGGTCGCCAAGTATCATCGGTTACCGTCATTATATAGATGACACTTATTTTCTCTTCCATCTTGGAGCAATGATTGCAGTCTACCGCTCAAGGTCTCCTTGACAGAGCGTCTGCATTTCGATGGCTAGTTCCTACACGATGTTCTGTGCCAAAGTCATATTCTTGCAGTCGCTCTATCCACCTTGCAACTTGCCTTTCAGGATTTCGAAACTGCAGTAACCATTTTAGTGCAGCATGGTCTGTTCTCAACAGGAATTTACGCTCGTATATAAAAATGCTCTACAGATTTGACGACAGCCAACATCTCCCTTCTTGTCACACAATAGTTTCTTTCTGGCCGCGACAAGACCTTGCTGAAATATCCAATAACTTTTTCTTGTCCGTCCTGCACTTGAGAAAGAACGCTTCCTAGAGCTGTGTTACTGGCATCAGTATCCAACACAAATTTCTCCTCCATCTGTGGATAACTCAAAATTGGTGAAGTAACCAGTAGCCGTTTCAGTTGTTCAAATGCACTGTGGCAGTCGTCATTCCAATCATATTCTTGTCCATTTTCGGTGAATTTCGTTAACGGTTTGACAATGTTCGCAAACCCAAGTATAAAACGTCGGTAATATGTGCACAATCCTAGAAAACTGCGTAGTTGGTGTATATTTGCTGGTGTAGGCCACTCTTATACCGTTTTTATTTTGTCAGGGTCAGCTCTTATTCCGGTCTCCGAAACGAAATGTCCTAGGTATTTTATCTCTTTTCCAAATAGGTGACACTTCTTGGGGCTCAATGTAAGGTTTGCTCCCCGTAATCTTTGGAATATTTCCTTTAGGTTCTTAAGGTGTTCTTCAAAAGACCAGCCTAACACTATCACGTCGTCTAGATACACCAGACATGTTCTCCAGGACAATCCACGCAGTATCGACTCCATCAATTGTTCAAAAGTAAAAGGGGCATTGCTTAATCCAAATGGTATGACCTTGAACTGCAATAATCTAGTTCCAATTGTAAACGCATTTTTTTCTTTATCGTTTGGCTCCAAGCCTACCTGCCAGTATCTGCTTTTCAAGTCCAAGGTCGAAAATCATTTAGATCCGGATAGAGTATCTAAGGTGTCATCAATTCTTGGCAAAGGATAGCTGTCTTTCTTTGTCACATTGTTAAGCCGCCGATAGTCTACACAAAACCTTGTCGACCCGTCCTTCTTCTTGACAAGCACTACCGGGGATGCCCATGGACTATTTGAGGGTTCAATCACTCCCTGTTCTTTTATATCAGTGATAATTAGCTCGGCTTCCTTACGTTTTGCCAAAGAGAGCCGCCTGGGGTGTTACCTTATCGGTTGCGCATCTCCAGTATTGATCTTGTGTTGCACAACATTCGTCCTTCTTTTCTCACTATCAAACACACCTCGATATTGTCCGACCAGTTCTTTTACCTTGCCCAGTTGGTCGCCGTTTAATCCTTGATACGAAGGTATCAACATATCCAGCAATTTCTGTGAGCAACCGTTGGCTGGTTTATCTTTCGTGTCGTCCACACAACGTTTAATATGGCATACTGGAATGCAACTTCCCACAATTATGTCTTTCATCAGGGTCACTCTATGCGGATTAATGTTTAGCACCCTTACTGGTATCATATTTCGAAACTTTACCAGCGTTCTTCCAATCAGTAATTCCTCCTGACCCATTCCTGATTCGCTTGCCTCCATCATGCATATTTGTCCTTCCCAGACCGTACCATCCGGCCGTCCCATTACTATCATTTCCGCCTTCTCGGGTATTTTCATATCATTATTCATTCGAACTTGCATCGTCTGGTTACTTGTCCCTTGAAATGGAATCTCATCATCATCTATCCGTAGCACATTTTCTTTCATGTTCACATGAAACCCATATTCTCTCATGAGATTCATTCCCAAGATCAGTGATTTCAGCTACCAACACCCGATGAATAATTAGTTTGTCTCCAATTCCCACCGTTACGGCAGTCTCTCCGTGAGTAGAAATTTTCTCACCACTTGCCGTTCGAAGACATACCGATACAGGTAACACTTTCTTACGACCAACCAAATCTGGTCTCACAATAGTCCTTGTCGCTCCTGTATCCACAAGTAATCGGACAATCCTACCATGAATTCTACCATCAATATAAATGCTGTCCAGACTTCCCAACGACGATGCAGCACGGATGGTAATCTCCGGGCTACTACGTTGTGCTGTCGACGTTCGCCCCCTTACGTCGACTTGCTTTAGTTTTCCCTACTCAACCGGTTGTTTGCTGGTTGAGTCCCGCGGTTGTTGTCTTTACAGGCGGCTTCGTGGCGTAGTGGTATGTGTGTGACTACTACGCCCAAGATCCCGGGTTTGAATCCCGAATTAACAAGGAGTACTAGTGTTCCTTCTTTTGCTTTCGTATACATTGTTAATGTCGATCCACCAAGCTTCAACACCGATAATTTCCTTTTCCTATACTTGTATTTTCCAGAATATTGCAATTTAAACTTAATTTGCGTTTGATTTTCAAAACTCTCACGTAGCAACAACTACACGAATGTTTTGTCCAAACAGTTCTCTAAATCTATCAAGTGAACAGATTCAAAATGAAGATATAAAAGCTATCTATGAATTTCCTAGCTGGAAATTTTACACGGACGCGAAGTACCAAAGAATATAATTAGGATGCACGATAAATTCGAAGAACTAAATAATTTGTAAACACACGTGTGAAAATAGACCTCCAGATGTCCTCGAATTCCGGAATTTCTATAACAAAATTAGCTGGTTGTATCGAAAGACGACGAACGCTTGTCGGCAACCCCGCTTTTTGAAAGTACCAGAAGGAGCCGAAGTTAGATTTGTTTTCTTTGATCTTCGATCTTTGATTTTTATGCAATGGTTGGATAGGTTTTTTTATATAATAGAAACAAAATTTTATTTTCAGATGTGATAAAGATAAATTATTTATTTATGCGTATTTTGTTAAAGATGTGATATATGATATATAGGGTGTTACGCGTTAAAATCGCTCCGCAATTTTTTTAGTAAATAACTAATTTTAGGTTACTATTGTAAAAAAATAATTTAGGTTATTACCCATATTTGTATAACAGATTTAGAAATTTGAATTACCATTGGATTTTCCAGGTCGTGTGTCAATCGCATTTTAAACAATTTTCATGGTTTGTACTAGACACAAGTCGCTTTCGGACCAATTACGATGTTGTGGCTTATAAATTCAAAAAGCGTCACACTGCGGTAGTGCTCGTAAGCGGACGTACATTATTATTTTTTGACTACTCTTGTGATAGTACACTACAGACATGTAGTGAAGCGTACCAGGCGGCTTCGTAGATCCAGGTATGCGCATGGCTGCTATTCCCAAGGTCCCGAGTTCAATCCCAACACCGGCCGCTTGAAAAATGATAGGCAAGCATTCTACACAAAACACGCCTTCGTTCAGATGAAAGGTAAAGTGAAGGCTCCACGTGTGAGTGTTGCCGCGCACGTTAAAAATCCCCCCTTGCTTAAACAGCAACGCTTCGGCATAATTCAAAATTTCCAAGTAAAAAAAAACTCGCTGCCTGACCGATGTGGTACCTTCGGGTGGAGCATTGAAAAGTTAAATGTAGGGGTAAACACCGATTGTGCCGTTGTAGTTATATTTGTCGTATCTGTTTTTTTTTCATAACGTTTTAGGAAAAAGAAACAAGCTTCGCCACAGTAATATAAACCAAAGCGACAACCTTTACCTATGAGAATTTTGTCTTACCTGACCTACCGAAAATTATTTACCACACAGCCTGCCATTATGAATTAAATTAAATAGGGAACATTTATCTTAAGATAACGTTGTTTAATTAATTCGCTGTACATATTGTGCTCTCTGTTAGACCGACTAGTAATAGTCACTATTTGCAGAATAACAAAGGTATATGCTAACTAAGGGTGCTGGGTATGACATGGTGTGACCTAGAGAATATTTCTCCTTGAATAAATAAATTAAAGAAGCATTCGGGGTTTTCTTAATTTCCATTGATTTATTTTACGACCCTGGGATAGGTTTTCTTTTAATATAATAGAAGCGGCATTTTATTTTCAGATGTGACAAGGATAGATAATTTATTTTCGGCATATTTTATTAAGGATACGATATGCTATATTATACAGAGCTTATTCAAACAATTGATCAATTATGTAATGAGGCGCGGGGTTTGACATGTGGTGGCTTTGTGATATTTTCCTTGAATGATTAAATTAAAAAAAAAATCTTTATTCTTTGACCATTGATTTTTATGTAGTAAAGGATGTTCCAGAATATTTTGCTGTTCTTAAACCTAAATAAAAGAAAATTTTCTAACTAAAAAATTATTTAGCGGCAAAATGTTACCAATATACACAGATTGTTATTTCTAAAAATAACATTATCAAAATGTCTTCCATCATGTGTTAGACATTCTCAAAGTCTGGACCAATAGCATTTATTTCGGCTTTAATTCGTAATGTGCATTCTGTTGTCTTTTGCACTTTGGACTCCTCACAAAAAGAAATTGAGGAAAGCCAGGACTCCTTTTTAGTTAGCGGTTGAAGTGAGCGGACGTGTTTCACGGAGCTCCCGGATACAAGGTTACACCTAAGTTTTTATATAGAGTTTTTTATTATATTTAAAGCTTTGTTTTTTATTTTTATTATTGTGTGGCATTAATTTTTAAACTGGCAGTGAATTAAAATCAAAACCAATAATTTAATCGATTACATAATAAATAAATCGCATTTTCCTTGAATTTTAAACTAAAATCTGCGTTTAGAAACAAACTAAATTAAATTTCGGGCGTATAAATCAAAAACTAATAAACAAACACCCCAAAATAATCTCAAAATAATTTAAAACGCGTTTTTAATAAATTTATTAAAAAATCGAGTGAATCGGGCTAAAAATCGCGTAAAACCAGTAAATAAATCCGGAAAAATTTTGTAGTGTGCGTATAATAAAATAACAATCTAAAAACCAAAATCTAGTCCTTTTTTGAACTAAACAAATAGCTTAAAAATAGAAAAAATTTAGTTTATTTAAATAAAAATATTCCGTATTTTAAGTACACGCGAGTTAAGGTTCGGGCCTTTGGAGCGGTGTTTTTAAAAAACGTTTCCAAACTCTTAACAAATTTATTTTATCTTATAACAGAAATTAACATGGAATTTTGAGTAACTGTAGAAAATAACTTTAAATCGAAAATAATTAATTAATTGTAATAAGGTGAGTAGCTTGAACAACGAAATATCTAGTTCGAAGACTGACTGCCGGGTCTTAAGCTCCCGGGCTTTTTATAATAACCTGCCCCTCACATGGCTGTGGGAACTTGCAGATCTCATGTCTGCTTTACTCTTACACTTTATTACATTGTAACAATCTTATTTCTAGGTAATTGCGGTATGTTAACCGTCTGTGACCTGCCACCTGCAGTATCACTGCCCTCTCGAATACAAAGTTGCATATCCATTCTAATGAACTGTTAATAACCTTTCTGGGTTATCCTTGTATTACATTGTTGCAATTAACTTGTAATTTATTTAACAATTTCTAATAATTCCTATTAGATTCAGTTATTCAATATATATATATATATATATATATATATATATATATATATATATAGGTAAATTGGGGGATACATAACTCGCGTACTTAAACGTTCATAAATGGAGTTTTAGTGTAATTAGTGGTGTAACACTTAAAGTTCGTGCCAGGCACCGAGTGTACACGTGATAAGTGCATTACCGGTACCACACTGCAATAGCGCGTGTATTTATTTGTTGTTTCTGTATTTAAATTTAAAGTTCAGTATTATATAAATTAGATCTTTAGAAGTAATTAGCTTAGTTAAATTTAAAATTTGATTTGGCGGTTTAAAAAATTAAATAAATATATACAGTGTTGTTTACGGTATATTTATGGGGCTAGCGATTTTATTTTGTCCTCGTTGTTATTTTGACGTTTAGTGTTTATCTTATCTTTAATAAAATTGATTTGGCGGTTTGTAATTTAAATAAATAAATACAGGGAAGTTTACGGTTTATTTTAAATCCAGGTATTTTTCGGGACCAGCGTTTTGTTTTATACTCGTCGTTGTTTGTGCCCTATAGCGGCCCATCTTGTCTTTGAGTTTATTTAGCATCGAAACGGTCAGTTTGTTTTTTGATCTGGGTTTTTTGTTTAGTCCTGTAGTTCTTTTGTCGTTTGTTTTTTCACCATGGTAGTCCACCAAGACGAAGAAGAAGAGGGGAGATCGGTCCGAGCCTGAGGGCGCTGGTGGAGGGAAAAAGCTTAAGGTCGTCTTGAAGGATGTAATGTTAGCGGCTCAGGACAGGGATGAGGGGATAGATAAGGAACCTGTACCTACGGCGGTTGTGTCGGGTGAGTCGGAACCTCCTGCGGTGGTTGCGGCGCTTCAATTCGAGAGCCCAGCGTAAGACATATAAACATAGGCGGAACACTTTCGAACTAGTACTCAAATGTAATATCAAAGTTTTACTAACTTGAATTAAAAATTCTGAATATCGAACGAGCATGTACCCTTAAAAGAATGAAAAATCTGATAGAGAAATAATTTTGTAAATCATTATAAGATCAATACTTCTAATAAACAATCGACGAAAATGAATTAACTTAACAAAACGAAACGTCACTGACTGATTCTTTCAAACAATCAGTTTAACAGAACTGCGCGTGATGACCAGCTGTTGCACTGATGTCGATATCTAAATTAGAATAAAGAATTTATTAATCTATGTAGAGCCAGCCGGATAGGAAAAAGATAGAAGGATATAGGAAGACCTAGACCAAGCTATATTAGTCAAATTATTAGAAATTTAGGTTGTGAAGAGTATGTAGAGCTTTTTAGATTAGCACAGAATAGATAAGAAGTTAGAGCTGCGTCAAACCGACCTTAAGTAAGGTCGAAAACAAAATGATGATAATCTGGAATAAACTTTGAATGTATATAAATAATGGATAATTTAGAAACGCAATGTTAATCTTAAAATGCTGAAATCTCTGTACTACTTTTCCACAACGGCAAGATGACTAGAAAATCACTTTGAATAAATGAAACAAAAATCTTGCAATTGATGTCTTCTACTTGAAAATTGTGAAGCGAATATATTCTAATATTTATTACAAGGACAGTAATAATTTCGTTAATACTACTAATAAATTATTAATCGTAGATTTTATATAAGGGTAATTTTCCATTAATGGCGAATACCCAAGTATATTAACTTCTATAAGACTGAAAACAAAACCATTACCTATATTACATGTACTAAATCCTAATTACTAAAGGTACAAATACAATAAAATTGATGACAGCAAAACTCGACAAAATTGACTGTCATATGCTAACTACCGACAGTGTCCCGCATACCAGCAAAACTGCAGGAACAGAAAAGGAAAAACCGACCCAAGAACATCGCAACAAAGACGAAACCGTCAACGACACAGGCAAAGACGGCTATCAAGTTTCCAGGGGAGGCCGCTACAACCTAGCAGCTTCCAAGCCGCTTCCAACTCCTCCATCCGCACTAAATACCTCGACAGACACCACCTACGAAACAAGCTCCGCGTAAGACGAATCCCTACACCAGACCAGGACTAAGAAAAGCAGAAGGAGCAAGAACCAACACCGACGATCCCACTTCCACAGTGTTAATTGTGCCTAAGCTTCGGTCACTCAAGCCTAAACTGCAGCTTCAATCCAAAATGCGTAAAGTGCGGGAAACAGCACACTGCGAAAAGTGGAGGGAAACCACACCGTCATGTGCACTCCGCCAACTACCGACAGTGCCTCGCATACCAGCAAAAACTGCAGGAACAGAAAAGGAAAATACCGACCCAAGAACATCGCAACAAAGACGAAAGTCCAACGACACAGACAAAGACGGCTACCCAGTTCCCAGGGAAGGCCGCCACAACCCAGCAGCTTTCAAGCCGTCTCCAACTGTTCCATCCGCACCATCTACCACCGACGAAACAAACTCCGCAGAAGACGAAGTCTTACACCAGACCAGGGCTAAGAAAAGCAGAAAGAGCAAAAACCAACACCAAAGACTCCTCTACCACCAACGACCACACCATCTACACCTCCAGCCCGACCAGCACAAGAGTTGTCAACAAAGTGACTGCCCCAAAAACCCGAGACCAACCATCACCAGCAACTGCAAAAGCTAAAAAGATGAAAATCGTACATAAGATCCTCCGGTGAATTCAAAGGCAATCAGCACTTACATGTCCGGCGATTCCGTCACTAACCTGCTATCGGTAGCAATAGCTGACCTCCTGGAGAGCGTCAATGGCTAACAAATTGCAACGCAAACTAAAGATATTTTACTGGAACGCCAATGGTATTAGCAACAAAAGGACAGAACTGAAACACTTCTTACAAGAATTTGACATCGATGCAGCTCTACTACGAGAAACCAATCTGTCACCAAATACCATCTTACATTGGCCAACTACGACATCTACTGCACGGACAGACCAACTGCACCGGACTATTTCAACGGTTTCCAAAAGCCCTACACAAAGAATACAAACAGCAGAACTAGACAACCTTTTGCCAGATCTCCGCAATTATCGCCGACGACACCTAGACACACTACCAGAATGGTTCAGATGATGGAACATCACTTTAAATTCACAAAAATTGAAAGCCATTCTTTTCTCGAAACACAATCCATCACTACATCAACAACCTGCTCTAAAAAAATGCCAACTGCCATGCAAGACGTCCATAAAATACTTGCGGGTCTTCATAGACAGGTAGTATTTAAACAACACGTAGGCACAACAATACGAAAAGCAAAGAAGCCAGAGATTACCTGTACGGAATGATCACCGCACGAAACAAGCTGCTAATCGAGACTAGACTACGAATACACAAGACATATCTGAGACCGGTCTTAAGCTATGCATCACAAGCATGGCTTATCTACCTCTCCAGAACACAACGACATCGACTTGAAGAATTCCAAAATCAGACACTACGTACAATAACGGGTGCGTCTTGGTTCGTAGCAAATGACCTACAAATGGACACCTTCTTCGATCATTGCAAACACCTCGCCACCAACACCAACATCATTGATACCGTTCATTTACTTTTCCAATGCTCCACTAGTAGGTACTACATTGAGCAGGAGGCGAGTTTTTTGTTGCCTAGAAATTTAGAATTTTGCCGAACCCTTGCCGTTCTAGGCAAGGTAGGGATCTTTAACGTGCGTGACAACACTCACACACGGGGCACTTCCATTTAACCTCTCATCCGAACGAGGGCGTAATTTTTGTGAAAAATGCTCACCTGCCATTTTTCAAGCAGTCGACCGTGTCGGGATTTGAACCCAGGACCTTGGGATCCGTAGTCTTACGCTTACTACATTGATCCACGGCGACGCCAACAAACAACATCATTGATACCACCCACATTCATTCCATACAAGCCGCAGCACCTAGAAAAGATACGCAGCAGCAGAGGAAGAAACGAACGAAAAGACTGCTTGATGACTTATTCACAAAAACTCAATTTCAGCAAATATCGACTAGGCAGTAAAAATCTAAAGATTGACGCTGGCTTTGTAAGAGCCAAGCCTCACTGATTGATAGAGAAAATCACTTCTTATTTGTTTTCCTTTTGAGGTAGTCACCAAACTTCGTAGACGGAACTTAAGAATAGTACAGGATGGAAGTCGCTAAGTTCCTCGTGCACTAAAGGTTTCCTTCAGATTATGTTGTTGTGACCATCAGGCGGCTCCGTGGCGTAGTGGTATGTGTGTGACTACTACGCCCAAGGTCCCGGGTTCGAATCCCGACACGGTTCGCTTGAAAAATGTTAGGCGAGCATTTTTCACAAAAATACACCCTCGTTCGGATGAGAGGTAAAATGGAGGTCCCGTGTGTGAGTGTTGTCACGCACGTTAAAGATCCCTACCTTACTTGGAACAGCAAGAGTTCGGCAAAATTCCAAATTTTGCAGGTAAAAAAAACTCGCTTCCTGGCCAATGTAGTACCTTCGGGTGGAGCATTGGAAAATTACATGTAATGTTGTGACCATCAAATAGGTGCACCTCACGACGCTATGGAGAGGATTCCGCCATAACTTGGACCGGCCTACCTCCCAGGGCATGCGACACCAACAAACACGTTAGGATTGGGAATAGTCTGCCATGGGCCTGCTTTAGTTTCTATCAACTAAAAGAGCCGTCCCTACTCCAGTGACCCCACCAGCCGCTAGGTTAAATGGAAGTGCCCCGTGTGTGAGTGTTGTCACGCACGTTAAAGATCCCTACCTTGCCTAGAACGGCAAGGGTTCGGCAAAATTCTAAATTTCTAGGCAACAAAAAACTCGCCTCCTGGTCAATGTAGTACCTACTAGTGGAGCATTGGAAAAGTAAATGAACGGTATCAATGATGTTGGTGTTGGTGGCGAGGTGTTTGCAATGATCGAAGAAGGTGTCCATTTGTAGGTCATTTGCTACGAACCAAGACGCACCCGTTATTGTACGTAGTGTCTGATTTTGGAATTCTTCAAGTCGATGTCGTTGTGTTCTGGAGAGGTAGATAAGCCATGCTTGTGATGCATAGCTTAAGACCGGTCTCAGATATGTCTTGTGTATTCGTAGTCTAGTCTCGGTTGGCAGCTTGTTTCGTGCGGTGATCATTTCGTAGAGGTAATCTCTGGCTTCTTTGCTTTTCGTATTGTTGTGCCTACGTGTTGTTTAAATACTACCTGTCTATGAAGACCCGCAGGTATTTTATGGACGTCTTGCATGGCAGTTGGCATTTTTTTAGAGTAGGTTGTTGATGTAGTGATGGATTGTGTTTCGAGAAAAGAATGGCTTTCAATTTTTGTGAATTTAAAGTGATGTTCCATCATCTGTACCATTCTGGTAGTGTGTCTAGGTGTCGTCGGCGATAATTGCAGAGATCTGGCAAAAGGTTGTCTAGTTCTGCTGTTTGTATTCTTTGTGTAGGGCTTTTGGAAACCGTTGAAATAGTCCGGTGCAGTTGGTCTGTCCGTGCAGTAGATGTCGTAGTTGGCCAATGTAAGTTGGTATTTGGTGACAGATTGGTTTCTCGCAGTAGAGCTGCGTCGATGTCAAATTCTTGTAAGAAGTGTTTCAGTTCTGTCCTTTTGTTGCTAATACCATTGGCGTTCCAGTAAAATATCTTTAGTTTGCGTTGCAATTTGTTAGCCATTGACGCTCTCCAGGAGGTCAGCTATTGCTACCGATAGCAGGTTAGTGACGGAATCGCCGGATATGTAAGTGCTGATTGCCTTTTGAATTCACCGGAGGATCTTATGTACGATTTTCATCTTTTTAGCTTTTGCAGTTGCTGGTGATGGTTGGTCTCGGGTTTTTGGGGCAGTCACTTTGTTGACAACTCTTGTGCTGGTCGGGCTGGAGGTGTAGATAGTGTGGTCGTTGGTGGTAGAGGAGTCTTCGGTGTTGGTTCTTGCTCTTTCTGCTTTTCTTAGCCTTGGTCTGGTGTAAGACTTCGTCTTCTGCGGAGTTTGTTTTGTCGGTGGTAGATGGTGCGGATGGAACAGTTGGAGACGGCTTGAAAGCTGCTGGGTTGTGGCGGCCTCCCCTGGGAACTGGGTAGCCGTCTTTGTCTGTGTCGTTGGCCTTTCGTCTTTGTTGCGATGCTCTTGGGTCGGTATTTTCCTTTTCTGTTCCTGCAGTTTTTGCTGGTATGCGAGGCACTGTCGGTAGTTGGCGGAGTGCACATGACGGTGTAGTTTCCCTCCACTTTTCGCAGTGTGCTGTTTTCCGCACTTTACGCATTTTGGGTTGAAGCTGCAGTTTAGGCTTGAGTGACCGAAGCTTAGGCACAAGCAACACTGTGGAAGTGGGATCGTCGGTGTTGGTTCTTGCTCCTTCTGCTTTTCTTAGTCCTGGTCTGGTGTAGGGATTCGTCTTCCGCGGAGCTTGTTTCGTAGGTGGTGTCTGTCGAGGTATTTAGTGCGGATGGAGGAGTTGGAAGCGGCTTGGAAGCTGCTAGGTTGTGGCGAGTTATGTATCCCCCAATTACCTATATATATTGATATATTAAATCTAATAGGAATTATTAAAAATTGTTAAATTAAAGTATAAGTTCAATGCAACATTGTAACACAAGGATAACCCAGAGAGGTTATCGACAGTTCATGAGAACGGAATGCAGCTTTGCATCCGTGAGGGCAGTGATACTGCAGGTGGCAGGTCACAGGCGGTCAACATACCGCAGTTACTTAGAATTAAGTTGTTACATTGTAATAATTAAGAGAAACGCAGACATGAGATCTGCAAGTTCCCACAAGCCGTGTGAGGGGCAGGCATTATAAAAAGCCCGGGAGCTCAATGCCCGGCAGTCAGTCTTCAAACTCCATACTTCGTTGTTTGAGCTACTCATCAGTACAATTAAATTATTTTTATTAATGTTATTAAGAACCAGCTATTCCAAATTCCAATGTAATTTCTGTTTAACTTAGTAAATAAAAAATGTGTTAAAGTTTCAACGTTTTTTAAAAAACCAGCTCCAAAGGCCCGAACTTTAACTGGCGCAGTCGTAACGGATGTCAAAAGGGCACTGAAAATCCAAAAATCGGAAGATTGGTGACCAAGAATTTTAATTCGAAATTTTGGCAGAACCCAAACCAAGTTGGACAAGGAACAAGAATCGTCTAAGGCCAACAAACAAACCAAGGTGGACAAGATACAGAATCGATCAAACCCACCAAAGAAACAGATGAAACTAATGTAAGTTCATTTCCATAAAAATTTTTCTAAACCAAAAACTATAATTGATATATCCTAGTACTATAATTATTGATTTATCATTGTTTTATGTATTTTATTATTATGAATATTTTTTTTGAAAATAGTTCAAAGTGAATTATTTCAAAAAAAAAAACGAGACCTTATTTTAAGAAAGTATTAACCTATGAGACAAATGTTAAAGAGATAAATTTTTCTTTAAAAAGCAAATTAGATTTGAAAGAAATTTTCTTTTAAAGTAAATAAGAATTGAATTTAAAAAGAGATCCTTACCATAATTAATAGAACGAACTCAAAATAATCCAAAAATAAACGGGCGCACATTCACTAACACCAAATAATTACCGCGATCCAACGCACGTTTATAAACCGGCAAACTAGAAACACAGAACGCAATTTAATTTCAAAGCTAAAGCTAATCCTTTAAGCAGTACGGAACGATTATTAAAACCATTGACCTTATAAAATTATAGCAAAACACTCTGCTAGGGTAACCTAAAACCACCTAAGATAAATACGCGAAGAAAGCATCCTTTATTATACAATTAAAACTCAGAGAAAATCGCTTTCAGAATCCTTGCACAGTACTAAAGAAATAGCTTTCAGGAACTTTCAGTACTAAAGCAATTCGCATCATAAGTATTAATCTATCACGGAATTATAAAAGCGCATGAAAATTACACCACAACACTCTATAAATAATTTGCAGAACAAACACGGTATCTAAACGTCTTTCAATTAATTAATCAGCATTACGAATACAGAATAACGCTAAACGGTATAAAACGCTCATAATTACAGTACGGAAGATTCAATTACAAATCGTAAACACCGAGGTATTTAAAAATAAAACAAGACGTAACACTTTAACAAAGCATTAGCAAGTAAATCCTATAACACCTTTAAGTGCAATTACCTCGACGTACGTGACAAAGTAACAAAGATTACAACTTAAGTATTCAATTTCAACAATAAAGTACAAAAGTAAGTAACCTCAGGTCATAACTACGCAACTCAGTAAAACCCACGGAAGAGTATTAATTACGAGTTAACCGAACTGAACTAAAATAACGCTGAACAAGAATAAATCCATCCATTTAAGATTCTTTAAGAAACAGGAACTCAAGACAAAGTAAAAGCTGCATTAAAAACAGACAAATCCCAGACTACAGTAATTATTCTAACATTATTGAAATAAATCTCACAAGAACATCACTGCACTGTGTAATTAAATATAAACAAAGAGCGACTACGATTTTAAAAATAACTCGACGCAATATAAACTTAAAATTAACAAATCCAAACCAAAAATTAATATTACAAGTACGAAATTAACCTCAATTTTTTACCAAATTTTTATCCACCCAATCCAAACTGAAAATTAACAAATTCAAATCAAAAATAACGCCGAAAAATAACGAAATAAACCTCAACCTTTACCAAATTTTTATGTACCTAATCTAATTGAAAAATTAACAAACCAAAACCGAAGTTAACGTTTCAAATAGCTAAATCAACATCAATTTTTACAAAACTCTAAGTTATCCAATCTAAAAAGGAAAATTTAAAAAAACAAAGCAAGAATAACGACATAAAAAGGAAAATCATCCCCAATTTTTACAAAATTCAAAATTACTTAATCCAAAAGAAAAATTAATACATCCAAAGCATAATAAACGCTACAAATAACAAAACCAACCCCAATTTCTACAAAATTTGAAATTTTACAACCCAAACGGAAAATTAATAAATCCGAAGCAAAAGTAACATTACAAATAGCGAAATAAAGCTTAATTCAAAAAAGAAAAAATTTTTTTTTTGAAATTTCCAAAAATCAAAAACAACCCTTAACCAACATGAGTAACACAGACTTACGTCTCTATTTAGAGACAATACAGACGTTCGATGGCACGCAGGCCCATCCCTCGAATTTCATTGGAGCATGTGAAATGTTCCTAAAAACCTTTTACAAACCCGGAGATGACGCCAGAAATTCATTGCTTATACGCTTAGTAATAAGTAAACTAGCCGGAAGGGCACTAACATTAATCGCCAGTAGGGACGAATTATCGGAATGGGGCCAGTTTAAACAGCTACTAATTGCATATTTTGGAGACCAACGTAATATAAAATGCCTGGTACGAGACCTAATAAACCTTAGAATGGAACACAATCAATCCCCCTACCAATTCGGAATGAAATGCCAAGATGTGAGAAGTTTAATTATAACCAAACTAAAAATCGAAGAACCCGGTCAAAACGTTAGACATTTAAAAACAAAAATGTATGACGAAATGGCACTAGACACATACATAAACGCTTTACCAGAACGACTATCGGATAAAATCAGATTCCAACGACCCCAAAATCTAGAAGAAGCTATGAGCCTAGTCATAGAAGAAGAAAATGTAATGTATTACCGCAACAGACTATACAACCCCAACGCAAATAAAAGCTATTCACCAATAAAAACTATACAAGCTACAAGACGAACAATCCCTCAACAAAAATTCACACCCTTTAACGCACAAACAAATCAACCGCGAATTAATAACCCAAGTTTCAACAATACAAATTTTAATAATCAATTTAAAAATTTTTCAAGACCAACATTCAACCCAACTTTTACGAAACCCGCATTCCAACCGAGATTTAATCAAAACCTAAACCAACAAAGACCGGTATTCAACGCAAACCCCAATAGAAATACACCAATGACTAATACTCATAACAACCCTAACAATTATTACAAACCAACACCAATAGACACCTCATCTGGTAACACCAGACAAAACACAAAAATAACACATATCCGACCAAACCCTCATCAGAAACGTAATTTTACATCAGAAGAATTATTTCATCAAGAAATAGAAAAATTTGACACTGACCAGAATAATGACATCGAGACACCTACGAACGATGAATCAAATCATTCAGAAACTTACGAACGTGACAAACAATACGAAACTTACGAGGAGTACGACGACGAAATCATTTAGTATTACCATACATAGAAATACCCCACGCCAAATTCAAACTATTAATCGACACCGGATCATCAAAAACATTAATTAGCCCCAGAACCGTACAAAAACATTATTTAGATTATGTAGAAAGAGAACCATTTAAAATTAAAACAGCTCATCAAACAACACTACACCAATTCGTAGCCAATATACCCTTACCGAGAACATTTAATGTTAAAATGAAACATAAATTTTGTGTATTCGAATTTAACGACAAATATGACGGATTAATCGGAATGGACCTTCTAAGAAAATTAGGAGCCAACATTGACATTAAAAATCGCTTATTAAGGACAAAATTTGGAAAAATCCCAATTAAATTTCAAAACACACAAGTTGAACAAAAATACACTATAGAACCCCGAACGGAAAGAAAAATAAAAATCCCAGTAAACTCTAACAAAAATTTAGGAATAATAAATCATATGACATTTCAGCAAGGAGTAGAAACCCCAACCGCCTTAGTGCAAATAAAAGATAATTATGCAACCACAACAATATTAAATTCAAACGACTATCCCGTAGAATTATCATTGACAGACCCAATTAACGTAGAAGAACTGTTACGTGCAAACCGAATTTGCACTTTAACATTGTTTTAGTTTAGTTTTCTTGATGTACGGAAGATTCCCGCCATAATTTTTAAATACGCAAGACGCGGGAACATTTTAAATAGACTGGGCGGTGCTTCCGGCATGTCATAGTAGTGAGTTTGCGTAGTGTTTTTATCCCTAGAGGGTTAGGACAATACTAGAGAATGGGTGGGGAGTTTCGCGGTTCTCGCCCTAAAACGTGGCTTTTTTGCCTTGTGGTGTGAAGTGAAGTAGACGTTTCTTTTTGGTGACGTACAGTTATCGTAGCTATGTAGAATCCCTTCTCTAATTACCTTTTTGTTTGTTTACCTTTACCTTCTTCCTGTCAAACCTTACATAGGTACAAATCTGCGCCACCGAAGGGCCTACCGACCTCCACATCTGTAGATGGAGAGATCCATGTCTACCGCAGCTAGCTGAGTGTCCCTTACGTATTTGATAGCGTCGACGGATTCCGAGGACTTCAGAGGAGCGAACTGTGGCGCAATTCCGCCAATACCGGATTCCTTACGTAAGTAATTTTTACTTATTGTGTATTAAAAACGTAGTAATTTGTTGCTAAAATGACTCTCGTTTATCGTTAATTGTTTAATTTTTATGTTGCGAATTATTGTGCAATATCGATGACATCATCAGTAGTGAAGCGCCGAATTCTGTATAAGAATAAGTGCAACCAACTGTTGGTAGTGTCTCGTATATCACGTTACCGGTGTAATAATTATCGAACTTTTAAATTTTAACTACCGTTTTTAATATCGTTATCTTACCGTTTTGCGAATAACAATTTGGCGCTCCAACGTTTTTTTAGGTGGTACGCCTATGGAAGGTTAATTAAGGATTAACCAGGCTTTTTCATTTAAACAAAATTAATAATTTTTATTTATCTATGTTACCTAAAATGTCTGTGGTTTTTTGATTTCAGTTGGTAGTTCTGGAAAAATTCACTAAAATATTTTCAGAATTGACAGATTAGGTTTACAATGTAAACTTAGTTATTGTAACAAGTTCCTTTTATCAAAAATGCTAATCTATGTACCTAATTGAAGTGTTATAATGAAGTTCAAACGGCATTTATCTGCTAATATGTGTTACTTACCTGAAAGAATGTGTGTAGTGTTTATATAATACTGCAGATTTTTACGCGGATGTATGCATTAACCTCAATTTTTTCAAGTAAGTAAAATAAATATTTTAAATTGCATTTCTGAAGTGTACCGTTTATTGTGATAATTGTTTAGCCTATAACAGCTAGAATGTAGGCCTTGCCGTATATAAAAAACGGTACCTAGGATTCTCTGGTTAGTTTATAAAAAAATTTTGTTTCAATCAATTACCTGTAACTGTATTTAAACTCGTTTTAGAGATACCTTATGCTACAAACGTTATTGAAATAAATTGCCTTTTATTATACCTTTTTATGTAAGGTTAAACTATGAATTTTTATGGTTACTGACTAAATACTGCATTGCATGGTGTATTTTCTAAATTAAGGATTTTTTTCTTCTAACTTATGAAGGATATATCTCCTTATTAAGCATTTGTCTTGTTTAGATCTCTTTAAATACAGTTTATTTACAAAATTACCTATTAAAATATCTTTTGTTCGTTTTCTTAACCTTAAAAAAAAAGCCTGTTTTTGAAACTTCAATGCAAAATCGGTTATTATATCTTTTTAAGAAGTGTTTGACTTTAGGTTGTTGTTTTTCTAGGTTAAATAACATATCACCTGCGTCCTTTCTCTATTTAGGAGAGCCTTTCTGTAATTATCTATAAAATATGTATTTAATTGAACATTGATTTTGCTGCATACACCTTAAATGTGTTTCTTTGGTGTTTTGATTGATTAACGCCTTAACATTGCAGATTATTCTTTATCGGTGACGTTTCTAAACAAGGTTCCTTCCCTAAATACCGTATCGTATTAATTTAAAGTAGCTGCAACGTTTTTTTTTATCATTTGATCTGCGTCAAAATCGCATATTTTTTATATCGTGTCTTGAATATTATATCCACAATGAACATATCTTTAAAATTGCCCAAGCTTTGCGTACATCTAAACACGAAGCAACCCAATTCACTCCGTCTTTTCTTGTTTTTGGAAGATATACCCCAATCGATGGGAGTTACTATGGTTTAGTGCCTGACGATACTAACGTAATTGAATTTGACGATAAAGTACGTTGGGACAAGGACCAACAGTCATTACCTTCTATCTTTAACGACGTTAGAAAAAATTTGTTAAAAGCTTACGAAAAGAGCAAGGACCATTATAACTTGCGTAAGCGAAATATTTCCTTTGCCTTGGGCGAACAAGTTTGGAAAAAGAACTATGTCTTATCGGATGCATCTAAGAAATTTTCTTCAAAATTAGCCCCTAAATTCATTCTTTGTAAAGTCACACGTGTTATTAGTCCCCTTATCTACGAACTTCAGGATACTGAAGGAAAACGCCAAGGCAGATGGCATATTAAAGACCTTAAGCTATTCTCTGCTGACCCAAATGCTAATTAAGTTTTTCATGTCCCATTCTCCTCACGATTTGCCTAATATTTTTTGTTCTCACCATCAATTAGTATCTTTAATTACTTATTCCTTCTCTCATATAGTATATAATTTCTTACACGTTTAACTTTACTTACCTTAATTTAGCTATCTTTTTCTTTTCGTTGACTTTCCTTCACCATACCGTTAGATATATATCACTTCATCCTCTACACCCCCCCAATATAACTCTGTCGTTTCATTTAACCCTTGAAATTTTCCTACTACATATTGTTCGGTCTTTAGTATTTCTCTTATATGGTTTAATTGTGTGGTAATTGTCGTAACTTTGGTTGAAATAACCCATTGAATTTTTATGATTGGTTTTAGCTGATGTTGAGTGGATGATTTTTTCTTTGGGCCAACATAGGAGTCATGACCTATGCCATTGTAAGAAATAGTTCATATTCGCAGTTGCAAGAACTAGGATTATCTATTCCGTGTGTTTTTCTTTTGAATTATTGCAGTTGCCCACATTATACTACATCATTACACTATATCTTTATTTGTTTTTCTATTAAATCAACATAACTTATAAACATTTTTTTCGTTGTTTTTTATTGAACTTTGTGGTGAGGTGCTATTGCTTCTTATTGTTATCTTATTAAATTCTCGGTTGTTTTAGCATATGGGGACAGTGTATCTGTATTTAACTGCTTATAATTGAAGATTTTTGTGTGTTTAGGGTGCTACCGATTTAAAAAACTACCTTAAAACAGTTTGTTTTTGTGTGTTTGTATCTGTAAAGATACTTTTAAGTTGTCGTGTCTACCTTTGTCTGATTTTCTTATCGTAGTCAATGTACTCGTTAGGAAAATGATCGCACTAGTTCTCTTAGGAGCCTAGTGAATGTTAACATATGTTATACCTTATCTTGTCGGATTAATATCGCAGGTGGTCCTTCAGACTGCGCTGTGTTTAATAGGGACAATTCTCTACCTTCTCTTGGACGCTTGTCCAAAAACTATACTTTTTTCTTAACCCGCTATCTCCGCTATGCCTTATTCTTCTCTCGGTGGACCTGTTCTTGTCCCGGAACACCCGTCTGCCACATAAGAATGATGTTCCCTCATTCCGAGCTACTGACCACACTTGTTGGTTGAGTAGCGCTTTGCTATCCACCTTTCCCTCTGTCGCTTTTGCTCAATGCGAGCCCTTCCTCTACTTTCTTCTACCTAGAGGTGCCTCTTATGCACTTCAAAAAACCAACCTCCTTCTTTTTTACCGTTCCTGTTTCTCTACTACCTTTTCTTTTCTGTTAGTCACCGTGTGGTTGTGCGGGAGGTTTTCACAGACACCTGGACCATGTCTCTGCGAATCTTTCGTGGGGTCATGCGGTGCCGCTGTCAGTGCATAGGCTCTGGCAGTGAAGGTATGTATGAGTGTGTGAATGTGTGAGTGAATGTGTATATCGTTATATACCGAGTGGATATCGGGTGATAGTTCACCGATATCGATCAACGCTGGGTGCAGGAATGCACCCAAATGTCTTTGCCGGTCCCCCGTGCTGTTCTTGCGAACGGACCTGCCTCACAGGTTTCTCTTTTTAGAGGGCACGGGTCAATCCCATTTAAACGGCTCTACTGGAGCCACTCTTTTGTTGTTATCATTGTCTTGGGTAATAACTAGGCCAATATCTTTGTCTTCTTTATTATCTTCGATAATACCCTTAGGTTTAATATCGTTATCTTATTGATTACCTTTAATAATAACTTTAGTTTAGTATCGTTATCTTACCGATTACCGTTAGTAATAATTTTGGTTTAATTTATCGTTATCTTACCGACTACCGTTAGGAATGACTTCGAGTTATTTCGCGTTATCTTACCGGTTATCTTGAGTAATAACTTCTGTTTAAATTCATGTTACCTACTATCTCTTATAATCACTTTAACTTAATGTCGTCTTATCTTATCGAGTATCTCAAAAAAAAATAACTAAAGCTTAATACCGTTATCTTATTCATTACCTTTGAGGATAACAACTTAAGCTTAATATCTTTACCTTATCTATTATCTTTAACATCAATTTGAGATCTTATCTTATCTTTTTATCGTCCTAACGTGTGGTATATATGACCAGACGTGGGAATTATCTTTCTGAAATTTAAGTGAAAAAGCTAACCCAATTTAGAAATGTAATTTGTTAGGTTAGCATATAAGGATTTAGTAGGTGGTACTTTTGGTAAATTTGTGGATTCACAACTGTGTCATGGACAAGTTAAATGTGCATCGGAAGAAACCAAAGTACCAGTAACAAAATTTGCTGGAGTGCAAGGTGACGCACTCTCATGAACATTTTTAAATTTGGGCACTTCTTGCCAAAAGAAGAATAGTTTCAATGCAACACTCATGTGTGTTTGCATATAAGAACTTTATGTTAGCTTTAGTTAGATAAGTTTAGATAGGTTTAGATAGGTTAGGCGACTTGTCGCACCCGTGTTAGTTTAAGTAGTGTTTCATGCTCCCCGACAAATTTGTGCTGTCGGTAAGTAGTGTAGTCACAGACTATCGGGCTACCTATTCCGTTCCTGGTACTTCGGTAGACGTGTTATCGGTCGAAAAAACCAGGTGGCGCCTTATATAAACATTTTGTAGGTTTTAAGTTAGGGTTTATATAGGGTAATTAGGATTTAGATTTTAAGCTGTTACTGTGCTAACAGACTTTTTCTTTTTTTAAGTTTTTTCTTTTGTGGCTTTGTCGCGATTGTTACGTGCTAACCGAATTTGCACTTTAACATTGTTTTAGTTTAGTTTTCTTGATGTACGGAAGATTCCCGCCATAATTTTTAAATACGCAAGACGCGGGAACATTTTAAATAAACTGGGCGGTGCTTCCGGCATGTCATAGTAGTGAGTTTGCGTAGTGTTTTTATCCCTAGAGGGTTAGGACAATACTAGAGAATGGGTGGGGAGTTTCGCGGTTCTCGCCCTAAAACGTGGCTTTTTTGCCTTGTGGTGTGAAGTGAAGTAGACGTTTCTTTTTGGTGACGTACAGTTATCGTAGCTATGTAGAATCCCTTCTCTAATTACCTTTTTGTTTGTTTACCTTTACCTTCTTCCTGTCAAACCTTACATAGGTACAAATCTGCGCCACCGAAGGGCCTACCGACCTCCACATCTGTAGATGGAGAGATCCATGTCTACCGCAGCTAGCTGAGTGTCCCTTACGTATTTGATAGCGTCGACGGATTCCGAGGACTTCAGAGGAGCGAACTGTGGCGCAATTCCGCCAATACCGGATTCCTTACGTAAGTAATTTTTACTTATTGTGTATTAAAAACGTAGTAATTTGTTGCTAAAATGACTCTCGTTTATCGTTAATTGTTTAATTTTTATGTTGCGAATTATTGTGCAATATCGATGACATCATCAGTAGTGAAGCGCCGAATTCTGTATAAGAATAAGTGCAACCAACTGTTGGTAGTGTCTCGTATATCACGTTACCGGTGTAATAATTATCAAACTTTTAAATTTTAACTACCGTTTTTAATATCGTTATCTTACCGTTTTGCGAATAACAGAACTAAATTTTAACGAAATGGAAATAGACGAAAATTTAGAAAATGATTACAACTCAATAGAACATGACGAAATGTTAAGAGAAAATTTAACTAACATCCGCTTTAACACCGATATCAATCAAGAAGAAGAAAGAGCAATTAAGAACTTATGTTTCGAATACCGTGACATATTCCATTGCGAAGGAATACCATTGACATTCACCAACACACTAAAACATAATATCGAGTTAACAGACAATAAACCAATCTTTACAAAAGCATATAGACTACCTCATGCAAGCCAAGAAGAAGCTGACAGACAAGTAGCAGACCTATTAGACCAAGACATAATCCAGCACTCCAATTCACCATGGAGCAGCCCCGTGTTAATAGTTCCTAAGAAATTAGACGCAACCGGAAAGAGAAAGTACAGAATGGTAATAGACTATAGAAAGTTAAATGAAAAAACGGTAGATGACAAATACCCACTACCAAATATAATCGAAATTTTAGACAAATTAGGCAAATGCCAATATTTTACAACATTAGACCTAGCATCAGGATACCATCAGGTAGAGATGGAAGAAAAAGATATATCAAAAACAGCCTTCAGCACACCTAGAGGACATTACGAATACAAACGAATGCCATTTGGACTAAAGAACGCACCCGCTACTTTCCAGAGAGTCATGGACAATATACTACGAGGAATACACAATGAAAAATGCCTTGTATACCTTGACGATATCATAGTTTATTCTACATCATTGGTAGAACACATAGAAAGATTGACAGAAGTATTCGAAAGACTTAGACAAGCACATTTTAAAGTACAATTAGACAAAAGTGAATTTTACAAAACAAGTATCATTTTAGGACATGTAATAACACCCCAAGGAGTAATGCCAAATCCAGACAAAACAAATGCAGTTCTAAATTACCCATTGCCAAAAACAAACAAAGAAATTAAAGGATTTCTAGGACTTAGTGGTTACTACCGCAAATTCATTAAAGGTTACGCTCAGATAACCAAACCCTGACAAACTGTTTAAAAAGGAAACAAAATTGAACACACCCGGAATTCATTAAAGCCGTAGACAAAATTAAAAACATATTAACAAATCACCCTGTATTAGAATACCCAGACTTTACAAAACCATTTATACTGACGACAGACGCATCGAATGTAGCATTAGGCGCAGTATTGAGCCAAGGAAAAGTAGGTAGCGATAAACCTATCAGCTACGCATCCAGAACCCTAAACGAAACCGAACAAAAATATAGCACTATAGAAAAAGAGTTATTAGCCATAATTTGGGCAACAAAATATTTTAGACCTTATTTATACGGAAGAAAATTTTACATATACACCGATCATAGACCACTAGTATGGTTATGTAAACTGAAAGAACCGAATTCAAAATTACAGAGATGGAGAATCAGACTCGAAGAGTATGATTACGAAATTATATATAAAAAAGGGAATTTATAACAACAACGCAGACGCTTTAAGCCGAATCCAACTCAATGCATTAGAAACGGAATCCATTATAGGAAACGTAGACGATACAGAAATAAGGGAAGATCCAGACGAGATCGACACGATACATTCGACACAAAACGAGGAACCAAAAAACGCGATTAAAATTTTAAACGAAGCAATCGATATGAAACCCAACCAATTTATAATAACCGAAGTATTAAATAACCCCAATCCAGTAAAATATACAAAAGTAGATAACAAAAAGATATATCAAATTCAAATAACAAAAGATGACAACGAAGAACAAATAATTAAAATTCTAAAAGAATACACCCCCGAGACAAAACGATTTTATTTTTATTTCAACACCGAACATTTATATCAAAGATTTTCAGAATTGTACATTAAACTATTCAATAACTCTGGACCTGAACTCATCAGGTGTACTAGAAAACTAATAACACTAGACGACCCTGACGAAATAAACGATGTAATTAGAAATCAACACGAAGGAAAAACCAACCATCGTGGAATTAACGAAACTATAAAGCAACTTGTAAGACGTTATTATTTTAAAGACATGAAGGACTTGACCACAGATTTCATTAACCAATGCGAACTATGTGACAGAGCGAAATACGACAGGAAACCTCCAAAGATACCTTTAATGTTAACCCAAACACCCGACAAACCATTTCAAAAACTACATGCCGATACTCTAGTAGTAGAAGCGCAAAACTATCTAACAATCATAGACGCATTCACAAAAATAGGCCAAGCCATACCAATCACCTCCAAAAATAGCATTGACGTGACCCAAGGATTTTTACAATATTTCACATTTTACGGAACACCCGAATCAATAACTTTAGACAATGGTAGCGAATTTAAAAATGAGACAATTCAAAACACTTTAGAACTACACAAAATAAACATTCATTTCATAACGGAAAACCACCCTGAGTCAAACGGACTAATTGAACGACTACATTTAACCCTGTTAGAACAAATTCGATTATTAAGAATAAATTATAAAAAGGAACATATAACCAATTTAATGTCATACGCACTAATCGCCTATAATAACACAATCCACTCATCAACAAATTTTACACCCTTAGAATTAACCTTAGGACATTCAGATTCACGAAATCCCTATGACATACACTACAATAAAGAAGTATATCAACAATATGCGAAAGATCACAAACAAAAACTAAAAATAACTTACGACAAGGTAAAAGATAAATTAGAAAACGATAAAGAACGTATCACCACAACCCGAAACAAAAATACCGACTCAAATAAATTTTCAATAGGACAAACCGTATACGAGAAAAACTTTCAGAGCAAGCGACATAAAACAGCACCCAGAAATTTAGGACCATTTAAAATTAAGAAAATATCAGATAAAAACATAGCAGTAGTAGACAACGATAAAATAACTAAATACATTCATTTAAAAAACCTAAGACACCCTGTAATTTCAGATGGACAATCATCACCCTTACCGTCAACCTCCACCCAGGTAGAACGGACAACCAAGTAATAATATAACCTAAAAAAAAACAATCCCGGTATACTACCAATTAAATTAGGCAGTATGCAAAACCCAATTTACATTTACAAAATTAAATACCCTACACTCTAGCATTATTGAACCAACCGATTTATTAAACGAATTAATAAGAATTAAATCACTTATAATTAACAGTAAATTACCTTTTGATGTAACAGAATCGAACATTCTAATATTTGAAAAGATAGCTATAGTAAAAGGCTACATTAAGAATAACGAAATAATATTTTTGATAGAAATCCCGATAGTAGAAAGTAACAATTATCAATATTATCATTTATTTGCTTTTCCAACAAAGGTTACTAGCACATACCAAGTAATCATACCCAAAACCAAATTCCTATCCCTAAATGAACTGAGATATGGTTATACAAACGAAAATGTACTGAAGTAACACCAAACCAATATTTATGTCAATCGATGACGACAACAACCATTCAAGAAGACAGCCCTTGTGAAGTACAACTATTAAAATTCTCAAATCATTACGAAAACTGTGAAACCAAACAAGTGCAAATAACTAATATGAAAATTCAAAAAGTTACAGATAACAAATGGATAGCCATTTTCCCAACCGAAGTAATAGCAACCATCCACTGCAACCAAGATGAAAATAACCAAGCATTAATCGGAAGCAAACTAATTACCCTCAAAGAAGATTGTTATGTGAAATTGAAAGATGAAGTAATCAGAGTTTATCAAGATCCCATAGCAACAAAGAAACTTGCAAACCTACCGGAACTACAGTTCAAGATACAACAAGAAGACGAAGAAATAATAAAGAAACCTATGAAGCTAGAGCATCTAGACTTAGACGATCTCAACCACGCCGTGAAATTAGTGGAAAGTTACAAAAAACAATTAAATGAACTCAAAACGCCAAAGTTACATTATAATAATATAAGTGTTTGGACAATTGTATTGATCATTTTAGTAATTTTTGTAATCATGTATGTATTATACAAAATGTACCTTAGATATAAGAATGAAGGAAACAGTTCTAGATTTAAGGAAACAAAGAGAAAAAAGGAAACAATAAGCATACCATTAGAAACAATAAATTTTAAATGAATTTAAATAATGTATTTATGTATTTAAAAATTAAGAAAAACCTTAATTTTTCATTTACGGTGGGAGGAGTTATGTATCCCCCAATTACCTATATATATTGATATATTGAATCTAATAGGAATTATTAGAAATTGTTAAATTAAAGTATAAGTTCAATGCAACATTGTAACACAAGGATAACCCAGAGAGGTTATCGACAGTTCATGAGAACGGAATGCAGCTTTGCATCCGTGAGGGCAGTGATACTGCAGGTGGCAGGTCACAGGCGGTCAACATACCGCAGTTACTTAGAATTAAGTTGTTACATTGTAATAATTAAGAGAAACGCAGACATGAGATCTGCAAGTTCCCACAAGCCGTGTGAGGGGCAGGCATTATAAAAAGCCCGGGAGCTCAATGCCCGGCAGTCAGTCTTCAAACTCCATACTTCGTTGTTTGAGCTACTCATCAGTACAATTAAATTATTTTTATTAATGTTATTAAGAACCAGCTATTCCAAATTCCAATGTAATTTCTGTTTAACTTAGTAAATAAAAAATGTGTTAAAGTTTCAACGTTTTTTAAAAAACCAGCTCCAAAGGCCCGAACTTTAACTGGCGGCCTCCCTTGGAAACTTGATAGCCGTCTTTGCCTGTGTCGTTGACGGTTTCGTCTTTGTTGCGATGCTCTTGGGTCGGTTTTTCCTTTTCTGTTCCTGCAGTTTTGCTGGTATGCGGGACACTGTCGGTAGTTAGCATATGACAGTCAATTTTGTCGAGTTTTGCTGTCATCAATTTTATTGTATTTGTACCTTTAGTAATTAGGATTTAGTACATGTAATATAGGTAATGGTTTTGTTTTCAGTCTTATAGAAGTTAATATACTTGGGTATTCGCCATTAAGGGAAAATTACCCTTATATAAAATCTACGATTAATAATTTATTAGTAGTATTAACAAAATTATTACTGTCCTTGTAATAAATATTAGAATATATTCGCTTCACAATTTTCAAGTAGAAGACATCAATTGCAAGATTTTTGTTTCATTTATTCAAAGTGATTTTCTAGTCATCTTGCCGTTGTGGAAAAGTAGTACAGAGATTTCAGCATTTTAAGATTAACATTGCGTTTCTAAATTATCCATTATTTATATACATTCAAAGTTTATTCCAGATTATCATCATTTTGTTTTCGACCTTACTTAAGGTCGGTTTGACGCAGCTCTAACTTCTTATCTATTCTGTGCTAATCTAAAAAGCTCTACATACCCTTCACAACCTAAATTTCTAATAATTTGACTAATATAGTTTGGTCTAAGTCTTCCTATATCCTTCTATCTTTTCCTATCCGGCTGGCTCTACATAGATTAATAAATTCTTTATTCTAATTTAGATATCGACATCAGTGCAACAGCTGGTCATCACGCGCAGTTCTGTTAAACTGATTGTTTGAAAGAATCAGTCAGTGACGTTTCGTTTTGTTAAGTTAATTCATTTTCGTCGATTGTTTATTCGAAGTATTGATCTTATAATGATTTACAAAATTATTTCTCTATCAGATTTTTCATTCTTTTAAGGGTACATGCTCGTTCGATATTCAGAATTTTTAATTCAAGTTAGTAAAACTTTGATATTACATTTGAGTACTAGTTCGAAAGTGTTCCGCCTATGTTTATATTTTATTAATCTATCAAGGTTAATTTTGACCGTCAATTTAAAGTTGATAACTGTTAGCTCTTGTTGAATTTTGATCCTGAAGAAGAAAAGACTTGATGTGTTACTGGCTCTTCTAAAATTTATAAGTTTATTCAATTTATGAATAGCCATCCGATTGTAATTTGTTGGGATTTATTTTAGTCGAAACTTTATAAACCAATTTACGTAGTTATTTTGGTAAACTGCATTTTTGCTGGAATTTATGGTAACCATTTGTCTTTGAATGTGGGCAGCGTCTTATCTTATTTTACGCGCAATCATTATCTTGTACATCGGATCCTTTATGGGGAAATTTTATTAGAAATTTATATATTGTGAAGGCTGAATTTTTGCGTTTGATTTTGTGGACATTGTTGTGGGTCCTAAGGAAAAAAGAAGTTGTATGGGGATTCCTGAGGATTTCCTTTTATCCGTTTTCCAATATCCTGTGGAGAAACAACTTAGCAGTGCTATCAACGACCGGTATTATATTTTAGAGATAAGAACATATTTACTTTTCCAAGGACGAGTATTATATCAGCTATCATAGTTTGCACATGAATGTTGTTTTGTACTTAAACATATACTCTTTAAAACAAGTATTTATTCATATTTTCAATTCTAGCTTTTGTGATCCAACTGCATGCAATTGGCCATCAATTATTTGTTAACCTATTTGACATTCAAACTCAACTAGGACTGAACTTGTCAGCTTTACGTTTTTTTCCAATAGATGCTTTGGTGTTACCTCCGCTTTATTTTTTTAAATGGTAATTTAGTGCAGCTATAGGCCGATGAACCCATCCTGACCAAGAGGACTCTGTGCTCTCAACTTTAGATCAGATATCGTAAGATAGTACATAACTAGGAGTGGCGGAGGTAAGTGCTTTTGAGTTGTTTCACATATTATTTCCAGAAGTTTGGTAAACAATATATATTTCGACGGCAAACAATTTCTTATTAAATTTAAAGTGAAAATTTACCGTTGCAAGCAGGGTGCACATGACGGTGTGGTTTCCCTCCGCTTTTTGCAGTGTGCTGTTTTCCGCACTTCACGCATCTCGGGTTGAAGCTGTAGTTTAGGCTAGAGTGGCCAAACCTTTGGCACAAGTAACACTGTGGAAGCTCCACCCTCGATTCGAACGCTAGCTACTACCTTGAGGAATGTCGTGTTGTCGTACGAGGGTGGTCCGAGTACTTAACCTACATAAAAAACGAAAATTTTGGGAAAGTGGCGATTTATTTCTCAACATAGTCTCCTTTTAGCTCGATACACTTGACTCAGCGATGCTCCAACTTCTTTAACCCGTCTAAAAAATACGTTTTCTCGAAGTCTGCAAAGTAGGCCTCCGTGGCGGCGATGACATCCTCATTCGACTCAAATTTCTGCTCGGCGAGTGAATTTTTCAAGTTGGAAACGAAAGGAAGTCGCACGGGGCCAAATCTGGAGAATACAGTGGATGAGGCAGCAGTTCGTAGCCCAATTCATTCAATTTGGCCATGGCGAGAGAGGTTGCGCTTGTTGTCCGAAGTGAGCAAACGCGGCACATATCGCGCCGACAGCTTTCTCATACCCCAAATTTCGTGCAGAATGTCTACTGTCTCAGCTATCTCGCGCACCTTTAATAGGCCGTCTGCCAATACGAGATCGTGGATTATTGTCATGTTATCCTCCGTGGTAGCCGTTTTTGGGGCACAAGGGCGTGACTTATCAAAAACCTACGTGCGACCACGTTGAAACTTGTTAAACCAATTTTCGACGGTCGTCATCGAAAGAGAAGACGTGGCCTTGCAGTTCGACTACGTGTGCCCGATTCGCTGGCACCAATCGCATTGTCCTACTTCGGAACGTCGGTGCAGTATCTCCACCTGTACACGTAGGTGTAGCACATGCTGGAGCTTGAAGATTTGCTTTGCCTCCGTGGACTTGGTCAAGGTGACCATGACCAGGGGCAAGACTCGTCTCGGTCGCTCCTTGTGCATACGTACAACGCGTCTGACTAGTTCCGTTCGGACGTCCATGGCTGCAATATCCTTCGGATACCCCTCAAGACCACCCCGAGCGGCTTGTCGTCCTGGAGGCGATAAGTGTGGTACTCCTCGCCGCTCTCAGACAAAAGAGCCGTGATCCCACGGTAGTTGGTCGAGGTCGCCGGGGTGATACTGATCCCGTCCTGGGTGTTGAGCGCTCTGGTGAATAGTAATCTGAGCGGGTTTAGCTCCGCCGCAATCGTCACCTACTTGTCCTTCTTGCGCAGAACGACGGGTGGGGGGGGGGCTCCCGCCCGGCGCAAAGTTCTCTCTAATAGCATCGGACTCCATTTCTGCTGCTTCTTCTGGCGTGGCAGTCGGTTCATACCGATTCGTTGTCGTCAGGTCGGCGGCGGTGGTCGTCTTGGTTGCTTCGACGTCTTTTTCTTCGGCACCGTGAAGCCGTCGTCACAGGCCTCCTCCAAAGCGTCGATGGCGCGCTTACGGGGGTCCTTCGCTTCGGCACCAGGTGCCATCGTTACGTCCTCGTTCTCCATAGTTGCGTTAAATGGCGCGGGTAGCAGTGTCAACACAACGCCCGCGCAATGTAACGAAGCGTCACCTCCAGACACGCACGGTCGATTGAATTACTCCCGGACTAGCAGAGTCACTAGTCCGTTCGGCGCTCAAGGAGTCTTAAGCGAAGCAATTCAACCCAACGCCCATGGGTTGGATTGTGGCGGAGATGAAGACGGGTTCCATTACGTTGATTCGGGATGATTATCTACGGATTGGCAGACTCACCAACCCGTTCACGGCCCAAGGTGTCTTGGGCTAGATAATCGAACCGGATTTAATAGCGGAACTTTCCAGTGTTCAGCTCTACGAAAGTACGAAAGCTAATAGCCTTCGCACGATTGTAGAACTAAACACGGAGCGATTCTTTTTTTAATGCACTGATAAGTGCACCCCGATGTTTCTGATGGACGTTAAAATTAGAACCCTCTTTGATGGCTGCTCTGCTAGATTACGGCGTTGTAGTTGACCTCGTTGTACTAAATAATACTGAAAAGTATTATTTAGTTAAAATTGCTCTGTACTGCACGTGCTCTCTCGTTGAAATCTGGACGTCGACTAGTGTGTGTATGATTTGCTCTAACGTTTGAAGCTTCTTTTATACCGTGGGTTTGTTTGTATTGTACGTTCGGACGATTCTATTTTATATTGAAGAAGTTTAGGATGTGTCTATGTCGATTGAGGAATGTTTTACGCGTAAATGCTGCTGTGCTATTGGTCGGATAGTTAGGAGTATGGTTGGTTGCATACTCTTACAATTTGCTCTATCCTTATAATTTTACATATTTTGTAAGAACCAGAAGTTTTTTATATCAACTCTACTAAGTGCAAAGAAAAAAGGCAGTTTTTCTTCTAGGCTTAGAGCATCGTACCATTTTGGAGTTACAAGGGTTGCTACTCTGGGTAGCGACTTATAATAGCCATAAGATGTTTGTAAACAGATTTACTTATTGGAGAATTTTCACTTTGTATAATGTACAATTGATTATATTTACAAAGTGTGATCGTAAATAATGAAAGAAAAATCTAAGTATACGTGAAATTGATTAAGCAAGGCGTGGTTTTTCGTATAGAAAGCTTACAGCTCAGAAAAAGTGAGTTTCTGAACTATAAGTGGAGGCAACTAAGGAAAAACTAAATCATTAGAATTTATGTAGCTATTATGAATGTCGTATTAATAGTCGGCAGGGACCTTCCTACATTGTCAAGGTCGCAGATGCTACACGCTACAGTATAATTTGAATACATAGCTATCGCCCTTCTGTGTCTCACAAGACCACAAAAACAATATGCAGTCAGTTACAAACCAACGACCAGTTACATGCAGCCTATGTAGTTATTCTTCAATAAGACAAAGTGACGTGAAAAAGCATTTCCGCTTACATACTAACGAAAGACCATTTGTCTGCAATCTATGCGATTACTCTACAAATTGGAAACAGGCATTGAAACTCCATATGTTTTCACATACCAACGAACGACCTTTTGTGTGCAATTTGTGTAGTTATTCTGCATCACGAAAAAGTGCTATAAAAATTCATATGTTGTCACATAGTAGAGAATGTCGATTTGTATGTAATTTCTGCGATTACTCAACAGCACATAGACATCATTTGCAATTACATATACGTTCACATACTAACGAGCGACCATTTCAGTGTAATTTATGTAATCATTCAGCAGTAGATAAATTTCGTTTGCTATACCATATACGAATACATACTAACGAACGGCGATTTGTGTGCAGTTTGTGCGATTATTCTGCTACACAAAAATGTCATTTGGTATCGCACGTGCTGATTCATACCAAAGAACGATCATTTTTATGCAATTTGTGCAGTTATGCTGCATCGAAGAAGTGTAATTTGCGAAGACATATGTGGTTACATATACACGAACGACCTTTACGTGCATCTTGTGTGACTATTCTACATTAGTCAAGAAGCATTTGAAGAAACATTTACTACGGCATTCTAATCATTATTAAACTGTACGCGTTTGGAGATGGAAAAGTAATGTTTAAAAGCATGCCAATTTGTGTGTTGCCCAGTGGTGTAACTCAAAACTGATGGGGTCACCCGCAAGAAATATTAAATTAAATTCTGAAGTTGTTAAGTGGGAATTGTTATATCTGTAGTTGTCGCAGGCCCCTTCTGTAGTTGTGGCAGGGTCGTTTTGTGGACTGGGCCACCACGCACCGCCGGGGCTGCGGGGGTGAACGTACGCCACTGGTGTTGCCGTTACATCGTATACGATCTTGTTTTTCAATTTTATTGGGTTTGTTTGTGCCCAACTCGTTAATTTCAAAAACTGCCATAGCAACATTAATGTTAACACGTTAATTTAAAAAAACTCGGTGCGTTCAGATGTTTCCGGTCCTTTTCAGCTTTATTTATAGGTTATGTACATTAGTAAGATAACATGAAATTTTTATTTTAGTCCTGTGCCTTCGGCTTGACTTTGTGAGATAACATTCCATTTTCTAATGATTTCTGCTCGTTCATCCTTCATTTTCATTGCCACTTCCGTCAGCCCTCCCACGCGCTCGCGTAGTCCGGCACCCGCTTGACCGTCGCGAGGGCGCAGAATATAATTCTGTACGCTTTGTTTTGCATCGATGAGTGTATGTACAGTTCATCTCTGCATAGTAGTTCAATCGTGATCAGTTACGTAAAATTTTGGGTAAGCAAATGGGTTTTCCTCTATTAATTGTATAGCATGTCCTATGATAACCAAGCGCTCCTAGTCCTGGTTATCTTCTCCGCCTTCGCTCAAGCTAGGCCCGATCCTAGGAAGCATAGAGCCGCAAGCTCGACTATGGGAGCCGTACCCTCATTAAAGGACGGCTCGTCTATGTGAGCCGCGCGGCTCAAAGATTTCTGAGCCGCAGGGTGCAAGCAAGGGCCGTAGGGCTCAGCTCTGAGCCGCACGCCTCGATCCTAGTTGAGCTTGCGACGCAAGGTGATTAATACGAGTCGTACGGCTCATCAGAAATTTAATACAACACCAGTTAAAATCTTTTTTGTTGTAGAAATGGATAAAGTCAAAACACTGGTAGAGCTGGCGGAAATTGTCCCTAGCAATCCAGATGAGGCTGCTATTCTTGAGCGTATCAAAAAGCTGGCAGATGCCTCCTTACCGGAAGGTTGGAAGCAATGGAAGGCGTTTATTTTCCGTTAGGAGATATATATATATATATATATATATATATATATTGTTAGAATTCAAAGGGTTAAATTTGGGGTAGGCAATGCAATTTCAACCACCCTGTATAGTAAAAGAACAAATTATTTACACAAAATTTATTTAATTCATTTAGAGAGAACGGACAAGTATTGACGTATTTTTATAATTAATGATTGAAAGGTTAAGAAAAACAGTTTTAAAAAACAAATAGAAACGCATAATTAATTTAATTTATTTTAATTCAACATGTAAAAACATTAAAAACCCACTAGGGTAAGAAAAATCAATAATCCCAAAACAAAAGGTTTCTTGGTAACAAACAAGAACGTCAGTTTTATCTGATACGGCGAAGTATAAACTCCTAGAATTGTTGTTTTAAACGGTCTGTAATTAAGAACACCTGCGTTTTTAAAAGGTTGCATTCTTTGAAATTATCAGCATAATAAAACAGGACTTCGTAGAAAATAGTTTTCAACCGTCAGTTGGTTCGAATTACAAGCTAACAAAATTCTAAAAAGAACAGGGGAGATGCACGTTCGTTAATATGCTACAGACAGAGACAGATAGAAAAGCGTTAATATTGCAATCGCACGTACTAATCCACATGGAGTGAAGATGGGCTGTCAGCAATATCGATTTTCTACAATTCATGTGGGGTTTGGAACGCGACATCAAATATGCATAAGACAGAGATAAAAATATTACAGGCGGGGTTTTATGACGACACAGAATAGTATCATTGGTTGGGAACGGATAGTTTTACAAACGTACGAACATGCGAGAGGTGGAAGCGATTTCGGATAGATACGGCGCGTTCACGGAGTAAGAATTATCGTCTGCATTACAAAAGCATTTGCATTCCGAAATAGATAAAATGTTAGAATCTGGTGTTATCTCTCCCTCAAATTCACCATGGATGTCTCCCGTGTTATTAGTCCGTAGGAAAAATGACGAATGGCGTGTTTGTTTTGACGGCAGAAAGCTTAATTCTGTAACTGTCTCCGATGCTTACCCTTTACCACAAACTGACTCAATTTTAAGCCGGCTTCGAAACGCAAAATTTATCTCATCTATCGATCTTAGACAAGCTTTTTATCAGATACCCCTCGACTTACCTTCCCGCCCAAAAACTGCTTTTTGTGTTCCAGGCCGAGGTCTTTTCGAATATAATTTTTTGCCATTTGGTCTCTGTAACGCACCACAAACCTTACAACGTACTATGGATCAAACGTTAGGCCCTATCTTACATCAGGAACGTGCCTTTGTATTTCTAGATGATATTATAGTTATCTCAAGTTCCTTTGACGAACATATCGCCACATTGAATGAAGTGGCAGAACGCGTAAATGCAGCATGTTTTAAGATAAATTGGGAGAAATGTCAATTTTGTTGTTTATCCCTTACATTTCTTGGTTTTATTATCGATGGAACTGGTCTACGAGTAAATCCGGCTAAAGTCGACGCGATCACTAAATTTAAAATACCTAAAACTGTTACCGAAATCAAACGTTTAATTGGAATGATTAGCTATTATCCCATCTTTCTACCCAACCTTTCAACTATATCTACACCAATTACCGCTTTAATTAAAAATAAAAACAAGTCCCAAACTATCGAGTGGAATTTAGAAGCTCAACAGGCTTTCGAACAAATTAAAACGTTAATCACTTCAGCACCTATCTTAATCTCGCCCAATTTCATTGAAAAATTTTATATACAAACCGATGCCTCACTTACTGGTTTAGGTGCAATGTTGTTCCAGGTGAGCAATGGTTTAGAACACCCAATTGCTTATGCAAGTCGTGCCTTAACTTCTGCTGAACAAAAATACTCAGCTACCGAACGTGAATTATTGGGAGTTATCTTTGGCATTGAAAAATTTAGAGGATATGTTGAAGGTACACATTTTACCGTAATTACTGATTGAGCAGATCTCACGTAGTTAAATAACTTAAAACAACCCGCAGGTCGTTTGGCAAGATAGAACTTGCGTATCTCTCAATTTACCTTTGACGTTAGGCATAGGCCTGGCAAATTAAATATCGTACCTGATGCCTTATCCCGTGATGTCGTTTCTCTTAACCTCCCAGATATAATTCCTGATACTTGGTATCTTAATATGATTAAAAAAGTTTCTGAAAATCCTGATAAATTTCTTACCTTTCGTGTAACCAACAATAGATTATATAAATTTGTATCTACTTCACCTCACAAAATATCTAACATCCCTGAATGGAAACTTGTCGTCCCTACCACTAACCGCAGTGAAGTGCTTAAATTATGTCATGATGATCCCATAGCTGCCCATCTTGCCGTTACAAAAACTCTCCCTAAAATATCTGAATTATATTATTGGCCCACACTAAAACAATCTGTTTGTCGTTATATTAGGAACTGTAAAATTTGTGGTTCTCATAAGAGCTTACAAGAGGCTCGTTCTGGCTTAATGGGTAACTTTAAACGTGTATCTTATCCCTTTCAATTAATATCATTTGATTTATTAGGATCTCTCCCCCGATCGAAAAAAGGTAACCAATATCTTTTCGTTGTCACTGATTGGTTTCCTAAATTTGTTATGGTGCAACCCTTACGTAAAGCTACATCTGCTGCTATAATTAAATTCCTAGAGCAAAATGTATTTCTTATCTTCGGTGTTCCTCAGATTATCCTTTGTGACCATTTGGCACAATTTATCACTAAAGATTTTCAAAATTTCGTTAAGAGTTACAAAGTACAAAAAATTTGGTTTAACGCAAAATACCATCCCCAAGTAAACGCTACTGAAAGAGTAAATAGAGTTTTAATTACCGCTATCTCTTCCTATATTAATTCAGACCATACTACATGGGATGAAAATATTTTTAAAATTGCTCAAGCTTTGCGTACATCTAAACACGAAGCAACCCAATTCACTCCGTCATTTCTTGTTTTTGGAAGATATACCTCAATTGATGGGAGTTATTATGGTTTAGTTCCTGACGATACTAACGTAATTGAATTTGACGATAAAGTACGCTGGGACAAAGACCAACAATCATTACCTTCTATCTTTAACGACGTTGGAAAAAATTTGTTAAAAGCTTACGAAAAGAGTAAGGACCACTATAACTTACGTAAACGAAATATTTCCTTCGCCTTGGGCGAACAAGTTTGGAAGAAGAATTATGTCTTATCGGATGCAACTAAGAAATTTTCTTCAAAATTAGCCCCTAAATTCATCCTTTGTACGGTCATTCGTGTCGTTAGTCTGCTTATCTACGAACTTCACGATGCTGAGGGAAAACGCCAGGGAAGGTGGCATATTAAAGACCTTAAGCCATTCTCCGCTGACCCAAATGCTAGTTAAGTTTTTCACGTTCCATTCCCCTAACGATTTACCTAATATTTTTTATTCTCACCATCAATTAGTATCTTTAATTACTTATTCCTTCTCTTATACACCTACCTTTTATGCGTTTAACTTATTTACCTTAAACTTTTTGCTTTTGGTTGACTTTTTCCTTGAACTTACCGTTAGTTATATAACGTTTTATTCTCTAGATTCTCCAGTATAACTCTGTCGCTTCATTTAACTAATCCTCGAAGTTTTCCTACAACATATTATTTGGTTTTTAGTATTTATCTTACATCGTTTAATGGTGTGGTAATTGTCATAACTTTGGTTGTAATAACTCATTGAATTTTTATGACTGGTTTGAGCTGATGTTAGAGTGGATGCTTTCTTCTTTGGGCTCACATAGGAGCCGCGGCCTATGCCATTGTAAGAAATAGTGCAGTTGCAGTTGCAAAAAACTAGGACTTTCTATTCCATGTGTTTTTCCTCTGAATTATTACAGTTGCACACATTATCCGATATCATTATTTGTTTCTTTTCCTACTAAATTATCATAACATAAAAACATTTTTTTCGTTGTTTTATTGAACTTCGTGGTGAGGTGCTATCGCTTCTTATTGATATCTTATTAAACTCTCGGTTGTTTTAGCTTATTGGGGCAGTGTGTCTGTATTTAACTGCTTATAATTAGGCATCTTTGTGTGTTTAGGGCGTTACTGTTTTAAAAACTACCCTGAAACAGTTGGGTTTTTGTGTGTATGTATCTGTAATAATACTTTTAAGTTGTGTGTCAACTTTTGTCTGATTTTCTTATCGTAGTGGATGCACGCGTTAGGAAAAATGATTGTACTAGTTCTCGTTCGGATTAATATCGCAGGTGGTCCTTCAGACCGATCTGTGTTTTAACAGGGACAACTCTCTACCTTCTCTCGGACGCTTGTCCAAAAAGTCTACTTTTTCTTATCCTGCTGTCTCCGTTTCTGCCTTATCTTTCTTTCGGTAGACCTGTTCTCGTCCGGGAACACCCGTCTACCACATAAGAGTGATTTTTTCCTCACTTCGGGCTACTGACTACATTGGCTGGTTGAGTAGTGCTTTGCTATCCACCTTTTCTGTCTCTTTAGCTCAATGCGAGCCCTTCTTCTATTTTTTTTCTACCTGCTAGTGCCTCTTATGCATTCCAAATACCTACCTCCCTTTTTTTACCGTTTCTATCTCTACTGCCTTTTCATTTCCGTCAGTCACCGTGCGTGGGGTTTTCACAGACACCTGGACCACGTCTCTGGGAATCTTTCGTGAGGTCATGCGGTGCCGCTGTCAGCGCATATGGGCGCTAATAGTGAAGGTATGTATGAGTGTGTGAATGTGTGAGTGTATGTAGATATATATCGTGTGGATATCGGGTGATTATATCACTGATATCAATTAACGCCGGGTGCAGGGATGCACCGAAATACCTTTGCCGGTCCCTCATGCCGTTTATTGCAAACGGACCTGCTTCACAGGTCGCCCTTTTTAGGGGGCACGAAAAATTCCCATTTAACGGCTCCAAGGAGCCACTCTATCGTTATCTTATCTATTATCTTTGATAATAACTTAGGTTAATATCTTTATCTTATTTATTATCTTTGATAATAACCTCAGTTTAATATCGTTATCTTACCGATTACCATTAATAATAACTTTAGTTTAATATCGTTATCTTACCTATTATATTTAATAATAACTAAAGCTTAATATCGTTATCTTACCTATCACCTTTGATAATAACTTAAGCTCAATATCGTTATCTTGTCTATTATCTTCGATAATAACTTGAGATTTTGCTTTATTTTTTTATCTTCCTAACGTTTGGTATTTATTACCAGACGTGGGAATTATTTTCTTGAATATTAAGTCAAAAAGCTAACCTGATGGTAGAAATGTAATTGGTTAGGTTAGCAATGTAAGGATTTAGTAAGGTGGTACTTTTGGTAAATTTGTTGAATCACAACCATATCATGGACAAGTTTTGATGTGTATTGTTTATTAAACCAGAGTACCAGTAACTAAAAATTTGCTAGAGTGTAGAGTAACTCACTCTTTTGAACATTTTTAAATATAAGCATTTTTTTTGCCAACGCAGAAACAGTCTAGATGCAACGCTCATGTGCATTTGCTCTTAGGAAACTGTAATGTTAGTTTTAGGTTAGTATATAGGTTAGGCGACTTGTCGCATTTGTTTTAGTTTAAGTAGTGTTTCATGCTCCCCGACAAATTTGTGCTGTCAATTATAACTGCGCCACGCCAAAGACTCGTGTGTGCACTTTTCCGTTTCCTGGTAATCCGGAAGAAGTATTATCGGTTAGAAAAAACCAGGTGGCGCCTCAAATAAACACTTTGTAGGATTTAAGTTAGGATTCATGTAGGTTAGTTAGGATTTATGTAGGCTAGATAGGATTTAGATTTTACGATGTTACTGTGCTAACAGTCATTTTTTTTTAAGTTTTTTCTTTTATGGCTTTGTCGCGATTGTTACGTGCCGAAATCGGCACTAAACATTTTTAATTAAGTTTTAATAGGTAAGGATTTTGCGCCAATGAATTTAAAAGGACGTGTGCGCATTTCCGTCACTTCAGATAGTGCGTTGCGCAAGATTTTTGCGCGGACGCGGTGGGCGAAGAAGGAGTGGTGGATTTCCGAGAGACGCGTTGGAACTAGCCTCCGAGATGTGAAGAAGGGTGTAGTTGGTCTGGTATCTTATCGTATCTTTTTGTTATGTAGGTCCCTTTTGCCCTTATCGTTGATTATTGTTCCTTATAAACCAGTTTCCCGTCGTTCCCTCTACATAAGAAGAAGACAAATCAAATTTGGTTACAACCTGGCTCAAGAATTCCCACGCCCGAAAGATTAGCGAAGTAACCGACGAAGCAAAGCCACGGCCGACCATCATGGAGTAATCCTGAAGGAAACCGCCGCCATTATGGAGTAATCCTGAAAGAAGTCCTACATGTTCACGCGAGTGCCCCCTTTGGAGTTTTCTTTAAAATTTATTTCCTTTAAAATTTGTGTAATTATGTTGCAATAATTTGCATATTGTGTAACGTCATCGATAATTTGCGCGTCAATTTTTACATTATCTAATATTGTTACCAACTGACATAGTGGTTCGCGAACCGCGCCGGCGGGGTTGTAATAATATTTGTAAAGGATAGAGCGGAACGCAAAATCCTGGAAAACGAAAAAACAAGTTTTCACACATACTCAGATCATAATGAAAAAACGCATGCATTTGTAGTCAGGGGCTTGGCTAGAGATCTATTATCAGAAGAAGTTTATGAAGAACTAATAGAAAGTTATAAACTACCGATCCAGAAATGTTATAAAATGAAAACTAAGTACACGCCTTTATACTTAATTGTCACAGACGCCAGAATAACACTGAAACAATTGCAAAAAATGTAAAAGCTATTGCGTATACAAGCATACGGTGGAAACGACAACTGAGCAATAAAAAATAGCACAATGCAGAAGGTGTCAAATGTGGTCACATGCAACCGGTAATTGCAAAGCGGAGGTTAAGTGCGTGAAATGTGCCGAGGACCACTGGAGCTATGAATGTCAAAAGACGAAAGATACACCTGCAACTTGCGCAAACTGCGGAGGCGATCATCCGGCAAGTAGTACAGAATGCATCGAATACACGAAAATTGTGAATAAAATGAAAAAAGGAGTCGATAATCAAGCCGGACAAACAGAAATTCTCAAGAACAAAAAGCCACCAGACATCAATAACAAAGAACAGTGCCCAGCATTAGAAAAAATTGCCAACAAACCACAGGTAAAGCCCAATCCTTGGACAACAAGAACTCTTACAGAAACCTATCAAGAAATGGGACCATCCACTACAACAAATAACACATCAGGTAAAAATGCTCCTGTACATGTAGATTCAAATAGACCAGAATTTTATGAACTGATGCAAGAGCTAAAACAATTAAATTCGCTAATTAATATTAGGGCCATGTTAACAGCAGTAAAAGATCTAAACATTATACTAAAAACCTGCCAAAATCCTATAGAGAAATTTACCGCTTTCAATAATTTCATTGTTAATCTAGACAGTTATGGGTTATAAAATAAACGTAGCCACCTGGAACTCAAACGGACTAAATAATAAAATAGGTCAATTGATACAATTTATTAATGAATTTAAGATAGATATTATGATGATCAATGAAACAAAATTAAAAAACAAAGACAAGGTCAGTAATCAGGAAGGATGCGCCGAACGAAAGCGGCCAAGGAGGAATAGCCTTGATTATTAAAAATAATATACCACATCCTACTGTAAATATTCCCATTACTACATCTAAGATAATAGCTATTAAATTACAAAATAATTTACACTTAGTTTGTATATATAATTCACCTAGAGTTAATTTTAAGGATACAGATTTGAGGAAAAAATTTAATATTGGTGATAAGTTATTATTAATTGGTGACATGAATGCCAGGCATTTCATATGGAACTGCCATCGAAACAACGCCAGAGAAAACACACTAAGAGAATTTGTAAATAATAATGGGCTAGAAGTCATATATACTGATAGTCCAACCCATATTCCCTGGAATGGTTCAACACTGACTACAATCGATCTAATAATAGCAAAAAACATAACTTATCTTATATTTCCACAATTCTTAGCAGCCCTAAATTCTGATCACAACCTGGTATACCTACAGTTAAGAGGAATTAAAAGAGATAACAATAACGTGATAGTAAGGTCATACAAGAATACTGACTGGAAAAAATTCAGAAGAGAGTTAGATGCTAACATAGTTCTCAAACGTCAACATAAAAATAACGAAGAATTAGATCAATTAGTAGAAACCTATACAAAAATAATAGAGAAAACAATAAAGAACAACACCCAACTAAAAACAGTAAACACTGATCGAGATAAATTACCTGACCAAATACTACAAGATATTAAACACAAAAACCGATTACGAAAAAGATGGCAAAACCCGCGAAATCCAGTAGTGAAACAGCAACTTGTTGATGCCAATAACAGCATAAAAAATAACATTCAAGATTTTAAATACCGGCAATGGGAGGAGAAACTAAGAGATCTAAAACTGCAAGATAACACACTGTGGAAATTCACAAAAGCCCTTAAACGAACAAAAGAAAAAATTCTACAATTAAAAAACAAAAACGACATACAAACCGACGGAAGGAAGGCCGAAATTATTGCAGATTGTTTCAAAGAAATACACACGCTGACACACAACACTCCGGAACAAGATGAGATTATGAAACTGTCAAACGTTTCGTTACAAAAGAGAGCCAAAAAAAAGATTAACACCCGAAGTACTATTGAAAACTATAACCCATCCACAAGAAGTTAAAGAAATAATAAAGCACCTCCCAAACAATAGAGCTCCTGGTATCGACGACATTCCAAATAAAGTATTGAAAAACATGTCTAAAAAAGCCATAATACGACGTATACGTCATAAACAGCATGATCGAACAAAAGTACTTTCCAAAGCCATGGAAAACAGGATTGATCATACCAATACTAAAACCGGGCAAGCCCTCAAATGAACCCTCAAGTTACAGGCCCATAACTCTTCTGTGTACCATGGCGAAAGTGGCTGAAAAAGTTATTTTAAAGAGAATTTCCGATATTGAAAGAACTGCACCTCTTATACAGCAAACACAATTTGGTTTCAGACCGGGTCACAACACGACACAACAAGTGACACGCATTGTAACAGAAACTATAACAAACTTTAACAGAAATAAAGTAACTACCATGGTACTATTAGACATTAAAAAAGCATTCGATAGGGTGTGGATCATAGGGCTACTCTTTAAACTTATAAAGTTGAAAATTCCGACACACTGGATACAACTGATTCACTCATACCTAACTGAACGCTCATTCATAGTTAAAGTTAACAACGGACGATCATCAAAGAAGACAATTGATTCAGGAGTTCCCCAAGGGTCCACACTAGGGCCAAAGATCTTCACATTATTCATTTACGACCTACCAGAATTCCCACGAACGTCGACAGCACTGTTTGCAGATGACACGGCCATATATGCCCACTCGGATATGGCACAAATTTCCAGCCAACAAACTCAGTTCCATCTAAATATTTTAGAGAGTTATTAAAACGTTGGAAAATAGAACTAAATAGTGATAAAACTAAAGCGATAATATTCCAAAGAAAATTCAAAGACACCATAATTTTTAAATCAATCAAAGTGAATAATGTTGCTGTTAACATGATGCCTGCTGTCAAATACCTAGGTGTCCAGTTGGACCAAAGACTAAACTTTAAATTAAATATTAAAAAGAACCTGCAAAAGGGGTATGCAACAATGAAGCTCGTATACTCACTACTGTCCAAGCGGAGTAAACTCTCTCAGAAAAACAAGCGTCTTATATACACTACGTTAATAAGACCAACCAAAACTTATGCTTGTCCAATCTGGTGCAATATTTCGAAAACTGCAATGGAACCCCTCCAGCGATTCCAGAACAAATGTCTGCGTTTGATAACCGACTCCAATCGATACACACGAATACAAGTTCTCCATGCCAAAGCGGTTGTGGAGTACATAAGAGGTTATATAAACAAAAATGCTGAAAAGTTTTACAATACACAAAATAATAGTGATGTACTGATAAAAAACATAACAAGAACGCGACAAGATCCTCCATTCAGAATTAAGCATCGACTGCCATACCAAAACTTTGCTATCTTCAGGCAAAAACTCTAAAAAAATATGAAATCAACTTTACCACCAACCCTAAAACAGGTTTTTATTGCTGCGTTTTTCCTGTCAATTAATCCACAATACAAATGATGAAAAATATGGTAACATACATTTAAGTTGTATGATCAGTAGAGACGACTACAAAAGCAACAGCAAACCCGTATCAGATATGATAAGCGTGAGCAAGAGCATATCAAGGAAGTGTTCACTTTAAAATAAATATACTTTATCTGTTATGTATGTGACATGTAAATTATATAACCAGCACATCCAAAGTTTGTAAATAAAATTGTTTTGAATTGAATTCAATTGTTTGTCCAATCACTGAAGTTAAGCAACGTCCGGCGTGGTCAGTACTTGGATGGGTGACCGCTTTATAAACGGCTTTCTTTTTTGTTTTTATTGTGTAATAGTTTCTTACTTGACGCAGGGATGGCGCTATACTTCTAAAAATCTTACCATTAAGTTCTTTATCTACTTGTTTTTGTCTATGCTTAGCACGTTCTTCACATATGCTTAAAACTTTATCATCTTCAATGTAGCAACATTTTAATAAATGCCCTAGTATGTGATAAGAGTTGAATGATTTGTTTTTTACGGTATTCCTTTCAGGGCAAACAGAATAGCTTGGGATTACAAATTCACCAACAAAAACGTCTGATAAATCTTTACATTCTATTTGTAATAAGTAATTGAGTTTAAATTTTCAAAAATAAATGTAATTATTTTACAAAATTTCGTATTTATAAGTAGAAAATTCAACTTGCTCCTGTATTTATTATAATTAAGCAATACAAAACTTTATGTAAGAATAAGAATCTCTCAAGTTATGGTACAATAATAAAGGATACACAAATTAAATAAAATTATCGTTATCTACATATCATTTACATCGTTCGAAAATGCTATCCAATTCTAATTAACAAAAAAAATTTTTATACGCTAATCAAAAATATTATAATTTATATATTATTAGACCCGTAAGTGTATGACCACATCTAAAACCCAACTATTGTAATTCAATAGACAAAAATAAACCGACTCGAAACTTTGCAATCAGATTAGTAACCTGGCTTTATGACAAAGCTCAGTACATGCAATTTTCTTGAGAATCTTTTGAGCAGTTCAAATTATTTGAAATCATTAAAATTGGCCCAATTTTAATCAAATTGCAATGTAGAAAAGCAAATTCCACGACGGCCTGAACCAAGTCTGCGTATTTCAAATGCGAATAGTAGTTTATAAATGTACTTCTACAGTCTTCTGTGAAAAGCAACGACGTCTTATTGTAATTTTATATGCTTGTTGTGCAACTAAAATAAGCACTTCAAAAATGTTTTTGACTTGATGGCACTAGCTTGTTTTGGGAATTGAAACAATCATTGACAATATAATCTTACGTCTGTGTTAAATTTTTATACCGTTTATACAAGAAACATCCAATACTGTTCAGAACTTAAATATCAATAAAACCCCCTACTCTATTTAATTCCATGCCAATGGACGATAATTAGTATGGGTCCGCATATGAATTTTCAAACTACCTTTTGAAGTTGCAGCATAATTACATACACTGCATGCAAATAGACGGTCGTCAGTATGGGTCCGCATATGAACTTTCAAATTACCTTTAGTAGATGCAGCATAAATACATAAATCGCATGCAAATGGACGATAGTTAGTATGGGTCCTGATATGAATTTTCAATTTATGTCCAACAGATGCAGAATAATCACATAAATTACATGCATATGGACGATCATTAGTATGGGTCCGCATATGAATTTTCAAACTATGTTTATAAGATGAAGCATAATTACATAAATTGCATGCAAATGGATAATCGTTAGTATGGGTCCGCATATGAATTTCCAAATTACATTTAGAAGATGCAGCATAACTACATAAATTGCATTCAAATGGACGATCATTAGTATGAGTCCGCATATGAATTTTTAGATTATGTTTATAAGATGAAGCATAATTACATAAATTGCATGCAAATGAACGTTCATTAGTATGGGTCCGCATATGAACATTCAAACGACTTTTATAAGATGCAGCATAATTACATAAACTGCATGCAAATGGAAGATCATTAGTATGAGACCGCATATGCGATTTCAAACTATGTTTATAAGATGAAGCATAATTACATAAATTACATGCAAATGGACGATTGTTAGTATGTGTTGGTATATGTTGTTTCAAATTACGTTTACAAGATGCAGCATAATTACATAAATTGCATACAAATGGACGATAGTTAGTATGGGTCAGCATATGAATTTTAAAACTATATCTAACAGATGCAGCATAATCACATAAATTACATGCAAATGGACGATCATTAGTATGGGTCCGCATATGAATTTTCAAATTATGTTTATAAGATGAAGCATAATTACATAAATTGCACGAAAATGGTCGTTCATTAGTATGGGTTCGCATATGCATTTCCAAACGACTTTTACAAGATGCAGCAAAATTACATAAATTGCATGTAAATAGAAGATCATTAGTATGAGACCGTATATGCATTTTCAAATTATGTTTATAAGATGAAGCATAATTACATAAATTGCATGCAAATAGACAATCGCCAGTATGGGACTGCATGTGAATTTTTAATTTCTGTTTTTGAAATGCAGAATAATTGCATAGGTTGCACGGAAATGAACGTTCATTAGTATGTGTTCGCATATGAAATATCAACTTACTTTTAAAAGGTAGAGAATATGCACATAAAAAGCATGTAAGTGAGCCTTTGTTAGTATGTGAAGTCATATTAATGCGTTTTACAAGAATGGAGAACAGTTACATAAATTACATGTCACAGATGTCCTTTAGTATTTGAGCTTTTAATGTAATTGTACTCTTGCTTTTGGTGATACAGAAGTCATACACTGGATAGTCTTTGAGGATGAGATCAAATAAGTGAAGCACAATAATCACATAAACTGTTTATCCAGACAGACTATTTCACTAATCGTCTACCTATTCCGTGACTTGGTTATATGTTCAAAGCCCAGTTTATTTTAATCTCACATTCTCTGTTGGTAATGCAACGGATTCTGCAAAATAATTTTCGCTCCAAAACTAGCTATCGTTTTGGGTCGTTTAAATGAATTTGTTAACGAACTAAATACAAAATGATATCATATAGTACGTAAAGTTGTTTTACTTCGGCCTTCAGACGGCGTGTTCAAAAAATGTACAAGTTGAAGGCAATTTGAGTTAACGGTCGTAGCGAAGGCTGCGAAATAACAGGTGCTTTGAAAACAAATAGAGACAGGATATCTATAGCATAGACTAGACGACAAGGACAAGTAATAGACGTTGGATAAAACACTCGTTTAAAGTGCGCGACAAATTTTAGAGGTCAACTACAATATCGATTTTATGTTGCTGTAGTGGGATTATAATACAGACGGTAAATATAAGTTAGACGAGGTTAACAGTTGGATGATAGACCTACGAATGAGAGAAATGTTTTTGATTGGCTGATCGTAGAGTGGAATGAGAGAAATTTCAAGAAGATCGCGACCTTTGTGTTTGTTAACCAGTTTTCGGACTAAAGCGACGGGAGCATGAGAAATTCTGAGTTTTAGAAAGTTCGTTGCGTATTAAATTTTCAGAATCGGTTACGGTGGGAGAGCTTTTCGATAGAAACAAGGTGCAGGAGGTGTGTTTCTACTATTATAAATACACTAGAAGACGTAGTAGGGCTCTTTTACTTCACTTACTTCTTCAGTCCTCTTCAGACTTAAATGGTAAATCTGAGTTTAAAATTTTATAAATCAGTGATAGTACAGTCCGTCCTAATTTAATTAAAAGTGCTATATTGCAAACGGTGCTGTAGCTATATACAAAGAACGAACGAAGTATGTTACCGAGTTAAGCTTGCCTAGATAAATTTTTGGAACGAGGATGCTGGGTGTTTGGTAGATACGGAAGGTGATTAATTTGTTTTGGACAATTATATAGGTAGAAATATTGAAAGCGTCTGCAGAGAATTGGAAAGCGATTGGAAATGAGTTTGATGTACATATAGCAGAGAGAAGGTGGATGGAATGCTACGATGAGGTTTTGGGTGGACAACATCTTCATGACGGTGCAAAAAGCTTACTCCAGGTAACGAAATTAATTTCTTTTGTTATTGCTTAAACATTTTGTGCTGTTATTTTGTGCTAGAGTGATTTGACACATTGGGTGTGTATTTTATGAACATAAAAGCTAATTTGAAGGGTATATAAAAAGGACAATTTGTATTTATTATGTGAAGGTGTAAATAAATGACGTAAAGGTTTGATGTGAAGAGTAAAGTGGTCTTTAGGGTTGTTGAAAATAAAGATGCTATTTATTTATGCATTTAGAGTAACAGGGTTTATACTGAGCTCGCCATAGACCAGAGTAAATCTCAATTTAGGGTTTCAAGATAGGCCCATCTACTTATATAAAAAAAATTGTTGAAATAAATTAAAGTCATAAAATTTTAAAGGATTTAATGGTTGAGATTGTGAAATATTTTGTAACACGGGCTGCAAACTGTTAATGTATGTATGTGGGAGGGTGTGATCGAGCCTTGTTGAATATTACTAACATTTTATGTCCGTGCGGAAAGGAACCTTGGTAGAAGGTGCAAGTCATCTTCCTGGTGTCCCCCCTTTTCTACTTTATATTAGTAGTATTGGCCTAGCCGACCTCAGTACCTACCAGAAAAAACTAACTGGTCTACACTAACGTTGCTTCAGTTGTCATGTGTGGAATGTCTGGGTAACAGTTGACATCCCGTAATATCAATGTTGGTGGTCTGGGTACTTGTACGTTACCCGTCCTTGTCGAAATGTGCCAAATGCAGTTGGAAGTGTGAGGGCAGTTCGAGGTTTTCTCTGCTGTGCTTTTTTCCCAAATGCCCAAGTTGAGTACGGCACTGTTTACTTTGAATGTCAATTTTCTATGCTTTCATGCGAATAACCTATTTTGTGGTTATTGTTTTGATTAAAAGTCAAGTTAGGTAAATTCTGTAGTTTTATTTCAAACTTCCCGCCTTAACGCCATCATCCCAGTGTGAATTTGGGTTACATTATAACAACACAGCGTAGGGGTCGTCAAACCACTACCACTAGACGTTAGATCATGGTGCCCGGTGTACCGCTTATAGAGGGTTTTTGGATCAGCTTTCAGGTCGGTTACACTACAAATAATACAAGAATTTGTCTTTAACCGTTATATTTAAATGAAGCATTGATGAGGGAACATTATAAACTTCCCACTTTTGAAGAAATCACTAGGGATATTTGTGAATCGAAATGGTTTACGATATTATATGCTAATAAAGGGTTTTGGCAAATAGTGCTATCAGAGGAATCGTCGAAACTAACCACTTTTGCTTCACCTTATGGTAGGTTTAGGTTTTTACGATTATTCTATGGTTTAAAAAATTCTGCAGAAATATTTCATAGAACTTTTTCTCAGATATTTCAAGGTATTAAAAATGTTAAGATTTATATTGATGATGTAGTGATTCGTGCAAAAAAATTTAGATGAAGACGGCGAAATACTCCAGAAGGTTTTTGAGCGAGCAAAAGAAAAGGGTGTCAAATTTAACAAATGCAAGTTCAAACAAAAAGAAGTTAAGTATGTAGGTACTATTTTAACAGATAAAGGAATAGTAGTTGTTAATGATAAAGTTGAAGCAATAAAGCAAATGGAAGTACCAACAAATTCTAAGGATTTAAGTAGATTTTTAGCGATGATAACATATGTAGCTAAGTTTATACCTAATTTGTCGAAGTTAACGATTAATCTGAGAACATTATTAAAAAAAGATTATTTATGGGATTGGAATCACATTCATCAAAAAGAGTTTGATCATTTAAAGGAATTATTAATGAATAGGCCAGTATTACAATATTATGATGAAAATAAACCCATGGTTCTTTCAGTAGATAGTTCTAAAAATGGGCTTGGAGCAGTTATTCTGCAAGATTTAGCTCCAGTCGCATACGCTTCAAAAAGTTTAACACAAACACAACTTAAGTATGCTCAAATAGAAAAGGAAATGTTAGGAATTGTTTTTGGTTGTCAAAGGTTCCGCCAATTTTTGTATAGCAAACAATTTCTAGTTGAAGCTGATCATAAACCATTATAAATGATATTTAAAAAAACATTAGATAAAAGTTCTCTACGTTTGCAAAGACTTAGAATGACTTTACAAATTATGATTTTCAAGTCAAAAACGAACCGGGTGCTTTACTTTATTTTGCAGATACATTATTTCGTGCTAGTTATAATAATCAAAATTTTGACATAATTGAAAATGATACTGAAGCTCAAGTAAATTTAATTGAATATAACAGCATAAGTCTTCCAAAATTTTATAAACTTAAAATACAAACAAAAAGTGATCAGGAAATAAATGAGGTGTTGAACTATTTAAAGAATGGATTGCCAAACCGAAATAAGTGAATTAAACTACCCTACATCAATGTATTGGAACATAAGAGATGAACTTGTTGAGCCAGATGGTGTAATTTGTAAAGGTAATCGGACGGTCTTACCAAAACCTATGCGACCAGAAATCATTAATAAATTGCATTACAATTACATGAGTATTGCGAAAACAATGCTGCGTACCAGAGACTTTGTTTAGAACTTGCGGATGTTATAAAAAATTGTCCAACATGTTTAATATATCAAAACAGTAATTCAAGAGCCCTTAATAAATAAAGATGTGCCTTGTCGCCCTTGGCACAGAATAGTAGCAGATTTTTTTATTTAAATTTTAAACAATACTTAATCAGTAGACTGCTATTCTAAATTTCCAGAAATTCGTAACTTAGAAAATGATACTACACATAAGAAAGTTATAGATGCTGTAAAATCAATTCTTGCAATTCACGGTAAACTTGAAATTTTATACACAGACAACGGTCTGCAACTTGTTAATTATGCATTTTAACGAATTTTAAAAGATTGGGAAATTATACATTACATGTGATTTTCCAATGCTTCAACCGAAGGTACTACATTGGCCAGGAAGCGAGTTTTTTTTACCTGGAAAATTTGGAATTTTGCCGAACCCTTGCTGTTTCAAGCAAGATAGGGATTTTTAACGTGCGTGACAACATTCATACACGAGACCTCCATTTTACCTCTTATCCGAACGAGGGTGTATTTTTGTGAAAAATGCTCGCCTAACATTTTTCAAGCGGACCGTGTCGAGATTCGAACCCGGGGGGAAATTATACATAAAACCAATTCACCTACTTATTCTCAATCAAATGGTTTTATTGAGACAGATTCAGACAATAAAGAAAATGATGAAGAAATCAGAGCGTGACAATAAAGATATTTATTTGATTGTATTAGAATACAGAAACACTCCAATAAGTCATAACATTCCTTCGCCAGCTGAACTATTATTTAATAGAAGAATTAAAGGCCATGTACCAGTAAAACAAAGCTTATTAGAACCAATAAATAATAATTATACAGAGAATTTTAGAAATAATCAAAATAAAAACAAAAAATATTTTGATCAACGAGCCAGAAACTTACCTGATCTAAAAGTTAATGATTTTGTCATGGTCCAATTTGACAAACTCTGTGAACCTGCATAGGTTATTAAAGTTGATCAGTATAGACCTAGATCATATTTTGTCAAATTATTGAAAAATAATAAATCATTTATTCGTAACAGAAAACTCTTAAAAACATTTGAACAAGACAAGTTTCAGTACTTACCTGATGATGGGTATGAAGAAATTCTAGACCAATTTATTATGAAACACTCTCCCACTAAGGTTGATGATAAACCACTTATTATTAATAAGGAAAGTATGAATAGGTAAGGTGCAACTAAAAGTGAGATCGGTGAAAATGATCACCCAAGGGCTAAAGAGGAAGACATAGTTGATAATGATAAACATGTTACACGTTCGGGAAGAAGTATTAAGAAACCTTTATATTTAAGTGATTATGTTTAAAATACTTCTTTGTATAAATTTTGTTTATGAAACTTTTATATTTAAGGGATTATATTTCAAATAATACTTTTTATGTTTAGAGTAGTAATTTTGTTTAAGCTATTATCTTTCATAAAAAGGAAAGATGTAATATTATAAAGTGTAGTTTAGAGGTAGAAGAGAGATACACCGCCGCGTTGGTGTTTATGACCGCTAATAACAGCATGATCACTTCTAGAATAGTCTGAAACCAGTAAAGCATAAACCATTATATTATTAACATATATTAATAAATAAAGATATTGTGAATGCAACAAGAATAATCACACAAATGAATGTTTCTTAGTATGTGATAACAAATGAACTTTTAAAGTAGTATTTCTTTATGCGTAATTGCCACACAAATTGCATGCGAATACACATTCATTAGTATGACCTCACAAATGTACCTGTAAATAACTCTTTTGTGATGTTGTATAATGATACAAACTGCATGCAAAATGACGTTTATTAATTTGCAATCGCAAATGTCTTTGTAAATAACTATTTTGTGTCGTGGTATAATCACACAAATTGTACACATCCGGACGTTTGGTATTATGCGACCGCAACTGTACTTGTAAACTACTCTTTTGTGATACGATATACTCACACAAATTATATAATAAGCGACTGCGCAGGTTTGTGTAAATCACTTTTCCGCGTCAAGATATAATTATACAAATTGCATGCAAATGGACGTACGTTAGCGTGCGATCGAAAATGTTTTTTCAAGTGACTTTTTTAGGATGCGGCATAATCACACAAATTGTACACATCCGGACGTTCGGTATTATGCGACCGCAACTGTACTTTGTAAACTACTCTTTTGTGATACGATATACTCACACAAATTATATAATAAGCGACTGCGCAGGTTTGTGTAAATCACTTTTTCGCGTCAAGATATAATTATACAAATTGCATGCAAATGGACGTACGTTAGCGTGCGATCGAAAATGTTTTTTCAAGTGACTTTTTTAGGATGCGGCATAATCACACAAATTGTACACATCCGGACGTTCGGTATTATGCGACCGCAACTGTACTTGTAAACTACTCTTTTGTGATACGATATACTCACACAAATTATATAATAAGCGACTGCGCAGGTTTGTGTAAATCACTTTTTCGCGTCAAGATATAATTATACAAATTGCATGCAAATGGACGTACGTTAGCGTGCGATCGAAAACGTTTTTTCAAGTGACTTTTTTAGGATGCGGCATAATCACACAAATTGTACACGAATTGACGTTGATTTGTATGCGACCGCAAATGTATTTGTAAATAACTTTTTGCTGAAGCGGTATAATTACACAAATTGCACACGAACGAATGTTCGTTAGTATGCGTCTTCAAATGTAATTGTAAAATAGCTTTTCGTGATGCGGCATAATTACACAAATTGCACGCGAATGGACGTTGATTAGTATGCGACCGAATATGTACTTGTAACGCACTTTTATATACAGTAGTATAATTACACAAATTGCATGCGAACGGGCGTTTATTTGTATGCGATCGATAATGTTTTCGTAAATTACTTTTTTCTGAAGCGGCATAATTACACAAATTGCATGCAAATGGACGTTCCTTAGTATGCGACCTCAAATGTACTTGTAAATAACTTTTACTAGAAGTGGTATAACCACACAAATTGCACACGAATGGACGTTCATTTGTATGCGACCGAAAATGTCTTTGTAAATTACCCTTTCGTGATGAAGCATAATTACACAAGTTGCATGTGAATGGACGTTCGTTAGTATGGGACCGCAAATGTACTTGTAACGCACTTTTATATAATGTGGCATAATTACACAAATTGCATGCATGTGGACGTTTAATAGTATGCAACCGAAAATGTTTTTGTAAATTACTTTTTTCTGAAGCAGTATAACTACACAAATTGCATGGGAATGAGCGTTCATTTGTATGCAACAGAAAATGTTTTTGTAAATTGTTTTTTTCTGAAGCAGTATAATTACACAAATTGCATGCAAATGGAAGTTCCTTAGTATGCGACTTCAAATGTTCTTGTAAATAACTTTTACTAGAAGTGGTGTAATCACACAAATTGCACACGAATAGACGTTTATTTACATGCGACCAAAAATGTCGTTGTAAATTACCTTTTCGTGATGAAGCATAATTACACAAATTGCATGTGAATGGACGTTCATTAGTATGCGACTGCAAATGTTTTTGTAAATTCCTTTTTTCTGAAGCGGAATAATTACACCAATTGCATGCAAATGGACGTTCCTTAGTATGCGACTTCGAATGTTCTTGTAAATAACTTTTACTAAAAGTGGTATAATCACATAAATTGCACACGAATAGACGTTCATTTATATGCGACCAAAAATGTCTTTGTAAATTACCTTTTCGTGATGAGGCATAATTACACAAACTGCATGTGAATGGACGTTCGTTAGTATGCGACCGCAAATGTTTTTGTAAATTCCTTTTTTCTGAAGCGGAATAATTACACCAATTGCATGCAAATGGACGTTCCTTAGTATGCGACATCAAATGTACTGGTAAATTACTTTTACTAAAAGTGGTATAATCGCAGAAATTGCACAAGAATAGACGTTCATTTGTATGCGACCGAAAGTGTCTTTGTAACACACTTTTTCGTGATGTGGACGTTCGTCAATATGCGATCGAAAATGTTCTTGGAAATGACTTTTTTGTGATAGGGTATAATTACACAAATTGCATGCGAATGGACGTTCGTTAGTGTGGGACTGCATCATGTGTCGTATTCTTAGACAGTTGTCAAACTTTATTACCTACATATCAATTATTAATAGAAATGTTCTTTGCTACATTTATGTTTCATAGCCACCCTGAGTATCTATGTGAAAGGTAGTGCTCAAAATTCTCTTTTAGGGGAATTTGCGGATTTCGCACTAAAAAGATGATAGTTGGTTTTCTTGAGTTTATAAAAATCGTTTAAGTCTCAGGTAATTTATAGATATGGTTTATAATATTGTATTGCCCTTATATCTTAAATCTTGATCGATGTAGAACATGCAAAACCATGTCTGTCAACGAGCGTATCGCGGCAGAAATGACGCGACTGCAATGATAGTTGTAGACAGATTGAGGTTACTTAATTTTTTGTTTACATATAGTAAATGAGATCTATGAAAATTACCTATTAATTTTGTTTATCGTGTTATTTGTAAACGTGGAGTAAAAAATGAATACTTGCCAAGATTGTGGTTTTGAGTTTACACAAAAGAAGAATTTCTATGCCCATTTAAAAAAGATTTATTATTTTGAATATAGGAAACCTGTTACTTTAGTAAATTTTTGTGTGATACATGTAGCAAATCCTTTACCAGTAAATCAACTTTAAGTCGTCATTACAGAACTGTTCATAAAAGTATTCCAATAATTCTCAACTCGTCCAGAATCAAGTGCTTTTATGAAAATTGTACAACACATCTAAAGGGATATAATAAACTTCGACAACATTTGGCAAATGAACATCATATTGAAACTAAACTTGATCAACTACATTTTAATTCACAATTAGGTTTGAAGATTATTATGCAAAGTGTTAATTATATACTAATTTTATTCTGTTTAACAGAGTTCAAAAACTGAAAAAACCAAGAACAGGAAAAATCTTTGACAATGTATATACTTTTCACTTCAGCTAAATTATTGTCTGAAGGCACGAAAAAGGAGTACTATAATTGCTATCGATCGTACAACTACATTCCAAAAGGCAATGGTTTTAGAAGGTTAAAAAGCACGGGCACTAATAAAATTGGAAGTGTTTGTCCCTCAAGAATGAAAGCGACGATAAAGAACGATGGATCTGTTGCAGTAGACTTCTGGACAACTAATGTTGGACATACCAACGATATTGGTCGAGATTTTTTAAGTAAAGAGAGTAAAGCAGAAATTGCAGATATTTTCGAACATAAAGTTCTAGTTTAAAATTTTACAGTTGATGTGTTTCAGGAAAATTAAAGAAAGGTATTACATTTCAACATATATTGGAAGATTTTCGTGATTCTGCTTTAAAACAAGAAAATTTGCTGAATATTTTCATAATAATTATGCAAATCGTCCAACATCTTGGGCATATTGCTATCGATTGGGTTGAAGAATAAACACTAACATGTATCTTGAATCGATGCCCAAAGTTTTGAAGTATGTGTATTTGGAAGGTCGGAAAGTAAAACGTTTGGACAAAAGCATTAATGCAGTAATGAAAATTGCTCGAGATAGCTTGTTTAAACGTATAATTAATTGCAAAGAATACTTCCAAGGACAAAAATAATAGAATTAAACAAAGTCATAAAGCAAGGATAACAATTACATCAGATTTTATTAGACGTCTGGAAAATGAGAAGGAATTTTTAGTTACGTCCTCCACTTGTGCTTTTCAACAGTATCAAGTTACCAGAGTAGATGAGGCCTGTGAAGGTCCATGCCTAAGTTGTACAAAGTGCAGCATATGTGTTCATACATTTCAATGCACCTGTATTGTGTAACATTATTTTGTAATGTTAACAATTAAACAAATCAATTAATTAAAATTCAGTAACTTGAATAAAGTATAAACAAAAATTTACACCAATAAATCACTTCATTTTATTTAGGATCCTTTATAATAAAAGACCACATTTACCGATAGCTTCAGGCTAGTAAATTCCAGCGGCAGGTCATCATTTAAAGCTCTAGACCCTCGTAAGTCAAATACAATAAACCTCTTAAAAGTTTAGGTCGGTTACAGACTGACAAATCCGATAAAATTAAAATGTAATAGTACCTTTTTAGCGTAAATAAAGAAAACCAATTTCAGTTTGAAAAGCTTAACCTTAATACTTTCGTTGATTGACAGCTGGTTAGACAAAACAAAATATTATAAATAGCGCAAAACTATTTCCAATTTGATTTGTTCAAATACTACAAGTAATTTTAAGTAGTCTGGAGACATCCATTGTATTTAAAATCCATTTCGGCTCAAGTAGGTTAGCCGGTCTTTGTTAAAGGCAGACTGCTGTCGCCATAGATAGGTTCCACATTGCAATAACTAAGTAATTCGTAGAAGGTAAAATATAATTTAAATTCTTGGGAAAATAATTGCTTCCGTGATTCTCATCTAAAAAGGGGTTGGATTTGGTTTCTGAAATCTTGTTTTGTGGGAGGTTCTGTTCAGTCATTGGATAACAGAAAATGTCGTACATAATTATTAGAGTAGGAATTCGTCTATATAATTGAAGGCTTTAGCCAAAGACAGGGAGTTTTTCCAATGGGACCGTCCGTGGTCAAGAAGTAGAGAGAAAGGTAGTTCGCGGGTAGCGTTCTCTGGTATGACAGATAGAATATTCCACTTCGTATCACGTTAGTAAAAATTGGAAAGAAGTGATACTTTTCCAGTTTCGCGAGGGTTATGCCCATACGTTCGCGGATTTATAGTGATGCAAGATAAATATTTAAAAACTTGTAGGCGTGTGACGCACAAGTAAGTGATATTGTCAAAAGTTCTGCCGGGTTCGTGTGCCAGTCAATTCTTTAAGAATTATAAACAGAAGCAACAAGCGAGATTCTCTTCCCAAATTTAAGAACTGTTCTACGTTGGAAAACAAACCCTCAAACAATGGACAATTTTTAGTAAGTAAGTTTTTATAGTTAAGTAGCATGACCATTTTTAGTTAGTTAGTTTGTTAGGACGTTTTGGCCATAAACCGTAAGATTAATTTAGTGTACGATTTATAGTATAAGTTTCTTTCATATACAAGTGTTTGATAACTACTTATGTACTCAAAATTTTCATAAATTCCATAGTCACCTATTCACTTAAATTTCTAAATTAAAGTCAATGAATGTAAGAGGTTCACGTTTATTGCTCTGTGAATTAAATAGTTTTGTTTGCCGTTGGTTAAGTCAATAGTATTTTTTTATTGTTTTATCATGGAAGTTTTATAAGTAGTAAAAAAAAAGTGAGGAAGTGATTAAAAGAAACAATTGTCCTCCTTGGGATGACAAGTCTCTTAAGGTTTTGTACGAACATTTGGACATTCTCGACTTGTCTGGCGCCCTTGGCAATTGTCATTAAGCCACAATATTTTATGAAAGGTAAGTGCCAAATCTTTTGTAGTATATTATAAGTAATTTAATCTTTTTTCAAAATTTTAATCCTCTATAGAATCCACGACCTTCCGCTAGCTAGTGCCGGTGACCCCCCTTTAATTTTTGTTTTACAGGCCGCCCCCATTTTGTAATTTGACTGGAAAAGATACACTTAGTAGCTTTTCCGCCTGTAACAATTGACAACACGATAAAGCTTAACATTTGCAAACACATACATGCTTGTGCGATACAGTTTTACAAATCAAATCTTGACATTGCCACACCTTTGCACATTAGTAACATTAATGAACTTTGCAGCAGTAATATTCTACATGAAGCAAAATCTTCAAAAAATGATATTATTAAAAAAAAGCTGAGCTAATAATAGGCATATGTTAGAATGCATTTGTCATTGACACATTAAATAAAGAAAAAACTATTGATCTAAAAACTACAGAGGAGATTAATATTAATAAAAAAGTTGAACATCAGGTGCGGCTTTTTTCAACAAAGAAGAAATCAATAAGGAATAATGATCTTAAAAAGCCTACCCTAACAGAAGAAATTTTTATTAGGGATGGTTTGGTTAATAACTCAAACATTAATTGTTAATGTTCATACAAGATCTGATCATACATCACCTGATTTTATGTTAAGATAAGACAGTGTATTACCTCGGTAGAAAGTAGGTTTAATTAAAGCTAAAGCTTATAAGGTTGGATTTTGTTCTTCTTTCTCTTGTTTGGGAATAAAATCCGATGGGGAAACCACTCGCAGAAATACATGTACAAATTACTGGAAATCATTACAATCCCAGCGATTTTGATGGAAAACCTACAAGTACGCGACTAATCTAATTTAATCCTTAGTTCTCACTTTGTTTTTATCAGTGTTACAAGCGCTGATAAGTTATTGTAATTTCGTCAATTCTGTCGGATTGAGTGTTCTTAAATTTACAGTGCAGTGTTTTAGTTTTACTTTTAGTTGGAGTACCAAAATAATCTTAATTTTCTACCTTGTTTTTTTACATATTTTAGTCGACTGACGGTGCAAACAAAATTTTCGAGAAAATAAAATTAGTTTCTTTCTTAATTAATTTAGGTATTTATTGAGAATGTATATGGGGTACATAACGTGTTCACTTTTTAAAAAATAAAAAAACAATTTTGAAACTTCAAGCCTCTATTACTATTATTAAACACATTTTACTCAAGTAATTAATAATTTACAAATCAAATTAAAGAAATACCAGCAAACTACTTTTAAACTGCATATTGACACAAGTACGAAAGATATCTAGAATAGCAACTAGTTAGTACAAAATACTAATTTGTTTACATACAAGAGCTAACATATATAGATAACATTCGTGTAAAGTTAGTTTCCTTCATTGCACTGAATTTAACTTCTTTTTTATCCATAGTTGGTTGCTTATAGAAATTGGTCTCTTATATTCAAATCATGAAAATTCTTAAGTGGCAATACAAAGTTTTATTTTACGTAAATTCAGAACCACAATCTTGGCAAATATTCGTTTTTTACTCCTCCTATATAAATAACGAGATAGACAATCAATTAACATTAACATCGACTTCATCCAATTTATGTAAACAAAAAAAATTACGTAACCTCAATCTGTCTACAAATGTTATTGCAGCAGCGTCATTACTGCCGCAAGACGCTCGTTGTCTGTCATGGTTGAAATTAGCAGCAAGACGTGCAATATCCGATAACATTACTATTATCACGGTCTAAAATATTGTTTTAATTTTGTTTACTGTGTTGTATATCATTAAATATGAAACTTCTAAGTAATCTTACTTAATTTAACTTTAATTTTCATTAAACTATACATTTGGGCGTTTTTCTTAAAACAATAGATAAGCTAGCGGAGTTTGTAAAGAGATACGTTTTCTTCTAATATGAAATTTATAATTCCTTTTGTTATAGTCTATTTAAATTTCAGATTATTTAAATGGTAGGATCATGATAGATTAGATTAAGTTTATTATTAATCAATTATTATTGTCTGTAGAATCGGACGTTTATTAATTTATGCACAAATTTTGTAACTTTCTTAAATACTTAAAGTTATTTGGTATAATTGAGGATTGTCAATAAATAGCTGTTAAGATATTCCGCGCAAACACGAAAGAAAACAGTAAAAGTCAGTAAAAGAAATCGTTTACGTCGAATACCGCAACAAAACAGGGACAGAATTATAGAATTCGGGTTAGCCCAAAAACGTCGTAGAGGGGCGTAAGTGAAATAGAAATGGAAGCATTCGTAAAGCTATCTTGTCAACACATAATCTCGAAAGGCTATTTACAAAAACAAAGAATCCAATAATTTGTGTAATAGTTTATTACAGCGTGATGGTAAACAAAGCATCATAACAAAGAAATATAAAATTGGTAAGCAAATATAACATCTTTTAATCTAGATACTCACTTATATCAGTAATAATAATTATATCTAATCTCCTTAATTCTCGAGAATTTTTTTAAATCTCTTTTAAAAATGAAACGTCCCGTTCACTTTTTATATAAAATAACCTCGGAATATCATATTTTTCACACATGTGCTTTAGGTCTCTCAACATTAAGCGTACTGCTAATGCCGATCGAGTACCTTTTTTAAGAGATATTACACCAATAATCTTTATCGCGATTATGTCTCTTTGCTTGCAATCGTATTTTATAATTTTTGTGAATTCACAATTCGGAATAACCCGTAATTCAAATGACTGTTTTGGCTGTTTTACCAACTCTACGATCCCAGGGTGATCAGACTTATTGCCTAGAATTGTATTACGTATCTCTGTACTTTTTCGTCTTTGAGCTCTTGTTATTACCTTAAGTGTTTCGCTTATATTATTATTTAAATTCCTTAGTTCTTCACTACTGATTCTAGATAACGCATCAGCTGTGACATTTGCTTTGCCTTTTATGCACTACAAAGTAAAATCGTATTCTTCTAAAACTAGCCTGAATTTTGTGAGCCTACTTGATAGGTTGCTCATCCCAAATAAATAATTAACGGTCTGTGGTCTGTGAAAATTGTAAATTTTCCCGTATAAATAAGGCCTAAAATAATTGCTTGTAATTCTTTTTTAATCGTCGCATAGTTCTTTTCTGATTTATTCAAGGATCTGCTTGTCGTTCATATTTGAAAGTTCTGCACATATGGCATAACCATATGCATCCGTTTTCAGAATGTAGTATACTGTGTCACAAAGGCAGAAAGTGAGTATTAGCAGCCCGCAGCTATTAGATGCCTGAGCGAGCGAAGCGAGCGAGGGCAGCTGATAGGTAAGGGCTGCTAATGCATTTTTGCCTGTGTGACACACAACTGTTTTTCGCCTAGCATTAAAAAAATAATAGGAAAAATAACACAAAATAAAGAAGGTTAATAACATTTGACGTATTTAATTATTATAGTAATTGATATTAATTATTCCTTGAGCTTTATTATGGATAGTAATACCAGAATTTGTAGGCACTTGGTAAGTATTTGAGGTGCTGGTAGCATGGTGACTTATTTTTATCGATGACGTTGACGGTCTATCTACATTAACTAGTATTTCAAAGTCGCATTAAATGAATCTCAATCATATCTCAATGATAGTCATAGGTGTCTAGATTGTGAAAAACCTACAAAATCATGCTGTTATGAGTTTAACGGCCTTAGGGCAGCATAGGTTTACTTTCAGTCACATTTTTAGGGCAAATATGATTCATTTTATATGCGCTAGGTGAAAAAAAGTATTATCCTTTGAAAAATTTAGATATTGTAACACGGGAGGGTTAACTAACGCTGTTTTTAACGTTTCGAACGCATTATTACAATTTTCGTCCCATGAAAATTTAACATCTTTCCTAGTTGAGTTATTTAAAGGTGCGACAATATGTGCAAAATTTTTTATAAATCATCTATAATAATTTGCAAATGCAATAAATTTTTTAGTTTGATTAGAATCTATTGCTATTGGATACTTTTGAACTGCTTTAATTTTGTCTGGATCCGGCGAAACTCTTTCGGCCGATATAGTATGACCCAGATAAAGAATTTCTTTTCTCAAAAATTCGCATTTTCTAGGATTCAGTTAACCGTTGAAGTATTTTTGTAAGATTTTTATTATGGTTAACTAAATTATTCCCAAACACTATGAGATCGTCCTGATAAATACAACATTTGTCGTAGTTTCATCCCGCTATTGCAATAGTCATTGCGCGAGAAAAAGCACTGGGACTTATTTTTAGCCCCATTGGTAGCCTTTTCATTTGATACTGTCCCCGATCTGTTGTGGAAGCTGTGCAAGGCCTACTAGACTTCTCCAATTCGATCTGAAAATACCCTTGAAAAAGATCAAGATGTGAGAAGTACATTGCACCCGATAATGAATCTAAAATTTCTGTAATGCACGGCAGTGGAAATTTATCGTTTTAGATTTTTTAATTCAATAGCCTGTAGTCTATTACCACTCGCCATTTCTTTTCTCCATTTTGATCTGCCTTCTTAGGAACGATCAGTAATGGTGCTGACCATTCTGATTGCGCTTCTTCAATAATTCCATCCTTTTAAATTTTCTCCATTTGTTTGTGTATTTCCGCTTTCTCTTACTGTGGTATACGATAGGGTTTTAGATACGACGGTGTTACTGATTTCTTGACATGTAATTTTTGTTTGTAGATAGAGGTTACCGTTAGTGGATTTTTCTCTAAATGAAATATATCGCAATATTTTACGCAAACTCTTTGTAAAGAATACTTTTCTTCACGATTTAACTGTTCTGTCTTAAGTAAGCTTAAAACTTTGTCTACACGTTTCACGGAATGTGTCGTTTCATTTCTATTAAAATTGCAAAACTCGTACTCACTTAATTTTTCTACATTTGGGTTAACCCTTTATAGGGCAACTTTTTCCTATAATACTGTGATCCGGATTTTTAGCAATTTAGACCCCTACACTTACAACTTAAAAATTTACAACCTTATGTTTCAAAAAAATTTATTGAATTTTGATATTTTAAGTGGCACATATAATAGCCACCCACCATCTATAATATACAACAAATGCTATTGTTTGGTGTCCAGTATTATAACCACATATGTGTGTGTGTGTGTGTGTGTATGTGTGGTGCTTGTGTGTGTGTGTGTTTATGTGTGTGTGTTGTGTGTGTGTGTGTATATATATATATATATATATATATATATATATATATATATACTGCTGTGCTAATAAGGTCATTTAGGAGTAGTTAGGACCAATAGTATAGCGCACTTCATATAAAATACATAAGGGCTCAGAAAACGAGACAGTTTTCTGAGGAAAACAAGAAATACGATGATTAGACTGGAAAGTAAATGACAACGCCCTGTATATAAATCATAAACATAATTAATTTAATTAATGAAAAATATTTTGAAGATTTATTTGAATAAACAAATTCGCAAGTCGTTAAACAACATAATTGCAAGCTGAAACGCGACATGCATGGATAACGTATCATTATTAAGTTAAGGATCCCAATTAAAACAAGCAGGTTTAAAAATGCGTAAGATAACAAACGCATATAATTTAATGCATAAATTGTATTAAGTCTACGTGACTAGGAAATTAAAATCGACACCTGATTTATTGAAAACAAGCAAGGCATGGTAATTAAAATCAAAGTTCACCAAATTTATTTGAACAAACAATAGTTTACTTATCTAGAAGTAAGAAAATCCAAGCGAATCAATACTATTAACTCGAAATGGTACGTGACAAAAGTAACGTGTTGATGATAACATACAATATAATACGATGGAATATTCTAAAACCTGGTATGAAAGTTTTATACACAACAACGAACGTTGCGCTTGTCAATAGATAGACGATGCATTTAAATATGACCGGATTTGTAAACAAAACGTTTCGCCATGAAGTAAAGCTTAGTTCGCGTCTCTTAAAACAAAGATATTTACGTAAAGTGATTAATTGTGAAGTGTTAAATAATACCATTGTAATTCTGGAAAATTAATGGGTGTGTCGTTTTATCCTTAAAAGGCGTAAGTAACAAAAGTTGTTTTAATTTAAATTCTAATATCAACCTTAATAAAAAGGACTCTAAATAAACACTGGAAGACAAGTCTAAATAATTACTGGGGAACTAGTCTAAATGATTACTGGGAACAGGTTTAAATAAATACTGGAAGCGATTATAAATAACTACTGGAACAAATGAGTAACAAGCATTTACTTCAACGATGAATTGTCAAGGAGTTTAATGAAGGACGCTAGTATGATTTAAGTCTATGTTATGAGTGATGCAGACAATATCGAAAACAAATAGACCAGGGACTGATTCGAGCTGAAAACAGGAGGTTAGCAAATCTAAATGTTTTGTTATTTAATTTGTGAATATTTCGTTGTACATTGCTAAACTGAATGATTTAAAAAATTAACACTGCATAGCCGCCGTTCTTAAATCAAATTTTTCCCCCATTTTACTACTGTTGCTAAGATTTACAGCGAATGTAAATGTACATTTGTTAGTATGCGACATGATATGTCTTTGTAAATAACTTTTCAGTGAGGCAGCATAGTTACATAAATTGCATACAAATGCATGCACATTAGTTAATATGCAACTATGTACGCTAAAGTGCTTTTCATACAAATGTATGTTTGTCAAAACAAAACACATATTATTTCTTAACTTGCTCTTACAACATGCAGAATATGCACATAAAGCATGCCAATGGCTGTTCGTTAGTATGTAAACACATACGAACTTTAATGAAACCTTTATAGAGAGAACAATAATTACATAAATTATATGATAAAGAATGTTCCTTCGCATGTGACCGAGCTATATATTGGTAAGTTACTTTTCTGCTGTGCAAATAACATTCCAATGGAGAGTGTTTTGTTCACAAAAGCTCATTGTGTCTGAACTCTTAACAATTTCAAAGATATGTATTTAATACGTAAAACAACATAAAGCGTTTAAAACTTTTTGTTCTATGTTTACTTCAAGATGAAATAATGTAAATTTATGATTAGATTTATAAAAAATCTAAATTTATCATTCTGGCCTGACCGGCACATTGCGCCTGAACATGTAATTATTGTGATTATTCTTTTGTTTTAGATTTTCCGCAAAAATGTTGAATCGCAAAACGTTCAATTTGCAGAATTCAGAACATATCGAAGAAATACTAAGGTGGCTAGATGTGAATGAAGAAGACGATCCGATTTTAAATGAGGATTTGGGAGAAGAAAGTGACATCGCTTTGGAAGATGAGATAGAACAACATGATGGTGATTCTGAAACAGAGCAAGAGGGCGCGAGCGATGATGACGATGATACAGACAACAGTTTTTTTTTTGGGAAAAATAATAATACTAAGTGGAATAGAAATTCTCCAAAACAAAATATATGTAGAACTTCTCACCATCTGATCACTCATTTACCAGGTGTAAAAGGTAACGCTAAGCTTTCCAAAACTGCTATTAATTGTTGGAGCAATCTATTCACCGACGAAATATTAGACATAATAGTGAGTTACACCAATCAGTACATGGACATCATTAGAAATAGTTTTTCTAGAGAGAGGGACATAAAACCTACTGATATAATCGAAGTAAAAGCTTTTATCGGATTGCTGCATCTAGAAGGCGCTTACAGAGGAATTGGCAAAGTCTTGAGGAACTTTGGGGAAACGAAGGCGATGGTATTGAAAAATTCGGCCTTGTGATGAATATCAAACGGTTTAAAACTCTAATACGTTGTTTTCGTTTTGACGACCGAAATACAAGAGAAGAAGGAAAGAAAGAAGATCGACTTGCTCCAGTTCGCAATATCTCTTACAAATTCGTGCAAAACTGCCAGAAAAGTTACATTCCTGGGGAATATACCACTGTTGATAAAATGCTTCCAGGGTTTCGAGGAAGATGTCCTTTTCGGCAGTATATACCTGTAATGATGGTGTTTCGAGGAAAGAAATGTTTGTTGAACGAGGAGGTCACGGTAGACCTAATTTAAACGAGTTGCCTTCACTACCGATGTAGTGGAAGCACGAGCAGTGGACTGTATATCGAGAAGTTTACGAAGCTTGCTGTGATTGATAACACTGACATACAAAAATAATAATGAATTTATTAATAACTGAACACCAATGTTACAATTTACAATTGCGGGAGCGCGTCTTTTTAAATGCTTCCTCTTTCGCGGTCTAACAACTTCTCCTAGGTTTAACACTGCCCAGAGGTGGGGCGTGACTGGTTGTGGCACGCAGGCCGTCTCAATCAAATGTTTTATATATATATATATATATATTCCTACTCGTGTCGTAACAATACCATCGAAACCCAACAAATATGGCATAAAATATTTTGCCCTTGTTGATTCAAAAATGAATTACACTTATAATATTGAAATTTACGCAGGATCTCAACCAGAAGGACCTTTTTTGGTCAGCAACAAGCAAAGTGCAGTAGTATACAGAATGGCTTAACCCTTATTTGAATCTGACTGCAACATCACCGTTGACAACTGGTTTACCGACATGGACCTTGTTGAAGATCTAAAACAGAAGCAATTATCCTACGTTGGGACGGTCCGAAAAAATAAAAGACACTTACCACCACAATTTTTTGCCATCAAAACAGAAAAGTAATTCAGCAGCTTGTTTGGCTTTAGTGAAAGAAAGACTTTAGTGTCTACCTCCTAGCAAAAAACAGGAATGTGATTCTCGTGTCAACGCTTCGTACCGACAATTCCATCGATCTTGATTCCGGAGAAAAGAAGAAACCCGAGATTATACTGATTTATAATTCAACGAAAGGAGGAGTTGATACTGTAGACAAAATGTGCGCTATATTCAATGTTTCCCGAAATCTCAAGCGTTGGCCAATGGTCATATCTTTTATGATGTTAAATGTGGGTGGCATCAAGTCCCATGTCATTTACCTTGGTAATAATTTAGAACCAATGCACCGAAGGTTCTCTTTCTAAAACGTTTGGCCCACGAATTGACAATTGGAAAACTAAGGCGAAGAAGTTTGAAAATTATTGGAATTCCTACAGATCTTCAAACTAGGTTGAAAAGATTTCGTCCTTCTTCCCAGGAAGAAGAAGAAACTCCCCCAATAGCTCGTAAAAGACGTCGATGCTCAACCTGCACCAGCGAAACTGGTTTGAGAAGGCTACAAATCACGAATGTAAGAAATGTAAGACACCTCTTTGCTTGTCTCATGTGAATATGGTGTGCGATGGGTGCTTTGCCCCAAAAATGCAGATCCTGACTCTGAGTGATTGAGTTTATAACTTAAAATAAACAATAAGAGGACTTTATAAATTATTTTACAACTTTAGGTAGCTTTTGTTCATGTTTCCTTAATATTTAGTTGTATGTTTTAAATTTCTTAAAACATTTTGTTTAAATATACTTTTGTACTAAATATGTAACCTCCTTAAAGATTAATTTGTTTTAAAACGGGTCCGACTAACTATATACCGGTCAAGAACAATAATCCAAATAGGTCGGAACTTTATGATCAACTCCCGGTGTATTCACAAAAGTCTTGACAAAATTATTGTTTTCCATAGGTAAATGACCTTTGGAATCTTCCGGACTAGCTTGGGACTCGGTTATTTATAGAGATTATCAGGGGGGTTCCTATTCTACAGACATTTTCGGCTCCACTACTTTCTTAAATTATTTTACAAGACAACACTATAGCGCGAAAGTAGAAGCTTTATAGTGAATAACGTATCTTAAAGAATTTATAGTTGAAGTTACTTTATCTTGGCTTTCTAATTAATTTAATTATAAGTAAATACTATTATTTTTAACACCGTAGGTGATAGCCAAGCAAATAGTTCATTTAATTGATATCTCTAACCAGTTTTTATAATCTCTGAGTCGGTTTTTACGACCATCACTGCATTGTATAAACTCCTCCTTTTTATCATTAATTTATATGACCATTAACCTGAGTGAATAAATTTTAAGTCAACTCAAAACATCTATTTCTACTGAAAGAGTTAATTACACAAAATCAAATGAAAGTTATTTCTTTTTAAATAGTTTGCCAAATTTTAAATTTAAATTCTTACTTCATAATAAATACATTTTTGGTTATCGAAAATGATCAGATCTGAGGCTCTGCGACTTACAGTTAAGACCACAAGGTCATTATATATTGCAATTACTAAAATTTTAATGTTGGTGAATAATCACTTCCTAATATGAAAAATTTCCGAAATCAAATTCATTTATACTTGGCTTTTAAACCAACATTTTAAATGACATTACACACGATATTCCATCAATTAATATACAATAAAGTTTTTAGATTAATAATATTAAGTAAAGTTCCTTTAATATTCCAACAGTTCAAATTTCAAGGAAAATGTTTTTATAACGACTCGCCGTACATTATAGGCGTGGCAACCTGGCTTTTCCATAACGTCGCAGATAGATTACTTGAACCAAACCAATACGGAGTCTTCCAAATGCATAGTTGTTCATGACCACGAAACGTCGTTGCTTTAATTTCTTGAGTTCAAAGTACAGCATCGGTAGTTAAATACATCTTGGTAAAAACGTGTTGCTGCTTTCCACAGTGCCATCATAGGTAAGGATTATAAAAACTTTTCATGGTTGTATTAAATTTTGTTTTAGTTAAATCTATACTTAAACGTAGTTGTGTATTGGTTAATTTGTTTCTATTAATTACTTAGGTGAACCATGATAATGGCTATACGTAGACTTGCGGACAGAGCGCTTAACAAATACATGTTTGCGGGCTGATATTTGGACTACAAGTCTCTAATTTTCCATGCAGCCGGCGGTGTTCAACAGAACAACAACCTGTGGCATGTTACAAAACCGGTAGATGCGCATTGAACCTATGACTTTATTTACTTTTTTACAATTAATTTCGATTTCTGATCTGTAGAACTTATTGAGATTTATTTTATGAAAATTATACAAGTTTAGGGCGTTGAGTAAAATTTATAACACAAAATAATTTATTGGGAGGACAGCATGTAAACTAAAAATAACCGATTCATTGTAATATTGTTTCACAAAGGGCTGTAGACAATTAAACTGTTGCAAATATACCCTTGTTTTTTAAAGAAAGTTTTGACATTTTTTTCGTTAAATAATGCTGGCAAAATGTCCGTTTTATTAATTTTGAACGTGTACCACATTGCGCTCGAACTCGAGAGTCAATACATTGCGCCCGACGGAAGGTTAAAAGGTCAATTATCGGTAATGTACCATAAACACACAAATTCCTGTCTATACAAACAGCGTATTCCTATAATACTCTACTTTTGGAGGCGAGTTGGTTCAATGTTTATAAAAGCACTTCCTTTTAATCATCTCGTACTAAACGATAAATTCTACTAAACACTTTTTACTTCAATATTGACTATCGATCGTGCCGTTTACAGGAGATTGATAAAAGCGTTCAATACAAAGGCTTAATTTGATTTAATTTTAAATTCTTTTTTCTCTAATTATATAGATATAAATTTACCTTACCGTGTTCTTAACGTATACTTAAAACTTAACAATATCTTTCACCATTATCAACGTAGCAGCCATCTTAATAAATGTGCTTGAAGGTATTTCATAGAATCGAATGATTTTAAACTACGCATAATTATGATGACATGCTTCTATGCATTTAACTCAAATTATTTAAAATCGAGTGGTTGTGAGACAACAAAACTGATTTTATTAGTGGCAATAATTAATGAAAAAAAGGTATAATATCGAATAAAACGATTTTGTCGTGGTTTTGAATCCCACCCTACTTACCTCGATTTAATGAGTCACCGGTACTAAATGCGTTTCCTTTATAAATCTATGATTCCAAAAATGATGTGTAGATAAATTTGATGCGCGTTAATATTAGTGATAATTCAAATTTTGGTTTATCTGACGATGATAGTGCTGACAATTTTCGTTTTAAGTAGTCAGAGTAGTTTGTATGTAGGGCAAATTCCCTACCAATGCCCAACGCCATTCTTTAATTTTATTTAAATGCGTAAAGCTTGTTTTTAATGTTATTGTAAATGTAAATTTATAAGATTCTATCTTAATTCATGTATAATTTGTATACTTTACGAACTCGAATACAAATAAACCTAATTTATTTAAAGTAATCTTTTTAAGTTGAAACACACCTCACACTAGTAATGACCACACATGTTTCAGAAGTGATCACCCATTTACATTGATGATGGCCATACTAAGAAACAATATTCATCTCAATTGATTTTAATACATTAACATTAATACAACATTTCTATACACGTAGTCGAAAGTATTTTTTATTTCAAGCACATCTGTTGTTTTTTAATATTGGTTGTTTAATTGTACAAACGATACCTTCATTAAGCAAATCTTGCTCTTTTCATAAATTTTTCAGCTCCTTTCGAATCCATTTTTAAAATCACTCCTGTAACACACAATACTTATTAGAAATTTAAAACTGCTACAATGAGTTATGTAGTTACCTGGATAGTAATCTTCACCATATTTAACAATAATATGATCTCCAACAGTAAAATCTAACATTTTTGGATCACCGATGTCAAGATCTTCACCGTCAATTTTTATTTTGAAATTATTTGATTCAGAAGACTCGTCAGGTACCTCTACCAGCTTTCCTTTATTAATTTTTCAATTTGGAGTGTTTGTCTGCTCATAAAAATTTCGGTATATCTTATTTGAAACAATTGAAGAAAAAATTGTTCTTTTTCGTTTATAGGAACATTTTTCTCGAGAATTTTTGAAAACACCAAAAAATTTTTAAAAGGCGTGGGAACTTAAAACCCTTTGCTTTCTTTTTTACCATACAATCATACGCTTGTTTTCTTTTGAGTTTTTCAACAAGAATCAAGTGACTGGTGCATTAGCAAAAATTATCTTTTCTGGACAATTCACTATTTACAACTGCTACAGAAATTTTAGTTGATGTACCAACTATTAAATAAATTGTTCTTGTAGTTTGGCTTATTTTTTTACTTGCAAGGGAGATTTTAATTGCTGCCCACACTATAAAGACTCAATATTACCGGTTCAATTCGCCTCATTTGAATAGATCTAAATAAACTACTCCAAATCATCTTTTTTAATTTTTTCTTTAAGAGCTGCAAGTATTTTGTTACTAATATCTTCTTATTTACAATTCACATTTTTCTATTTGGGCTACATTTGGGATAATCAACACCAGCTCCGTCGAATGGATATAGCCCGCTCCTTCTAAATCCGTTTATTATTGTCTCCTTTTTAGCATGTTTTGAAAAACTACCGAAGGGTTAACCACTAGGGTAAAAACGTACATGTATTTCGGAAATCATTAAAAATTTGCATCAACTGCTTTTTAAAGATTTCGGCGATTTCGCCAAAATCAACTGGTTTTTTAAAGATTTCGGCGATTTCGCCGAAATCATTAAAATTGTTTGTGATTTCTACGATTTCGCCGCAATCAACTAATTAATTAATTTATTAATTTTTTGTTAAAATTTTGTTACCGAATTTTTAGTAATCTTAAAATTAAGTATCTACTTTTAAAACAGAGTGTGTTGCTGTTGTTAAACATACCATACCTTATAATTAGTATTTAGCTAGCTGAAGTTAGCGAATAGTTTCATATTAAAAAGATCACTAGAAAATGGTGGAAGTATCACGAAGACGTTCAAGAATTTTAAAAATTAAATCTAAAGTAAGACATTTATATATAGGAAATGTAATAAAACAAGCTTATCTCCATCATTTACCAGGTATACGCTACCTAAAAAAAACCTAAAAAAAACCTAAAAAAAACCCGAATACATACGTAATAAAATCAGTATTTTATGGGAATTTTCATAGTGTGTGATTCTGTATGGTGCTATACTACCAGGACTCTCCAGCAAGAAAAGGAATCCTCTTTTCATTGCTTTTCGGCGTTTTTGTTTCGTTTAATAGATGAGAAACTCTATGTTGCGGTGGATAAGGGGACATACGGTGTTTTTTTTTTCATTTTTACTAGGAGCATCTTGAAAACTGTTGGAGACAGAGAAATGCTCAAATGGGAAAGTAAAAATAATGTGTTTTTTCTGCTAATCCTGCACGTGTTTTTATATTTTAGAAGAAGTCCACGGATATTTATATCGAGATCTAGATATTTTGAAAAAAACTAAATATGTCAATGTTTTTCATATTCATCTGTAAGTTTTACTATTGACATTAGAGAAATAATATAAAGAGAAAACTTGTAGATATTTTTATGCTGAATAAGAGCGAACGGTTTAAAATTTTATATTTATTTTAGTTTCATAGATATGTACATAACCTCCATTTTTGTAAATATACTTTTTCAAAAATATAAAAAGCACATGGGAGATCAGCAGAAAAGACCGCATTACTTTTCCCATATGAGCGTCTCTCTAGCTCTAACAGTTTCCAAGATGCTTATAGTAAAAATGAAAAAAGCTCACCTTGCTGTATATAACGAGATTAATAGGTTTACCAAAAAGCTCTTATTGATTAAAAATTGTTAGAATGAAATTAGTATGATAAAGTAAATAGTAAATACATACTGCATAATTTTTTATTTTTTGGATCTTATGGTTTTAAATAACTTATCAATTATAATTTTATCGTATCTTTTTAATGTAAATGGCCCACTTCCTAAAAGATTTATTGGCCCATAAAATATATATTTTTTCTTAACAATTTGTATATCGTCCTCTTTGGGCCAAACATACAAATCCAAATCATTTTTAAGAAATTTAATTTTGAATGTGTGTTGGTTTCTTCTAAAATTTCTATTATTCTTCCAATGTACCATGTATCATAATACTTGTATCCAGTGGTGTTGTGCTAATTTTTTTTTACCGGAACGCGTATATATAATTATATAGACAGAGCCGATCCTGGGTAGGTGGCCGCTCTGTGCGGTATCATGTCCCAAATTTAACGACGGACGGGGGAGGAGAGATTTTCCATGATAATCCTGGCGGCGAAGGTTTTTTCTTTAGGTCTCATGTCCCAAATTTGACGACGGAGGGGGGGGGGAGAGATTTCCCCCAATTTTCGCCCGTCGCCAGGATTGACCCTCTATATAGCATAAAAAGGAAAGGAAACGAAAATCATTACAAAAAACATTTTGTGTATATGTGTGTGTGTATATATATATATATATATATATATATATATATATATATATATATACAGTGCTTCCCAAAAGTAACGGATATATTCGATTAAATGATTATTGACAATTTCTGAGTAAATAACTCTGACACGTCGATTTTTATTTTTAAATTGTCATTTAATTATGTAATTTTTAACTCTCCACCCTTCAACCCCTAAGCGCTAGCATCCCCTACTTAAAAATTTTAAATAGCAATGTACCCCTTGTGATACTTCAATTAATAGCATTATTCATGCAGAAATAGAATTTTACAAAAAATTCTAAATCGGTTGATAAATAACTGTTTTATTCAATAAACAATACTTAAATAAAAAGCAAAAAACAAACCCAATTTCAATTAAATGTTCAAAGTGCTGCCCGTTAGCGGCTAGGCAGTGTCCTAATCTTGAGACAAACTCTTGTTGAACTTTGTTTACTACACTTTAGATTTTAAATAACCCCAGAGAAAATAATCCAAAAGGATTAAGTCGGGAAACCTTGCAGGCCATACAATTTGTCCTCGTCTACCAATCCACCTCATAGGAAATACTTGGTCGAGATATTCCCGTACTGGACGTGCGTAGTGGGGAGGCGTACCATCTTGCTGTAGCCAAATACTGGGATCGGGTGAATCAGGATCTTTGCATTTGGATGTAGTACCGGTAAAGCCGGAATTCATTCAAATTGGAGAAAATTTAGATATGGTCCCCATTGAGTGTTCTCTCAAAAAAGTACGGTCCAATAACTTTATTACCCACTATCCCCGCCCAAAACATTAATCTTTTGTGGAAATTGTGTATTTGCTTCCTTCATCCAATGCGGATTTTCATCAGCCCAATAACGGCAATTCTGCTTACTAACGGTACCATTTAAATAAAATGTTGCCTCATCAGAAAACATAATATTTCCTTCCAACCCAAGATTCTCATTGCAAAGTTCCATCATTGTCTCACAAAATTGCGCTCGCCTATCAAAATCATCATCTGATAACTTTTGCACTAATTGCACTTTGTAAGAGTGAAAGTTTTGCTTACGGCAAAATCTATGAACTGCACTTTTTGATGCATTTAACTGTAAAGCGACTCCCGCAACGCTTGAATGTGGATTTTCCTGCACAAATAGCAAGACATCCAATTCTGAATCTTCATGGACGTCCCTCTTTAGATTTATCTCGTACGTGTCCAATATTTCGAAATTGATTTTTAATTCGGCTTATCGTTGATTACGACATTAGGGGGGAGGGAGGTCGGGATGAATTTCATTGAATAAAATTCGAACTTCTTTGTGCGTTCGAATTCTATCTCCAAAGCCAATCATTCTTAAAATTACAATCTTTTTGGCTTCGTTAAGTCTCATTTTTGCTGACTTATTATTAAACAAGCAACACGCATTTAACTAACGTACTTTCACTAAACTTATTTGACACTTTACAAACATTTTGTTTGTCAAGGCATACCCGATAATTGGCATTTTAAGTGAATAAGTTTTTATTGAATAAAACAGTTGTTTATCATCGGATTTAGAATTTTGTGTAAAATTCTATTTCTGCATAAAAAATGCTGTTAATTGACGTATCACAAGGGGTACATTGCTATTTAAAATTTTTAAGTAGGGGATGCTAGCGCTTAGGGGTTGAAGGGTGGGGGGTAAAAATTACATAATTAAATGACAATTTAAAAATAAAAATCGACGTGTTAGAGCTATTTACTTAGAAATTGTCAATAATCATTTAATCGAATATATCCGTTACTTTTGGGACGCTCTATATATATATATATATATATATATATATATATATATATATATATATATATATATGTTTATTACAATAATAGGAACGTTTAATAAAAATTAGTTAACAAATTATAAAATACGCATATTAGATACTCAAACAATATTGCATAAATATTTTTAATTTTTAATGGTTTTAAATACTCAAATTCTTACACTAAGGGTGGAGGATGCACAAACTACAAAGATGGGAATTTCCCAGCAATACACATTTCAGATGAAAATCGGTACGTTTGTCGGCATTTTTCTTAGCATCACTGTAATAAACTAATAAAGTTTAAAACATCTACCAATACTGGAAACCTACATCTGGAAATTCTAGTTCACAACAAATGTATAATAAAAATTCTTAGCATTAGCCGCAGACCCATTTGGGTATTGCAATAAACTATGCCAGGGATGAGTAACGTACGGTCTGTGGGCCGCTTGCATTAAAATTTATGTATGAAATCTTTACTTTTTTAAAATTTTATATTTTTTTCTTCTAATGTTTATTATAAATAAAGTTTAATTCCCGTTGAACCGGTTCAAAAACCGGTTCACATATTTGTTTCGGTTCGGTTCGAGTTTCGGTTCATCAGAAAAAAAAACGTTCCGAACTGCGGTTCACGGTTCGGAAAAACAAGCCGGTTCGTTCCGGTTTTTGTTCCGGTTCGGGTTCGGTTCAAACCCTTTGTTTATAATAATACATATAAAAATTCGTCAAAAATTAGAAGAAAAAAATCAGCAATTCTTTTTAATTTTTTTTTCAATACGTCAGCCAATTCTCGTTATCAGAAATCATATTTAGTTCCGGAACGCGTTCCTGTCCAAAAAGGAAATACCGGCTCGACAACACCCTTGCTTGTATCATAATATACTAATATCGATTTAGCAAATATTTCTAAACTAAAACTATAAATGAGGTTATGTAAAAAATATATAACCTGACATTAGATGCAAACCTTAGTTACATTTTTGTTTATACTATTGTTGCGATCCACTATTAGGCAACCCGTCAAACATACAAACGCCCGGGGCACAGCGTATTCTTCAGCATTCGAGAATCCTTCTACAAAGTTCTAGATAATGAGTCATATCTTAATGCAGGGTATATATAAGGCCGCTTATGAATGTAAGAGTTAGTCTATTCTTGAATGTCTAATATAAATTATATCGTTGTAAAGTAAACGTAGTTGAGTTTTTAGAATATATACATAAATGATATGCTGTGTCTAATGTGCATGCAGCTTGCAGTATACATAAATAAATAGAAGTGTATAAACAAATAGTTGTGTTAGTGTGGTTATTGGACCTAGGGTAAAGAAGTTAGTTTAAGAAGATATTAGTGCTTGTAAATTCATTAGTGTAATAGTGCTTCATTGTTAAGTGGACTGAATACATCTATAAATAAGGATATACTGTTAATTAGACTTGTGAACAGTGAGTAATAAAGACCATTATTATTACTTGTTTTAAATTAAAGAAACGCGGTAGTAGTAGCGCGTTACACTGGTGTCAGGCATTTGTGGGGTATATAGTGATTAATTTAAAACACAAGTCTAAAGACATTTAAGTAGTTTGTATATGCCAGTGACAAGAAATCAAAGTAAAATGGAGGCAGACACTTTAATGAATTTCCTCAAGGATTTTAAATCCGGTATGGAGGAAAGGTCGGCTAAACTAGAATTGACACTTAGTGAAAATGCTGAGAAAATGGAGGAGAGGTCGGCTAAACTGGAAGTGACACTAAACGAAAACTTAGTGAAGTCAGTTGAACTGGAATCGACCCTTAAAGAATTTAAATACGGCATGGAAATGACACTTAGTGAAAATGCTGAGAAAATAGAGGAAAAGTTAAGTGAAAATACAGCCACGTTAGAACGAAGATTAATGGAAAGTTCCATTGCATTGAAAGAAGATTTCACTGAACAGGTAAAAACAGTTGAGCAAAAGTTGGACAGTAAATTGATAAAAATGGAAGAAGACGTGATGAGGCTGCAAGAACAAGTAATTTCACTAACAACGCGGTCACTTGAATTGCCAAGCCAAGTTGTTAATCAGAACATTCCAGAAATAAGAACCACGGAAAGAAGCGAGTCAATTCCGTCTAAATTTAAAGTAAAACCACCTACATTCGATGGTAAAACACCTTGGCCCACATATTTGAAACAATTTGAAGCTGCTGCAATAGCCAACGGTTGGTGCAACAAAGAGAAGGCTATCTCCTTAATAGTGGCCCTACGGGGGGAGGCTCTTAACATCTTACAAACGATTCCCGATCACCAGCAGAATGATTACGGCCTCTTAACATCAAAGCTTGAGATGAGATATGGAGATGCTCACCTTCAACAGGTTTACCACGCACAAGTTAAGAACCGCTCGCAAAAGACAAGTGAAAGCCTGCAAGAATTCGAAACTGACATTGCCAGGTTAGTTAGATTGGCATACCCAACGGCACCAGACAGCTTCCTCGAACAACTTGCTGTCCAAACATTTGTGGATGGCGTTAAGGATGGCGAAATACAGCAAGCGCTAAGACTAGCACGGCCAAAATGTTAGATGATGCACTGGCCCATGCGCTTGAATTTGAAGCAGCTAAGCAGACATCACATAGGGCGAGTCACAAAGTTGGGTCTGCCTTAGAGGAACCTGGTCAAGCTCAGAACAGCATAGATGAAATAATCAACCGTGTGTTTGAAAAGCGAAAGGCGGAAAGGCTGAAAAGACTACGACCGCGGAGATGGCGTCTACGATGCTGGAGCTGCGGTGAAGTTGGCCATATGCAGAGACGCTGTACTCAACCAAAGAAACAACCGGTTGTGCCAAAGCTGGTCCATGTAAAGGGCGAACTTCGACAGCACAGCGTAGTGCTCGGAGATTATCATCCGTGCTGCATCGTCGGTGGAAAGTCTGGACAGCATTTATATCGATGGAAGAATTAATGGTAGGGTGTCCGATTACTCGTGGATACAGGAGCGACAAAAACTATTGTGAGACCAGATTTGGTTGGTCGTGGAAAATGCTACCTGTATCGGTGTGTCTTCGAACGGCAAGTGGTGAGAAAATTTGTACTCACGGAGAGACTGCCGTTATGTTGACAATTGGGGACAAATTAATTAATCATCGAGTGTTGGTAGCTGAAATTACAGAAGAAGTGATCTTGGGAATGGATCTCATGAGAGAATATGGGTTTCATGTAAACATGAAAGAAAATGTGCTTTGGATAGATGATGATGAGATTCCATTTCAAGGTAGGAGTAACCAGACGATGCAAGTTCGAATGATTTGCGATATGAAAATACCCGAGAAGGCAGAAATGATAGTAATGGGATGCCCGGATGGTACGCTCCGGGAAGGACAAGTATGCATGATGGAAGCAACTGAATCGGGAGTGGGTCAGGAGGACTTCTGATTGGAAGAACGCTGGTAAAGTCTCGAAATATGGTACCAGTAAGGGTGCTGAACATTAATCCCCATACAGTGACCCTGAAGAAAGGCATGATTGTGGGAAGTTGCATTCCAGTATGTCATATTAAACGTTGTGTGGACGACACGAAAAATAAACCAACCAACGGTTGCTCACAGAAATTGCTGGATATGTTGATACCCTCGTGTCAAGGATTAAATGGCGACCAACTGGGCAAGGTCTTGTCGCGGCCAGAAAGGAACTATTGTGTGACAAGAAGGGAGCTGTTGGCCGTCGTCAATTCCGTAGAGCACTTTTATAAGTACTTATACGGCCGTAAATTCCTGTTGAGAACAGACCATGCTGCACTGAAATGGTTATTGCAGTTTCGAAATCCTGAAGGGCAAGTGGCAAGGTGGATAGAGCGGCTGCAGGAATATGACTTTGATACAGAACATCGTGTAGGAACTAGCCATCGGAATGCAGACGCTCTATCAAGGAGACCTTGTCCGATGGACTGCAATCATTGCTCCAAGATGGAAGAGAAAATAAGTGTCATCCATAGCATGACGGTAACCGATGATACTTGGCAACTCGAAAGAATACGAGAAGACCAGGAGAATGACGCCGAATTGGGACGTATTATTGAGTGGAAAAATAGAGGACAACGGCCAGCTTGGGAAGAAATTAGTATTTTGAGTAGGAGCCTGAAGGCATACTGGGCACAGTGGGACTCCTTGATGATAGAAAATAGAATCTTGAAACGACGCCTGGAATTTGAAGAGGGCACTGAGAGACTTCAAGTGATAGTGCCGAGAAGCAGAGTGCCGGAAGTGTTGCAGCACTTGCACGATGGTATTTCCGGAGGGCACTTTGGCGTGAAAAGAACTCTCGAGAGAGTGAGAGAAAGATTCTATTGGCTGAACTGCAAAGATGATGTGAAGGAGTGGTGCCGGAAATGTGAATTGTGTGCCTCTGCAAATGGCCCGGTCTCAAAACGGAAAGCCCCAATGAGACAGTATAACGTGGGAAATCCTTTTGAGAGGGTAGCCATTGATATAGCTGGTCCATTTCCTGAATCAGAGAAAGGAAATAAATACATCTTGGTTGCAATGGATTATTTTACCAAATGGCCGGAGGCATATGCTATACCTAACCAAGAAGCCGAGACGGTTGCAGATGTACTAGTCAGGAGTTGTTTTGTCGTTTTGGAGTTCCGTTGGAATTACACTCCGATCAAGGTCGAAACTTCGAATCAGTATTGTTTCAAAATGTCTGCAAGCATCTTGGAATCAGGAAGACTAGAACCACGCCACTTCATCCCCAATCGGATGGAATGGTTGAAAGAATGAACAGGACGTTAGGAAGTACCTGGCCAAAGTTGTCTCTGAACATCAACGAGACTGGGACCAATATCTGCATTTGTTCCTACTGGCGTACCGATCTTCGGTACATGACAGCACAGGGTACTCTCCCGCTTGCGTAATGCTAGGACGTGAATTGCGGCTACCATGTGATCTTCAGTTTGGATTTAAACCTGGAGAAGAGATCGCAGGTGAAGATTACGTTAGTAAGCTTCGTGAAAGATCAAATAGTATTCACGAAAACGTCCGAAAGAATATACAGGCAGCAAGCGATCGAATGAAATCACAATATGACACGAGAGCACAAGAAGGTGGTTATCAACCTGGAGATTTAGTGTGGTTGTACAATCCACAAAGAAAACGTGGATTGTCGCCAAAACTACAAAGACAATGGGAAGGGCCGTACGAAGTGTTAAAAGGATTAATGATGTAGTGTACCGGATCAGAAGATCCCTCGTGGTAAACCGAAAGTGGTACACTTTGACCGTTTAACATCCTACGCTGGCAACAACCAGGAAGACTCGAATAATGATAATGGTGTTCGGCAAGTTATTAATCATGAGCCAAATGTAGATTTTGAGAGCTTTATGGCGGCGTATGGTGGTTCCGCTAAAGCGAGATTTGGCGTTGTTGTTGAAAAACAGCAAGATCTGTTTAGAGCACCAGAAGAGTATTCCTTGCACATTGCGTAGCTCAAGATTTGGCAATGTCAAGGGAATAGCTGTTGTTTTCAAGAAAAAGTTTGGATGTGTGGATGAATTAGTACAACAGCAGCCAACTGTAGGAAAATCTTTGGTCCTTCAAGATAAAAATCGTTATGTTTACTATCTGGTCACCAAAATTCTTCATGGCAGAGACCTAGTTATGGACATCTATGGGAGGCTTTGCTAAATCTTAAGGCGCAGATGATGGAAAATGGAGTAACGAGACTAGCGGTGCCCAAGCTGGGCTGTGGACTGGATCGCTTAGACTGGAGGATAGTCCGAAATATGCTAGAAGTAGTTTTCCAGGGAACCAACGTCCAGGTTCTTGTTTGTTGTTATCAACCGGTTGCCTACCAAGACCAGGAAAAGAGTGTTGACTGTTACTTCCAACGACGCGGTGGATGCACCAGAGGAGATAGCTGCCGATACCGTCACCAGTCATCGAATTGGCGTCAAGATGGATTTACAGTTACGAGACGTAACGGTTTTAAAGAGGGGGCAGTGTTGCGATCCACTATTAGGCAACCCGTCAAACATACAAACGCCCGGGGCACAGCGTATTCTTCAGCATTCGAGAATCCTTCTACAAAGTTCTAGATAATGAGTCATATCTTAATGCAGGGTATATATAAGGCCGCTTATGAATGTAAGAGTTAGTCTATTCTTGAATGTCTAATATAAATTATATCGTTGTAAAGTAAACGTAGTTGAGTTTTAGAATATATACATAAATGATATGCTGTGTCTAATGTGCATGCAGCTTGCAGTATACATAAATAAATAGAAGTGTATAAACAAATAGTTGTGTTAGTGTGGTTATTGGACCTAGGGTAAAGAAGTTAGTTTAAGAAGATATTAGTGCTTGTAAATTCATTAGTGTAATAGTGCTTCATTGTTAAGTGGACTGAATACATCTATAAATAAGGTATATACTGTTAATTAGACTTGTGAACAGTGAGTAATAAAGACCATTATTATTACTTGTTTTAAATTAAAGAAACGCGGTAGTAGTAGCGCGTTACACTATATAGAGAGATATGGATACACAAATAACGTCAAGCGGTATTAACGAAAACGTTATTTTGATAGTTAAGATATGCGCGATTCGATATTTAAAACCGCTTGCGTTATTCACATTATCGCTAGAGAGTAGAGAGATATGGGTACACAAATAAAGTTAAGCGGTATTAGCTGGAACGCTATTTTGACAATTAATATATGCGCGATTCTATATTTAACACCGCTTGCATTATTAACGTTACCGCACGATGTTATTTACGGATACTTTAGGTCCAGGCGGAACGTTAATAACGCAAGCGGTGTTAAATATCGAATTGCGCATATCTTAACTGTCAAATTAGTGTTCCAGTTAATACTGCTTGACGTTCTTTGTGTACACATATCTCTAATAACGCAAGCCATGTTAAATATCAATACGCACGCATATCTTAACTGTCAAAATAACGTTCCCTTTAATACCGCTTGACGTTATTTGTGTACCCATATCTCTCTATATGTCCCTCTTCCTTCAATTCTACCGGACTGAATTGTGGATCCTATGATCTATTAAAGTAAAGCACGAGATATATGCAATAGCTTGAGGTACGGATTGATTTGACAGATCGGAGATAGGATCGAATTTCGATCGGATAGAAGCGCCGAGATAAATGCAGTCTGTATTATGTCTGAACAAAGCCCTCAATTAAATACAAGGTATAATGAACAAATTGATAGAAATTACATAACCAGCAAAATGCTTATGAAGGGAACGTAATGTTTTGTTAATCACACATCACGTTGAATAGAATAATGTCGAAGTCAGTACGCAAATTCTAAGACCAATAAATATACAAAATCGATTTCGGCGCGAATTCGATGGCGAATTCGGTAGTGAATTCGGGATTTCGATGGTGATTTCGGGACTTAGATGGTGATTTCGGGATTTCGGTGGTGATTTCGGGATTTCGGTGGTGATTTCGGGTGAAACGTACGTGTATTTCGGGAGTGGTTAACCCCTCGAAAACTACAGACAAAATGTTGCCAAATGTGTAACGTGTAACGTCCTCGGGGAAGTTGTCGAATTTTCATTTTTGAATTTCATATGTCCATCCTGAAATGAATGGTTTGAAAACAGCTACATCTACAGGTTGAATTATATGAGCCGTGTTTGAATATAATGAAATTAGTATCACCCCGCTATCGTCACATAGTTAGCTGACCTGCTTGGTTAAGTGGGATCTATGGCCATCTACGAAAAGAATTACTGACCGGGATATATTCTGAGACTTTATATATGGTATAAAATGATTTGCTGTATATTCATAGATAACTTCAGAATTGATTTATCCTAAATTAGATCGTCCCACGGCCTAGGTCTCTAAACAGGATTCAACAATAATTCTTGGCATTTTCTTGTAAAATTATCATGGGAGACACGACTATACCGTCAATAGAAAAGTTTGCTAAAAGTGTTATTAATTCCTTTTTTGAATAAACACGAATGTAGAGATTCTCTTTATAATCAGCTACTCCGAATACCGTCCAACTTTTAGGACATAAGCGGAAACGAGGTTCGTCCGCGTTAAATAGCCACTCTGGATGTTCAAGAATATGACAAAGGTTCTCTTTTTGTATTTTTTATCTGAATGCGGTATTTAGGTTATAATTGTACACCAGAGACACTCTCTTGATCTCAAGATTTTGTCACCTTCTTGTTAGTCATTCTGGGGCTTATCCAGCATCCCTGCGAGATTAGTGTAGCATATGTATGATTGTTTATCGTTGTTTCGATAACATTTAAGTTGTTTTGTACCATTAGAAATAGATGTTTAATCTACAGGAGCCGAGACACTTTCAACAGATAAGAATGTTAGATATCGGTTGCAAGGTTTTTGTTTTTGATTCGATTCTTCATGTATGCTGATGTACCATAATATACTTATGTATCAATACACAATAATGGCCTGGTGTAAAACTACTTACTTTTGCACTAATTGCACTTTGTAAGAGTGAAAGTTTTGCTTACGGCAAAATCTATGAACTGCACTTTTGATGCATTTAACTGTAAAGCGACTCCCGCAACGCTTGAATGTGGATTTTCCTGCACAAATAGCAAGACATCCAATTCTGAATCTTCATGGACGTCCCTCTTTAGATTTATCTCGTACGTGTCCAATATTTCGAAATTGATTTTTAATTCGGCTTATCGTTGATTACGACATTAGGGGGGAGGGAGGTCGGGATGAATTTCATTGAATAAAATTCGAACTTCTTTGTGCGTTCGAATTCTATCTCCAAAGCCAATCATTCTTAAAATTACAATCCTTTTGGCTTCGTTAAGTCTCATTTTTGCTGACTTATTATTAAACAAGCAACACGCATTTAACTAACGTACTTTCACTAAACTTATTTGACACTTTACAAACATTTTGTTTGTCAAGGCATACCCGATAATTGGCATTTTAAGTGAATAAGTTTTTATTGAATAAAACAGTTGTTTATCATCGGATTTAGAATTTTGTTAAAATTCTATTTCTGCATAAAAATGCTGTTAATTGACGTATCACAAGGGGTACATTGCTATTTAAAATTTTTAAGGGGGATGCTAGCGCTTAGGGGTTGAAGGGTGGGGGTAAAATTACATAATTAAATGACAATTTAAAAATAAAAATCGACGTGTTAGAGCTATTTACTTAGAAATTGTCAATAATCATTTAATCGAATATATCCGTTACTTTTGGGACGCTCTATATATATATATATATATATATATATATATATATATATATATATATATATATATTTTATTACAATAATAGGAACGTTTAATAAAAATTAGTTAACAAATTATAAAATACGCATATTAGATACTCAAACAATATTGCATAAATATTTTTAATTTTTAATGGTTTTAAATACTCAAATTCTTACACTAAGGGTGGAGGATGCACAAACTACAAAGATGGGAATTTCCCAGCAATACACATTTCAGATGAAAATCGGTACGTTTGTCGGCATTTTTCTTAGCATCACTGTAATAAACTAATAAAGTTTAAAACATCTACCAATACTGGAAACCTACATCTGGAAATTCTAGTTCACAACAAATGTATAATAAAAATTCTTAGCATTAGCCGCAGACCCATTTGGGGCAATAAACTATGCCAGGGATGAGTAACGTACGGTCTGTGGGCCGCTTGCATTAAAATTTATGTATGAAATCTTTACTTTTTAAAATTTTATATTTTTCTTCTAATGTTTATTATAAATAAAGTTTAATTCCCGTTGAACCGGTTCAAAAACCGGTTCACATATTTGTTTCGGTTCGGTTCGAGTTTCGGTTCATCAGAAAAAACGTTCCGAACTCGGTTCACGGTTCGGAAAAACAAGCCGGTTCGTTCCGGTTTTTGTTCCGGTTCGGGTTCCAAACCCTTTGTTTATAATAATACATAAAAATTCGTCAAAATTAGAAGAAAAATCAGCAATTCTTTTAATTTTTTCAATACGTCAGCCAATTCTCGTTATCAGAAATCATATTTAGTTCCGGAACGCGTTCCTGTCCAAAAAATACCGGAACGAGGTTCCGGAGCGTTCCGGCTCGACAACACCCTTGCTTGTATCATAATATACTAATATCGATTTAGCAAATATTTCTAAACTAAAACTATAAATGAGGTTATGTAAAAAATATATAACCTGACATTAGATGCAAACCTTAGTTACATTTTTGTTTATACTATTGTTGCGATCCACTATTAGGCAACCCGTCAAACATACAAACGCCCGGGGCACAGCGTATTCTTCAGCATTCGAGAATCCTTCTACAAAGTTCTAGATAATGAGTCATATCTTAATGCAGGGTATATATAAGGCCGCTTATGAATGTAAGAGTTAGTCTATTCTTGAATGTCTAATATAAATTATATCGTTGTAAAGTAAACGTAGTTGAGTTTTTAGAATATATACATAAATGATATGCTGTGTCTAATGTGCATGCAGCTTGCAGTATACATAAATAAATAGAAGTGTATAAACAAATAGTTGTGTTAGTGTGGTTATTGGACCTAGGGTAAAGAAGTTAGTTTAAGAAGATATTAGTGCTTGTAAATTCATTAGTGTAATAGTGCTTCATTGTTAAGTGGACTGAATACATCTATAAATAAGGTATATACTGTTAATTAGACTTGTGAACAGTGAGTAATAAAGACCATTATTATTACTTGTTTTAAATTAAAGAAACGCGGTAGTAGTAGCGCGTTACACTGGTGTCAGGCATTTGTGGGGTATATAGTGATTAATTTAAAACACAAGTCTAAAGACATTTAAGTAGTTTGTATATGCCAGTGACAAGAAATCAAAGTAAAATGGAGGCAGACACTTTAATGAATTTCCTCAAGGATTTTAAATCCGGTATGGAGGAAAGGTCGGCTAAACTAGAATTGACACTTAGTGAAAATGCTGAGAAAATGGAGGAGAGGTCCTAAACTGGAAGTGACACTAAACGAAAACTTAGTGAAGTCAGTTGAACTGGAATCGACCCTTAAAGAATTTAAATACGGCATGGAAATGACACTTAGTGAAAATGCTGAGAAAATAGAGGAAAAGTTAAGTGAAAATACAGCCACGTTAGAACGAAGATTAATGGAAAGTTCCATTGCATTGAAAGAAGATTTCACTGAACAGGTAAAAACAGTTGAGCAAAAGTTGGACAGTAAATTGATAAAAATGGAAGAAGACGTGATGAGGCTGCAAGAACAAGTAATTTCACTAACAACGCGGTCACTTGAATTGCCAAGCCAAGTTGTTAATCAGAACATTCCAGAAATAAGAACCACGGAAAGAAGCGAGTCAATTCCGTCTAAATTTAAAGTAAAACCACCTACATTCGATGGTAAAACACCTTGGCCCACATATTTGAAACAATTTGAAGCTGCTGCAATAGCCAACGGTTGGTGCAACAAAGAGAAGGCTATCTCCTTAATAGTGGCCCTACGGGGGGAGGCTCTTAACATCTTACAAACGATTCCCGATCACCAGCAGAATGATTACGGCCTCTTAACATCAAAGCTTGAGATGAGATATGGAGATGCTCACCTTCAACAGGTTTACCACGCACAAGTTAAGAACCGCTCGCAAAAGACAAGTGAAAGCCTGCAAGAATTCGAAACTGACATTGCCAGGTTAGTTAGATTGGCATACCCAACGGCACCAGACAGCTTCCTCGAACAACTTGCTGTCCAAACATTTGTGGATGGCGTTAAGGATGGCGAAATACAGCAAGCGCTAAGACTAGCACGGCCAAAAATGTTAGATGATGCACTGGCCCATGCGCTTGAATTTGAAGCAGCTAAGCAGACATCACATAGGGCGAGTCACAAAGTTGGGTCTGCCTTAGAGGAACCTGGTCAAGCTCAGAACAGCATAGATGAAATAATCAACCGTGTGTTTGAAAAGCGAAAGGCGGAAAGGCTGAAAAGACTACGACCGCGGAGATGGCGTCTACGATGCTGGAGCTGCGGTGAAGTTGGCCATATGCAGAGACGCTGTACTCAACCAAAGAAACAACCGGTTGTGCCAAAGCTGGTCCATGTAAAGGGCGAACTTCGACAGCACAGCGTAGTGCCCGGAGATTATCATCCGTGCTGCATCGTCGGTGGAAAGTCTGGACAGCATTTATATCGATGGAAGAATTAATGGTAGGGTGTCCGATTACTGGGATACAGGAGCGACAAAAACTATTGTGAGACCAGATTTGGTTGGTCGTGGAAAATGCTACCTGTATCGGTGTGTCTTCGAACGGCAAGTGGTGAGAAAATTTGTACTCACGGAGAGACTGCCGTTATGTTGACAATTGGGGACAAATTAATTAATCATCGAGTGTTGGTAGCTGAAATTACAGAAGAAGTGATCTTGGGAATGGATCTCATGAGAAATATGGGTTTCATGTAAACATGAAAGAAAATGTGCTTTGGATAGATGATGATGAGATTCCATTTCAAGGTAGGAGTAACCAGACGATGCAAGTTCGAATGATTTGCGATATGAAAATACCCGAGAAGGCAGAAATGATAGTAATGGGATGCCCGGATGGTACGCTCCGGGAAGGACAAGTATGCATGATGGAAGCAACTGAATCGGGAGTGGGTCAGGAGGACTTCTGATTGGAAGAACGCTGGTAAAGTCTCGAAATATGGTACCAGTAAGGGTGCTGAACATTAATCCCCATACAGTGACCCTGAAGAAAGGCATGATTGTGGGAAGTTGCATTCCAGTATGTCATATTAAACGTTGTGTGGACGACACGAAAAATAAACCAACCAACGGTTGCTCACAGAAATTGCTGGATATGTTGATACCCTCGTGTCAAGGATTAAATGGCGACCAACTGGGCAAGGTCTTGTCGCGGCCAGAAAGGAACTATTGTGTGACAAGAAGGGAGCTGTTGGCCGTCGTCAATTCCGTAGAGCACTTTTATAAGTACTTATACGGCCGTAAATTCCTGTTGAGAACAGACCATGCTGCACTGAAATGGTTATTGCAGTTTCGAAATCCTGAAGGGCAAGTGGCAAGGTGGATAGAGCGGCTGCAGGAATATGACTTTGATACAGAACATCGTGTAGGAACTAGCCATCGGAATGCAGACGCTCTATCAAGGAGACCTTGTCCGATGGACTGCAATCATTGCTCCAAGATGGAAGAGAAATAAGTGTCATCCATAGCATGACGGTAACCGATGATACTTGGCAACTCGAAAGAATACGAGAAGACCAGGAGAATGACGCCGAATTGGGACGTATTATTGAGTGGAAAAATAGAGGACAACGGCCAGCTTGGGAAGAAATTAGTATTTTGAGTAGGAGCCTGAAGGCATACTGGGCACAGTGGGACTCCTTGATGATAGAAAATAGAATCTTGAAACGACGCCTGGAATTTGAAGAGGGCACTGAGAGACTTCAAGTGATAGTGCCGAAAGCAGAGTGCCGGAAGTGTTGCAGCACTTGCACGATGGTATTTCCGGAGGGCACTTTGGCGTGAAAAGAACTCTCGAGAGAGTGAGAGAAGATTCTATTGGCTGAACTGCAAAGATGATGTGAAGGAGTGGTGCCGGAAATGTGAATTGTGTGCCTCTGCAAATGGCCCGGTCTCAAAACGGAAAGCCCCAATGAGACAGTATAACGTGGAAATCCTTTTGAGAGGGTAGCCATTGATATAGCTGGTCCATTTCCTGAATCAGAGAAAGGAAATAAATACATCTTGGTTGCAATGGATTATTTTACCAAATGGCCGGAGGCATATGCTATACCTAACCAAGAAGCCGAGACGGTTGCAGATGTACTAGTCAGGAGTTGTTTTGTCGTTTTGGAGTTCCGTTGGAATTACACTCCGATCAAGGTCGAAACTTCGAATCAGTATTGTTTCAAAATGTCTGCAAGCATCTTGGAATCAGGAAGACTAGAACCACGCCACTTCATCCCCAATCGGATGGAATGGTTGAAAGAATGAACAGGACGTTAGGGAAGTACCTGGCCAAAGTTGTCTCTGAACATCAACGAGACTGGGACCAATATCTGCATTTGTTCCTACTGGCGTACCGATCTTCGGTACATGACAGCACAGGGTACTCTCCCGCTTGCGTAATGCTAGGACGTGAATTGCGGCTACCATGTGATCTTCAGTTTGGATTTAAACCTGGAGAAGAGATCGCAGGTGAAGATTACGTTAGTAAGCTTCGTGAAAGATCAAATAGTATTCACGAAAACGTCCGAAAGAATATACAGGCAGCAAGCGATCGAATGAAATCACAATATGACACGAGAGCACAAGAAGGTGGTTATCAACCTGGAGATTTAGTGGGTTGTACAATCCACAAAGAAAACGTGGATTGTCGCCAAAACTACAAAGACAATGGGAAGGGGAAAGTGTTAAAAGGATTAATGATGTAGTGTACCGGATCAGAAGATCCTCGTGGTAAACCGAAAGTGGTACACTTTGACCGTTTAACATCCTACGCTGGCAACAACCAGGAAGACTCGAATAATGATAATGGTGTTCGGCAAGTTATTAATCATGAGCCAAATGTAGATTTTGAGAGCTTTATGGCGGCGTATGGTGGTTCCGCTAAAGCGAGATTTGGCGTTGTTGTTGAAAAACAGCAAGATCTGTTTAGAGCACCAGAAGAGTATTCCTTGCACATTGCGTAGCTCAAGATTTGGCAATGTGGGAATAGCTGTTGTTTTCAAGAAAAAGTTTGGATGTGGGATGAATTAGTACAACAGCAGCCAACTGTAGGAAAATCTTTGGTCCTTCAAGATAAAAATCGTTATGTTTACTATCTGGTCACCAAAAATTCTTCATGGCAGAGACCTAGTTATGGACATCTATGGGAGGCTTTGCTAAATCTTAAGGCGCAGATGATGGAAAATGGAGTAACGAGACTAGCGGTGCCCAAGCTGGGCTGTGGACTGGATCGCTTAGACTGGAGGATAGTCCGAAATATGCTAGAAGTAGTTTTCCAGGAACCAACGTCCAGGTTCTTGTTTGTTGTTATCAACCGGTTGCCTACCAAGACCAGGAAAAGAGTGTTGACTGTTACTTCCAACGACGCGGTGGATGCACCAGAGGAGATAGCTGCCGATACCGTCACCAGTCATCGAATTGGCGTCAAGATGGATTTACAGTTACGAGACGTAACGGTTTTAAAGAGGGGCAGTGTTGCGATCCACTATTAGGCAACCCGTCAAACATACAAACGCCCGGGGCACAGCGTATTCTTCAGCATTCGAGAATCCTTCTACAAAGTTCTAGATAATGAGTCATATCTTAATGCAGGGTATATATAAGGCCGCTTATGAATGTAAGAGTTAGTCTATTCTTGAATGTCTAATATAAATTATATCGTTGTAAAGTAAACGTAGTTGAGTTTTAGAATATATACATAAATGATATGCTGTGTCTAATGTGCATGCAGCTTGCAGTATACATAAATAAATAGAAGTGTATAAACAAATAGTTGTGTTAGTGTGGTTATTGGACCTAGGGTAAAGAAGTTAGTTTAAGAAGATATTAGTGCTTGTAAATTCATTAGTGTAATAGTGCTTCATTGTTAAGTGGACTGAATACATCTATAAATAAGGTATATACTGTTAATTAGACTTGTGAACAGTGAGTAATAAAGACCATTATTATTACTTGTTTTAAATTAAAGAAACGCGGTAGTAGTAGCGCGTTACACTATATAGAGAATGGATACACAAATAACGTCAAGCGGTATTAACGAAAACGTTATTTTGATAGTTAAGATATGCGCGATTCGATATTTAAAACCGCTTGCGTTATTCACATTATCGCTAGAGAGAGAGAATATGGGTACACAAAAAGTTAAGCGGTATTAGCTGAACGCTATTTTGACAATTAATATATGCGCGATTCTATTTAACACCGCTTGCATTATTAACGTTACCGCACGATGTTATTTACGGATACTTTGGGTCCAGGCGGAACGTTAATAACGCAAGCGGTGTTAAATATCGAATCGCACATATCTTAACTGTCAAATTAGCGTTCCAGTTAATACTACTTGACGTTCTTTGTGCACATATCTCTTAATAAAAGCCGTGTTAAATATCAAATCGCGCGCATATCTCAACTGTCAAAATAACGTTCCCTTTAATACCGCTTGACGTTTTTGTTAATATCTCTATATGTCCCTCTTCCTTCAATTCTACCGGACTGAATTGTGGATCCTATGATCTATTAAAATAAAGCACGAGATATATGCAATAGCTTGAGATACGGATTGATTTGACAGATCGGAGATAGGATCGAATTTCGATCGGATAGAAGCGCCGAGATAAATGCAGTCTGTATTATGTCTGAACAAAGCCCTCAATTAAATACAAGGTATAATGAACAAATTGATAGAAATTACATAACCAGCAAAATGCTTATGAAGGAACGTAATGTTTTGTTAATCACACATCACGTTGAATAGAATAATGTCGAAGTCAGTACGCAAATTCTAAGACCAATAAATATACAAAATCGATTTCGGCGCGAATTCGATGGCGAATTCGGTAGTGAATTGGGATTTCGATGGTGATTTCGGGACTTAGATGGTGATTTCGGGATTTCGGTGGTGATTTCGGATTTCGGTGGTGATTTCGGGTGAAACGTACGTGTATTTCGGGAGTGGTTAACCCCTCGAAAACTACAGACAAAATGTTGCCAAATGTGTAACGTGTAACGTCCTCGGGGAAGTTGTCGAATTTTCATTTTGAATTTCATATGTCCATCCTGAAATGAATGGTTTGAAAACAGCTACATCTACAGGTTGAATTATATGAGCCGTGTTTGAATATAATGAAATTAGTATCACCCGCTATCGTCACATAGTTAGCTGACCTGCTTGGTTAAGTGGGATCTATGGCCATCTACGAAAAGAATTACTGACCGGGATATATTCTGAGACTTTATATATGGTATAAAATGATTTGCTGTATATTCATAGATAACTTCAGAATTGATTTATCCTAAATTAGATCGTCCCACGGCCTAGGTCTCTAAACAGGATTCAACAATAATTCTTGGCATTTTCTTGTAAAATTATCATGGGAGACACGACTATACCGTCAATAGAAAAGTTTGCTAAAAGTGTTATTAATTCCTTTTTTGAATAAACACGAATGTAGAGATTCTCTTTATAATCAGCTACTCCGAATACCGTCCAACTTTTAGGACATAAGCGGAAACGAGGTTCGTCCGCGTTAAATAGCCACTCTGGATGTTCAAGAATATGACAAAGGTTCTCTTTTTGTATTTTTTATCTGAATGCGGTATTTAGGTTATAATTGTACACCAGAGACACTCTCTTGATCTCAAGATTTTGTCACCTTCTTGTTAGTCATTCTGGGGCTTATCCAGCATCCCTGCGAGATTAGTGTAGCATATGTATGATTGTTTATCGTTGTTTCGATAACATTTAAGTTGTTTTTTGTACCATTAGAAATAGATGTTTAATCTACAGGGAGCCGAGACACTTTCAACAGATAAGAATGTTAGATATCGGTTGCAAGGTTTTTTGTTTTTTGATTCGATTCTTCATGTATGCTGATGTACCATAATATACTTATGTATCAATACACAATAATGGCCTGGTGTAAAACTACTTACTTTCAGAAAATGTAATAATTAGGTGGCGTTTAAGATATTTCCCAATCAAGACCACGTTTCACACCCAATAGCATTCTAGAACCCTCGTCAAACTCCCACACCACCTGTCTTACGGAGCTTGTCTGCGGAACAACACTTTTGTTCGTACAGTCGAAGTGTTCGGTATTTTACCGGCACGGAATTTTTAGCAGAGAAATTTACTAAATTACTCTGCTCGATATTCTGAGAGTCAAACCTGTAAGTGACAAACTTTACCTAAACTTACAATTGTCTTCGCTACGTTGAATTTATCAAATTATTAAAATAACAAAATAATAATGTATAGTAATATCTGATTATCAAATTATCGAGATATCCGGATATCCAAATATCAAAATACGTAAATTTCAAAATATCAGAAAATGCAAATATGAAGAATAGGCAAATTTTTAAGATATCGAATGATCGAAGCCCAAACGTTGTCATTCAAAATAACAACTTTTATGTATTGAGGACGCATCTCCTCATTCCTTATTTGGTTAGAGAAATGGCCAACCTTGAAGGTATCAACTATTTTTTTTTAAATGGCACTTGTAACACTTTTAATTTCAGCCTTTTTCGAGTAATTTAAACTATCTTTTAATTTGTTCTGATCAGTACCTCAAAATAAAAAAAAAAACCAAACACAAGAATCTACCTCAGGGAAACAAGAGGGTTCTTTGTTTGTGGCTGCAATTAATCACAATTGTTATAAGTTCCAAACTGTACTTTTGTTGCCTAAATGATATAGAAATAAAACAGCTGATATTTTAACTTAATAAATCAATCCCATATATTACAAAAGACCAAAATAATAATGTTCACAAGTAATTAATATCAAGTTAACTGAAATTTCTACATACAAACAATTTCAGACTAATTAAACACCTTCAAATAGGTATATATAAAATATAATCTTTAAACTCCCTTAAGGCAATCTTTTTAAATTAAGTAACTTTAGCGGCTTTGCAATTTCTTTAACCACTACTCTGAGCTCAAAGCAATTCGCATAGAAAAGAAATTAAATTAACACTTTAAACGCCTTTATCAATATTTTGTTTCAAACAGTAAAGAAATTAATTCCATTTGAGTAATCAATACATTCAATACAATAGCGAATTAATTCTTTTTTTTTAAATTAGCTTTATCAATTATATTTGAGAATATTTATAAGAACGCAAAAATCAGTTATGGCAGAAATACCTGAATTACCATCGGGATTATAAACCAATAACTTTTATCACAAGGTGTTGACCTCGGCCGTTGCTGACATTAAGTAACCTCCACTGATGATAAAAGTACGAGAAACAATTTATAATGGGCTCTTCTGCATAAACTAAAAATATAGGCAAATGCTTAAAAAATGAGTTAAATCAGAAAAGCAACATCTTCTACAAAAGCAGCTTCTGGTATATAAGGTGTCCATTAAAAGCCTCTAACCATTTAATACGACCTCCTACAGCATCCAACCATACGGAAAATGTATTCTCAAAGGTCTCTGGATAAAGTATAATTTTTAAAGTGATGCCGTAGTATTGGAAAATCAAATAACAGATTGGGTGCCCTAGCAGGCGTTGCAAAATGTGTTCGACCGGAGAAACAATCTTGACTCGGTCGTGATTATAATTGAAATTTAATTTAGGACGAGCATCGCCATTACGGCCCATTGTCCCACCCGACATCGACCAAATGTCCAGTACCACGTATGGATGAACGCGCGCACACAATATCAAACAATCTTATCCCCTCTGGTTCTTACTACGTTACAAAGATACTAATTGCATTCCAAACTACATGCATTATAGTGTACATAGAGATGCCTAAAACTCTCCCATCGTAATAGGAAATGATACGGTTACACACTACGTTCTTTTGTTATAAAATTGCTTAAAAATTGTAGAACCTTACGGATATTCATTTACCTTTTCCTTCATTGTATTAAAAACACTCTTGTTTGTTGTTTGTAGTTGAACGTTTCTAAATTTGCATATCAGAGGGAGCAAACGTTACACAGAATTATCTAGGTTGAAAATTAGAACGTGAGTTAATTGATTAATAGCTTATCTTCATTTAATTCAATGTTCCCAACAGTACAGCAGGCAGTTTTTTGTATTTCAGTCGTATTCTCGCAGTAAAAATTACAGGTTTTAGATTATTTTCCTATGAAGAAGCTTCTTTTGTTTCCATATATAGTTATTTAAAGATCTTTAACGATCAATAAAACATTCTTGAATGAAATCAATAACAAACTGCAGTCAATAAAAGGAAACTTATTCTGTAATAACTTAACCACATTTAGTAACATAAATAATTCTGGGCGCAACCCAATTCATTTTAAAAACATTTAAAACATTCATAAACTGCAAATAAATACAAATTAGGCATATCTAAACGTGAAACAAATCTCTTTCAAAAGTCAAGGTTCGGGCCTTGGGAGCTGCCTTTTTAAAAACCACTTCCAAAACTTCTTAACAAATTTATTCTTAAACAGACATTAATTATGGAATTTTACAAAACTTGATTTAAATTTATTCTAAGTCCGAAAATAAGTAATAAATGTACTGTCGTGAGTAGTCTAAGCAACTGCAAAGTTAAAGGTGAATACTTTGACTGACTGCCGAGTCTTTGAGCTCCCGGGCTGTTTATAATGTTCCTACCCCCTCACATGGCTGTGGAAACTTGCAGATCTCATGTCTGCTTATACTTAATATTATTCATAAATACAATGTTGTAATCTTAATTTCTAAGTAATCACGGTACCTGACCGTCTGTGACCTGACATCTGCAGTGTCACTATTGTCTGCGATACAAAGTTGAGTATCCGTTCTCAAACACGTTAATAAACTTTATAACTTGTCCTTGTATTTACTTTGTTGCACTTTACTTAACATTTTCTAATACTTTCCTAATTATTCTATTTTATAATGTATACATCAATTGGGGGATACATAACTCGCATTGACGTGAAGAATGACAATCTATAGAACGCATATAATATGTACCGGTTTGCAATAATCAAACTTTTGAAAAACAAGCATATTTCATAACGCAATAAGACATAGGTATTGGGGAAAAGGCGTACATGACATTAGAAATGTAGAAATCGGCACATTTTTAAAATCCAGCATAGGTAAACGAAATATGGAATTATAATTTTTGGTGTACATGCAGAATTAAAGGTTAATATTTAATAAGTCCCTTTACAAAATCATGTCTACGTGACATTTCAAGCATAAATTATAACACTTGTTAACAGATCCCAATACAAAATTATGTATACGTGCAAAGTTAAACGCATAGAGTAAACAACTTGGAATAAAACCCAACAGGTTGAAGATAGCATAGAATGGCAACACTGCGGCCACGGTCGAACAACAAGATAGCGAGCGGTCAACCAATGACAGCACGTGAAACAACTTTGTCTATATAATGTACCTAAACTGGAAACATTCATTAATTCCATAAAACAACGCACGACTGTACCAGTCGAACGAATTCGCTAAACTAAAAACGTAAACAATTTATGTGAAATACAGTAATAGTGCGCGTAAAGTACGTGTTAATGAAACTCTGCCGTTATTATAAAACGAAACTCTATATTTAATTAATAAACAAAATTTTTAATATTTATTAACGTAGGGCAACTAAAGAATTCTCTAAAAAACGACGCTAAACTAAACAACAGATTAAATAACAAAGTACAGTTTAGCACTTCATAGCACTGGCCAAACGTCTACAAGGTATTGGAAAGCGGTTCGAAATACTGGGTTACACGCCAATCTGAGGGTCAACGACTGGAAATAGCAACCGATCTGGGTCAAGAAGCTCCCGTAATAATCTACAGAAGGATACAAGGTCAAAATTTAGTTCTATAATTTCTTGAACGTTGCATATCTTATTTCAAATTTTTATTAACCGTAAAACTCACATGTAATATAGATAAATTTTGTGTAAAAGGTAAAAAAAAAATTGAGTAGTACGTAGAAAATACGTTGAAAGGGGAATAATTCATTGAACGTTCAACGATGCATTCAATATAAAACATAAATATTTTTGCTGGTTTTAATTGCTTAAAAAAGGTTCTAATTTTGGTAGTGAACAAATTTAATAGGAATATTTATTTTAATATTGATTTAAAGTTTTATAAATAGCAAATGAGATTACGAAGGACGTAGAGTTGCAAATTGTACATTTTCTAAGCTTATTATACAAATATTAGAGAATTTCGTTTATCTTATTCAGGTATATAAAGTGTTAGAGTAAATATTCTCTGTTGTCATATCGTCGTTCACTCTGTGCGGAGTATCCCTGAGCAAGTCGGGACATACATTTTATTATGTTGACTTTGGAATTATGTTAGATATTTTAGAGGCACAGAAAGGTGGCGAGCAGCAGGCAACTGAGTGTTATATACATCTGACGAGCGGCGATATCGTAGCAATATATATATATATATATATATATATATATATATATATATCTTTGTTTTTTTTTTGGATGTTGGTCACTTTAAACGAATCCAATTGACTAGGTTTTTGAATTCCAATTTTTATTATATAAATTGCAATGACATTTTTCGGTCTTGTGGACCGCTTTCTAATAGCTATAACATTACTACAATAATAAATTGATGTAAATGACATTTAACTTACCATTAGTTCTATATAATAAATTAGAATTTCACATTATTTTAATTTTCAATGCTTCAAAACCAGAGTATAAATTCAAATGTCGGTTAGACAGTTGTGTCTAAACACCCGCCATACCAGTGGCGTAACTACACCCCTGCCAGCCCCCGCTATGCGGGGGGGCCCCAAGTGCAAGAAGGCCCAAACGATAATAAACTCAACTTATTCATCTTCAACGTATTTGGCAGGTAAGAAACGGTCAAGAAAATATTGCAGATAATTCAGAAACCGCAGGTTAACGAACGTTTTCTTGATGTTACTACTAGGAACTGCTGAAATACAAGAAATAATAATTAAGATAAATACTGAACACCACCTGCAGCCTGCATCCTTTCTTCTTTCTATCCGTTCTGTCCTATTTTGTAAGGGTTAATAAACAGATGAAAGAGACTGTAAACTTTAATAACAAAGATGTCTATATTATTCTTAAGTGATAAGTTGTATAAAGTGGTAAAGCATTATTAAACGACGTATAGTAGGGTTAGTTTGGTTTGTGGGATTTTAAATAGGAATAAAAGGGCTATTGTCTGTACAGTACAGATTCACAGGATGGCAGGTAGCTTAGTAACCTTCGCTTTCTAGAAATATAATACTAGAAAGAAATTCATTTTGTGGTTTCTAGTCAGCTGGTTGCAACGTATTTGCATTAGCTGCATTATATATAACGGAAAGGAAGTAAAAAGCATTCCAGTACGTTTTACTCAATAGTGTTGTGTTCGTATTACAGGAGGTCTTTCATATTTAAACGTAAGTATTTATATCTATTTTTATTAAACTACTATTGATTTGATCATAGTTGAAGTCGCGCTGAGAAATACATATAAATAAATCTTTAAGCATTCAATAAAAATCATTTATATTTTGTTAATTAAAGCATTTAAAGCAAAGTATGTATGTGTTATTTGTAATTTCAAAAGGCTTTTAAATAATTATTACTTATCTAATTACATTATAATTAATTTCATTCAAAATTGCAGGAAATAATATACAATGAGCACTACAAGCGGCGCTGCAAAAAACGAAAAAGGAAACTATTGGAAGAATCAAAGAGCAAGATTCCAAAATAAGTTCCTTTTTACTTCTAAAGAGTCCGAAAACAAGAACAATCTATGAAAGAAATTGGGCTTTCGACAGTAGCATCTACTAGTTCCGCTACAGACGAACAGCAGTCGTCAACAATTTTAAAACTCTCACCCAGGGCGCAAGTACATCACATAATGACGGCCGCGATAGAAATTTGGAACTAGATACCACTACAATTACAGAGGTAAATGTGAGTAGTACTTTTCACTTAATGAACTATCTATGGATCTGACGAAAGAATATCCAACCGATTTTGCACATTTTTAAAAATCAATGTTTTACAACATGACAATTTAAGAAAAGAAATAATTAATTACGGATTGTGTAGACCAGATGGTGCGTTTCCTAAAGATAATAAAATAGAAGTTTTTCAGTTCACTATTATTACTTAATAACTGCAAGCGAAAATAAAAGCAATACGTTAAACTTACCACACAATTCAAATGGGTGGTTGTGTTATTCTAAATTAAAAATTGTGTTTATTGTCAACCATGTTGGCTGTTTGCTTCAGTAAGGTCAAGTTGGACGACCGGAATTAATGATTGGCAGGGTTTATCAAAAAATTAAAGAGCATTTGCTTGCTCAATCTCATTTAACTTGTTGTTTTATTTACGATATGTGGAAAAAAATTATACCATAGATAAGAAAGATACTCTACTATTAAAACAAGAAACTGAATTTTGGAAAAATGTTTTACACAGACTTTTCAATGTTAGTTTAACACTATCCTGCGCATGCTGTCATTTCGAGGACATAGAGAAAGTTTTCTGATTCAAAAGACAGTTACAACGGTAATTTCTTAAGTTTAGTTCATTTAATTAGTAACTATGATCCTATATTACAAAAGTGCTTGAACGACCCAAAGGTTCAATTAAATATCTTTCCCAAAAATTCAAAACGATATTATTAATACTTTAAGCGCACACTTAAAAATATTTTATTAAATAAAATTAGATCCGCCCTTTTTCTCAATCATAATAGACACTACACAGGATATAACTAAGATTGATCAATTAAGTAAAATTGTAAGATATATTGATTTTAAAAAAGACAGCTTGGGAGAGGTAACCAAAATAGATATTTGTGAAACTTTTGTGGGTTTTACAAAAGTAGAGTCCCAATCTGCTGAAGGACTATGTAATACTATATTAAGCAATTTAACCAACATGCAATTAGATATAAATAAATGTAGAGGGCAGGGCTACGATGGAGCTAACGTTATGAGCGGTACGTATTCTGGCGTGCAAAAGAGAATTTTAAACATAGAGCCTGCAGCCTTATATATGCACTGTAGTGCCCATAACTTAAATCTAGTCATAAATGATGCCGTTAAAGGTATAAAAGAAATAGAATCGTTTTTTCTACTTTTAGAAAACATATATACATTTTTTGCTAATAGTATAGTAAGATGGAATTGGCTTTCTGTTTTTAAAGAAAATTTCACACAATTGAAACGCTTAAATCCGACACGTTGGGCGGATCGAGTAAAATCTTTAGCTGCCATAAGAATTCGGTATAAAGATATAGTAATGTCTCTTAATAAAATTATTATGATATCAAAAAACAGATGAACGAAATGACGCAAAGCAAATATTAACTAGCATGGATAATTTTAATTTTATTTTTAAGTGTTTTTTAAGTCAAATTCTAGAAGAGCTTAACAAGCTCTACAAACTGCTCAGAGTGAAAAGGCGAATATTAATCAGATAACTCTTTATTTCAAAAACTTTAAAATTTTTCAAGGAAACAAGAAATAACTATTCCAACATCAAGGAGGAAGCAGCGAAAGTTGCAGGGCAATGGAATATTAAACCGGAATTTATAAAAAAAGGCAACCAAAAATAAAAAGCATTACGATGAATTATCCAATGATTATCGATTTAATGATGAAGAATTTAAATTTAAAATAAATGTATTTTATCGCGTAATGGATATTATAATTTCACAGCTGTCGAATCGTTTTAAATCGCTTTTCATGTAAACGAAAAGTTTAATTTCTTAGAACCTAATGTATTTTTGAATTTAACTGCAGATGATATTTTATCTAAGGCAAAACAATTGCAAAAATTTTACTACAAAGATTTAAATGATGCTATAGGTATAGAACTTACTACACTCAAAAATAATAGACTTATTTGTGATGAATTAAAAATGTTAACGGTATCTTACAATTTTAGAATATCTAGTACTTTCCAAATCTACAGGTTCTAGCAGTTTTCCAAACACCATAACAGCCTTAATGTTATACCTAACTTTACCGTTAGCGTTGCAAGTGCGGAGAGATCTTTCTCAAAATTAAAATTATTAAAAATTATCTTAGGAACCGCACTTCACAAGATAGATTAGACGATTTATCCTCTTAGCAGTAGAACATGACACTGCCAAAAATATGAATATAGAGGATACAATAAACGCGTTTGCAGCAAAACATGCAAGAAAAACAAAATTTTGAATTTGATTTGGAATGTCTGCTAGCTCATAGGTTTTTTTACTGTATCAAATTTTTAGGTGTAAATAATTTTGTGCGGCGTATAAATATGTAGATTTAATATTAATTAACTTATAAGTTTGAATTTATGTAATTTGGTTTTATAATTAATAAAGCACTTGATTAATATAGTATATGTATTTAATTCTATACTGCTTCCTTCTCTACATGTACTATAATTTAAAAATATGGCTAAATATAAGCCAGTAAAAGTAATACATTTTAAAGAGAGCCCACTTTAAAATTTTTGGGGGCCCAAAAATCGTAGTTACGCCACTGCGCCATACCGATGTTTTACATTTAATATAGAATGTTGAAGCATTGAAATTAAAAATTATCTAGTAAAGGAGGTATAAGAATGTTTTTATTAAGATGCTAAGAAACTTTATACTATTTTAATTATTTAATTAGATTTCGGTAAATGTTTGCAAAATTTTCTTGATCTGATTTAGAGTTTATGCAGTTAAAATTTCGTTGAATTTTAATGGTTTCAAGTATATTTCTTTTATTATCATTAGTTTCAGTATTTAAAATATTTATGTTTGTAAAATCAAATTTGTGTAATTTTTCTAAAGCGTGGGTGGTAAGTGCGGTGCATTTTTTGTTGTTGGTTTTGATCGAATATTTATGCTCGTATGTTCTTTTATGGAGATATTGTTTGGTGTTTCCAATATAAATTCCAGGGCAGTCCATACAATTGATTTGATAAATAATGTGTGTTTTGTTTTTATTTTCGATTTTAGGCTTGAGATTTGTAAAAAAAATTTTATTGGCATTGTTTGTTTGTTCTTTTCTTTTGCTAATTTCACATTTAGTTTACTAAATTCGCTAAAAATTGACATATTTTGGGCTCACCTATTTCACCAACTATTGCAAACTTAATTTTCGAAAACTTAAAAATTCAGTAATAAATAAACTAAGCTTTAAACCAACCTTTTATAAACGATTCGTAGATGATTGCATTATGTGTCTTCCCAAAGAAAAAATAAACGAAACATTAAATACATTTAACTCATTCCATCCAAAACTTCAATTTATCATTGAAAAAGAAGAAAACAAAACAATATCATTTTTAGATTTACAAATTAAATATAATAATAATGGAAATATCACCACAAACTGGTATAATAAAAAAACATGGTGCGGTAGATATCTCAACTACAAATCCATGGTACCAAATCAATATAAAAAGAATGTAATAAATAACCTAGTTGAACGTGCTATCCAACTTTCTCATAATAAACATAGAACTAAAAACATTAAAAAAATAAGAAACATTCTTAACAATAATTCTTATCCCAAACAATTTTATAATCGTATAATAAAAAACAAAATTCATAAAATATTTAATAATAACAACAAAAATATTAATGATATTAAACAAAAAGAAATAATAATCGGAATAGAATACACACCTGGATTATCAGAGAAAATTAAAAAATGTTTAAAAAATCACAATATACATGTCGCTCATAAACCAAACAATGTCGATAAAAATTATTTTACAAATCTCAAGCCTAAAATCGAAAATAAAAACAAAACACACATTATTTATCAAATCAATTGTATGGACTGCCCTGGAATTTATATTGGAAACACCAAACAATATCTCCATAAAAGAACATAAGAGCATAAATATTCGATCAACAGCAACAACAAAAAATGCACCGCACTTGCCACCCACGCTTTAGAAAAATTACACAAATTTGATTTTACAAACATAAATATTTTAAATACTGAAACTAATGATAATAAATAAAATATACTTGAAACCATTAAAATTCAACGAAACTTAAACTGCATAAACTCTAAATCTAATCAAGAAAATTTTGCAAACATTTACCGAAATCTAATTAAATAATAAAAGAGTAAAAAAGTTTCTTTGCATCTTAGTAAAAACATTCTTATACCTCCTTTACTAGATAATTTTTAATTTCAATGCTTCAACATTATATATTAAATGTAAAACATCGGTATGGCGGGTGTTTAGACACAACTGTCTAACCGACATTTGAATTTATACTCTGGTTTTGAAGCATTGAAAATTAAAATAATGTGAAATTCTAATTTATTATATAGAACTAATGGTAAGTTAAATGTCATTTACATCAATTTATTATTGTAGTAATGTTATAGCTATTAGAAAGCGGTCCACAAGACCGAAAAATGTCATTGCAATTTATATAATAAAAATTGGAATTCAAAAACCTAGTCAATTGGATTCGTTTAAAGTGACCAACATCCAAGAAAAAAACAAAGATATCTATAATTTAAGGTCAAGAAAAAACTTAACTTTATATATATATATATATATATATATATATATATATATAATGTATATAATGCTATGATAAGATGCTTATTTAGGGGTAGATTGAACCATAATGGTCATGCAATACATGTAAATAGCACTAGAAGTTAGGAAACTACATTTATTTATCATGAAAAATACGTAATTCGTATATTATGCAAAGAGCATACATTTAACACCCTGTATAAGGATCACAAATGAGTGTAATCAATGCTGGGAAGCATGTCCTTCAACAATAAAAACACATTCAGCAAGAGAAATAACTATACACGCAATCAAACTCGTTTTAAACCAAAAAGCATTCATAAATTGTAAATAGATACGCATGAAATACGGTAAAAGCTGGAAAATCATAACGCAATGTCTATTAAAATTAAACATGCGATAATGAAAAGAGATAGTAAAGTGTTCTGATGATAAACGCTCCTTTCGAAAAAAATAAGTTTTGCAAACGCAGGAGGTAAACAGAAATATGTTAATTTACGTCATTTCTCCTACGTGATTTTATACAATACCCAAAGTGCTATCTTGACAAACAATAAGTCATAACTTAAAATTACGTGCCATGGCGAATTAAAATTTCCTGTAATAACATCAAAACAACGGTCAAAGGTCAATACATAATAGAAATCCTAGTATACTACGTGACCAAGAAATCGTTTCGCCGTACGATTATGAGACGTATGCCTGTAAAAACCCAGAAATATTCAAATCATCCTATGGCTGGTCGTAAACTTTGAACAAACAAATACCGATAACCAATGAATTTTAGATGGGGCAGTGCTTATATAATAGGCGAATTTGATAAGCAGACAGTATTCATTCAAACCGAGAACAATTAACGTCGCTTACAATCAAAAACTTACGCAACGAGTGAAATTGAATAATTAAATATTTGTGAACGTGATGTTAAAAATTTTGAAGTTAAAATTAGTGAAAAATACATAATACAAGTTTGCCGTTTGTTGGAAAACGTGAGTAGAAGTCTACTAATTAATTAATTTTAAATACTTGTAATGTAGGGCTCCAAGTAAATCTAAGTGACTCTATGACATCTAAGTGACTCTATGAAACTCTAAGCAACTCTATGAAACCATAAAAAACTCTAAGAACATACTAAATTATTGATTAAACGTGGTATGATTTGGAAACAAAATAAATTGGAAATATTGATAATATTGGAAAAAGGTCTGAATAAAATTATTGGTTTAAATCCACGTGAAGGATCATAAAACAGAGCATTGCTTTAAGGAGTGAATGTAGCAACTCAATTAAAAGTAATCGAGGGATGCTGATCCACTGCACGCAGTAGCAGATCCAGGGAGAACAAAGAGTTACGCACCAGGAAAACTACAGGTCAGAGCTATCTAGTATAAGGCATTATTTTCTTTTTATTTTGAACATTGACGATATTCTATCATACCTGAATGTTGTGTAAAGAGTGAACAAAAATCTGTTTATACGTAAAAATTTACGTAAAGAAGGAAAAGGTTTTGAACGTTCAGAAATTTTCCAGTAAGATATAGTGTCATTTTTGCTGGCTTTAACTTAAAGAAAAGGAGCCATAAATTTTGGGGTTATACAATTTAAACATTATGATTATTTGAGTTAGGGGTTGATTTCATCATATAGTACAACATATTAAGCTGTGAAGTGTATATAATATTTTATTTCTCATTATAAAAACATTAGTCGATTTTGTTTTTCCTATTAAAAATAGGATAAGTATTAGAAAAAGAGAGGTAAATTATTTGTTATCTTAGCGTTGTGCACTCTGTGTGAATTAGATTGAGCTAGTCGTGGCATAATTAAAATTAGTTGATTAAAAGACAGAGAAATGGTGGACAGCAGGAAACTGGACGTTTATTACATTGGCGTGCAGCGTTATCATATCAATATATATATATATATGTAGGAATAACCCTTAATATTAATTTAGTAGAAGTAAGTTAAACTTTTAAGATACACCCATGCGTAATAAGAATACGGGATAAGGTTGAGCAAACACCACTGCTATAATATTTACCTGACCCTTAAGAACACAAATGGAAGGGAGGCTCATAGCAGGGGATCGTTCATTCGAAGTTGAGCTAAGACGAGCTTAAGACTTGTGTCCTAGGGAAAGACGACCCTAGAACATATCTTAAAGACGAATGCTAGATTGAGCCGCAATCTATTTACGTGTATATTAGCTACCTGTACTTATTAATTAAGTTTTTCAATTCCTTATGTTATGGTTAATTTCGGTGTAGTAAAATTACATAAGTTCTAAACATTAATTGTGGTTATAAGTTCATGTAAACTGTATTATACCTGTTTATTTTATTAAATGCTTTATATGATTACGGGAGTGAACTATCTCAAGAAAGTATAAAAGTAATAAACCCCTAGACAACGTAAAACAGTCTAATATATATATATATATATATATATATATATATATATTATATATTATATATATATATATATATATATATAAAAGTTATTTTCGTTATAAATTTTCTAAAATGTATATAACAACGCCAAATTACAACAAGAGGTAAAAATATTATGTATATGAAATAATGATAATAAATAAAAATCAAAAGTTTGATAGAAATTGTTATTGAAAGGCAACCTTAAAAAATGTTCATTATAACTATGTATGTACCTGCATGTAACACTGTGAGTGTATGTATGAGTCTGTATGTGTGTGTGTGTGTGTGTGTGCGTGTGTGTGTGTGTGTTTGTGTGTGTGTGTGTGTGTGTGTAGTGTGTTTTTCTGTGTTTTTTTTGTTTGTAATATAATTGAGAGAAATTTATCTTATAGATCCATTGACAAATTTGTTGTTGTATGGTTGTTTTTATTTTTGATATTTAGAAGATACGTGTATATACAATTTAAGTGATTAACATCTGTTCTTTTGTTCATGGTATTTTTTTGTTGGTAGATGTGGCACATTTCTATAAACTATCTTTTTGATTTTTTGTCTTCCATCTGTAATATAATTGGATTGTTAAAATCTGTTTTATGTTTTTTAGTATTTACGTGTATACATAGGGCACAAGCATTTGGTTTTATACGTATATCGCTCTTATGTTGGGTTATTCGTTGTTTAAGTGTTTGTTTGCTTTGCCCTACGTAACATTCATTGCAATCCAGACAATTGATCTTAGATATGATGTTTCTTTTATTTAAAATCGGAGTTTTGTCTTTAATTTTAGAGAAAAGGTAATTTAAGGTTAAAGTATTTTTAGAAGTTATTTTTATGTTAAATTTATTAAATACGTTAGTTAGTTTTGGTGTAAGGTATTTAATGTATGGAAGAGATTTGAATGTAACTGTAGTGTCTATTTGTTTATTATTATTATTATTTGTGGTGTTTTGTGTATTATTATCCATAATTTCTGCATTGTGGTTATATAAAAGACGTTTTATTAATTGTGGAGGATACTTGTTTTTTATTAAGATATTAAAAAGTTTGTTTAAATTTTTTTGATAAAATGTATGGTGACTTATTGTTTTAATTCTGTTTTTTAGCGATAAAATAAAATTTATTGTTATTTTGTAAGAGTGATATGAGAAGTAATTTAAGTACCTACCAGAGTTGGTAGGTTTTTAATACCAATCTAATAAAATAATATTATTTGAATTTCTAATAACTAACGTATCTAAAAATGGTACTGGGTTTTTATTTTCTACTGAATTTTTTCGTGATAACTGGTAAAAGTACTAAGTGTTTCCGTAATTTTATTTGCTGGTACAGCTGTAATTATGTCATCAATAAATTTTTTTATGAAGGGTAGTTGAAAAGGAAGTTTCTTTATTACTTCATCTAAAAGACTATCCATTACAATTTGTGCAATTATTAGACTTAAATTGGATCCCATAGGGCAACCAAAAGTTTGAATATAATATTCATTTTTGAAGCTAAAATAACTACTATCAAATATGAATTCTACTACATCTAAAAATAATCGTTTTGGAATATTACATACGTTTTTTATATTATTCCAAATGTTTTTGATGTTGTCTAGTAATAATTGTTTTGTAATATTAGTAAATAGTGACACTACATCCAAGCTTATTAAAACATAATTGTTTGGGAGATGAAAATTGTTATTATTTATGAATTTGGTAAAATCAAAAGAATCTGAAACATTATAATTATTATTAGTTGTTGATTTTTTTAAAATTTCTGCTATAAATTTTGATAATTTTTCGGTTGGGTTGTTTATTGAGACTACAATTGGTCTTAATGGTGTATTATTCTTATGCATTTTTGGAATTCCATATAATTTTGGTGCAGTACTACTATAATTGTTTAATATTTTTGATTCACTTTCTGTAATGAATTTGTTATCTTTTAGGTTTTTTATTAATTTTACAGTTTGTCTTTGAAATTTTGATGTATGATCTGAATCAATCTTTTTATAAGTAGAAATGTCGTTAACTATTATAGGTCATACATTTTATCGTTATAGTTGTTAACTGACATTGCCACAGTAATATTTCCTTTATCGGCTTTAATGATGAGAAGATCCTTGGTGTTTTTTAAAAATTGTTTGCTTTTATTATAATCCAATAAAAAACTAGATTTTGGATTAGAATTCTGATTTATATAATTAGTAATTATGTTTATAATATAGGCTCTGCATAGGTTTTTTTATCTTCTTGTACATCAACTATAATATCTTCTAAATCTGCCAATAAGTTATTTATCGAGTGTTTGTTGAAAGCAGGAGGAATGCTAAATTTTGGACCTAAAGATAAAATTCTCTTAATGTCATCTGGAATGTCAATACTACTGACATTGACAAACCGTTTGTCAATGTTGTTAAATTGAGGTTTGTGTAATTTTGAAAGGTTGTCAATTTTTTTAAATTATTACTTTTAATTTTATGAAATAGCTTGTTGTAAGCTGATAGTTGTCGTTTTTCATATTCTAAGTTTACATAATTAGGAATAACAGTGACACATTCCTTTTTAATCGTAATTAACTTCATTTCTGATGTTTTAACTAATTGGTGAGTTATTTTAATTTCCAAATTTAGAATTTTAATTTTTAGGCGATCACTGAAACGTTTTATTATTGGTGCTAACACCTTACCATCACTTTCTAAAAGGTTGTATAAATTCTTGATGGCTTCTGGGATATGTTTTGGAAAAATACTCTTTTTTCTACATTGTAGAAGAAATACCTTTCTATTGTTAATTGATGCCAATTTGCTGTTTATTTTAGCCCAGCTTTTTAACAGTGATGTAGCTTCTGTTCCATATGTAATTGTAATTTTTTGGAAAAAACCCATTTTCTTGATTAAATGAATTATTAATAACGACCTCCTTTATTCTAATTTTCCAAAAATATTGTGGGTTTTAGGTTGCCTGGATTATTTAAGAAAACTCTTTTTTTATAAACCTAAGCTTTCGGATTTATTTTAATACTTTTTCAAAGGTGCTACAATTACAAAATTTATGAATAAACAGTAAATCATATTTTATACTTATTAAGGTAACGTTATATAATAAAATTGGCAATTAACATAAAAAGTTATTTTCGTTATAAATTTTTTAAAATGTATAAAAGATAACAAATTCATTACAGAAAGTGAATCAAAAATATTAAACAATTATAGTAGTACTGCACCAAAATTATATGGAATTCCAAAAATTTATAAGAATAATACACCATTAAGACCAATTGTAGATTCTATAAACTACCCAACCGAAAAATTATCAAAATTTATAGCAGAAATTTTAAAAAAATCAACAACTAATAATAATTATAATGTTTCAGATTCTTTTGATTTTACCAAATTCATAAATAATAACAATTTTCATCTCCCAAACAATTATGTTTTAATAAGCTTGGATGTAGTGTCACTATTTACTAATATTACAAAACAATTATTACTAGACAACATCAAAAACATTTGGAATAATATAAAAAACGTATGTAATATTCCAAAACGATTATTTTTAGATATAATAGAATTCATATTTGATAGTAGTTATTTCAGCTTCAAAAATGAATATTATATTCAAACTTTTGGTTGCCCTATGAAAGATAACTGAGGAATTAATACGAAGAGAATTGTTTATTAATAAGTCGACGGAAAAGATTCAAAAAGTTATGGCAAATTGTGTTCCATATATTTTAGGAAGCAGAAAAGAAGGGAAGCAAGAAGGATTTCTTCACCCAATATTAAAACAAGAAGGGCCACTACATACCAATCATGCAGATCACATGGGACCACTATCATCGACAAACAAGAAGTATCAATATATTTTCGCTGTAATAGACGACGTTTCTAAATTTACATGGCTCTATCCAACCAAATCTACCACAGCCAAAGAAACGATAAGCTGTATGGTAAAACAACAAAAAAAATTTTGGTAACCCGTGTAGAATCATTACAGATAAAGGAACTAGTTTCACAGCTAAAGAGTTTGAAGACTACTGTGATGAAGAGGGAATTTCTCATGTTACAATTACGACAGGTGTTCCACGTGGGAATGGACAGATTAAAAGAATTCATAGGACAGTCATACCAGTACTCACTAAGCTAAGTATCGACGACCCAACAAAATGGTATAAGTATATAGACAGAGTGCAGAGAGCGATTAACAGTACCTATCAACGTAGTATCAACACTACACCATTTGAAGTACTGATAGGAGTTCGAATGAAACGTAAAGAAGACACTATAATCATCAGTTTGATTGAAGAATAAGCACAAAAGCAATTGGTTGAAGAGAGAGAAGCTTTAAGGAACCAATGTAAAGAGCATTTGCTCAAAACACAAGAAGAGAATCGGAAAGGGTACAATCGGAAAAGAAAAAAAGCTAACACATATACAACAGGAGAGCTTGTAGCCATTAAGCGCACCCAATTTGGAACGGGGATAAAAGTTCACAAAAAGTTTCTAGGACCGTACGAAGTAGTAAAGAAAAAAGGCAACGATAGATATGATGTGTTAAAAGTCGGAAACCACGAAGGTCCGTTACGCACATCCACATGCTCAGAATTTATGAAGCGATGGGTTCAGAATGATACCAATTCCGGGTCGGAATCATAATCAGAATGGCCGAAATGTAGGAATAACCCTTAATATTAATTTAGTAGAAGTAAGTTAAACTTTTAAGATACACCCATGCGTAATAAGAATACGGGATAAGGTTGAGCAAACACCACCGCTATAATATTTGTGTGTGTGTGTGTGTGTGTGTGCGTGCGTGCGTGCGTGCGTGCGTGTGCGTGTGTGCGTGTGCGTGTACGTGTGCGTGTGCGTGTGCGTGCGCGTGCGCGGGCGAGTGCGCGGGCGAGTGCGTGTGCGAGTGCGAGTGCGAGTGCGTGTGCGTGTGCGTGTGCGTGTGCGTGTGCGTGTGCGTGTGTGTGTGTGTAGTGTGTGTTTCTGTGTTTTTTTTTGTTTGTAATATAATTAAGAGAAATTTATCTTATAGATCCATTGACAAATTTGTTGTTGTATGGTTGTTTTTATTTTTGATATTTAGAAGATACGTGTAGATACAATTTAAGTGATTAACATCTGTTCTTTTGTTCATGGTATTTTTTTGTTGGTAGATGTGGCACATTTCTAGAAACTATTTTTTTAATTTTTTGTCTTCCATCTGTAATATAATTGGATTGTTAAAATCTGTTTTATGTTTTTTAGTATTTACGTGCATACATAGGGCACAAGCATTTGGTTTTATACGTATATCGCTCTTATGTTGGGTTATTCGTTGTTTAAGTGTTTGTTTGCTTTGCCCTACGTAACATTCATTGCAATCCAGACAATTGATCTTATATATGATGTTTCTTTTATTTAAAATCGGAGTTTTGTCTTTAATTTTAGAGAAACGGTAATTTAAGGTTAAAGTATTTTTAGAAGTTATTTTTGTGTTAAATTTATTAAATACATTATAATTATTATTAGTTGTTGATTTTTTTAAAATTTCTGTTATAAATTTTGATAATTTTTCGGTTGGGTTGTTTATTGAGGCTACAATTGGTCTTAATGGTGTATTATTCTTATGCATTTTTGGAATTCCATATAATTTTGGTGCAGTACTACTATAATTGTTTAATATTTTTGATTCACTTTCTGTAATGAATTTGTTATCTTTTAGGTTTTTTATTAATTTTATAGTTTGTCTTTGAAATTTTGATGTATGATCTGAATCAATCTTTTTATAAGTAGAAATGTCTTTAACTATTATAGGTCATACATTTTATCGTTATAGTTGTTAACTGACATTGCCACAGTAATATTTCCTTTATCGGCTTTAATGATGAGAAGATCCTTGGTGTTTTTTAAAAATTGTTTGCTTTTATTATAATCCAATAAAAAACTAGATTTTGGATTAGAATTCTGATTTATATAATTAGTAATTATGTTTATAATATAGGCTGTGCATAGGTTTTTTTTTATCTTCTTGTACATCAACTATAATATCTTCTAAATCGGCCAATAAGTTATTTATCGAGTGTTTGTTGAAAGCAGGAGGAATGCTAAATTTTGGACCTAAAGATAAAATTCTCTTAATGTCATCTGAAATATCAATACTACTGACATTGACAAACCATTTGTCAATGTTGTTAAATTGAGGTTTGCGTAATTTTGAAAAGTTGTCAATTTTTTTAAATTATTACTTTTAATTTTATGAAATAGCTTGTTGTAAGCTGATAGTTGTCGTTTTTCATATTCTAAGTATACATAATTAGGAATAACAGTGACACATTTCTTTTTAATCGTAATTAACTTCATTTCTGATGTTTTAACTAAATGGTGAGTTATTTTAATTTCCAAATTTAGAATTTTAATTTTTAGGCGATCACTGAAACGTTTTATTATTGGTGCTAACACATTACCATCACTTTCTAAAAGTTTGTATGGACACGGTTTACATGACGTGACCTTAGCTAGAGACTTCTACTTTGCGGTAAATACTTTTAAATACGTCTAAAATAACAAATCAACAGAAAAAAATGCGGGTTTTTGCGATTGATGCGTACAAAACGAGATTTTTGTACTCAATTTTGAGGTTATGTAACTCGATTACGTGTTATCAACGAACTTTTCGTTCGTTTATGAAATCGATTTGTCGTCCGTCTGTCTGTCCGTCCGAGGCCTTTCTAATGGTCGGACATCAATGTGTGATACATCAATCGATTCAGCTCGGTGTCCTGAGCTTAAGTTTTGATGTCAGTTGAAATCGGGCCACGGGGACGCCGTGCCCCCGCGATATTCCGTCGGGAAAATTAAAATTTCAAATAGGTCCAAAATTAATGTGCGATACATATTTGGACTCCCCTAACATAGCTGAGTCGAAATATGGTACCCCCCACAAAATCTGACCACGGATACCCGACCCCCGGGAATTAATTTTTATCAAAATTTCAAATAGGTCCAAAATTAATGTGCGATACATATTTAGAATCCTCTGAAAAACTGAATCGAAATATGATGCCCCTTATTTACACACACACACACACACAAACCAAATACATACATACATACATACATACACACACATATATAGCTTTTAAAATATTTATTAATAAAATAAAATATATTAAAATGTCTCTTTGTTGTTTATAAATTTTGTATTTTATCTGAATACTTATAATTATTACAACATAATAATTTTAATTTCTTTAAATTGTTTTAAAGTAAGTCTACATTTGGAAGTTCGTTGCGACAATGCCTTGCATTTTCAACTTGTTTTTATTTTGCTTTAATGATATTTAGAGTATTAATTGTGATATAATAAAAGGGTGAAACACATTTGGGTAATTATTTCTGATAATCTGCTTTGAATACAGCTCACACAAGGTTGGAATATTTGCAAAATTTTGTTAACCTTTTCTAAGAATATGTTAGAAGTATAACTTAGTTACTTCGACCGTTTTATTTTTATCACAAATACACACCACTAAACTATTAAATACTTACGTTTTCGGTTACTATTATTGCTCATTACCATTTTTATTATAAGAATTAAATTTTATTTTTATTTTGTGAAGGTTTAAAGCATATTGCATAATTATTGTCCCATTCTGAGATGTTAGTGCATAAGAATAACAAGGATGTGCAATGATTATAGGCAAAACGTTGTTGAATATTACTTCACTAATATCATTTGTTGCCGAGGGTATCATCACAGATTATGTGGTATCATTAAGGTTATTGATATAGTAGTTATACTAACATTATTCGATGCTGACTGTCAACGAAACAATATAAACACAGTTAAAGTGCGGCGGGGTTAGGTTCCTGTAATAATTAGAACAGATTATGTTATTGTTTTAATAGTTGCATTAATATTATTCGGAGTTTCAGGTATAGCAGAATTTATTTAAGAAGATCCTCTACGTCATTTGACATATGCGGAAACCTTGAAAGTCAGTGGCGTGGCGGATTTAATAATTTTTATCAAACTCCATAGAGTAAATATTCTAAAATCAAGTTTTATTTTGTTGGTAGTTTAAATTTGCATTACGCGAATAAGCAAAGCATAACACACAAAGAAACAGAAAGAAAACTATGAAAGCGTAAGAAATAAATATAGAATATCAAAGTCACAAATATCAGTTGACATTTAGTAGCAAATAATCTATGTTACTGATATGCTGCACGAACACGATTAATAAATAGTGCTAATGAAACCCATGATGACGTCCAGGCTTTCTTAAATAAATTCTACTATTCGAGATAATCGAACGGGTGCATGAGTGGAAATAGTGTTAGGTATAAATAATGCTGAGTCAAAAATTGAGGTTTCAGCTTAGATTAGTAGTCGAAATGTTTTACTACTAAGACGAAATAATCGAACGGGTGTAAGAACAGAAATAGTGTTAAGGTATAAACAGTGCTGAGATAAAAATAGTGCTGATGTTTCAACTTAGGTTAGTAGTCGAAACGTTTTATTAGTAAGACATTATAATAGAAACGAGTACATGAACGAACATAGTGCGTTGAGGCATAAATAGTGCTGAGGCGAAAACAGTGCTGTGGTTTCAACTTAGGTTAGTAGTCGAAATGTTTTACTACTAAGACAAAATAATCGAATGCGTGCATGAGCGGAAAAGTGTTGAGACCTAAATACTGCTGAGGCGAAAATAGTGTTGAGGTTTCAACTTAGGTTAGTAGTCGAAATATTTTAATACTAAGACACAATCAAAGGAGTGCATGAGCGGACATAGTGTTGAGGCCTAGATACTGCTGAGGCGAAAATAAGGTTGAGGTGTCAACTTAGGTTAGTAGTCGAAACGTTTTACCACTAACACAAATAATCGAACGGTTGCATGGGCGATAGTCTTGAGGCATAAATAGTGCTGAGGCAAAAATAGTGTTGTGGTTTCGGCTTGGGTTAGTAGTCGAAATGTTTTACTACTAATACAAAATAATCGAACGGCTGCATGAGCGGAAATAGTGTTAAGGTATAAATAGTGCTGAGGCGAAAACAGTGTTGAGGTTTTAACTTAGGTTAGTAGTTGTAATGTTTTACTACTAAGTCAAAATGATCGAACGGGTGCATGGGCGGAAATAGTGTTAATGTATAAATTGTGTTGAGGCGAATACAGTGTTGCGGTTTTAACTTAGGTTAGTATTTGAAATGTTTTACTACTAAGTCAAAATGATGGAACGGGTGCATGGGCGGAAATAGTGTTAAGGTATAAATAGTGCTGAGGCGAAAACAGTGTTGAGGTTTTAACTTAGGTTAGTAGTTGAAATGTTTTACTACTAAGACAAAATGATCGAACGGCTGCATGGCCGGAAATAGTGTTAAGGTGTAAATAGTGCTGAGGTGAAAACAGTGTTGAGGTTTTAACTTAGGTTAGTAGTTGAAATGTTTTACTACTAAGTCAAAATGATCGAACGGGTGCATGGGCGGAAATAGTGTTAAGGTATAAATAGTGCTGAGGCGAAAACAGTGTTGAGGTTTTAACTTAGGTTAGTAGTTGAAATGTTTTACTACTAAGACAAAATGATCGAACGGCTGCATGGCCGGAAATAGTGTTAAGGTGTAAATAGTGCTGAGGTGAAAACAGTGTTGAGGTTTTAACTTAGGTTAGTAGTTGAAATGTTTTACTACAAAGTCAAAATGATCGAACGGGTGCATGGGCGGAAATAGTGTTAAGGTATAAATAGTGCTGAGGCGAAAACAGTGTTGAGGTTTTAACTTAGGTTAGTAGTTGAAATGTTTTACTACTAAGACAAAATGATCGAACGGGTGCATGGCCGGAAACAGTGTTAAGGTGTAAATAGTGCTGAGGCGAAAACAGTGTTGAGGTTTTAACTTAGGTTAGTAGTTGAAATGTTTTACTACTAAGACAAAATGATCGAACGGGTGCATGGCCGGAAATAGTGTTAAGGTGTAAATAGTGCTGAGGCAAAAACAGTGTTGAGGTTTTAACTTAGGTTAGTAGTTGAAATGTTTTACTACTAAGTCAAAATGATCGAACGGGTGCATGGGCGGAAATAGTGTTGAGCTATAATAGTGTTGAGGCAAAAACAGTGTTGAGGTTTCAACTTAGGTTAGTATTTGAAATGTTTTACCACTAAGACAAAATGATCGAACGGGAGCATGAGCGGAAATAGTGTTGAGGCGAAAACAGTGTTGAAGTTTTAACTTAGGTTAGTATTTGAAATGTTTTACTACTAAGACAAAATGATCTGACGGGTATATGAGCGGAAATAGTGTTGAGGTGTATACAGTGCTGGGGCGAAAATAGTGTTGAGGTTTCAACTTAGGTTAGTAGTTGAAATGTTTTACTATTAAGACAAAATGATCGAACGGGTGCATGAGCGGAAATAGTGTTGAGGCGAAAACAGTGTTGAAGTTTTAACTTAGGTTAGTAGTTGAAATGGTTTACTACTAAGACAAAATAATCGGACGGGTATATGAGCGGAAATAGTGTTGAGGTGTATACAGTGCTGGGGCGAAAATAGTGTTGAGGTTTCAACTTAGGTTAGTAGTTGAAATTTTTACTATTAAAACAAAATGATCGAACGGGAGCATGAGCGGAAATAGTGTTGAGGCGAAAACAGTGTTGAAGTTTTAACTTAGGTTAGTAGTTGAAATGGTTTACTACTAAGACAAAATAATCGGACGGGTATATGAGAGGAAATAGTGTTGAGGTGTACACAGTGCTGGGGCGAAAATAGTTTTGAGGTTTCAACTTAGGTTAGTAGTTGAAATGTTTTACTATTAAGACAAAATGATCGAACGGGTGCATGAGCGGAAATAGTGTTAAGGTATAAATAGTGCTGAGGCGAAAATAGTGTTGAGGTTTCAACTTAGGTTAGTAGTTGAAATGTTTTACTACTAAAACAAAATAATAGGACGGGTGCATGCGCAGAAATAGTGTTGAGGTATAAATAGTGCTGAAGCGAAAATAATGTTGAGGTTTCAACTTAGGTTAGTAGTTGAAATGGTTTACTACTAAGACAAAACAATCGGACGGGTGTATGAGCGTTGACAAAATAATAGGACGGGTGCATGCGCAGAAATAGTGTTGAGGTATAAATAGTGCTGTAGCGAAAATAGTGTTGAGGTTTCAACTTAGGTTAGTAGTTGAAATGGTTTACTACTAAGACAAAATAATCGGACGGGTATATGAGCGGAAATAGTGTTGAGGTGTATACAGTGCTGGGGCAAAAATAGTGTTGAGGTTTCAATTTAGGTTAGTAGTTGAAATGGTTTACTACTAAGACAAAATGATCGAACGGGTGCATGAGCGGAAATAGTGTTAAGGTATAAATAGTTCTGAGGCGAAAATATTGTTGAGGTTTCAACTTAGGTTAGTAGTTGAAATGTTTTACTACTAAAACAAAATAATAAAACGGGTGCATGCGCAGAAATAGTGTTGAGGTATAAATAGTGCTGAAGCGAAAATAGTGTTGAGGTTTCAACTTAGGTTAGTAGTTGAAATGGTTTACTACTAAGACAAAATAATCGGACGGGTGTATGAGCGTTGACAAAATAATAGGACGGGTGCATGCGCAGAAATAGTGTTGAGGTATAAATAGTGCTCAAGCGAAAATAGTGTTGAGGATTCAACTTAGGTTAGTAGTTGAAATGGTTTACTACTAAGACAAAATAATCGGACGGGTATATGAGCGGAAATAGTGTTGAGGTGTATACAGTGCTGGGGCGAAAATAGTGTTGAGGTTTCAACTTAGGTTAGTAGTTGAAATGGTGTAGCCTTTTAAATTCCGATTTAGTTTAACGAGAAATTCCGATAATTAGAAATGGAGCCCACGGCAAATTAAGATGGAAGGTGGCTCTAAGTTGAGGAAATCTCAAAGGCAAAGCGGCTAGTCGAACTATATGCTCTGGGTAGAGAATGAGCTGTGGGTCGGGGTGTAATTGCGACCACTAGTAATAAGAATAAGGCGCCACCGTATTTTTTTATACTGAGAAGACCTAATACAAGTCCCTTGTACAAGGCTAATGCGGAAACCTTTCTCCTATAACCGCTATATAATTTTTAAAGACCTCCTAATCTTTAAAGTATCTTACCTTATGGCTCGACCTTGACCTTTCAATCCTGCACTGCACCTGTGAACAGATTAAACAAAGAAAAGCACTGTTTGTGCATTCAAACTCAAAAATAATTAAATACAATCAGAATCGATTTTCATTCCTCTTAAATAAAAGATAGTCTTTAGTCCGAAAATAAGAATCTATTCTTTTGGTATCCAATAAAGTAATTTTCACAAAAATATGTCTTCCTTTATAAGTTAATTTAAATTAGGAAGAGTTAATTACAATGGTACTGAATATATCCGTACCAATTACTATTTAATGAAGTTTATATAACAAATTGACAAAGCATAAAATTGCTTATTTATAGAAAGAGTTAATTATGAAATTTACCTTAATTTCACAGTAAATAATTACAGATAATTGTTCATGAAATATCAAATGTAGAAATTTAATTTCTAAAGGTTCAAAATTAGAAGAATTTACTTTATCTAATTAGTAGTGACATCTTCTGATGTTTCATTGAGTTACTAAAAGAATTTGTAGGAACAATTTACAGATTCATATCGTATAACTACGAAAAATATAATTGAGGTCTGTCCTTGACCTGTTCAAAGTTAACACAAGTCGATAAAATAAATTTTATCTCGTTACTACGTCGATAGTTCAAACAACATACGAACATAATTTTTTGTACATACCAGAACTCCAAATTGCACCTCAATACCTGCTTGAAAGCTGATGCATGTATTAACAACGGAAAATTCCATTCCAAACAAACAGCTGCGCTGCATACTGAAAAGCACGTCACTTGGCTTCCATTATCTGCGTTTCAATTTACAGATGTTCCAGGCGTAATTCACACCACAAGAAAGCAAATGTTGTTTGTAATTAACTTGAATAAATTATAAATGTGATTCCATATTATACAAGAATAGAATTGTTTTCATTTAATTTTCGTATGAATACTATTCAGAAAAGTTGCATATTTATAATTTACGTTGCAATATATTTTAAAATAAATTATTCCCAAAGTTACATGTTCCTAATGGTCTTTTTAACAAAAACTTCATCGTTCTTCACGACTGGTTTCAACACAAATGGACCATCCAAAACAATTTATGAAGATAGCATACACGTGCAATCTTCCATCGTGCACGCTTCCAACAGCAAAAATCAATGACGGACATCGCTCCTAAGAACAATTATCGACCTGCTTGAACCACAGCTATGTTAGAAGTGCCGGCCAAGCTTGTTGCTGCCTAGTAACAAAGTTACCTTGCAGTTATTGAGTAGAGGGGCTTTAAGAAGGATACCAAACAAAAGCTTCATATTGTCACCGTAGAATTTAACTTTTAACATGAACTAAATACTAGTTCTTTATTGGACAATAGTGTTATTAAATTAAGTGGATTGGATAACATTATAATGTATTATATTATTTAATATTTAATAAAAGGATTGATTATACAGATATATATATTAGGTGGAAAATAAAATTGCTACACTGCCTCTTTCTAAGAGAAAATTCTGGAATAAATACGAAGAATTTTTTGAATTTATTGTTACATATTCACAACTTATTATTATTAATTTTACAAAATAAAACAAAAATTACCACTTAAGATACAACATAATTGAAAATGAGTGACGAGTAACTACGCGTACTATACGCCACAAGGGGACAAATTGGGAAGTCTTAATCGTTAGGGTGTCATTATCGTTTAATCATATTCGGGTTATTATATCACTCATTTATACTGAAACTTAAACAACAAAACATATAATACTGCCGTATTATGATTCCTTAATGAAAATATCAAATTATCATGACAAACATATTTTTACTATATTAACCGTAATTTACATATTTACAAAAGAAGAAAAGGACTCTCACTACTTTTGAGATCCACTCCAAACATAACTTCAAAACAGCAAACAAGTCTTGAAATCACTAACGTTCAACAATCTACCGCATGTATATGCAACCAAAATGTAGAAATATCTCTTTCCCAGAAGAGACAAGTAAAACGTCACCACGTCTTACTTCTCACAAATCTCACTCACGCATGAATGAACAAAATAGAACATTGCTATCTCACACAATATTCATATTAAACATAGAACATTGCTATCTCACGCAATATTCATAATCAAACATAGAACATTGCTATCTCACGCAATATTCATAATTAAACATAACTATCATATCTAACAATATTGACCTCCAACCAATATTTAATATGGACTCAAACTACTTGATTCCCATTATAATTATCAAACACCTTAATCTTAAATCCGAAAGAAAATAATAACCAAAATATACAACTTTATTTATCAAACACTTTAATCATAAATCCAAAAGAAAATAATAACCAAATATATACAACTTTATTTATCAAACACTTTAATCATAAAAATACCTAAACATTCCTTTATAACCTTGAACTAGAGAATTATACGACAAATGAAATCATTTGACAAACGGAAACATGTAACTTTTATCTTGACTCAAATGAATAACTTGCAACTAACAATATCAGCACAGTCTAATATCAATCTTACTGCACTACAAAAATTCCTTTTGTACTTCTCATCCAACATCTAAAAAATTTTTTCTTTAGACTACCAAACAGTATTCCAATACAATATTTAAATCCTTAACTAAAAGATAAGACAGAAATAATTCCTACTATCAACCATTAAATATATCAACAACACTAATTAATGTTCAGGAACGTTCTCTTTTTCAATATCATCACTGAACTCTGAATAAGGTTTTAAGTCCTTAACATGCCATCTGCCTGCCCTTGAACCATTTTCATTAATCAATTCATAAATTAAATTGAAACCTTCTTTAACAATACTCAAAACATATTTTGGCGCTAGTTTAGCTGTAAACTTATCACTTGCTTTCGAAAGAACTTTATTTGACCTCCAAACTTTGTCACCTACTTGAAAGAAATGTTACGTCTCCTTAAATTATACGAATTACTAGACTGCATGTAAGCTAAATGTAACCTTTTCTGTACGTCTATAAAAATATCAAATAGTCCTTTATGATCTGACACATACGAAGGTCTATCACTAGAAATAAAATCAATATCAACTGAGGGTTCCACATCAAGACCATAAAATTTTCCAGACACAGGAACATGTCTACCAAAAACTAAGAAATTTGGAGAATAACCAGTGGCATGATGTTTTGCAGAATTAATCGCATACTGAATTTGGGGTAACTCTATGTCCCAAGTATCATGTTCTTTAATATACGAACGTATAGCTGTTCCGACTGTTCTATTTATCCTCTCTACAAAATTACTTTGGGAGAGTAAACTGCATTAAACCAAATTTTTGAACGTCATATTTTTACATACTGCCTTGAAATTTCTACCACTAAATTGTGAGCCATTGTCACAAATAATAAATTTGGGAAATAAATAAAAACTTTTTCCTCCAATACACGTTCTATTATATGCGCTTTTGTACGTAACGGAAACAATAACGTAAATTTTGAGAACCAATCACCAATAACTAATAACCATTTGTGTCCAACCTTGGACCGTGAAATGGGCCCATGAGGTCTATAGCGATAATCTGAAAGGAACTACACTTTTTTTCCTTTCCCATTAAACCAAGGGGTCCTCTATTCGATGCCTTCTGTGCACCACACGTTAAACAATTTTACAAAATTTCAACACATCGATACGCATTTTTGGCCAATAAAACTCTCTTGTATGCGTGCCAATGTTTTAAAAACCAAAATGTCCGGCCACTGAAGGGTCATGATTTATCCGAATAACCTCTTCCTTCTGTGATCTAGGGACTAAATATTTCCATTCCCTTACATTCGACGAGAGTGGTAAATTTGATGGAAATTTAAATAAAATTATCTTCTACCTTCCATTGTGGGTAATCATCAGGTGAAGCTAAAATTTTTTTCGAAGAGACACATACCAAGGATCCACATTATCTAACTTGATCTCAACTAAATTATCAACATGACTTCAAACATTAAACCAATGAACTTCAAACTTTAAGAACACCTTCTTTTAAATTGCAGACAATGACAATTTTAAACATAATAAATATATAATTTAGATTACCTCAACCTTCCATCTAGGATAACAATAAATCAATGTTCTAGTACACTCTTACACTACTCATAATTAAACTGTCAAAATAGACAAAAGTACTTCACAACGCATAAACTTGCTAGGGTGACAAACTCCTGTGAGTCTCACCTAGACTTATAAACAAAAATTATAACCTCATCACCAATCTCAAAAATAGTGATGCCAAAATTGCTAGGTGACAACACCCGAGTCTCGTTTAGACTAATGTAATGCTGAGCGACCGACTTTTCCTAAGTCTCGTCTAGACTGACATACTGCTAATCCGACCAACCACGACGACAAGTTTCACTTAGACTTACAACCAATTAACATACTGCGTTGCAATGCGGATATAAATAAATCAAAAATTGCTATCAAAATAAATTATATCAAAACAAAACGTGCCTATGCACAAGAGCAATCTTGAAACGGTTTACCGACAGTAAAACCAGTGTACCAAATTATAAACATCTATCATCTCTACTATAAAAATTTATCAAACAACTATTGTAGCTAATACAAATGGAAGAAAACCCTAAATACAAATCACTATTATCAACTACACTGTGAATTATTATTCACTGAAATACTACAAGCTGCGACTAAAAGAACAATAATATTCCTATCGAACAATTTTACCATGTAAGAAAGCTTCTTCTAATTTCTTACACAAGTTTATTAATGTAGACATACTATCAATTTCCGTTAGAGCTAATTGACAACAAAATCAGGTAATGTTGTTTCTTTGGCTAATAATCGGCCTAACATTTTCCTTTTATCCTGCATCGGTCTGCTGCTAACAACTCCACGAATTCTCAATTCATAATCCAACTCATCTTTATGCAAATAAACTACTTGATACGTCTCAGCCATCATGGGATAGACTAACTAACTAATTACAAATTAAACTCAATTAAACAACAACATCAATAGACTAAACCAACCTGAGGGTAAATGAATTACAAATCACAAGTGTAAACAACCAAAGTCAATCGAAGCCTATACTTTATGTGTTTATACAATTGGTACAGCAATCGAGGCCTACACGCTGGGCGCTATTTGTAGCCTTTTAAATTCCGATTTAGTTTAACGAGAAATTCCGATAATTAGAAATGGAGCCCACGGCAAATTAAGATGGAAGGTGGCTCTAAGTTGAGGAAATCTCAAAGGCAAAGCGGCTAGTCGAACTATATGCTCTGGGTAGAGAATGAGCTGTGGGTCGGGGTGTAATTGCGACCACTAGTAATAAGAATAAGGCGCCACCGTATTTTTTTATACTGAGAAGACCTAATACAAGTCCCTTGTACAAGGCTAATGCGGAAACCTTTCTCCTATGACCGCTATATAATTTTTAAAGACCTCCTAATCTTTAAAGTATCTTACCTTATGGCTCGACCTTGACCTTAGCAATCCTGCACTGCACCTGTGAACAGATTAAACAAAGAAAAGCACTGTTTGTGCATTCAAACTCAAAAATAATTAAATACAATCAGAATCGATTTTCATTCCTCTTAAATAAAAGATAGTCTTTAGTCCGAAAATAAGAATCTATTCTTTTTGGTATCCAATAAAGTAATTTTCTACAAAAAATATGTCTTCCTTTATAAGTTAATTTAAATTAGGAAGAGTTAATTACAATGGTACTGAATATATCCGTACCAATTACTATTTAATGAAGTTTATATAACAAATTGACAAAGCATAAAATTGCTTATTTATAGAAAGAGTTAATTATGGTAAATTTACCTTAATTTCACAGTAAATAATTACAGATAATTGTTCATGAAATATCAAATGTAGAAATTTAATTTCTAAAGGTTCAAAATTAGAAGAATTTACTTTATCTATTAGTAGTGACATCTTCTGATGTTTCATTGAGTTACTAAAAGAATTTGTAGGAACAATTTACAGATTCATATCGTATAACTACGAAAAATATAATTGAGGTCTGTCCTTGACCTGTTCAAAGTTAACACAAGTCGATAAAATAAATTTTATCTCGTTACTACGTCGATAGTTCAAACAACATACAAACATAATTTTTTGTACATACCAGAACTCCAAATTGCACCTCAATACCTGCTTGAAAGCTGATGCATGTATTAACAACGGAAAATTCCATTCAAACAAACAGCTGCGCTGCATACTGAAAACACGTCACTTGGCTTCCATTATCTGCGTTTCAATTTACAGATGTTCCAGGCGTAATTCACACCACAAGAAAGCAAATGTTGTTTGTAATTAACTTGAATAAATTATAAATGTGATTCCATATTATACAAGAATAGAATTGTTTTCATTTAATTTTCGTATGAATACTATTCAGAAAAGTTGCATATTTATAATTTACGTTGCAATATATTTTAAAATAAATTATTCCCAAAGTTACATGTTCCTAATGGTCTTTTTAACAAAAACTTCATCGTTCTTCACGACTGGTTTCAACACAAAAATGGACCATCCAAAACAATTTATGAAGATAGCATACACGTGCAATCTTCCATCGTGCACGCTTCCAACAGCAAAAATCAATGACGGACATCGCTCCTAAGAACAATTATCGACCTTCTTGAACCACAGCTATGTTAGAAGTGCCGGCCAGCTTGTTGCTGCCTAGTAACAAAGTTACCTTGCAGTTATTGAGTAGAGGGGGCTTTAAGAAGGATACCAAACAAAAGCTTTCATATTGTCACCGTAGAATTTAACTTTTAACATGAACTAAATACTAGTTCTTTATTGGACAATAGATGTTATTAAATTAAGTGGATTGGATAACATTATAATGTATTATATTATTTAATATTTAATAAAAGGATTGATTATACAGATATATATATTAGGTGGAAAATAAAATTGCTACAATGGTTTACTACTAAGACAAAAGGATCGAACGGGTGCATGAGCGGAAATAGTGTTAAGGTATAAATAGTGCTGAGGCGAAAATAGTGTTGAGGTTTCAACTTAGGTTAGTAGTTGAAATGTTTTACTACTAAAACAAAATAATAGGACGGGTGCATGCGCAGAAATAGTGTTGATGTATAAATAGTGCTGCAGCGAAAATAGTGTTGAGGTTTCAACTTAGGTTAGTAGTTGAAATGTTTTACTACTGAGACAAAATAATAGAACGGGTGTATGCGCAGAAATAGTGTTGAGGTATAAATAGTGCTGAAGCGAAAATAGTGTTGAGGTTTCAACTTAGGTTAGTAGTTGAAATGGTTTACTACTAAGACAAAATGATCGGACGGGTATATGAGTGGAAATAGTGTTGAGGTGTATACAGTGCTGCGGCGAAAATAGTGTTGAGGTTTCAACTTAGGTTAGTAGTTGACATGTTTTACTACTAAAACAAAATAATAGGACGGGTGCATGCGCAGAAATAGTGTTGAGGTATAAATAGTGCTGAAGCGAAAATAGTGTTGAGGTTTCAACTTAGGTTAGTAGTTGAAATGTTTTACTACTAAAACAAAATAATAGGACTGGTGCATGCGCAGAAATAGTGTTGAGGTATAAATAGTGCTGGAGCAAAAATAGTGTTGAGGTTTCAACTTAGGTTAGTAGTTGAAATGTTTTACTACTAAAACAAAATAATAGGACGGGTGCATGCGCAGAAATAGTGTTGAGGTATAAATAGTGCTGAAGCGAAAATAGTGTTGAGGTTTCAACTTAGGTTAGTAGTTGAAATGTTTTACTACTTAAACAAAATAATAGGACGGGTATATGAGCGGAAATAGTGTTGAGGTTTCAACTTAGGTTAGTAGTTGAAATGTTTTACTACTAAAACAAAATAATAGGACTGGTGCATGCGCAGAAATAGTGTTGAGGTATAAATAGTGCTGGGGCGAAAATAGTGTTGAGGTTTCAACTTAGGTTAGTAGTTGAAATGGTTTTACTACTAAACAAAATAATGGACGGGTGCATGACGGAAATAGTGTTGAGGTATAAATAGTGCTAAAGCGAAAATAGTGTTGAGGTTTCAACTTAGGTGAGTAGTTGAAATGGTTTACTACTAAGACAAAATAATCGGACGGGTACATGAACGGAAATAGTGTTGAGGTGTATAAGTGCTGGGGCGAAAATAGTGTTGAGGTTTCAACTTAGGTTAGTAGTTGAAATGGTTTTACTACTAAGACAAAATAATCAGACGGGTATATGAGCGGAAATAGTGTTGAGGTGTATAGAGTGCTGGGGCGAAAATAGTGTTGAGGTTTCAACTTAGGTTAGTAGTTGAAATGGTTTTACTACTAAGACAAAATGATCGAACGGGTGCATGAGCGGAAATAGTGGTAAGGTATAAATAGTGCTGAGGCGAAAATAGTGTTGAGGTTTCAACTTAGGTTAGTAGTTGAAATGTTTTACTACTAAAACAAAATAATAGGACGGGTGCATGCGCAGAAATAGTGTTGAGGTATAAATAGTGCTGAAGCGAAAATAGTGTTGAGGTTTCAACTTAGGTTAGTAGTTGAAATGTTTTACTACTAAGACAAAATAATAGGACGGGTGCATGCACAGAAATAGTGTTGAGGTATAAATAGTGCTGAAGCGAAAATAGTGTGGAGGTTTTAACTTAGGTTAGTAGTTGAAATGTTTTACTACTAAGACAATATAATCGAGCGGGTTTATGAGCGAAAATAGTGTTGAGGTGTATACAGTGCTGGGGCGAAAATAATGGTGAGGTTTCAACTTACCTTAGTAGTTGAAATGGTTTACTACTAAAACAAAATAATCGGCCGGGTGCATGCGCAGAAATAGTGTTGAGGTATAAATAGTACTGAAGCGAAATTAGTGTTGGGGTTTGAACTTAAGTTAGTAGTCGAAATGTTTTACTGCTAAGACAAAATAATTGGGCGGGTTTAGGAGCTAAAATAGTGTTGAGGTTGCAACTTAGGTTAGTAGTTGAAATATTTTACTACTAAGGCAAAACAATCGAACTGGTGTAGGGCGGAAATAGTGTTCAGGTATATATAGTGCTGGTACGAAAATAGCGTTGAGGTTTCAACTTAGGTTAGTAGTTGATATGTTTTACTACTAAGGCAAGATAACCGAATGTGTGCATAAACGAATATAGTGTTGAGGCATATATAGAGCCAACGTGAAAATAGTGTTGAGGTGTCTACTTAGTTTAGTAGTCGTAGCGTTTTTCTACTAAATTGAAATGATGAATTTGGTACATGTGTGAAAATACTGTTGTGAATTCAATATAGGTCACTAGACAGGACATTTTACTACAAGGCAAAATCCAAGATGGGTTCAACACTAACTGCATGGTTCCGCAGCATAACCCAGCATTACATCTACGATTATGCCGTATAATGTCCTCTCGTTGCAAGTCCTCGACGATAATGGCTTTGTTGTGTCGAGAATACTCATATATAACTATGCCAATGAGAACTTGCACACGCACCGACGAAGGTAACGTTCGGCAATTGATTTGTTTTGTAAAAGAGTTCGGAATAGTTAATACAATAAGTGAATATCGAATGAAAACATAAAAACAAGCAATTGCAAAAGATACATCATTATACCAGAACAATTGCAACACAATTAGGAAGCAGTGCCAATTCATATGTTTGACATTTATTTACTGTGATGTTTGTTATATTCGTCTGGTTGTTGACGTTACATTAGTAACACTATTGTTGGATAAAAAGTACGTATTTATTTTAAAGAAGAAACCATACATGTATAAAATCTGCAAAAACTCTGTTTTTAATTAGCATTTCATTTTATGGTTTGCTGTATTAGTTTTCAACTTTAGGCGTGGTGTGATTCCATTCAATAACCCGCAAAACTTCAATCGTATTATCAATAGCGAAATAAAAGCGACTATTTCAGAACGCAAGATTTAACTGAATGCAGCCATTATTTTTCACAAATTATGCTACGCCAATGATCTGTTCGAAAACTGACAATCTGTGTTTAAGGGTTATAGATGTTCTATGTTTATGAATCAATTTTTGAGAGCCTTCGTTGTTGTGACGCGCAGTGATATTTAAATTACAATTTCATACTGCAAGGAATGCTATTGTTCTGTCTCAAATAGTGTCAAAAGCTCTTCCAGCCCTCAAAACTTATACAAGGCGAGGTTATTCTTATAATAGCATCAAGCGTGCTTTGTATATTCATTCGCGATCTATGGTCGCGTGACATTTCAGTAGTAAGTAGTTCCAGGTTTTGGAATTTAATTAAACCAAATTTACTGAAAAACCCGCAAATTTTTCATTAGTATTTGAAAATGTACGTGTTTTTGTATGGTTTCTAATAATTTTTAATTATTTTTGACAGGTCACGTAATGTAAAACGGCACCGGTTGTATAAATTCTTGATGGCTTCTGGGATATGTCTTGGAAAAATACTCTTTTTTCTACATTGTAGAAGAAATACCTTTCTATTGTTAATTGATGCCAATTTGCTGTTTATTTTAGCCCAGCTTTTTAACAGTGATGTAGCTTCTGTTCCATATGTAATTGTAATTTTTGGAAGAAACCCATTTTCTTGATTAAATGAATTATTAATAACGACCTCCTTTATTCTAATTTTCAAAAAATATTGTGAGTTTTAGGTCGCCTGTATTATTTAAGAAAGCTCTTTTTTATAAACCTAAGCTTTCGGATTTATTTTAATCCTTTTTCAAAGGTACTACAATTACAAAATTTATGAATAAACAGTAAATCATATTTTATACTTACTAAGGTAACGTTATATAGTAAAATTGGCAATTAACATAAAAAGTTATTTTCGTTATAAATTTTCTTAAATGTATAAAAGATAACAAATTCATTACAGAAAGTGAATCAAAAATATTAAACAATTATAGTAGTACTGCACCAAAATTATATGGAATTCCAAAAATTTATAAGAATAATACACCATTAAGACCAATTGTAGCGTCTATAAACAACCCAACCGAAAAATTATCAAAATTTATAGCAGAAATTTTTAAAAAATCAACAACTAATAATAATTTTAATGTTTCAGATTCTTTTGATTTTACCAAATTCATAAATAATAACAATTTTTATCTCCCAAACAATTATGTTTTAATAAGCTTGGATGTAGTGTCACTATTTACTAACATTACAAAACAATTATTACTAGACAACATCAAAAACATTTGGAATAATATAAAAAACGTATGTAATATTCCAAAACGATTATTTTTAGATATAATAGAATTCATATTTTATAGTAGTTATTTCAGCTTCAAAAATGAATATTATATTCAAACTTTTGGTTGCCCTATGGGATCCAATTTAAGTCCAATAATTGCACAAATTGTAATGGATAGTCTTTTAGATGAAGTAATAAAGAAACTTCCTTTTCAACTACCCTTCATAAAAAAATTTGTTGATGACATAATTACAGCTGTACCAGCAAATAAAATTACGGATACACTTAGTACTTTTAACAGTTATCACGAAAAAATTCAGTAGAAAATAAAAACGCAGTACCATTTTTAGATACGTTAGTTATTAGAAATTCAAATAATATTATTTTATTAGATTGGTATCAAAAACCAACCAACTCTGGTAGGTACTTAAATTACTTCTCATATCACTCTTACAAAATAACAATAAATTTTATTTTATCGCTAAAAAACAGAATTAAAACAATAAGTCACCATACATTTTATCAAAAAAATTTAAACAAACTTTTTAATATCTTAATAAAAAACAACTATCCTCCACAATTAATAAAACGTCTTTTATATAACCACAATGCAGAAATTATGGATAATAATACACAAAACAACACAAATAATAATAATAAACAAATAGACACTACGGTTACATTCTAATCTCTTCCATACATTGAACACCTTACACCAAAACAAACTAACGTATTTAATAAATTTAAAATAAAAATAACTTTAAAACTACTCTAACCTTAAATTACCTTTTCTCTAAAATTAAAGACAAAACTCCGATTTTAAATAAAAGAAACATCATATATATGATCAATTGTCTGGATTGCAATGAATGTTACGTAGGGCAAAGCAAACAAACACTTAAACAACGAATAACCCAACAGAAGAGCGATATACTGTAACGGTCACTTTGTTACGTTACAATGACTCTCACTGTATATATCGTAATTAGATTAAACGTATCAATTTATTTGTAAAATATTGATTCAGGGCCAAGCATTTAATACTAAATACAACGCGACTTTATCTGTCCGACAGGTGTGTGATAATTGTTGATAAATAGAAATACGAATTAATACATTCTTGATTAAACGTTGTTCGTCTTGAATGCGCTTTGTGAAGTGACCTACACGTTTTTGTTATCCAAGGGTTAGCGTGTGCTAAAATATATTTCCCTAGCTGCGTTGCAGGATATAAATATAACGAAACGTTAATTTTCTGGAGTTGCATATAGCGTGGGCTGTGCTTATTTGGAAGTTTCTGCAACTTTGGTTCAAGTATTTGAATGTTATAGGTCGATGGTGCACATTCATTGTAAGTAAGATTGCGCCGCGTGCAATTACTATAATCTGTATTTTAGGAATTGTTTGAAGTTGCTACCTGTTTGAAGATAGCGTCGCTATAAAATATTATTAAACCCTTACGCTGGTTAGCGTTGAAGGTTTGCTGGTACAATTGCTTGAGCATTAATCAATTTTATGCTTTTAGGGTTTTTTTTGTTTTCTTATCCACTGGTTTATTTATTTGTTTATCCTCTTCTCTGATATTTTCGTGGTTATGGTTCTCGTTTTGGTTTTCCTTTATTGGAATTGCCTTATTGTATTTTTGGTATACGTACAGCAGATACAAGTTTGATCCAGATGTTACATTTCTTGTTATTCATTTGTACACTGATCGCTTAGTTACATATCTACAGCGAGGGACAAGTGCTACCTGCAGAGAGCAAAACACCACACCAGGATGTATTAACGTATCCTTTTTTACGTAAGTGGTCTGGGAAGAATAAAGAATACTCCGACGGACTTAGTTGCTTACTTTGCAACTTACTAGATTTTTTATATATAAAAATAATAATTTCACTTTGTTCCATTATCACTGTTAAAGCAGTTGAAAGGGCCTATAGTGGTAATTTTACTATATACATTTCACTATATATAAAGTGTTGTTTTGCGCAAACCAACCCCTAGTACTGGTTTTTAACTTTATGCGACTTATTAGGAGTTACACGTGCAATCAGCTGTTTCCCTTCAATTAGTGTTAATTTGAATGTTTACAATATATACATATTTACATAACGTGTGCAAATATTAATCGTAGTTCTCATAAACCTGAAGTTCACACAATATTTACAGTAATATTAGTCCTGGATCCTGGATCAACCAATTAGGCAGGTAAGGTTGGTTTTATATTATAGTTGCCTTTTTGCGTGGAGCCCGCCTTGGCGCTCAACAAAATATTAGTACCATCTCGCTTTCAGAACCCGACCCATTATGCTTCTGACTAGCCGCGGTTCAAACAGGCAACGTTTCTTTTGTTCCAGGTAATAAATCTACGTAACAATACGTATAAAACCAAATGCTTGTGCCCTATGTATACGCGTAAATACTAAAAAACATAAAACAGATGTTAACAATCCAATTATATTACAGATGGAAGACAAAAAATCAAAAAGAAAGTTTCTAGAAATGTGCCACATCTACCAACAAAAAAATACCATGAACAAAAGAACAGATGTTAATCACTTAAATTGTATCTACACGTATCTTCTAAATATCAAAAATAGAAACAACCATACAACAACAAATTTGTCAATGGATCTATAAGAGAAATTTTTCTTAATTATATTACAAACAAAAAAAACACAGAAACATATACTACACACACACACACACACACACACACACACACACACACACACACACAACACACACACACATACACATACACACATACAGACTCATACATACACTCACAGTGTTACATGCAGGTACATACATAGTTATAATAAACATTTTTTAAGGTTGCCTTTTAATAACAATTTCTATCAAACTTTTGACTTTTATTTATTATCAATATTTTATATACATAATATTTTTACCTCTTGTTGTAATTTGGCGTTGTTATATACATTTTAGAAAATTTATAACGAAAATAACTTTTTATGTTAATTGCCAATTTTATTATATAACCTCATCTTAGTAAGTACAAAATATGATTTACTGTATATTCATCAATTTTGTAATTGTAGTACCTTTGAAAAAGGATTAAAATAAATCCGAAAGCTCAGGTTTATAAAAAAGAGTTTTCTTAAATAATCCAGCCGACATAAGACCCACGATATTTTTGGAAAATTAGAATAAAGGAGATCGTTATTAATAATTCATATATATATATATATATATATATATATATATATATATATATATATATATATATATATATATATTGCTATGATAACAGGGTATATAAGGTCACAAGGGAGGTACATAGTATATAAACAACATAGAAATCAAGAAAACCAAACATTTAAATCATAAACGGTACACAATTCGTTCATTAGGCACAAAGCCAATAGAAAGCACCCTGTTTAAGATCAATAACTAGCCACAGTTAATAAAGCGAAGCATATTCTGTAATAACTCAACTACATATAGTAAAATAAATAATTCTGGGCGCGGCCCAATTCATTTTAGACACATTTAATATATTCATATACTCCAAAAATACAAATTAGGTATATTTAAATGTGAAACAAGTTTCTTTCAAACTCGACGCATTTGCGTGAAGAACGCAACAAGTCAATAAATGCATATAATTGGTATCGGTTTGCAATAATCAAACTTTTGAAAAACAAGCATATTTCATAACGCAACAAGATATAAATATTAAGATAAAAGCCTACGTGATGTTTGAAATGTAAATCGCCACATTTAAAGGAAACCCAACATAGGTAAACAAAGTATGGAAATTTAAATTTTGATGTGCGCACAGAATTAAAGGTTAATATTTAATAAATCCCTGTACAAAATTACAAATACGTGATGTTAAAAAGTACAAAGTACCATTGGCCAACGAAATCCATAACATAAAGCTTATGTCTACGCGATTTTTGGAGCGTCTGGACAATGCATATAGTAAACAACTCCAAGTAAAACCCAACCGACTGCATGATTGCGCAGTGCAACGCCTCTGTCAAGGCCGAATAACAAGATAGCGGGCGGTCAACCAATAACAGCACGCGGAACAACTTGTTTATATAATACACCAAAACTGATAACAAGCATTCATTCAATAACTGAAGCACGAATTGTACTAATCGAAACAAAAGTTAAGCTAAAAGTTATAAGTGATAGTCACATTAATTAAAATTACAAGTGAAGAAAATGATATAAGTGCGCGTTTAAACATACGAATGTATAAAAATCTGCCGTTGGCTAAAACGTAAGTTTAAATTTAATTAGTAATAAACAAAATCTTTACAATTCGTTAATTAGGGCTCTAATTAAGTACGGAAGTAAAACTTAAAACAATACTTAAATACTTAAAACTTAAAATAGGTCTTCGATACCTCTAAGTACTAAATACAATAAATGGGAATACTCTAAATCAAGACGTTAAGATTACATTAAAGCTTTAAGCAACACGTTCATTTGAAGCCACTGGTTAACAACAAGCTGCAGAAAAACAGTTCGAAGGGCCCGGTTTGTCCTGAAAAATGTAAACTGCAATGCCCCACGAAAATCAACACGGAGAATCGAAACCTATTGTTTACTACTTACTGGAGGCTTGGAAACATAGAATCCCACAGAAATTATATTTCATCTTCCTTCAATGACTATAGTTGACCCTGCTTTTAGAACGCAAGGCCCAATAGTGGTAGAGACAAAAACCCAGCATTTTACTTTAACATAAACGATCGACAAATTAGAGTTTGTATAAAGTTTTTTACATCTACTTTTGGAATATCTGGTAGAGCCATAAGAACAATAATATCAAAGCAGCATCCAATGGTTAGTAAGATAACGCAACCTGACAGTAGAGATAAACACCATAGACATAAAAAGCTTGCTGATGGCATAAAAGGTGGGATTCGTGAACACATAGAATCAAGTCCCAAAATTGACAGTCACTACAGTCGAGCTGGAACTTCTAGAAAGCACATTGAAGGTAGTTTGACAATCGCTGATCTGCACCGAAACTATGTTCTAAATGTAAAGAAAAAGGCCTTTCCCATGCAAGTTACCAACTATATTATTCGATTTGTATGCGTGACTATGATATTTCGTTCTGGATACCGAAAAAAGTATTACGAAAGTTTTTATAATAATTTGTAAGGTCAAAGTTGTTTTTTAAATAAGTTTGTAGTTTTTAGGCTGTATAATAACAGTTACTATAGCATTACCGTATTTTTTCAACTTTAATACATTTTTAAAAATTGTCACCACAAACTTTTCGTTATTATTACAATACTATGCTACAAATATTCAATACTTTTGATGTGTTTTTTTATGTAATATAGTGACATATCTTTAAATATTTAGGTTTTCATTAAATTTACAAATCTTCCTTTAACACACTGTATAATGCTTGCAAATGCTTTTCTTGTTCAATAAACTTTTTCCTATAGCTATTAACTAACAGCAGGTAATTTAGTAAAAACTGCTTTAAATAACTTTAAACGCCTCTACTGTAAAGTGTCATTATTGATGTGTCACTATTTTATTTAATTAGCTATATGCTGTATAGATTAATTTTTCTGATGCGAAATAATCGCATAGTTCAAGCAAATGGGCGTTCATCAATATGGGACTGCACATGTTTCTGTAAAAGCCTTTTGCGTGTTACAGAATAAGCACAATTATTGCAAGCGAACGGTCGTTCTTTAGAATGCGACTTCATATGCATTTGTAAATTACATTTTAGTGATGTAGCATAACCACACAAAGTGCATGCGAATGGACGTTCGTTAGTATGCGACACCATATGATTTTTTAAAGTACTTTTCTGTAATGATGTATAATCACACAAATTGCATGTATATGAATGTTCATTAATATGCCAGTATATATGCTGTCGTAAAACACTCCTCCGTGATGCGGCATAATTACAAACATTGCATGCGAATGGACGGTCATTAGTATGCGTCTTCATATGGCTTCGTAAATTACTATTCTTTGTTGCAGCATAATTACATAAATTGCAGGCGAATGGACGTTCATTAGTATGCGATAGCATATGTGTTTGTAAATTACGTTCCTGTGATGTGGCATAATTACATATATTGCATGATAATGGACGTTGGTTAGTATGCGATAGCATATGAGTCCTTAAAGTACCTTTCTGTGATGCAGCATAATTACATAAATTGCATACGAATGGACGTTCGTTAGTATGCGACATCATATGACCTTTTAAAATACGTTTCTGTTTTGCAGCATAACCACAAACATTGCATGCAAATGGACGGTCATCAATATGCGTCGTCATATGCCATTGTAAATAACTTTTCAGTGATGCAGCATAATTACATAAACTGCATGCGAATAGACGTTCGTTAGTATGCGACTGCATATGACTTTTTAAAGTACTTTTCTGTGTTGCAGCATAATTACATAAATTGCATACGAATGGACGTTCGTTAGTATGCGACTGTATATGACTTTTTAAACTAGTTTTCTGTAATGCAGCATAACCGCAGACATTACATGCGAATGAACGTTGATTAGTATGCAACAACATATGTGTTTGTAAATGAACTTTTCGCAATGCGGCATAATTACACAAATTGCATGCAAATGAACGTTCGTTAGTATGCGACAGCATATGTTTTCGTAAATAACTTTTCTGCGATGCGGCATAGTTACATAAATTGCATGCGAATGGACGTTCGTTAGTATGCGACAGCATATGCTTTTGTAAATAACTTTTCTGTGATGCGACATAATTACATAAATTGCATGCGAATGGACGATCGTTAGTATGCGACAGCATGTGACTTTTTAAAGTACTTTTCTGTGTAGCAGCATAATTACATAAACTGCATGCGAATGGACGTTCGTTAGTATGTGACTGTATATGACTTTTTAGAGTAACTTTCTGTGATGCAGCATAACCGCAAACATTACATGCAAATGAACGTTGATTAGTATGCAACAGCATATGTGTTTGTAAATTGCTTTTTTGTGATGCGGCGTAATTACACAAATTGCATGCGAATGAACGTTCGTTAGTATGCGACAGCATATGCCTTTGTAAATAACTTTTCTGTGATGCGGCATAATTACATAATTTACATGCAAATGGATGTTCGTTAGTATGCGACAGCATATGACTTTTTAAATTACTTTTCTGTGATGCCGCATAACCACAAACATTGCATGCGAATGAACGGTCATTAGTATGCATATTCATATGGCTTCGTAAATTACTTTTTCTGATAAGGTATAATTACATAAATTGCATACGAATGAACGTTCAGTAGTATGCGATTACATGTCTTTCTAAAACGCTTTTCTGTAATACGAAATAATCACACAAATTGCTTAAGTTCAACGTTCGTTAGTATGTGAGCATTAAGGTAAATACAAAAGACCTTCGCGATGCGGCATAATCACCAAAATTGCATATAAATATATGTTCGTCAAAACGAAAACGCATATTATTTCTCAACTCGCCTTTCCAACACGCACAATAAACACGTAAAAACATACGAATGACCGTTCGTTAGTATGTAAGCATATACGAACATTGATGAAACCTTTATAGAGGGAACTATAATTACATAAATTATATGATAACGAACGTTCTTTAGCATGTGGGCGAGCTTAAACTGGTAAAATACTTTTCTGCCGTGCAAATAAAATTTTCAACGGAGAGTGTTTGAGGGTGGGAACAGACATTCCTAAATGGTCGATTATTGTCAATGTACAATACACAAACCAGGCATTTTCCTGGCTATACAAATAAAGTATTTTGCGGCGAGTTGGTTCAATGTTAATAAAGGCATTTCCTTTTAATACAAGACATCATCTCTTACTAAACAATAAATTCTACTAGAATCTTTTTACTTCAATACTAGCTACCGATCGTGTCGTTCACAGAAGCTTGTTAAAGGAGCTTAACACAAGGAATTAATTTGTCTTAATTTTAAATATTTTTTCCGTAGTTATGTAGATATTAATTTACCTTAACGTATACTTCAAGCTTTAACGATATCTCTAACCATTATCAACGTAGCAGCCATTTTAATAAATGTCCTTGACGGTATTTTATAGAATCGTATGATTTATAAACACCCACCTGATTTTTAGAGTAAACAGAAGAGCAAAGTTTACAAATGCATTAGCATTAGCGCTTTAAATTACTTTACGATTATCTTATTGGAATAATTATAGGAAGTCACCTGCTCTCATTGAACTGTATGTACAACCGAAAGGAGCGCTACAACCGCAGTGTTGGCACAACACTAAATTTAAACTTACTGAAAACTAGCTTTCAAGTGTAACAAATTTCTCTATGAAAGTAATAAATTAAAAAATTGAAATAATGCATGTATTAATATTACCTGTCTTTTTTAGAGTTTCGCCTTGCTTTTGCTTTAAAATAGATAAGAACAACGTTATAATATATTTTATTGCAATAAAATACAACGTGTTTGCTGGTCTGCTGCAGATGATGTCCTACATTCATGAGCGCCAAAATACTACATGCTGCGGATCTGCTCTAATAGTAATTCGAGTCCCACCTTTGGGCGACACATTACTAAAAATTTTCGATGCTGCTTATATACCTAAAAAGGTTAAAATATTTCTGCTTCGCAACGAAGTATGCCAAGGCTGCTCAGCTGCTTTCTGTAACTAAAATTAACTACAAAAAGAATTCTGCCACGGTAAATTGCCTAAGTTTATTAACATACTCATAGAAAAATACACGCCAAGATCAACATAAAGCTCCTCGTCCACTCGTTATTTATACATTATTTACATCCTCTTTGTTAAAATAACCCACTTTACGATACATTTTGAAATCAATAAATACCCCAGATAAATATTTACAATTATATTATCATAGAAAGTAACAGGGCTTTACCACAGTTTTTACTTTAACTCCGGTTTAGTACGAGCTCACAGTAAAACCTTAATCCTTTGTGCTAATTTTTGCACATCAATCCCTAAAAGTACCCTTATACCTTGTACATACACCAAATATGATTAATATCATAAATCATTCCTAAATCTAAATTCCCACATAAAATACGGTACAATAATGCAATAGAAGAAGTTCAATCCGTAACTCTTTGCAAGTTTATCTTTTTAGTTCATAACATTACATTGACAATACACAAAAACACCTGTTTATACACATATGCAAACAAAAGCAACAGCTATCTGGATTCTATCACTGTCCATGGAACTGCCATCATACTATCAACGACTGCGACCTACTGGAACACCAAATCTGAATTGCAATCACCACGACTGCCAGCTGCAACCATATCATCAAAGAGTCATCTCGTTTTCCACCTCCATACTGCATTCAGACCCACAAACCTCTTATATAAAATGTAGGTAATCAACCAGTTCCACCAAACACTATCATTTACTCCATTTTCAATTTTATACTTAGCCCGCTCAGTGTAAATAAAAATGTAGCAGTTTTATTTACATAAACAGAATTCATGAACATATTAATACTTGGAGCCGTCAGCTGGTTGTAAACAACAAGTGAAGCCAAGCCAAGCCAAGCTTGTTAATTCCGTCAATACAAACAAACATTCAATTCTTAAAACTTCCTACGGTTACATTTTTTCACAAACTTTTTAACTAACGTATACAATACTTCCATAAATTGCACGATACAAACAGCTCCAACGGCCAACGAAATCCTAGAAATTGCTCTCACACCACAACCTAACGTATACACTTTTCTGTATTCGTTTTAACTGACAAGACTTTTCAAAACATTTCCTTGAAAATTGAACACCTAGTTTGAGCTGATCTCAAAATCTTCAAATGCTGACTTTGAACAAAATCTTTAAATTCTTTAAGTACAACTATTCTAAAGGAACTATACGCAAAGTATTCACACATCTATTACAAATTCTTCCACAGTATTTGGCAACTTCTTACTAGCAGCTGAAGAAGCTGCATGGAAACTATGACACACACAGCCAATTATAAAAATATTCGGATTTAATTGTTTTAGTTTAGCTTGAACTCCATTAAACTCTCCTATCATAATCAACGCATGATCACAAGCAACATCAATCATATTAATGTATGGTATACTGTTTTTGTCTGGTAATTGTTTTAAAGCTTGATACAAATCTCCAGCCTTACTTGACTTAACTTCCAATAATGTCAAAAATATCTCTTGCTAATCCATCTTCACAAATGCTAAAGATTTTTGCGTGCTGATATCTGTTGTTTCGTCGACTATAAATAAAAATAGATATTGTATTATAGACTTTACATATATGGGTAGGTTATGTTCAACAACAAACATATAAAGCTAAAGTTAACCTATCTATTCGTTCCCGTTCCTTATTTTCATACATTAGGTTATCTATTTTGGAAGTAATTTCTGCTGTCCTCATTCTGTCTTTATGCGACAATGAACTTTCATGTCTACGTAAATGTGTAATTCTACCTTTTTTTACTCGCCGGCATATGTCACAAAGCGCTTCATGTTGATTATCCGAAAGTGATGGAGTAACCTACTTAAATTCTTTTAGCCACGAAGTTCTAAACTTTTGAAGGTATTTTCTTCGTTTCTTTATAGAGGTGTTAATTGAGTCATCTGATTCAAAACTGTTTTGTTCAGACTCTAATACAACACTCATTTCTTCCTCAGTCAGTTAAGTTACCTAATGCATTAGGTTCAAATTTAGAATTTTTCTCTAGTGCAGTATTTATGGGAGTCCTTTCTTTAGCCAACTATAAACAAAATTGAAACTGATAATAGTTTAAACACGACAGATACCATATTAAACAAATTTCCCACCCTAGCAATGAATTTTTATTACTCATTTTAATATCAATTCTTAAATTGAATCAGCATACGCCATACCATGCCATACAGAAAACAGAATACAGATACAGTACGTACTGTGCAAAAAACTACAAATTACAAATACAATAATCCATACTTGTGGAAGAGTCTCTTTTACCTTAGTATTGATTTGAATGAATCAAGTTTTGTGATCGGAAATAAAAAATTTGAGATTTTTTAGAATTTACAGTAGAATTTTTTCAAGAGTAATAAAATTTGATTGATTTTTCAAAAATTGTAATTAAAATCTTTAGAATGTAATAAATTTGGCTGCTTACCCCCCTTCACATACCACTGAATATCGGGGAAATAGGTCATATAACTGTAAAACAATAGAAGGTGACCGAACTGCATCAAACAAGAAAGAGCAGCAGCTATGTTCAAAGACAACGAACATAGATACAAGAAGAAAACTGTTCACAGCATAGTGTGGAGCACAGCACAGTACATCTTTGAAATAGGGGCAGTAGGAAAAGCAGATAGAAAGAGGAAGAAACCTTTTGGAATGTTGTGCTTCAGATGTATGAAGCATGGACAGACATAGTTAATAACAAATAGGTTGTAGAAATAGTAGAGGAATAAAGATATCTGTGGAATATGAAAAAATAGGAGAAATAGAAGGAACAGGATACGTTTTAAAGCGTTTCTGGGGAATAGTACTGGATATACTACAAGCAGAGGTAGGAAAAGAGAGGTAGAGGTAGACCGAAATCAGACTTGAGCACACAGATAGTGATAGATGCAGACTGTGAAAATTTCAGGGAAATATGTAGGTTGATTCAGACTAGGAATCAATGAGGGTACGCGTTCAACCAGTTCTAGGACTGAAGACCTAATGATGATGATGAATAAATTTGGACCTAATAAATAAAGTATTAATTTAGCACCAAAAGTACTGAATCTATTACAATTGTAATAACAGTGGCAACACAGGCTACAAGACATACAACGCCAAAATAGTATGTCAGGGGCATCAGAGAGAAACAGACAGGCGTGGAGGAATCCCATCCTTGTTTGTTTCATTATCCGCCATACGCCTGACCGGCAAAGTTTGTTTGTTTTTCGTCTTAAGCAGTGATTTATTAAATATTTCCGTTTACATTAATCAAAATCCATAAAGTAGGGTTGTGTATACCATTTAATAAAAATGGTTATGTATTGTTCCACGTATGGGTGCATTAATTTACAAGATAAAAAGAACGATGTTCAGTTTCATAGGTGCGTAGTTAAACATAAATGCACTTGTACATAATTCACATAAGTGTTTGTAGATTTCCTCATAATCGTCTTGAAAGGAATAAGTGGAAACTTTCTAAAAACAGCAGATTATGCAGTAATCACTTCCAAAAGAGTGATTACATAATTAAACCCGGAACTTCTAGGACAATTGTAAAACTGGTTGCAATTCCACCAATATTGAATTTTCCAAAACACTTAAAACCATCAATAAACTCCAGACGAGTATTATTTCGATCAAACGTATCTGTAGATAATTTTGCTCAAAAACCTGTGAGTATAAATAATTGAATACACTCTAGGCACCACTAGCAGTGTTGTCAATCAATAGCATGCTTTTTCCCCAGATATTTTAGCAGTAAACCCCAATAATCCTTAAAAAGTTTTAAAAACCCCAGAAATTCCCCAAGTGTTAAAAAATCGTTCTTGGAAAATCCACTAAAACACAAGGATATTTAAATTTACGATTTGCTTCATAATTTCTTTTAATGTCGTATAGAACACATGCATTATCTTTCACAAAGGACTTGAAATGCACCAATGTAATAAACTTCTCAGAATATAGGCTTATCCCACATACACCCTATTGAATTAACCATACTGTCGATAGGTTTAATAGCAACACACCCTTCTTCTGCAATTATCCCTTCCTTGGCTATCAATAATGTCGCTACAATGTCCCTATCCAACCTATTTCTGTTTTCAGTTTTTAAATTTGTTAAGTTACTGAATATTCTTTCTACCCAAGAATTTGAAAGAGACAAAATTAGCAAAAAGGATATGACAGTCTTCAAATTTTTAAACATTGGTTAATCTATTGCAATCCTTAATTCAAAAACAACCTTCTAAATCCACTGGCAGGTTAAATGTTAAACCAAGTCTGTCTGAACTAAAAGAGTGTGTTCCTTCCATTCATTATCCAACTGTTGAATATCAATACAAATTTTTAAAAGTGTAAACCCTTCAGTAACTTCATGTAAAGTTTTAATTTGAAAGTGTTGAGCAACTTGTGGATCTACAACTAAGATAACACCGAATAATTTGTCAGTAAATACAAAACCCTCTTTTATTTCACTATCTCAGTATAATATGTCAAATATGATTTGAAAAATGTTACTTGCTAGGTACTTTCCTAACGTCATGTTCATTCTTTCAACCATTCTATCCCATTGAGGATGAAGTGGTGTGGTTCTAGTTTTCCTGATTCCAAGATACTTGCAGACGTTCTGAAACAACGCTGATTCGAAGTTCTGACTTTTATCGGAGTGTAATTCCAATGGAACTCCAAAGCGACAAAACAACTCCCTCACTAATACATCTGCAACCGTCTCAGCTTCTTGGTTAGGTATAGCATACGCCTCCGGCTATTTGATAAAATAATCCATTGCAACCAAGATATATTTATTTCCTTTCTCTGATTCAGGAAACGGACCAGCTATATCAATGGTCACCCACTCAAAAGGATTCCCTAAGTTATACTGTCTCATTGGGGTTTTCCGCTTTGTGACCGGGCCATTTCCAGGTGCACACAACTCACATTTCCGGCACCACTACTTCACATCTTCTTTGCAGTTCGCCCAATAGAATCTTTCTTTCACTCTTTCGAAAGTTCTTATCATGCCAAAGTACCCTCCGGAAATACCATCGGGCAAGTGCTGCAACACTTCCGGTACTCTGCTTCTCGGTACTATCACTTGAAGTCGTCTCTCAGTGTCATCTTTACATACCAGGCGTCGTTTGAAGATTCTATTTTCAATCACCAAGGAATCCCACTGTGCCCAGTATGCCTTCAAGCTCCTACTTGAAATACTAATTTTTTCTCAAGCTGGTCGTTCTCCCCTAGTTTCCACTTAATAATACGTCCCAATTCGGCGTCATTCTCCTGGTCTTCTCGTATTCTTTCGGGTTACCAAGTATCATCGGCTACCGTCATTATATCGCTGACACTTATTTTCTCTTCCATCTTGGAACAATGATTGCAGTCTACCGGACAAGGTCTCCTTGACAGAGCGTCTGCATTCCGATAATTGGCTGCTTTACGATGTTCTTTGTCAAAGTCACATTCCTACAGCCGTTCTATCCACCTTGCAATTTGCCCTTCAGGATTTGGAAACTGCAGTAACCATTTTAGTGCAGCTTGGTCTGTTCTTAACAGGAATTTACGGCCGTATAAGTACTTATAAAAGTGCTGTACGGATTTGACGACGGCCAACAGCTCCCTTCTTGTCACACAATAGCTCCTTTCTGGCCGCGACAATACCTTACTGAAATACCCAGTAACTTTTTCTTCTCCGTCCTGCACTTCCTATAGCAGTTCTTTTGTGTAACATTTTGATTCAGTTTTAAAATTTTGAATACTATCGTATGCATGAATGCGTTTAAATATTTTTTCGAGTGCAATGAAATTATGTGGATTGCGATAATCCACCAGCAAGATATCGGTTTTTTTAAGATATAAAGGTTCCATATAATTACTACAAATTGTCTTTAATAATCGTATTACCTTTGGTTTTAACTTATTGTTACGAAGAATTAGGCAACCCGTCAAACATGCAAGCTGCATAACTGAAGTATATTCTACAGAGGTCTCGAACATTCGAGCAAACACCAGATTATGAACCATCTAGTTAATTTTAGGGTATATATAAGATCAGTGATGAGTGTACATTCGTTACTCTATATCCAAATGTCGTATATAAATCATCTCGTGTATAGTTAGTTGGTTATTACGTTTAGAAGGTCCTATAATAAATATAAATTTGTGTTATGTGAACGTGTATATTGTACCGCCAGCTTGTACATAACTAGACAACAGTGTAATAAATAAATTATAGTAGTGTTTGGTGTTGTTAAGAAGACTTATGGTTAAGGATTTAGTTTAAGAAGATACTAGTGCTTGTAAATAGCATTAGTGTGATAGTGCCTCATTGTTAATTGGACTGAAAACATCTATAAATGAGGCATATACTGTTAATTAAACTTGTGAATAGTGAATAATAAACACTTTTGTTACTACTTGTTCTAAATTGGTGAACGCGTTAACAGTAGCCCGCTACACTGATGTCAGGCTGTGTTGAGTGTATAGTGATTATTTAAAAAGAAAAGAAAAACACAAATCCAAAGTAAATGGACGCAGAAATTTTTATGAATTTTCTAAAGAATTTTAAATCCGGTATGGAAGAGAGGTCGGTTAAACTTGAAGTGACACTTAGTGAAAATGTTGAGAAAATAGAAAAAAGTTTAGTGAAAATGCTGCGAAAATGGAAGAAAACTTGAAAGCAAATACAGTCACGTTAGAACAAAGATTAATGGAGAGCTCCATTGCATTGAAAGAAGATTTCACTGAACAGGTAAAAACAGTTGAACAAAAGTTGGACAATAAATTGGTAAAAATGGAATAAGCGTAAAACTCATATGTAAAATAGATAAATTTTGTGTAAAAAATAAAAAAAATTGTTACTAGTACGTAGAAAATACGTTGAAAGAGGAATAATCCATTGAACGTTCAACGATGCATTCAATATAAGTTCTTGGAATTATATTGGGAATCAAGTAGCTTGAGTCCATATTAGATATTGGTAGGAGGCCAATATTGTTAGTAACTATAATAGTTATGTTTAGTATGAATATTGTGTAAGGTAGCAATGTTCTATGTTGTTATGAATATCGAGTAAGCTGACAATGTTCTATTTTTGTATGAATATTGTGTGAGTTAGCAATCTTCTATTTTGTTCATTCATGCGTGAGTGAGAGTTTTTGAGGAGTAAGACGTGGTGACTTTTACTTGTCTTTTCATGGGTAGAGATATGTCTACATTTTGTTTGCATATACATGCGGTAGATTGTTGAACGTTCGTGATTTCAAGACATGGTCGCTGTTTTGAGGATATGTTTGTCGTGGATCCCAATGGTAGTGGGAGTCCTTTTTTTCTTTTGTAAATATGTAAATTATGGTTAGTAAAGTAAGAATATGTTTGTCATGATAATTTATATCTTTATTAAGGAATCATAATACGGCAGTATTATATGTTTTGTTGCTTAAGTTACGAGTATAAAATGAGTGATATAATAACCTCGAATATGTATTAAATGATAATGAAACCCTACCGATTAAGACTTCCCGAATTTGTCCCCTTGTGGCGTATAGTACGCGTAGTTACTCGTCACTCATTTTCAAGTATGCAGCATCTTAAGTGATAATTTTTGTTTTGGCTTGTAAAAATTAATAATAAGTTGTAAATATATAACAGTAAATTCAAAAAAAATTCTTCGCATTTATTCCAGAATATTTTCTCGAATTTTTTTTCTTAGAAAGATGCAGTGTAGCAATTTTATTTTCTACCTAAATATGTCCGTATAACTAATCCCTTTATTTAATAATAAATAATATAATGCATAATAATGCTATTCAATCCATTTAATTAAATATTACCTATTGGCCAATAAAGTGCTAGCATTCAGTTCAAATTAAAAATTAATTTCCACGGTGACAAAATAAAAGCTTCTATTTAGTATCATTCCTAGAGCTCCATCTATTCGGAAATTACGAAGTAACGTTGTTACCGGGCAGCAACTCGCTTGACCCGACACTTCTAACACAGCTGTGGTGAAAGCAGGTCGAATTGTTCTTAGAAACAATGTTTTTTTGCTGTTTTTCGTGTTGGAAGCACGTGCGAATCAAGTTTAATAAGAGAATGTCATCTCCGAGAGGCATTTTTGATAGTCCATTTGTTGGAACAGCTCGTAGATGACGTGAAATTTTTTTGGTCAAAGGGCCGTTGGGAACAGTAAGTAAATTTGTTTCTGTAACAATATTAATTAAAAATTTTCAGTGCAACTTAAATTATAATGCAATTTTTATATATGGTATTCAATTTAAATTACATGCAACTTAAAATATAATGTAATTTTTATATATGGTATTCAATTTAAATTACAAGCAACTTTAGTTCTATATAATATGAAATTTTATAAATGGTATTCAATCTAAATTACATAAAGCAATTTTATTTATATATAACATGGAATTTTATATATAAAGTATTCAGTTTAATTACAAACAACATTTGATAGTTCTCGTGGTTTGAATTACACCTGGAGCATCTTTAAATTAACATGCAGATTGGTTTCTACGCTTGGTTCATGGTGTGGTCCTGGCGGAATGTAATTACTCAAAATGGAGGCCGAGTAATGTGATTTTCAGTATGCAGTACAATTATTCGTTTAAATTGGAGGATTCCGTATTTCAATGCTGACGTAAGCTCCCAAGCAGGTATTTTGAGACAAATCGGAGTTCTGGTATGTAAAACAAAACTGTTTTTGTATGTTATTTGAACTATGGACGTAGTAACGAGATAAATTTTGTTTAATCAAGTTGTGTAAACTTCTAAATAGGTCAAGGACAGACCACAATTATATTTTTCAATATTAAGCAATAGGAATCTGTAACTTTACTTACCTCATTCTTTTATTAATTCAATGAAACATCAGAAGATGTCATTACGTGTTAGAGAAAGTGAATTCTTATATTTATGAGAACTTAAAATTAAATTTCTATATTTGATATTTCATACATCCATTGTAAGATTAAGATAGATCTACCCTAATTAACATCTTTGTTATAAATAAGCAACCATTAAGAAAGCAACTTTATGCTTTGTCAATTTGTTAAATAAAACACATTTAATGTGATTGGTACTGATTTTATCCAGTGCCTTTGTAAATAATTTCTCACAAATTAAATTAATCATGATATAAAGAAAGAAAGATATTTTGTATAAAAGCACATAATTGAATATTAAGGAATAGATTTTATTTTCGAACAAAAGACTATTCTTTTATTTAGGATGAATGAAAGATGATTCCAATTGAATTTAAATATTTTTGAGTATGAAAGCACAAACAGTGCTATTCTTTGTTTAATCTGTTCACAGGTGTTGCAGAGGATTACTAAGGTCAAGGTCGAGCCATAAGGTAAGAAACTTCAGAGATTATGTGGTCTTTAATAAATTGTATAGCGGCTATAGGATAAAGGTTTCCGCATTAGCCTTGTACAAGGGACTTGAGTCAGGTCTTCTCTGTATAGAAAAATACGGTGGCGCCTTATTCTTTATATTTGTGGTCGCAATTCCACCCCGACCCACAGCTCATGTTCCACCCAGAGCATATAGTTCGACTAGCCGCTTTGCCTTTGAGATTTCCTCAACTTTGAGCCATCTTCCATCAGAACTTGCCGTGGGCTCCTTTCACTTATTGGAAATTCTCGTTAAACAAAATCCCAAAATAACGAAAGGCTGCACATTTCGGTGTTTGTTTTATCTTTAAGGGGCGAAAAAAGATTTTTAATCGACTTCACATAGTAGTATGCAATGCCTATATTTGGTTTTTTTAAATTCTAGTAAGCTGTGGAGTTAGTTTTCAATGTATGGAAGCTTGTAGATCAGTTGTTGTGTTGTTTTTTGTTCTGGTAAAATGTTGGTATTCAACAATCTGTTGACAATTTGAATGGGATAACCATTACTGATAAAGACTTGTTTTAATTCTTTAATGTTGTTATTTAGAAAAATTGGATTGCTTATTTTTGTAATTCGATTTGTTAGTGCTAAGATGGTATTGACCTTGTGTTTATTGCTGTGACTGGAGTTGTAGTTAATGTATCTATCAGAATTTGTAAGTTTTTTATAGTAATTAAAAATCAAATTGTTGTTCTCTGATCGAATAATTAATGTGTCAAGAAGTGAAATTTTTCTGTCTTCTTCTTTTTTTAAATTGAATTTTAGATGTTGAAACTATTATAGATAATTTTAAAGACACTACACGAGAAGAAAAAAACATTACACGTGCCAAAGTTACAAACATCATCACCAATTTTTTTAAAAATCCAATCAATAACAATAACAACAATTTTATAAACAAAACTTTTTACAAAGCAAAAAAGTTTCTCAAAAACCACAAGGAATTATTGGTAATCAAGGCAGACAAAGGTGAAGTTACTGTCATAATGAAATCAGAAGATTACAAACAAAAATCACTTGATTTATTATCTAACACAGAAACTTATAAAATCTTAACAAAAGATCCAACCACTAAAATACAAAAAAATGTGAATGAACACATTAACATGCTTTTTAAAAAAACATGATATCAACAACACAGAAAAAAGAACTAATCAACAACAGTTCAAGTCCAGGAAAGTATTATGGTCTGTCAAAAATACACAAACCAACACTATCTTTAAGACCAATTATTTCATCCATTAATACTCCTACTTATAACATTGCTCATTTCTGTGCAGATATTCTGAAAAATTCATTCCTCTTGAAAATTACAATATCAAAGATAGCTTTACCTTTGTAAATACGTATTACAACTTTCGATTACCAGAAGACCACATTCTTATATCCCTTGATGTTGAATCTTTGTTCACCAACATACCTAAATAATTAACAATACAAATTATATCAGAACAATGGGACAAAATTCAACCTCACTGCAAATTTTCAGAAAAATGTTCATTAGTACTATAAATCTAATATTCAACAACACATATTTTACATATGAAAAACTATCTATTTGCAACTTTACGGCACTCCTATGGGTTCACCTCTCTCACCAATCTTAGACCAGATTACCATGAATTTACTTCTAGACAAAATCATTCCTAACCTTCCATTTCAAGTTACATTTTTAGCGAAGTTCTGTTTCGTTGTCTTCTATTTCGACATCGTGAAGCTATCGTTACAGAACTCCTCTGGAGTGTCGTCAATGGCGAAATTGTGAGAGTCCTACGCTTCGGCATAAAGTGCCAACGTAATGTCTTGTGTTCCATAGTTTCGTTAAAAGTCGCGGGTAGTAGTGCAAGCACTATGCCCACGCAATGTAACAAAGCGTCCCCTTCTGACACGCACAATCGGTTCAATTACTCCCAGATTAGCATACACACTAGCCAGTACCGCTCTTAAATTGTCTGACACTGCCGTCGAAGGACAAAGCCCTATACCAGACCAGGGTTAAGAAAAGTTTAAAGAGCAAGAAAAGAAACCTTGGGCTCAGACCCAACCAACACGAAGGGCTCAACCACCACCAATGACAACACCACTCACACCCCCAGCTCTACCAGCGGAACCCAGTACAAGAGCCGTCAACAAAGTGACTGCCCCAAAATCCCGAGACCAACCATCACCAACAACCGCAGAATTCAGAACGATAGAAATCGTGCATAATGTCCACCAGTGGATTCAAAAAGCAATGTCCAACGATTCTGTCACCAACCTTCTATGAGCGACAATAACCGAAATCTTAGGAAGCACCAATGGCTAACAAACTGCAACGTACGCTAAAGATACTCTACTGGAACGCCAACGATATCAACAACAACAGGACTGAATTGAAACACTACAAGAATTTGACATCGACGTAGCTCTACTAGGAGAATCTAACTCCTACCAAACATTAGATTAACATTTGCCAACTACGACATATACCACAATTTTAATACACCGTTGCATACTTCATGATCAAACATATCTGCCACCAATCGACATGGAGTACGTAGGAGCCCAAATTAACGTCCACGGTGGACCACTTCATCTAATATCGGCCTACAATAGCCCTACACAAAGAATACGAACAGAAGAACTAGATAACATCCTAGCAGAAGACATTCTCGCAATTATCGCCAGTGACCTGAAAGCGAAACATTCAAGCTGGAGCTCTAGAATGGAAAATCTAACTGGTCGCACACTATATAACCACGCAGTCAGAAAGGACTGGAACGTAACTGGACCGGAACCAACACGAAACCAACAAAACACGCACATAAATCAGATGTGTTAGACATCACGATCACGAGACACCTACCACACCCAATAAAACTAGAAGTGGTAGAAGACCTGAGTTCAGACCACCTGTCAATTATAATTACCATGCACACGCAACCACACATGAGAGGTACGATCGCTACAATACGAAGTACCAACTGACAAAAATACAACGAAAAATTACAAACGGCAACCCTAACATAAAAACGGACGAGATATCGACAATGCAGAAAGAACCCTGACGAACGCTGTCCGAGAAGCCATCGACAACAACAAACGTACTATACAACTGAACAACAAAAAATCAGTTTTGACACAAAATAAAAAACAAACAAAAATTAATAAGAAGATGGCAACACACACAGATCCCAAGATTAGAACACTGTTCAACGAAAAACAACCTGTACTAAAAGTACTTCTGAATGACTACAAAACGACCTCTCACGTAAACAACACGTTACACGAAGAAGGCAACCTATATACATTAAACAGAAGACTAATCACTATGAAAAACCAGAAACAAGCCCCATTCGGGAAAGTCTATGACACCAAAGTTAGAGCAACAATATACGCAGAAGCACTACAACATACATTCTCAATAAACAACACTACCGATCGAAACCACAAAGACAATAGAAACACCGTAATCGAGCAAATCCAGTTGCAGCCTGAACACGAAGTCGGCTTCATAACACCCAAAGAAGCAAAACAAGTTATCGTGAGACTGAGCGACCGAAAGGCTCTTAGCAAAGATAACATCCCCCAAAAGCACTTAAGCAAATGACAAAAACCGCACTGGCAGTACATGACGAAAATTTTCAACAGCATCATCACCCATCGCTACTTCCTCAACGCATGAAAAACACCTACAATGGTTTTGATTCCCAAACCAAGAAATCCAAGGTCAGAACCTGAACACTACCGACTAATTGCCCAGTTGAGCGTGATATCGAAAATATTCGAAAAACGTCTGCTGACAAGGTTGAAACCGCATATACTGGACCGACCCGATCAGTTTGGATCAAAGCAGGGCACAACACGCCATTACAATCGCTATAAACTACAACAGAACCAAAGTACCCGTTGCAGAAGCTATCAATATGGAAAAAACCTTCGACAAAGGTTGGGTATAGGAACTGCTCTACAAATTAGCAACTATACACAAGATGCCGATATCATTCATTAAAGTCCTAGACAGCTACCTAACAAACAAACGCCTACAAGTACGAGTTGAAGATCAACTATTGGACGAAACACACATCACCGCTGGCAAATGGTAAGGGGATGCCTCACGCCTAAGCTCTTCAACGCTTACACCTGTGGCATACCGTGCGGAGCGGACATCATATGCGTAATGTATCCGACGACACCATCTTTATGGCAGGAGGACAAACACTAAAATATGCAACGACATCTAGACCACACTACCAGACGATGGACATCACATTAAATTCACAAAAATCGGAGGCCAACCTCTTCTCTAAACACAATCTCTCACTACATCAACTACCGATTCTAGAAGAACGCCAATTGCCATGGAAGGACATCCATGCCTGGGGAGTCATCACTCCTATTTAAACAACACGTAGACACAACAATATAAAAGTAAAAGCCAGAGATTTCCTCTACGGAAGGATCACCGCACGAAACAAACTGCCAACCGAGACTAGACTACGAATGTACTAGACATACCTAAGAGGCCGGTCCTGAAGTACGCATCACAAGCATAGCATACCTACTTTTTCAGAATACAACGACATAGACTGGAAGCATTCCAAAACAATACCTAACGAATAATAATCAGAGCACCTTGGTTTGTAAGAAATGAAGTAATTAGAAACGACCTACAAATAGACACCCTCTTCGAACACTGTAAACACCTTTATTACCATAATACCACCCACAGCCCTTCCATACCAATTGCAGCACCTAGAGAGGGCAGAGGAAGAAAAGAACAAGAAGACTACTTGGTTACTAAGTCACAAGACTAAATCCTCACAAAACCGCAATTGCAACAGATATCGGCAAGGCAGTAAAACTCTAGAGATTGCGCTGCATAAGTAAAATAGCTTTGAAAGAGTCAAGCCCGACTGAATACACAAATATTACAAATGGTATGTATAATCCTAAAGTACTTTCAAGCGCTTTCACTAGCGCATTTGTAGACTTCGGCCCTTCGGTTTGTTCCCAAACTATGTGGTAGATTATAAATCAGTCTATTCCATGAAACATTCACAAGGACATTTAATAAAATGGCTGCTACGTTAATAATGGGTTAGATATTGTTAAAGTTTTAGGCATTACGTTACGAACATGCTAAGATAAATTAATATCCACATTAATCGCCAAAAAAAAAACCTTTAAAATTAATGCAGTTTAAACAATTCCACGGTTAATCTTTTGTATTTACTTCTTTTAAAAAATTGCTGTGATCCGCACGACCGATTGCTAATATTGAAGCAAGTGGTGACGTGTTTATTGTATTACTAACAGATGTTGTTTGGTATTTAAAATGCTTTTATGAACCTTCAAGCACCTCGACTCAAAAGTAGGGTATTATTGGAATACACTTTTTGTATAGACGGGAATTTGTGTTTAGTGTAACTTACGAATAATTGTTCTAATGAGACATGTACAACTCTGTACAGTGACGTTTTTTTCACAACAAAAACGTTATGTACAAATATGTAGTAGGATCACTTACTAAGCAACTTTTGTTATTTAGTAGTTTGTGTTATTATTTTTTAATTTGAAAAGTTTTCAACAAATCTCATATGTACTCACATACTAACGAAAGGCTATTCATATGTGCTTATTCGGCATATTGTAAAAGTAAGTTATGAATCCCTATGCGATTGCGTTTTGAACAACATTCATCTACATACAATTTGTGTGATAATTTTGCATCAGAAAAAGTTTTACATTAATCTCTAGTCGGATATAAAGGACGTGAGCACTTATACAATTTGTATGATTATACCGAATAACACAAAAAACTTTAACAGGCTGCATACCCATTTGTATACAATTTATGTAATTATGCCGCATCACTGAAAAGTTACTTACAAAGACATATGATGTCGCATACTAACAAACGTCCATTCCCATGCAATTTGTGTAATTATGTCGCATCACAAAAAGCTCATTTTCAGAGACATATGAAGTCGCATACCAACGAGCGTCCATTCGCGTGCAATTTGTGTAATTATGCCGCATTACAAAAAGATACTTTACAGACACATATGAAGTCGCATACTAACGAGCGTCGATTCGCTTGCAATTTGTGTAATTATGCCGCATTACAAAAAGAGACTTTACAGGCACATATGAGGTCGCACACTAACGAACGTCCATTCGCCTGCAATTTGTGTAATTATGCCGCATCACGAAAAGGTGCTATACAGAGACATATGAAGTCGCATACTTACGAACGTCGATTTCATGCAATTTATGTATTTATACCGCTTCATGCAAAGATTATTTACGAATACATATGAAGTCGCACACTAACGAACGTCAATTCGCGTGCAATGTATGCAATTATGCCGCATTACAGAAAAGTACTTTACAGACACATATGAAGTCGCACACTAACGAACGTCCATTTCCATGCAATTTGTGTAATTATGTCGTATCAAGAAAAGCTCATTTACAGAGACATATCATGTCGCACACTAACGAGCGTCCATTCGCGTGCAATTTGTGTAATTATGCCGCATTACAAAAAGGTACTTTACAGACACATATGAAGTCGCACACAAACGAACGTCCATACCCATGCAGTTTGTGTAATTATGTCGCATCAAAAAAAGCTCAGTTACAGAGACATATGAAGTCGCACACTAACGAACGTCCATTCGCATGCAATTTGTGTAATTATGCCGCATCACAAAAAGGTGCTATACAGCGACATATGAAGTCGCATACTTACGAACGTCACTTCGCCTGCAATTTATGTAGTTATACCGCTTCAAGGAAAGATAATTTACAAATACATATGAAGTCGCACACTAACGAGCGTCCATTCGCATGTAATTTGTGCAATTATGCCACATCACATAGAGGTAGGTTAAAAAGACACATGTACTCACACTTCAACGAACGTCCATTGACTTGCACTTTGTGTAATTATGCCGCATCAAGGAAAGACCACTTACAAAGACATGTGAAGTTGCACACTAACAATCCTCCATTCGCATGCAGTAATTGTGATTATTCTGCAACATGCAAAAGTCTTTTACAGAAACATGTGTTGTCCCATATTGATGAACGCCCATTTGTTTGAAATATGTGGTTATTTCGCATTAGAAAAAAATAATCTAAAAATTCTACATTTTGTCCCTCACTATCGATGACGAAGTACATGCTATTTAGGTAATTAGGTTGTGTCAAAAAAAAGTCAGAAAAATCCATACGAACGCATACTAACGAATGTTCATTTACATACAGTGCACTTGTATACAAAGGAATGTCCATTTCCAAAAATGCATTCCTACAATCAAGTCAATTTTTGTTGAGCTTCAATGACTTGTTAAAAAAGGAACTTAACATGGGCTTTCGTTTAACTGTTGGTTGTTTATTCGGTAAATTTTGGAAGAAGACTTAAATTTAGTGTGTGCATATTTGAACAACCGCTAGATATTTAAATTAAGTTTTACCGTTACTGTAACTCACTGCGAAGTTATAATATTTTAAATAAAAGTTCGTAGATAATTATGGAGCTAAATTATTATTAACAAGTTGGCTGTTTTAGTTTATCGTTTAAAGCCAGGGGTAATGTCTTTTGCAACTAATTAAATCTTACGGCCAATTTCGCAAGTAATTTAAAGTCAACTATAAACGGTGCTTTAAAATAAAATCTCATTTCATAACTATGTTTTGAAGGAACTTTAGAGTTAAAGTTACTTTATACTTAAAGAGCCAAAACCCGACATTTAAGGTCTTAAAGCAACTTTAGAAAATCTCTATTCTCATCTTATATTTATTATTTTTGTGCATTGCAATGAACCTAAATGATACATCATCAAGCTTAAGTTCCTCGGAGGAAGAGTTTATGGTCCTTCGTCGACCAAAAATTTACAGAATACGGAAAAAACTATTTTGAATTAAATGACGATTTTGACTTTTTTGACCAGTTTCGTTTAAAAAAAACCCTCAAAAAAACCTCAAACTGCCCTGTTAACAAATGGGTATGCTTAAAATTGTGTTTTATATTGCTTAACAAAACTTAATTGTAACAATTACCGGGGTGGTTATATAAAATCTATGTTACAACTGTTACTAACTTTAAGGTTATACGCATCAGGAAATATGCAGATAAGCGTTCCAGATTTTATTTATATTTTTAGGGCTTCCGCTTGTCGTATTATAAAAAGAGTGTCAATTGCAATTGCACCCTTGCGACTAAAATATATAAAAATGTATTCGAGTGAACACGAAACGACGAAGAGCAGCCGAGGAATATAATACAATTGCATCAGTTCCACGTACAGTAGGTGCTATCGACTGTACCTTAATAGAAACGCGGAGACTATCGGCACACTAATGTGTGGCTAAAAATAAAAATTAAACGCACAGGAAATTTTTGTGATGTCATTAATGACGTACGTTAGTATTTACCAGGAGGGTGTTGGTTTGTTCTTCAGCTTATTGTTACTGCTTTTAGCTTTGTGTATGTATATCAACAAAGGTTGTAGTTTCTAATCTATGTGTCAGTTTTAGCGCCATAGCTTATTTTTCATAATCCGCATAAGAAATTACCAATATTTTTAGCTGTAGTTTAAAATTCTTCGAAGTGTGTCGAGTTAAGCTACTTCTTCAAGTTCCAATTGTTAACAGTAAATTTATTCATCATGAGTGCTGTTTATGCTGATTTTTTGTTAAACAATGCTTTAATAACATTGAAGAATTTAAGCGGCTGCGGCAAAAATATGAGGCAGAAAAATGTCAAAAGTTTACCATTCGTGCTAGTCAATCTGTAGAATCGTCCTCGAAATTTTTGAAGCGTAAAATTAATACAAATTAATAGGAGTTTATATAGCCAAACTTTTTATACCTCTTCTCTCCAATTTAAAAGCTAAAGATTCACCTACAAAATAAGTCATGTGTAGTGCTTGTACAAAATTGTAAAAATCTAGCTGTTGGAAATTATATTAAAAAAGAAATCTAAGCCGCATGTACGGCTCACAACCAAACTTAGACATTAAGTTCAACAAATATTACTTACCTTTGTGTTAAATATTTGAAATTTAATTGTACGCGAAAATAATAAATAGTAATGTGTAAAAATTCGTATTTAAAGTCGAATATCTTGATTAATAATTGAAATATCGAAAAGTGAATAGCGTATTCGTATTCAGCGTAAAAAACTGGATAAGAATCATATATTATATGTCTTGTAACATCACGGGAACCGTGCAACGGACAGACAGACAGACCGACCGACAGACTAGACCATCTCATTAACCAAACGAAGTTTGGTTGAAAAAGAAATCGTTAAACAGAAATCGATATCTGGAACCCATGTCAAAGTCAGACATCCTAACCATTACGCTACCCTGTGACATACACAACAGTTAATGTTTAAAATATTTACTCCTAAGTTTAACTGCATCCTTTTAACACGGCAAAAATTTTGAAATTTAATTATGTGATCGAAATTATTTTGAATGAAATAATATAAAATTATTTTTATATACAAAGCCATAATGTAAATTATAGTATAACAGACGATTTATACTGTGACTTTGTAAACACCAAGGTACGTCACTAATGACGTCATAACTTTTCCTGTGTGGTTAATTTTAATTTTTAACCGCACATTAGTGTGTAGATAGCCTCGGCGTTTCTATTGAGGTACAGTCGATAGCACCTACTGTACGTGGAACTGATGCAATTGTATTATATTCTTCGGCTGCTCTTCTTCATTTCTTCTTCACTCGAATACATTTTTATATATTTTGGTCGCAAGGGTGCAATTGCAATTGACACTTTTTTTATAATACGACAAGCGGAAGCCCTAAAAATATAAATAAAATCTGCAACGCTTATCTGCATATTTCCTGATTCGTATAACCTTAAAGTTAGTAACAGTTGTAACATAGATTTTATATAACCACCCCGGTAATTGTTACAATTAAGTTTTGTTAAGCAATATAAAACACAATTTTAAGCATACCCATTTGTTAACAGGGCAGTTTGAGGTTTTTTTGAGGTTTTTTTTTAAACGAAACTGGTCAAAAAAGTCAAAATCGTCATTTAATTCAAAATAATTTTTTTCCGTATTCTGTAAATTTTTGGTCGACGAAGGACCATAAACTCTTCCTCCGAGGAACTTAAGCTTGATGATGTATCATTTAGGTTCATTGCAATGCACAAAAATAATAAATATAAGATGAGAATATGGCAAACCAGAAGAAATAAAATGAAAATTGATAGTTTGAGATTTTCTAAAGTTGCTTTAAGACCTTAAATGTCGGGTTTTGGCTCTTTAAGTATAAAGTAACTTTAACTCTAAAGTTCCTTCAAAACATAGTTATGAAATGAGATTTTATTTTAAAGCACCTTTTATAGTTGACTTTAAATTACTTGCGAAATTGGCCGTAAGATTTAATTAGTTGCAAAAGACATTACCCCTGGCTTTAAACGATAAACTAAAACAGCCAACTTGTTAATAATAATTTAGCTCCATAATTATCTACGAACTTTTATTTAAAATATTATAACTTCGCAGTGAGTTACAGTAACGGTAAAACTTAATTTAAATATCTAGCGGTTGTTCAAATATGCACACACTAAATTTAAGTCTTCTTCCAAAATTTACCGAATAAACAACCAACAGTTAAACGAAAGCCCATGTTAAGTTCATTTTTTAACAAGTCATTGAAGCTCAACAAAAATTGACTTGATTGTAGGAATGCATTTTTGGAAATGGGCATTCCTTTGTGTGTGCGTCAAAAAACTTTAACATCTCCTGGAGGGTAGAACTCGACTAATGACTTTCCTCAAGTGTTGACGTGTCAGTAGTGCTTCGACTTATTGACAGGTAATCCCCTCCCCCCTACTTCCGTACCAATCTTGTCGTTTATCACATAACGTATCCGCACTTCGTCACAGGGCTACAACCAGGCAATCACTGGGTCAAGAAGACGTCGCTACGAAATCCCTGCAGAGCCGTTGAAGCCGCTGCATCAGGAACAATATACCGCAATAGGTCGCCACGGGAAATTTCAACCCTGAGTAAATTTGAGTCATGTGTGTTAAATACTGCTTAACCGAGCTCTAGATGCGGTGGTTATAAGGTACATTGAACAATATAAATGTAGAATGTATATAGAGCCGTGTTGCTTCATAAAATGTGTAATAGTAATACTTCCGTTTGTCATTTCCGGTTTTAATTAGAGTCACTGTAAATATATTTTGTTCTGATAAACTTCCATAACAGATTGCATTATCGTATTTAACAATTTGAAGAAGTTGCAGGCACGTTATTTGTGCTAGGAAAATGGGTGTGGTGATTTTATAATTCTAGGCGCTGCTGTGTTCTAAACGCCCATTTTTTTAAAAATATTTCTGGACTAAAAACCTTCCTTGTGGCCATTTTGAGACATTCTAGTCATAAAGAAAAAGTCACACGACAAAAATGAATGAACTCCGGTACCTCTGACATTTATTTTTTACAATGATTATTACCAGGTACGCAATTCACTGAAAACTTGTAACTTTTCTTGAACTGAAGGATCACTTAGGGGAAAGCATGGCTAATTTATTACATAATTATATCACTACCGAGCTAGAAACAGATTTCAGAAAATATTGAGGGCAGTCTTACCAATATGGCTGGGAGATACAATAGTATGCAGCAAAAAATTATGTAAGAAAACAAATTTGCAAGAGTTTTCCATGCGCTGGCCACTTTTTAAATTTAATGGATCCATTCTGCTGTTGATTGCTGCCTTGATGCGATTAATTTGTTTGGTATTGTCAATGAAGTATATATATTTCTCTGAAGTTGGCTCTGTAAGAGTCCCGAAACTTGGGCTGGAAATGACCTACGTTCCTGGTCGCCAAAACCCGTCTTCATCAGTGAAGTTTGCCACGGCTACTCAGCTGCTATCTAAAAAAAACTACTACCCTACTATCTTACCAAAGATAAAAATGTATATTTGCAATTTTTCAGACAATGAACCAAATTCGTTGTTTTGCTGAGAGCATAATTATTTTTGCTTACATACTGTTTTTTATTCATTAGAATAAATTACATAGCTGAATATATAAAATTTTCATTTGCAATTTTTTTCAGAAAACGATGCAAATTTGTAATTTTTTTCTAACAGACCCGTTTTTTATTTAATATAAATACTTCACGTACTCTTGCATAATTATTAGTTACTAGCAACTTTAAAAAATGAGTAACTTATCATTGACCAAAAATAGTAGCAGTACCAACGGTACAATGAAAGTTCAAGAACAATTTATATTTCATTCTATCGAAGACTTGATTAAAGAAGTTTTTGGATCTTCATCTCAACTTGACACTGCTGCTATTTTTGATAGTGACGTAATAGATTTATCACGGTAAGTGCTTTTTCACATTTATACATGTCGTTTTAATATTGATAGATTTGCGCGTTTTGAAAGTAATGAAATGTCTGAGTCTGCCGCTCCTGATGTTCCACCGCAACCAGTTCCTCTACTCGAAATTAAATGTACCAATGATCAACGCCATAATAAAGCAGAACCATACACGTACGGTAAAATATATTTATATTGATGCAAGCTCTATTAATTTTTAATTTACATTAGATTAGGATAAAAAAAACCATTCTGCAAATTCTGAAGCTATCGTTGGATCGTTGGCACATTCTGATCCTCTCAGAAACATAAAGTAGTATACAAAAGAAAAAGGGAACGAACCTACAATAATCTGTTATGCTATGCTCACAGATCTGGCAAAAACATGTTGGCTATGCAAAAGTTATGTCCTGGACCTGATATGACTGTTTGCTGTGAGGATGACAAATCCTATGAAGAGGACGCAGTAGAGTTGCTTAATGCATTTAAAAAGCGTGGAGAGAAGCTACTACGTCGTATAGATTTGGAATTAGAAATAATAAAGCAAAAAACAGAGGAACTGGCTGCAAGGGAGCAACAGATACTTCTAGAACGGGACTTAAAAAATACTTTTTCATTTATAAATAGTTAGATTTTAAGCTGTAAAAAGTTGTTAGATCAAAATATTCAACAATTTGTAAATAAAAGTATTTTATAAAAGTTTCTCTTTTTAAACAAGATTTCCTCTAAACAAGATAGTAACCTCAAAGTAAAACACATAAATCAGAACACACTTTAATTAAATACAGCATTCTTTATACAATTGACTTAGATGTGTTATAATTAAAGAAACAGTAAAGAACAAGATGTATATTATTATAATAAACTAATTTCTTAGAATAGTGACATATTATTCTGAAAATTCTATGTTGACAGTTAAACCGATCGATCCCTTACTAGTTATGTATACGTATTTGTTCGAGCCAATACTTTCATTTAATTGTTTCACTCCATGTGCTTGACGATATTCAAAATATCTCAATTGCAGTATATTTTTGAACTCGTCTGTTTCCACTAATACTCTTTCTCCATATTTTGTCTTGACAGTTTCCACTTTCAAAACTTCAAACCTCTTACTCACTACAAGATCTTTTGAATTTACATAAGGTATGCGGTATGTGGTTTTATTAAGGATAATAAAATCCAAATTGCATTTAATTACTTGCTTCTATCTTACAAACAACACTCCGTTAACTAATTTATATTGTTATGCTTGCTAGTCGAAGATTCCTCACTTATATTAGATAGGATTGACCTTGATTACCACCGCCGCTTAGTTCACTTAATGTTGAAATCGAAGCCGTTTGTCAAGGTGAGCCTTTGCCTAAACATCGGCAACGTCTAGACTTATTTCTTGATCCGAATGACATTTTAAGAGCAGTCTTCCAAATTCCGCAAAACATCCAGCGGTATTACCCAATAAACATCGTATAACAGATTTGTTGATTAAACAAGTGCACACACAAAATTTACATTCGGGAGTAAACACAACAGCGTACTTGCTTCAAGAACGATTTTGGATCACTTCATCTCTTCGCGCAGTCCATAGTTTACTATCTAAGTGTTATCATTGCTATCGTCTTCGCTCTATTCCTGCCATTCCAGTTATGGGTGAATTGCCTACATTTCATGTTTCTCAAGCCAAAGCTTTTACTTCCGTCGGTATCAATTTTGCCGGCTCTTTTACGATTAACATGCATCGTGCAAGAGGCATCAAAACTTGCAAGGTATATTTTTGCGTGATTGTTTGTTTCGCCACTTTGGAAGTTGTATCAGACTTGTCGACTGATGCCTTTATCGCGTGTCTTCGCAACACGTTTTCAGCGACTGCGGCACAAATTTCGTTGGCGCTAGTAGCCAACTTTTAAAGGATTTCCGACACTGTCGTTAGTCATTTCGTGGCATTTTAACCCCCGTCTACTCCTCACTTTGGAGACATTTGAGAAAGCGCCGTTAAATCGGTGAAAACTTTCGTGTCGTTGGAAATCAAGTGCTCAGGTACGAGGAGTTTCATACTTTGATTACGCAGATTAAAGTATTGTTGAATTCAAGACCCTTGTGCAGGGTGATTTCGGATCCCAATGATCTTTTGTCACTGACACCAGGTCATATTTTAAATTTAGAACCCGTGACAGCACCTCCGGACCCAGACTTATCTCATTTGAAAATTTCTAGGTTGTCTCGTTGGCAGTTGATTCAAGCTATGCATCAAAGTTTTTGGGTTTGATGGCACAATGAGTATTTTCACCAATTGTATTAACGTGGTCGGTGGTACAAGTCCAAGAGACTCGACGACGTTGACATCGGTACTTTAGTGCTCATCAAAGAAGAGGGTGTTCCTCCTTTAAATTGGAGACTCGCCAGAATAATAGAGCTTCATCAAGGAAGCGATGGGGTACCTCGTGTAGCCACCGTAAGAACTTCACGAGGCAATTTGAAAAGACCAATGGTCAAATTATGCCCATTGCCGTCTCAATAATAAATATTAATTATTTTAGTGTTCTTTATTATAGTTTCGTAAGCATTACTATATTCATTTAGTTCTACATACATATAAGACTCGTTCAAAATTAAATTTGCCACATGAAATGCAAATTTCGTTGGCTGAAATATTTAGATATTGGCACCCCGAATTTTGGCACTAGGATTATCGGTGCTACTTGTGTATTGCATAATTTGATAATTGTTGTAGATGGAGTTGGAGATGATGATTATGAGCCTGGAGATCATATTTGCCATGGGCATGAAAACGAAGAACCAGAACCCAATAGAAATTTGGCAGTAGAAAAAAGGCTATAACTGGCAGAACTTTTAATGCAAAATTAAATTGTACAAAATGTATTTAAATGTATATATTACTTAAAATAGTCATAACCAATAAAAATTAATGTTGAATATTTACGTTAATGTTTACTTATTGTTAATTTGATGTATAAACAAGCGCAATAATTCATTACGTTTTTTTTGAATGGTATTTGATTTTTTTAATAGCCAATCTCAATAATCGCAATTCTTCAATTCGCTTGTCTTTGATATCGGCTAGGCGTTTTCTGATAGTATACAAACTTTTAGTTGGCGTTTCTTTGGAAGTGGAAGTCATGATGGGAGTGGTGGCGGTAAAAAATTTATGTGGAATGGTATAGATTTGTGAAGGACCCGGTACGTCTGTCGTAGAAGTTTGTGTTGGAACTTCTAATGTAGGTGTGTTAGGAAACCATGAAATGGTTAACGGTAAATTAAAAGTTTGATCATTTGTGTAGATTTCTTAAAATTCATCAAAATATTTCCACATTATTCGTCCTCTACCTGTGGCATTTTATTATCTTTAATGCTTGTATAGTTTTTTCAAGTTGCACCACTTAATATTTAACTCATCTTCTGCTACAATATGGCCATGTATACGGAACACATCCTTTATGGCTGACCATATCCCCCCTTTTTCTAACGTTTGGGTTGCGAAAATCTTCCTTCCACTCCTTATATGTCGTAACTAATAACATTGTTGTGTTTTTAGACCATTTATAAGGGGTTTGTTCCTTTGTACTTTCTATAACAAAATAATTATTAATATTTAAGTTCTAACTACTATACACACTAAAACTTCATCAGTTAATAAGGAAAAAGTGACCAGGCGTACTGCTTTGTAATAATTTGTACTTCCAGCTTTTCACATACTATCTTCTGTGTTGTACTTTATTGTACTGCTTTGAACAAATAAACAAGTATTATACTATATATTAAATAGAAATTTATAGTCTGATTTTCCTCTGCTATTTATAAAACACTCATCGTCCAAATTTACATACATTTTGCTATGCGCTCTCTTTTCAAACCCCAATGTTTCGCGTTGCTATGTTATAGCCTCTCTTTTATTATCTGCCTCGGCTAGTACAATCTGTTAAAGTAATGTAAATGAAGCAATCCAAAATTCATAAAATGATCAGGAATATTTACACTTTGTATTCTAATAACTTATTAATTCGATTTTATATTCAAAAATTAACCCCTGAATAAAATATTAATATTTATCTGTTACCACCAAAAAACATATTCCCTGAAAGTCAGCAAAAATACAACTATAATTTACTTTGAAGCCTTTTTGAACGTTCAAATGATCTTCTATCTATCTTTTATAAATTCTCAAAATATATTGATGACCCTTACAAATACTTCGATATAATAGTAGAAAATGTCAAAAAAATTGAAAATACAGTCTTATAGTAATAAAGGATTGTAAATCTCTAAGCTGTGTTGTCCCTGCTTGTTTCCTGGCACTGCTTCTGTATGTGCATGATCAGCATCCCAGGATTGTTTCTAATTTGATTCTCTGTTACAGCTTCTCCCAGTTGATTCTTAGCGTAGTTTCCTCAATTTGTTGACCAGAATAATTACTTAAATTTGCTTGAATTCTCCCTTCGGATTTTACCTAAATTTTTGGCTAATAATTATTTGGAATGACTTGGAGTTTACTTGTAGTTTTTTGAAATTTATTTGAAGTTTAATTTTGGAAGTCTATTTGGAAGTTTATTTGAAGTTCACACGTCGTTATTTGTAGTTTCTTTGAAATTCATACGTCGTAGGTTTATTTGAATTTTACTTGGAGTTTCTTTGGAGGTTTATTTGGAGTTCATCCGTCGTTATTTCAAGCTTATTTGAAAGTGATCCGTCGTTATTTGATGCTTATTTGGAGCCCTAAATTGTTAAATATTAGAATTATATTTAATTAATAATTTACCTCACGTTTTTAAAAGCAAACGCTTGTTGTATTAATTGGCACTTAAATTTGCACTTTAATTTCACTTAATTATTTATTTTTACTAAGTTCACTTTGGGTAGTATTTTACTTTTTATTGACGTGGTCGTGCCTTGGTTGCAGTAATACTGGATGTTTACGAGGTCCGCGTACTATTTAAAGACTCCACCCACCTATTTTTTCTATTGGTTTTCCTCGCGTATTCGTTGATCAAAGCGTTGCACCTTGCGCTATCACTGCAGGACTCGGGTATTTCTCCAAATTTCCTGTCTAGACTCTTGGTAAAACATTTCATTCCTAACGTAAGCGTTCAATTTTGTATAGCATATTTCTCAGAAAATCCAAACTTCTATTACATTTTGTCACGTCGTCATGTTTGTGTTTGCTATGATTCAGATTTTATCACATCACGGACCGTCTGTTATTTATTGTTTATTACTCTAAATATGTTGAATTTTATGAAAATACAATGTCTTTGGTCACGTACTAACATTTCTATAATAAAATATTTGAATGCGTTTACTTATTTATGTGTTAATATTTGGAATGATGTTATTATCGTTAGGATGCCAGGTTGTTTACCTTCACCGATTGCATGTTTATTTTGATAAAACTCGTTGCGTTTAAAACATTATTTTTGATGGTTTCTTTTCAATTCTAAGCTTGCATATTTAATTTAAAACGTATTATACGACGTTCACGTCATTATTCTTGCTAAGTATGATCTGGTTGTTGCAGAATGAGCTTCCCTTTTATGAATTAAATTACTTATGAATAAATCATACAGTGTGCTCGCTATTGACTTTATGTAAAATTGTCGATTTACTCCCATTTAATGATGAAATTGTTTGCTTTTCTAAACGTAAATAATATTTGCATGTATCTTACGACTAAATATGCGCTTAAATTACCTTCTTATAGCAATATATTTCAGGCAATCACAGCGACGGTAGAGAGCGAGCATCTTAAAAACAATAGTAACTGTTTGTTTATATACCCCTAGAGTTATTCAACCGTCACTATTAAGTTTATCTTTTACCAGCAACGTGTACTGCTTTGGCCTTTGAAAAATCTGGCCACCTTAAATAACGGGTACATTCAATTTAACAATACTCGCCGGCTGTGGCTATTTGCCCCTTTTCATTTACAGCATCGCCGATTTCTAATTTTAACACATACTCCTCATATTCTGTAGGGTCTAAAACAAATGTGTAACCATTAGGTTTTGAACATGTTATAATAGTTATTATAAAATGTGAAGTTAAATTGACATATTCCAATTAGGCACAATAAATCATGTAACTTATAATTTCTTACCATTTTGTAGCTGTGTGTGAGTTTCGTTAGTTACTTGAAAACTATAAAATTTATTATTCCACTCGTATGTCACCGAAAAAAACTGATCTGCTTACATTGTTTCCCGCTGCTACCACAAGTGAGCGTAGTATTGGATGCTACAAAAAATGGCGACCGGTGCTCAACATGTTGGAAGGTAGTGCTTGCGTTCAAGGAAAAGAGCGCAAACAGTTGCACAACTGTTACCGCCGCTGAGCGCCCCAACAGCTCATACTAAACGATAAATTCTACTAGACACTTTTTACTTCAATATTGGCTATCGATCGTGTCGTTTACTGGAGTTTGTTAAAATTTTACTAAATTTTACTACTTAATTTTAAATACTTTTTCTGTAATTATGTAGATATTAATTTACCTTAGCGTGTTCTTAAAGTATACTTAAAACGTAACAATAGGTGCTTTCCTTTCACCACCTTACCATAGAATAATAACACCCCTAAAAGAAGTGACACTCTTTAAAAATCCTTTGTTTTTCATGTACCAAAAATACATGACTTTCAGCCATTATTCTGTAGGTACACAGATGCAGCGAGAAATTTAAAAAGGTTGGTTATAAATTGCTTTAAATATTTAAATTGATTATTGTATGCAAAACTGCATAATTTAGGCTCTAACGTAATAAAGGAACCTATTGAAATGAAAATACAACGAAGAACAAGAACAGTACACTAAACTAAAGGGAGGTTGAAGCATATACCATAGAATAATAATACACTAATGTAGCGTGAGTGTATTATTATTCTATGGATATACCAACAAAATAATGGCGGATTTTACACATCCGCAACGAAATTTGGTCGTCGTAAAAATGCGGAGTGCCACTTCTTGTAATTATTATTCTATGACCTTACTAAGATATTCTTACCTAACCTAAGTTGTACTTACTTATTTCGTAAGTTTCTTTCACGTGCCAAGTAGTTCAAATAACTCAGACTTTTCTTTTCCCCTTAACCGATCGTAAGTGTATCTACAAACTGTCTTACATTTAGGTAAAATGGATTGTTTATGAGGTGATCTTTCGTTATGACGTTGATTGAAGTATAGTAGTAAATAGTAATTATGTTAATTTTGAATTTCAATTATATACCGATTCACTACCGAAAGCGGCATGTCTTATGCAATTTGCAAACGCCCTGATAATAACAAAAAGCACCCAGTTGTTTACAGCTGCAAAATGAGGTTAATTTGATGAGTTTAGTATTTTGCTGGAAGTACATTCTTCAAACAAGTTAGGTTAGCTAAGTTACTTCACTTTCATGTAAGATAATCCTTTTTACTAAGTTGTGAAAAGAAAGCACCTAATATCTAAATCATTATCAGCGTAGCAGCTATTTTAATAATGCCCTTGAAGGTAATTGATAGAGTCGAATGATTTATAAAATACGACATGGTTTTATAAAAAACAGAAGAGTCTAAGTTTACAAATCTGCTACTGATGTGCTTAAAACTACTTTACGATTATTCTATTGGAATAATTATAGGAAATCCCTCTTTATACATGAACCACACTCGAACATATGATGACTTGCTTTTGTGCCTTTAGCTCAAATCGAATGGTTGTGAGAGAAAAACTTGCGTGTTTTTTTTGTGGCAATAATCAATGTGATTTTTTTACATCTATTGTAAAACTTTCTTGGTAGTAATATAAAAATCTCACATTGTTGTTACATTTTTGTCTAGCTGCCATTATACGTAAGTCAAGTATAATGAGGTAAAAACATTGCAGCTATCAAAAACCCTTAACCCATAAGTATCTACGAAGTTATATTTAAAAAATTTATAACTATCCAGTGATCTAAAGTAACGGTAAAGGTTAATTTGAATACTTAGCGGTTGTTCTATGTCCACATACTAAATTTGAATCTTCTTCCAAATTTAACGAATAAACAACCAACAGTTAAACACAAATTGACCTGATTATAAAAATGCATATTTGTAAACAGGATTTCTTTTATATGCAAGTGAACTGTATGCAAATGAACATTCGTTATTAGGCGGTCGTATGTGTTTTCCTGACTTTCTTTTGATACAATCCAATTACGTAAGAAGCATGCACATCGTCATCGTTAGTGACGGATAACACATATGCTTTCTAGACTCTCTTTTCTGATACAGAAAAATCACATATTTCGAACAAATGGCCGTTCATCAATATGGGACAGCACAAGTTTCTGTAAATGACTTTTGCATGTTGCATAATAATCACAATTATTGCATTGGAATGGACGTTCATTAGTATGCAACTTTATATGTACTTTTAAATAACGTTTTTGTGATGCGGCATAATTACACTAATTGCTTACGAATGGACGTTCCCTAGTGTGCGACTTTATATGCGATTTTAAATTATCTTTATGTGATGCGGCGTAATTACATAAATTGCAAGCGAATGGGCGTTCCTTAGTATGCGACTTCATATGTCTCAGTAAAGTATTTTTCAGTGATGCGCCATAATTACATAAATTGCATGTGAATGGACGTTCGTTAGTGTGAGATTTCAAATGTATTTGTAAATTACCTTTCGTTGGCGCGGCATAATTACATAAATTGCATGCGAACGGACGTTCGTTAGTGTGCGACCGCAAATGTATTTGTAAATGACCTTTCTGTGACGCGGCATAACTACATAAATTACATGCGAATGGACGTTTGTTAGTGTGCCACTTCATATGTGTTTTTAAATTATTCTTATGTGATGCGGCAAAATTACATGAATTGCATTCGAATGGACGTTCGTTAATGTGCGACTTCATATGTGTTTTTAAATTATCTTTATTTGACGCGGTGTAATTGCATAAATTGCAAGCGAATGGACGTTCGTTTGTATGCGACCATACATGTCTAAGTAAAGTACTTTTCGTTGAAGCGGCATAATTACATAAATTGCATGCGAATGGACGTTCGTTAGTGTGTGATTTCATATGTCTTAATAAATTACCTTTCTCTGATGTCGTATAATCACACAAATTGCATGTAAATGGACGTTTGTTAGTATGGGACATCATGTGTCTTTGTAAATAACTTAATAATGATGCGGCATAGTTACATAAATCGCATACACATTAGTTAATATGCAACAGTGTAAGCTAAAGTGCTTATCGTAGATTCCATATAATCATTCAAATTGCATAGATATTCACTTTCGTTAGTATGCGAAGGCATAAGTAAATGTAGAAGATGTTGCATTGACACTAAAATTATATACAAATGTATGTTCGTCAAAACGAAAACACATATGAATTCTTAGTCTGCTCATACAACATGCAGAATATGCACATAAAAAGTATGCGAATAGCCGTTCGTTAGTATGTGAGCATATACAAACTTTAAGGAACCTTTATAGATGGAATAATAATTACATAAATTATATGATAATGAACGTTCCTTAGCATGTGACCGAGCTATATATTAGTAAGTTATTTTTCTGCTGCTCAAATAACATTTAAATGGACGGTGTTTAAGGGGTGAGAACGTACACTCGTTAATAGGACAATTATTGTAAATGTACAATAAATACACAAATAGCGTATTCCAATAATAGTCTACTTTTGGAGGCGAGTTGGTTTAACGTTTATAAAGACATTTCATCTTATTACGATACATCATCACTTACTAAACGATAAATTCTCTTAGACACTTTTTACTTCAATATTGGCTATCGATCGTGTCGTTCACAGGAGCTTGTTAAAAGAGTTAAATACAAAGGATTCATTTGACTTAATTTTAAATACCTTTTTCTGTAATTATTTTGGTATTAATTTACCTTGGCGTGTTCTTAAAGTAATTAGTTACACTTTTGGAAGTCCAAGAGTGACTATAAATTTGTGTTATGTAAACGTGTATATTGTACCGCCAGCTTGTGAAATACATAAATAGACAAAATTGTAATAAATAAATGTGTTAGTGTTGTTATTAGACCTATGGTTAAGAACTTAGTTTAAGAAGATATTAGTGCTTGTAAATAGCATTAACGTTATAGTGCTTCATTGTTAATTGGACTGATAACATCTATAAATTATATCCTGTTAATTAGACTTGTGAACAGTGAGTAATAAGGACATGTTATTACTTGTTTTAAATTTGTGAAACGCGTTAATAGTAGCCCGTTGCACTATGTACTATTCGTCTATCCCTATAACTCATTCCAATCTTTTTGAGTATCTCGAACATTTTTTCCATTTTACATTGTCGAATGCTTTTACCATATCTACAAATCCTACATACACACTTTCCCTCTTTACTGTTGTTTTCACTATTATCACACTCAGAGTTAAAATAGCCTCCCGTATTCCCCTTTTGCGCCTAAACCCAAATTGATCTTCTCCCAGCATCTCTTCAGCTCGTTTTTCCATTCGCCTTTGTACAATTCTAGTTTTTATTTTTGACACATGTGCTGTTAAACTTATTGTTCGAAAATTTTCACATCTATCCGCGCCTTTCTCTTTTGGTATAGTTACTCTGATGTTACGTTTGAAATCTTTGGGTATCTAGCTTGTCTCGTACATATAACTTACAAGTTGGAAGAGACGTTCTGTTACTGCTTGTCCAGCGGCTCTTATAGTTTCTGTTTGCACTTTATCTGTACCCGGCGCCTTACCATTTTTTAGACCCTATAATGCTAATTCAAACTCATCTCTAAGTATAGGATATCCCAAGTCATCATTTTCAATGTCAGATTTCTGTTCTAATGCTGTTAGTTCTTCTACTGCATATAAATTCCCTATAAATTCTTGCCATCTACCTACTTTCTCTACATTTTCTATAATGACGTTTCCTCTCGCGTCCTTTATATGTATGCTATATGGTTCTATATCCCTAAAATTGATTCTAATTAGTTTGTATGTTTTATCTGTCTTTCCTACTTCCATCTTAGTTTGTATCTCTTTGCACTTTTCATCAATCCATTGTTCTTTAGCTTTCCTGCATTTGCGAATAATTTCCCATTTTATGGCTTTGTATCTTTGTTTTCCTCTTTTGTCTGATTTATTTTTGTATTTTCGTCTTTCTTCTATTAAATTCAGGATATCCTTTGTTATCCGTGGTTTCTTATTTTCTTTTTGTGTATACCCCAAAATTTCTCCTGCCGCCATGTCTCGGCTGGATTCAATGTAATTTCTTTCTGTTTCTACTTCCTTAGTATTAGATATTTTCTCGATATCTTTCAGTAATTCATTTGACTTTTTTTCGAATCTTTCTTAAATATCTTTATCATTTAGTTTCGCAAAGTCAAAGTGCCTTCTTCCGTTTCTTTTTTCAAATTCTTAAATTTAAATGCGGCCTTTATAATTACGATGTTGTGGTCAGTGTCTATATCTTCTTCTGGGTAGCTTCTACAGTCTTTTACTTAATTCTTAAACCGTTGTCTAATAAGAATATAATCTATTTGATATCTTCCTATATCTCCTGGCATCTTCCACGTATATCGTCTTCTAGCATGATGTAAAATAATGTGTTTGTAATGATTAAATTGTTTTTGTCGCAAAATTCTGGCAACCTATTTTCCCTGTCGTTTCTCGTGCCTAAACCAAATAAACCTATTACCGCTCCGTCCGTACCCTCACCTACCACTGCATTAAAATCCCCCATAATTATTAAATTTTTATGTCCTTTTACGTATCTTAATGTATCAATATTTTTGTAGATCGCTTCTATCTCTTCGTCACTGTAGTTAGAGGTGGGCATGTATACTTGTATTATTACTGTGTTTACCGGTTTAGATTTGTTCTTTTGTAAGTAATTTTTTACACAGTATCCCATCTTTTCCCGCATAACTATCCCCATACCCAAATTTCCTTCCTCTGATCCTGTATAAATTACCCTGAAGTCTTCACTCCAAAAATTCCCCGTCTCTGGCCACCGAACTTCGCTGATCCCTACTATATCTAGTGCTAACCTATTCATTTCTATTTTTAAGTTCTCTAGTTAACCTACTTGCTTCATGCTTCTAACATTCCACGCTCCGACTCGCAAAATGCTCCCGACTCTTATTCTGGACTTTCCGATCGCATCTTCTGAAGTAGTCTCCTCCCGGAGATCCAAAGGGGGACTATTTTAACTCCGGAATCATTCACCCCAGAGAATGCCCTCATGTTTATTACAATTTATGTACGCGGTGTACTTGGGTGGCGTCGCCGTGGATCAATGTAGTAAACGTAAGACTACGGATCCCAAGGTCCTGGGTTTAAATCCCGACACGGCCGACTGCTTGAAAAATGGCAGGTGAGCATTTTTCACAAAAATTACGCCCTCGTTCGGATGAGAGGTTAAATGGAGGTCCCGTGTGTGAGTGTTGTCACGCACGTTAAAGATTCCTACCTTGCCTGAAACGACAAGGATTCGGCAAAATTCTAAATTTCCAGGCAACAAAAAACTCGCCTCCTTGCCAATGTAGTACCTTCTGGTGGAGCATTGGAAATGTAAATGAACGGTGTACTTGAGTGGTAATGTGGTGGTTTCCCGTTGCCTTCCACATCGCGGTAGTGTACCTTAGACTACTATACCAACCCCTGTAGTCTCTGTCAATCTAAGTACCGAAAGAGCCGCTGTCCTCTTTCGGGGACCTGTCTTAGTCTGGTTCCTCACTAATGACCCTACTACTTTGGTTGGTCCTGTAGTTTGGCTCATTAGAACACGCAAGCCATTTCACCTGTTCTAGTAATCTAGAATTTCGGCAAGATGGAGGTCCATTCGAATTAGGGTAAATCCTTGAAGTGCCTATATTTATGGACGCAGGATGTATCAATAGGTCTTATTTTTTTAAATATTCGGTAATTCTTTTTTTATGTTTTTGCAACAAATTGATGTCGCTTAAAATTGGTTGCACATTGACTGTTGATAATAGAGGTAGTGCGGCTGCAAAAATTACTATGTTAGCGATGACATACTCTTATGTAAAAGAGATTGATGGTTAATTCAATTATATAAAAAAGTGGTTGCTAACAGGAGATTTGATACTGGTGATTGTAATTCAGATATTAATGATGTGGACAACAGCGCAGTTACGCAATTACTCGAGCATATTTCCGAGACAAATAATTCAAATGCAGATGATTTAGCACCCAACGACATTTCGTTGAAGTGATAATTTGATAATTTGGAGTAAATACCCCCATTAGCTGTAAAAACGCGACGCAGTACAAAGACATACCAACTCATAAAATTATCGGGGGAATTTGGAAACGCAATGCATTTTCGAACATTTTTAAGAGCGTTCCAATAAGTGACTGCCAATAATCTTTTAGACTGAAATCGCTTTACAAAAATATCATATGCCGTTTGGTAAGAATCATTCCCGATTGGAATGTGCTTTATCAAGGCATGTGCAATCGAATCAATATTATCCACGAGGTACATATACTTTTAAATGGGTAACAATTTATCGTTATCATGGACTAATTTTTCAAACACTGCTTGAAATCGTTCCCAGTCAGAAATTTTACTAGAAAAACAAACTATCTTTAACGTGGGGAGGGGCAGGTTTCCACTAACTACCATGCCATTTTCAGGGGCAAAAGTCGGCACCACTGTAATGACCGGTTTAATGTCAGCAAATTCCGATTTGAATTTAGCTGAAAAAATCTTTATTTCTGTTAAGAGATTTCTAATTATTGCTCTCAAAACACGATAGTCTACTAAATCATCAGGCCCCCTCGAACACGGTAGCTTGACATAAAAATTTGAAATCTGCTTCTACTTCTTTTACAGACTCTAACCACAAATCAATAGTGCAACAATTAATTTGCGATCTTTCAATATTAAGTATTTTATCGAAAATTTCATTTATTCTACTCAGCACTGTACGTGGTTCACTAATGAGTATTTCTATTTTAATGCCCATTTTCAAATCAAATATATAATGCCGATTTTAATTCACGATTAATAATGTACTTTTAATTAAGACAAAATAAATTAAGTCTTACAGATCGACACAACAATTACCTTTAAGTTTGCAAACACTCTGTATATAAAAGCCATTTTCTCAATACACCAAAGGGGTATGCACATTTATTTATGCAAACTAATAAACCAAAGTTACGCGTGTTTGTAATATCAAAAATAGGAATTAAAGGAACTTGAATAATTAATAATGTATGTCCCGAGTGAACAATACTATTAATTATCACGACAAAACGAAAAACGAAAGATTAAGTATTTGTGTGCAAAGAGTTGAAACTGCTTTTTGCACTTAACCAACAGTTTTACGAAAGCGAGAATACTTTAGTTTTCCAACCTCTAAAGCCTGTTTACTGTCCATGTAGGTAACTTGAGGTTTCTAAACTTAGAATTGTATACACGAAATTGTATTACGAAGGTTTTAACCGCAACCCTTGATACTTCTTATGACAAACAATAACGGAATTTGTTAGGACATTGACCAAAAAGAGTATGAAGGAAGTAACCATACAAATGCTTATAAACCTGATCAAATGGCAAAATCCACTGAATTAAACAAAATCGCAGGCTGTAAATCGGCGACGAATTAATTAAATGTTCATCACATCCGGCAACGAACCGATCAATGTGCATACTATTGAGATTGCTGCCAAATTTATAGCATAAATTAACATACCTGTTAGTAGTCAAAATTTACGAACTGGTTCCAACGACGAGATATTATGTGGACTGTAATTGAATCAATACCATTGCCGGTTTACTCTGTGCAGCAATACAAATGAATGATTTAATGCCGCCACCACTGCCTGAAGAACTAGACAAACATGTTTTGGAACGTTTAATCCAGGCTGGTCAAATACCTAATGTTTACGTTGAAAATGATCAACCTGCTGGAGCTGGGGCATTATTGAGAAGATAGTTTGTGCAACAACATTTTGCTCAATTATAATTCAATAATCTCACTTTGTAATTAATTTATATTATTGATATTATAAGAATAATGTATTTTAAAAGTCCAATGAATATATAAAAACCGTAATGTAACAAAAAAAATATTTATACAACTACTTGTATTATAATGAAATTAATCATACTTATATAAAAGTTAAATTAAAAGCAAATTACAAATTTTGCAACTTTTTCAACTGTGCTTTTTTAATTTCATAATCAAATTGTACACATTTTTTTTGTAATTCATGCAATCCCTGCATGCTACGCTGTCTAATAGCATATATTCTTCTTCTTCCCGACTATATTTGTCCAACTGATTTTTAAACTCGTTCTTGATCATTGCTTGTTTCGTTTCGGTTAGGCCCTCAAATTTCTTTGCAACTGAAGCAGTTGAATTGTTAGCTGGTCTGCGGCGGGTAACCCAAGGATCATTGGCCCGAACTAAAAGTTTATCCTTTTTGGTTGGAATTACTTCCGTATCAGGCAATTCTATGGTAGCAATATTTTTTAGTTTTTGGTGTATTGGTGTTTGCAAATTACGTGGTTTTTTATGTTGCCAATTTTCTTCATCGTTATACACAAATTCAAGTTATGTAATTTATATTAAAACTATACTAGATTCAAGAAATTACCTTGCTAGCTACAACTTCAAAAACAATATCTTCAGTACCTTGCAATCCTATATTATCTGGAACATTGATCATAAAACTATCAGAATGTAATGCACGATCCCCATCAAATCGATTAACTATCCATAAGCGCTTTTTTCATTAATTATGAACATTGTTAAATCAAAAGTGAAATCTGTTAATAAATCTATGCTCGTACAAGGTACATTTCCAGTTTTATATAAGCTGAGTCGCTCATCTGCTGCACTTTTCTAACTATTCTTTTTGATTTTCATAAAACTTTTTAAAATTATCAATACACTAATTTATAAAATAGGAACAAACAGAGTTAAATTCCTTATGAATTTTAGCCCAAGCTTTTCCTTTTTCCCTACAAGTCATTTTGATAATATTAAGTAATAATACTTTCTTCTCGTTGGTAAAATTTGCTGCTCTTTGTCGTTTCGTTTCCATTACGAATGGAAATTTATTAATTATTGGTTTATCACAATACTGAATTAGCCAAATACTTAAAATCACACGGAAATAATAACATATACTAACCCTCAAGTATCACCACACATGTCTTAAGTAAGAAATAGTAAAGGAATACTTAAAATCTAAGTAGTCCTTAATTCAAGTTGCATTGCACCAGTACTTGAATGACAAACTCTTTACTAAGTAGGTGATATTATTGGCAACGTTGTAATTTAAGTGGTCATTTAGGAACTTTTTAGTAAAGATTGGCATTACAAATCAATCATAAATTGTCAAATGTCATTTCACTTATAATATCCTTGATTTTTGTTGGTGGTTATTTCATTCTTTATAATTTTGGCGTAATTGATTTGTTCAATGGAGAACAAAAAGAGATTGAAAGTGGCATAAAAGCGCAGAGTTGTTAGCACCTGATTTATCAGAGTAACGCTGTTATTCTTACAAAAATTGTTTTTACTACTGAATATAATGTATTTTTTAAATTCTGTACATTTTAAAGTTAACACATATTTAACACGGCAACTTATCTTCATCAAATTCTTACATATGCTCTATTTGAGCCAAATCTTGTAAAACAGTACTTTTGGTTAATCTAAATCTTTGAAAAAATGTCAACTCATCCATTTCATCAAAATAATTGGATCCGTCTAGGAAAGTCGTTGTGCACAATATCCAAAGTATCTAAATATTCGTTTAAAAACTGCATAATGTTACAAAAACAGTAAAACTAGGGAAGAAATCGTTACTAATAAATTAAGAAGGGAAAATTGCATTTGTTTGCATTAAGTGTGAGGTTAGAAATCGCTCCTTAACATATTTAAGAGACGAAATTTGGCTACTTAGTTTAAGTAATCCTTAAGAACACTTATTTGTGTGGTGCAAACGAAAAGTACATGATATTCTTCTCTTAACGCTAAGGAACCCTTAAATCAAAAATTATGAGTGTGGTGCAAACGGCCATTAAACAACTGACACCCATTTTTTGTTGAAACATCTTAGTGATATTATAAATACCAACATAAATTGATCGCTTTAGTAAGTTATACGTGGTGCAACGCCAAGTTACTATAAGCGGAATTTAACGTTAAGCGAAGCTTAGAAAAGCAAGGCATTTAAGCGGAACTGGTGCAATCGGGCCTAACAGAGAATGTGAAATTAAAATAAAATGCGCTTTCAACATTTAACCAAGTCAACGGAATTAGTAAAAATTAGTGAAATATGCTTTCTGGATAAACAACTTACGTGATTATTGTGCATCACGTATGTGAATCTCATCCGCAAAGACTACCCGCTGTAAGATTTTTGTACTATCAAAAACAAGATTACAATTACTTCAAACGGTCACATGCTAAAGAACATCGGTGATATGTAATTTATGTGTCTGCTTTACATCCATAAGCGCGCATTAATATATTCTCACATACTAACGAACGCCCACATACATGCTTTATGTGTGCTTATTGTGCACCTTTTAAAAGTACGCTAAAAATTTATATGTGAACTTATACTAATGAACATCCATTCCCGTGCAACTTATAGAATTATTTTGTAATTCGGAAAGATATATTGAAAACTCATAAGTGGTCCCATACTAGTGATCGTCTATCTGCATGCAATTTATGCAATTATGCTGTATCTTGTAAAGGTAGTTTGAAAATATATACGAACCCATACTAATGATCGTCCATATGCCTGCAATTTATGTAATTATGCAGCATCTTCTAAAAATAAATTGAAAATACATATGGGGACCTATACTAGTGATCGTCCATTTGCATGTAATTTATGTAACTATACTGCAACTTCTAAATGTACTTTGATCATGCATATGCGAACCCATACTAATGATCGTTCATTTGTATGCAATTTATGTGCTTATGCTGCACCTTTTAAAAATAAATTGAAAATACATTTACGGACCCATACTAGTGATCGTGCATTTGCATGTAATCTATGTAATTATACTACAACTTCTAAATGTACTTTGATCAAGCATTTGCGAACCCATACTAATGATCGTCGATTTGCATGCAATTTATGTAATTATTCTGCATCTTTTAAAAGTAATTTGAAAGGTCATTTGCGGACCCATGCTAATGATCGTCCATTCGCATGTACTTTATGTAATTATGCCTCATTTTTTAAAAATAATTTAAAAGGTCATATGCGGACCCATACTAATGATCGTCCATATGCCTGCAATTTATGTAATTACGCTGCATCTTTTAAAAATAAATTGGAAATACATATGCGGACCCATACTAGTGATCGTCCATTTGCATGTAATCTATGTAATTATACTGCAACTTCTAAATGTACTTTGATCAAGCATATGCGGACCCATACTAATGATCGGCCATTTGCATGCAATTTATGTAATTATGCTGCATTTTATAAACGTCGTTTGAATGCTCATATGTGGACTCATACTAATGATCGACCATTTGCATGCAATTTATGCAATTATGCTGCATCTTTTAGAAGTAATTTGAAAGGTCATATGCGGACACATACTAATGATCGTCCATATGCCTGCAATTTATGTAATTATGCTGCATCTTTTAAAAATCAATTGAAAATACATATGCGGACACATACTAGTGATCGTCCATTTGCATGTAATCTATGTAATTATACTGCAACTGCTAAATGTACTTTGATCAAGCATTTGCGAACCCATACTAATGATCGTCCATTCGCATGCAATTTATGTAATTATGCTGCATCTTTTAAAAGTAATTTGAAAGATCATTTGCGGACCCATACTAATGATCGTCCATTCGCATGCACTTTATGTAATTACACTTCATCTTTTAAAAGTAATTTGAACGCTCATATGCGGACCCATACTAAGGATCGTCCATATCTCTGCAGTTTATGTAATTATGCTGCATCTTTTAAACATAAATTGAAAATACATATGCGGACCCATACTAGTGATCGTCCATTTGCATGTAATTTATGTAATTATACTGCAACTTCTAAACATACTTTGATCAAGCATTTGCGAACCCATACTAATGATCGTCCATTCGCATGCAATTTATGTAATTATGCTGCATCTTTTAGAAGTAATTTGAAAGATCATTTGCGAACCCATACTAATGATCGTCCATTCGCATGTAATTTATGTAATTATGCTGCATCTCTTAAAAGTAATTTGAAAGATCATTTGCGAACCCATACTAATGATCGTCCATTCGCATGCACTTTATGTAATTATGCTTCATCTGTTAAAAGTAATTTGAAAGATCATGTGCGGATCCATACTAATGATCGTCCATTCGCATGCACTTTATGTAATTACACTTCATCTTTTAAAAGTAATTTGAAAGCTCATATGCAGACCCATACTAAGGATCGTCTATATCCCTGCAGTTTATGTAATTATGCTGCATCTTTTAAACATAAATTGAAAATACATATGTGGACCCATACTAGTGATCGTCCATTTGCATGTAATTTATGTAATTATACTGCAACTTCTAAATATACTTTGATCAAGCATTTGCGAACCCATACTAATGAACGTCCATTCGCATGCAATTTGTGTAATTATGCTGCATCTTTTAAAAGTAATTTGAAAGATCATTTGCGGATCCATACTAATGATCGTCCATTTGCATGTAATTTATGTAATTATGCTGCAAATGCTAAAGGTACTTTGAAAATTCATATGCGAACCCATACTAACGGTAGTCCATTTGCATGCAATTTATGTAATTATGTTGCAACTTCTAAAGGTAATTTGAAAGATCATATGCGGTCCCATACGAGCGATCGTCTATTTGGATGCAATTAAAATAAGTTGGGGTTTTACTGGTATTTAAGTTCTGAACGATATTGGACGTTTTTTGTTTAAAATTTTTTAAAGATTTGTCAGCGATTGCTTGAATTCAACAAGGCAGTGTCAACAAGTCAAAAACATTTTTGATGTGCTTATTTTAGATGCACGAGAAGCATATAAAAATTACGAGATGTCTGCTTTTTACAGAAGGCTGTAGAAGTACATTTATAAACTACAATTCACATTTCAAACACTCAAAAACTTTTTTACTTTGCAACTTGATTATACTTGACCCGATTTTATTGATTACAAATAATTTGAACTGCTCAAAAGATTTTGAAAAAGTGCATATCTTAGACTTCGTCACAAATCCAGGTATTAACCTGATTGCAAAGTTCCCATTCCGTTTAATATTTTGTCTACTGAATTACAACTGTTGGGTGTTGAAGCGAACGTACACTTACGGGTTCATTAATATATGTTATTTTATTTTTATATATTTTATAATTAGCGCACAATATAGTATTTAGTTTGTAAATTAATATTGGTGAGCATTTTTGAATGCAGGGTAATTGAAATGTAGAAAACGATAATTTTATTTAATTTATTATTGTATCAAACTTAGTCAATTCCTATTTCTACATAAAGTTTTGTATTGTTTTATTATAATAAATACAGCAGCACCTTGAATTTTCTACTAGTAATACATAACCTCTTAACATAATTACGTTTATTTTTGAAAGTTTTAACTCAATACCTATTACAAATAGTATATGTAAAAGTGTAGCACACGTCTTATTTGTGAATTTGTAATTTCAAGCTGTTCTGTTTGCCCTAAAAACAATTTCCTGAATAACAAACCATTCATCTCTTATCACATACGAAGACATTTATTAAAATGCTGCTTTTCATCATCATCATTGGGTCTTCAGTCCTGAAACTGGTTAGACGCGTACCATCATTGTTTCCTATTCTGAACTAACCTACAGATTTCCCCGAAATTTGCACAGTCTGCCTCTATCACTATCTGATCTAGGTCTACATCCACCTCTTTTTTCCTATCTCTGTTTGTCATATATCCCATACTATTCCCCAAAAATGCCTTAGAACGTATTCTGCCTTTCTATTTCTCATATTTTTTTCCCAAAGATATCCTTGTTCCTTACTGTTTCTATAACCTATTTGTTATTACCTTTGTCTGTCCATCCTCAAACATCTGAAGCACGGCATTTCAAAGGCCGCTACTGTTCTTCTGTCTGCTTTTCAGACTGCTCGTATTTCGTAGGCATACTTTCTGTGCTGTGCTCCACACATACGCTTTCAACAACTTTTTGTTATATGTTTGTTGTCTTTCATCATAGGCGCCGTTCTTTCTTGTTAGATGCAGTTCGGTCACCTTCTATTGTTTTACAATTATATACCCTATTTCTCCGACATTCAGTGGTTGCGAAGGGGGGTAAGCAGCCTGTGGCTGCCAAGTTCCCACAACAATTAACCATTTACTGATTTAATATTTTTTCCAATATATCTTTTCGCACAGTCAACATTAGTTGCAGATATTTCACAACAAACAACTAGTTGTTTATAATAATCAGATTTATCTGCGCTTATTTTTTCGTCATTGGGTTTCCCCTGGTTGGACATGTACCTGCACTTATTTCTTTTCTAAACTTACCTACATAGTTCCCTGAAATTCTCACACAGCAATACAGCTCGGTTTCCCTTATATTGTTTTCTAATATTATGCCCTATTTCACTGAGATTTATTGAAGGGGGTTAAGCAACCTGTGGCTGCCAAGATCCCCCAACACTTAGACATTTGTCGAAATAATAGTTTTCCAGTAAATGCTTTCACGCAATTACCATTATTCGAGAATATTGCCCATCCAATGCTTGTAGTTGCTTATAATAAATATCATGTTTAAGTGTAGTTACTTTCTTCGTCATTAATTTATCCATCTTGGGACTGGTTAGATGCGTACCTCCATTGATTTCTCTTCTGAGCTAGCCTACACATCTCCATGAAACTCCTACAGCCTACATCTTTCACTATCTGTGTGCAGTAGTCTAACCTAGGTCTACCTCTTCTTCTCTTTTTTCCTATCTATGCTTCTAGTATATTCCGCACTATTCCCTCATGCCGTAGTATGTGGCCTATCATCCTATCTCTCCTATTTTTTACCGTTTTCCACATATTTCTTTCTTCCCCTACCATTTTTAGTACCTCTTCGTTCTTAACTTTGTCTGTCCATGGTATCTTCATCATACGTCTGTAGCACCACATTTCAAAGGCTTCTACCTTTTTCTTGTCCGCTACTCCCACTGTCCAGGCTTCACAGCTATACAGTGCTGTGCTCCACACATATGTTTTGAGCAATCTTTTCCTTGTTTCTATGTTTGTGGTCTTTGAGCACAGTAGTTGCTTTTTCTTGTTAAATGTAGCACGACCTTGTGCTAATCTTTGTTTTATATCATTTGTGTTTTTCCCATCTTGCGTTATTTGGCTTCCTAGGTAGCAGAAATCCTTAACCTCTTGTAAGTTCGTGTTACATACTTGTATTCTTGTTTTTGATTTATTTTTCCCTCCTTTGCATACTAGTACTTTAGTTTTACTTTTGTTAATTTTCATACCGTATCTCTCTGTTAGAACCGTTTCCATTTCATTGAGAGCAGCTTCTAACTCTTCCTTGCTAGATGCTAATACCGCTATATCATCTGCTAATCTAAGCATATCAATTTTTTGTTCCTGCATAGTAATTCCAAATGTCTTCCTGCATTTGACAGTATTCATTACCTCTTCAATGTAAGTTAAAAATTAGTGGGGATAGGGAACATCCCTGTCTCACCCCTTTCCTGATGTTTACTTCTCTACGTTCCTGCTCTAATTCTATTACTCCTGTTTGCCCTTTGAATAAGCTATGTACTATCCGTCTATTCCTATAACTCATTTCAATCTTTTTGAGTATTTCAAACATTTTTTTCCATTTTACATTGTCGAATGCTTTTTCCAGATCTACAAACCCTATATACACGCTTTCCCCTTTTTCTATTGTTTTCTCCATTATCACCCTCAGAGCTAAGATAGCCTCCCGTGTTCCCCTGTTTCGCCTAAACCCAAATTGGTCTTCTTCTAGTATTTCTTCTGCTCGTTTTTCCATTCGTCTTTGTACAATTCTTGTTAATATTTTTGATACGTGTGCTGTCAAGCTTATTGTTCGAAAATTTTCACATCTATCTGCGCCTTTCTTTTTTGATATAGTTACTATGATGTTATGTTTGAAATCTTTGGGTATCTCGCCTGTCTCATACATATAGCTTACAAGTTGGAAGAGACGTTCTGTTACTGCTTGACCAGCGGCTCCGCTTGCACCTTATCTGTACTCGGCGCCTTACCATTTTTCAGACCCTTTAATGCTATTTCAAATTCATCTCTAAGTATAGGATATTCCAAGTCATCATTTTCAATGTCTGATTTCTTTTCTAATGCAGTTAGTTCTTCTCCTGCATATAAATTGCCTATATATTCTTGCCATCTACCCACTTTCTCTACATTTTCTATAATGACATTTCCTCCCGCGTCCCTTATATTTTTGCTATACGTTTCTATATCCCTAAAATTGATTCTAATTAGTTTGTATGCTTCATCTGTCTTTCCTACTTCCATCTTAGTTTGTACCTCTTTGCACTTTTCATCGATCCATTGTTCTTTAGCTTTCCTGCATTCTCGAATAATTTCCCATTTTATGGCTTTGTATCTCTGTTTTCCTGTTTCGCCTGATTTATTTTTGTATTTTCGTTTTTCTTCTATTAAATTCAGGATATCCTTTGTTATCCATGGTTTCTTATTTACTTTTTGTGTATACCCCAGAATATCTCTGGCCGCCATGTCGAGGCTGGATTTAATGTTATTCCATTCTGTTTCTACTTCCTTAGTATCAGATATTTTCCCGATACCTTTGAGCAATTCATTGGACCCTTTTTCGAATCTTTCTTGAATATCTTTCTCTTTTAGTTTCTGTATGTCCAAGTGCTTTTTCCGTTTCTTTTTTTCAAATTTTTAAATTTAAGTGCGGCCTTCATAATTACGATGTTGTGGTCAGTATCTATATCTGCTTCTGGGTAGCTTATACAGTCTTTTACTTGATTCCTAAACCGTTGTCTAACAAGAATGTAATCTATTTGATATCTTCCTATATCTCCTGGCATCTTCCACGTATATCGTTTTCTAGCATGATGTTGAAATAATGTGTTTGTGATGATTAAATTGTTCTTGTCGCAAAATTCTACCAGCCTATTTCCCCTGTCGTTTCTCGTGCCTGAACCAAATAAACCTACTACCGCGCCTTCCCTACCCTCACCTACCACTGCATTAAAATCCCCCGTAATTATTAAATTTTCATGTCCTTTTACGTGTCTTAATATGTCTTCGATATCTTTGTAGATAGCTTCTACCTCTTCGTCACTGTAGCTAGAGGTGGGCATGTATATTTGTATTATTACTGTGTTTACCGGTTTAGATTCTAATCTAACCATGAGTACTCTTTCGTTCTTTTGTAAGTATTTTTCTACACAGTATCCTATCTTTTTCCGCATAACTATCCCCACACTCAAATTTACTTCCTCTGCTCCTGTATGAATTACCCTGAAGTTTCCACTCCAAAAATCTCCCGTCTCTGGCCACCGAACTTCGCTGATCCCTACTATGTCTAGTGATAACCTATTCATTTCGATTTTTAGGTTCTCTAGTTTACCTACTTGCTTCATACTTCTAACATTCCACGCTCCGACTCGCAGAATGTTCCCGACTCTTATTTTTAACTTTCCGATTGCATCCTCCGAAGTAGTCCCCTCCCAGAGATCCGAATGGGGGACTATTTTAACTCCGGAATCTTTTACCCCAGAGGATGCCATCATCATTAATAACAATTTAAGTACGCTGTGTACTTGGGAGATAATGTGGTGGTTTCCCGTTGCCTTCCACATCGCGGTAGTGTGACTTAGACTGCTATGCCGACCCCTGTAGTCTCTGCCAATCTAAGTACCGAAAGAGCCGCTGCCCTCTTTCGGGGACCTGTCTTAGTCTGGTTCCTCACTAACGACCCTACTACTTTGGTTGGACCTGTAGTTTGGCTCTTTAGCTCATTAGAACACGCAAGCCATTTCACCTGTTGTAGTAATCTAGAATTTCGGTAAGGTGGAGGTCCATTCGAAATGGGGTAAATCCTTGAAGGGCCTATATTTATGGACGCAGGATGTAGCAATAGGTCTTATTTTTTTAAATATTCGGTAATACTCTTTTTATGCTTTTGCAACAAATTGATGTTGCTTAAAATTGGTTTCACATTGACTGTTGATAATAGAGCCGGTGTGGCTGCAAAAATTACTATGTCAGCGATGACATACTTCTATGTAAAAGAGATTGATGGTTAATTGCAATTATATAAGAAAGTGGTTGCTAACAGGAGATTTGATACTGGTGACTGTAATTCAGGTATTATTGATGTGGAGAACAGCGGAGTTACTCAATTAATCGAGCATATTTCCGAGACAAATAATTCAAATGCAGATGATTTAGCACCCAACGACATTTCGTTGAAGTGATAATTTGACAATTTGGAGTAAATACCCCCATTAGCTGCAGAAACGTGCCTCAGTACAAAGACATACTCACTCGTAAAATTATCGGGGGAATTTAGAAAGGCAATGCACTTTAGAACATTTTTCAAGAGCGTTCCAATAAGTGACTGTCAATAATCTTTTAGACTGAAATCACTTTACCAAAATATCATATGCCGTTTGGTAAGAATCATTCCCGATTGGAATGTGCTTTATCAAGACATGTGCACTAGAATCAATATTATCCACGAGGTACATATACTTTTAAATGGGTAACAATTTATCGTTATCATGGACTAATTTTTCAAACACAGCTTGAAGTCGTTCCCAGTCAGAAATTTTACTAGAAAAACGAACTATCTTTAACGTGGGGAGGGGTAGGTTTCCACTAACTACCATGCCATTTTCAGGGGCAAAAGTCGGCACCACTGTAATGACCGGTTTAATGTCAGCAAATTCAGTTTAAATTTAGCTGAAAAAATCTTTCTTTTTGTTAAGAGATTTCCAATTCTTGCTCTCAAAACACGACAGTCTACTAAACCATCAGGCCCCTCGAACACGGTAGCTTGACATCAAAATTTGAAATCTGCTGCCACTTCTTTTACAGACTAACCACAAATCAATAGCGCAACAATTAATTTGCGATCTTTCAATCTCAAGCATCGAAAATTTTATTCATTCTGCTCAGCACTGTACGTGCTTCACTAATGAGTATTTCTATATTAATCCCCATTTCCAAATCAAATATATAATGCCAATTTTAATTTACGATTAATAATGTACTTTTAATTAAGACAAAATAAATTAAGTCTTACAGATCGACACAACAATTACCTTTAAGTTTGCAAACACTCTGTATATAACAGCCATTTTCTCAATACACGAAAGGGGTATGCACATTTATTTATGCAAACGAATAAACCAAAGTTACGCGTGTTTGTAATATTAAAAATAGGAATTAAAGGAACTTGAATAATTAATAATGTATGTCCCGAGTGAACAATACTATTAATTATCACGACAAAACGAAAAACGAAAGATTAAGTATTTGTGTGCAAAGAGTCGAAACTGCTTTTTGCACTTAACCAACAGTTCAACGAAAGCGAGAATACTTTAGTTTTCCAACCTCTAAAGCCTGTTTACTGTCCATGTAGGTTACTTGAGGTTTCTAAACGAATTGTATACATGAAATTGTATTACGAAGGTTTTAACCGCAACTCTTGCTACTTCTTATGACAAACAATAACGGGATATGTTAGGACATTGATCAAAAGGGGTATGAAAGAAGTAACCATACAAATGTTTATAAACCAGATCAAATGGCAAAATCAACCGAATTAACCGAAATCGCAGGCTGTAAATCGGCGACGAATTAATTAAATGTTTATCACATCCGGCAACGAACCGATCAATGTGCATACTATTGAGATTGCTGCCAAATTTATAGCATAAATTAACATACCTGTTAGTATTTAAAATTTACGAACTGGTTCCAACGACGAGATATTATGTGGACTGTAGGTGAATCAAAACCATTGCCGGTTTACTCTGCCTGTTATAACAATGCAAATTGCACAATAATCCTATGTTTATCATCATTTAAAACATATGTGATTTGATTCGAACACAACACACGCAAAGTACACTTACGTCCCTTTTCGTTTTTCGTTTTTAAGGGTTGGGCATGGAAAAACCAGTCTTGGCCCGCACTTTTAACACATGCCAGAATCGTGGCGGTTGCGTGATGCCTTTTTAAACAAGCATCTTTTATCAAGGTGATTTTAATAGGAACGGATAGGAACGGTCGGCTTTAACTAATTTTAATATTAACAAAAAAATACCAAGCAGGTAGGAAAAGGTCATTTAATGCTACGAATTGTAGATACGCTAATACGCAATTGTTGTTTTCAAGCTTTCTTTGCCATTTATGTAAGAAATACTTTTCGTAGTAAAGTATAATTGTAGAGAACCAAGCAAAACTTGAAATTACCTAACGAACTTGAAACGTTGAATGGGTTATAATTGTTGATTGAAGACTTCAATCGATAGTACCACACTTAAATTCTTATTTTATCATCCATCTTCTCATTAATAAGGAAGACCTAATCACAGATCAATACTGAATGACCTAATTCTTGGTTTTGAGGTGTTAATTAGCAATGTTCTATTTACTATTATGCAAATCATTTTACAGCTACAGAGCTCTGTAATTTCACTTAATCTAGTTTCGTAATCACTTTAAAGATTTCGCTACTTTCAATTTAAAATATCCCCAAAATACTAAAATAAGTTGGTCACATTACGTTTCGTAAGGTTGTTTATCCTCTCAAATACTTCAATCAATTATCGACAAAATATATTCCAACTAACTACTGTTTCATTTGTGACAACGCATTGTTATTGTTTGTACATATAAACATGGTATTATGCTAGACAAAAATATATTCGTCATTACCTAAGTTCCCTACATTAGTGGTTCAATACGTTATATATGACAGTGACATTTAGTGATGAGTGGCGGCATTCCTACACTAATAAGGCGTGGTTTACTATTTTATCTTACCTTCAATTTGTAACTCGTTTTGTACACGCCTCCTGAACGCCGAGATCAAACAACTTTACGTAGTGTCTAATATCATTTTGTGTTTAGTTCGTTAACACATTCACGTACACGGCCCAATCGATACCTAATTTTAGAGTAAAATATTTTGTAAAAATCCGTTGCATTACTAATGCCCGGTTGCATCAGTTCCGCTTAAAAGTTAAACAAAGCTTAATTATTTAAGCGTGTTGCACCATGTTTTCAAGGTCGCTTAAAGTGACATATTTGGAGTTTATCTTAAGCCTCACAATAAGTACCGCTTACGTGTTTGTTTGCCAACTTTAAGGTAAGTTGGTCAACAAGAACCAAACTTCATGTTAAAGGAATCTTCTAGACAAAATAGGAATCTATATAAGATAAAAAATAAATTCTGGAATTGAATTTGATGATGCTGAAGAGAATTGGTATATTTTTCAATTCATTCAGCAGGGTATACCAAGACAGGTATACCAAAGAAATATCTATTTTGATAGTTTGGATGAGGTAGTTTTCAGGCGACGTTTCAGACTGTCAAGAAACTGCACACTAGAGGTTTTAAGACTGATTGAACATCGTTTAGAATACCCATATGATAAGTAAGTACAGAAAATATAATATGAAGTATGTAATAAAAATGTTTGTTTTTAGTAACAATTGTGTTTCACCCATAAACCAGTTGTTGACATGTTTACGGTTTTATTCTACTGGTGGCCACCTAAAGTCAATAGCAGATTTCATGAATATGCATATATCGACAGTTTGTCGAATAGTGCACCAAGTCTCTAAAGCAATTTCTGAACTGTACCCACAGTATATTCGAATGTAACAAAATGATAGGGAAATTCAAATTAGTCAGCAACAAGTTTTTAATATTGCTTGTTTTCCTAGAGTAATTGGCGATATCAATTGTACACATATCAGAATTCAGCATCCAGGTACGTACTTTAAATATAATCGTGACCTGATTAATTCCTTCTAGTTCCCAGGTGGTAATGACGGTGAAATTTTCAGAAACCGTAAATCATATTTTTCTATTAATATCCAAGTAATAATCTATAGGAACACTGTGGCACGATTTAAATAAAATTAAATAAAAACCCTTAACCACAAAAAATTTTTAAATTACTAGATACGTATTTCGACCACTATCTGGTCATCATCAGTAGGAAATCTGTAATTAAATAATAATTAGCTGTTGTTCTGGAACACTTCAAAGGATATTCTCCTCACCACATAGGCTGAAGTGAACCTTCCCAACATACAATTTACTATATTGTTGCTTAAACACTATTGAGGATATTCTCCTCACCCGCAGGCTAGTGTTATTAATTTGTAATTTATCGTTAAATATTTTAAATGTTGTTGCTAGTTGGCCAGGGTCTACACACGATGCAACTGTGTTTAATCATAGTACAGTACGAACGTATTTTGACAATAACCTGTTTTGCAATTGTCTGTTATTAGGTAGTTATTAGTTTATTATTATGCACATAAAACACTTGTAACTAAAGATTAAATTTCGTTTTAGGTGATAGTGGTTACCCCTGCAAGAGATACCTTTTTACCCCTTTTCTTAATCCCCAAACTGCTGCAGAACAATTATATAATGAGGTCCATATTAGAACCCGAAATGCACTCGAACGATGTTTTGGGGTGCTAAAAAGATGATTTCCCATCCTGGCATATGGTTTGAGATTGGCATTAGAAAATATACTAACAGTAATTGTCGCAACATGTGTCTTGCACAATGCAGCAATACAAATGAATGATTTAATGCCGCCACCACTGCCTGAAAAAATAGACAATCATGTTTGGAACGTTTAATCCAGGCTGGTCAAATACCTAATGTGTACGTTGAAAATGATCAACCTACTGGAGCTGGGGCATTATTGAGAAGGCAGTTTGTGCAACAATATTTTGCTCAATTATAATTCAATACCCCCACTTTGTAATTAATTTATATTATTGATATTATAATAATGTATTTTAAAAGTCCAATGAATATATAAAAACCGTAATGGAACAAAAAAAAAAGAATTTATACAACCATTAAAAGCAAATTACAAATTTCGCAACTTTTCAACTGTGCTTTTTTAATTTCATAATCCAATTGTACACATTTTTTTTGTAATTCATGCAATTTCTGCAAGTTACGTTTTCTAAGCATATATTCTTCTTTTTCCCGACTATATTTCCCCAACTGATTCTTAAACTCGTTTTTTATCATTGCTAGTTGAATACTAGCAATTTCTTGTTTCGTCTCGGTTAGGCCCTCAAATTTCTTTGCAACTGAAGCAGTCGAATTGTTGGCTGGTCTGCAGCGGGTAACCCAAGATTCATTGACCCGAACTAAAAGTTTATTCTTTTTTGTTGGAATTACTTCCGTATCAGGCAATTCTATGGTAGCAATATTTTTTAGTTTTTGGTGTATTGGTGTTTGCAAATTACGTGGTTTTTTATGTTGCCAATTTTCTTCACCGTTATACACAAATTCAAGTTATGTAATTTATATTGTAACGCGCTACTACTACCGCGTTTCTTTAATTTAAAACAAGTAATAATAATGGTCTTTATTACTCACTGTTCACAAGTCTAATTAACAGTATATGCCTTATTTATAGATGTTTTCAGTCCACTTAACAATGAAGCACTATTACACTAATGAATTTACAAGCACTAATATCTTCTTAAACTAACTTCTTTACCCTAGGTCCAATGACCACACTAACACAACTATTTGTTTATACACTTCTATTTATTTATGTATACTGCAAGCTGCATGCACATTAGACACAGCATATCATTTATGTATATATTCTAAAAACTCAACTACGTTTACTTTACAACGATATAATTTATATTAGACATTCAAGAATAGACTAACTCTTACATTCATAAGCGGCCTTATATATACCCTGCATTAAGATATGACTCATTATCTAGAACTTTGTAGAAAGATTCTCGAATGCTGAAGAATACGCTGTGCCCCGGGCGTTTGTATGTTTGACGGGTTGCCTAATAGTGGATTGCAACACTGCCCCCTCTTTAAAACCGTTACGTCTCGTAACTGTAAATCCATCTTGACGCCAATACGATGACTGGGGACGGTATCGGCAGCTATCTCCTCTGGTGCATCCACCGCGTCGTTGGAAGTAACAGTCAACACTCTTTTCCTGGTCTTGATAGGCAACCGGTTGATAACAACAAACAAGAACCTGGACGTTGGTTCCCTGGAAAACTACTTCTAGCATATTTCGGACTATCCTCCAGTCTAAGCGATCCAGTCCACAGCCCAGCTTGGGCACCGCTAGTCTCGTTACTCCATTTTCCATCATCTGCGCCTTAAGATTTAGCAAAGCCTCCCATAGATGTCCATAACTAGGTCTCTGCCATGAAGAATTTTTGGTGACCAGATAGTAAACATAACGATTTTTATCTTGAAGGACCAAAGATTTTCCTACAGTTGGCTGCTGTTGTACTAATTCATCCACACATCCAAACTTTTTCTTGAAAACAACAGCTATTCCCTTGACATTGCCAAATCTTGAGCTACGCAATGTGCAAGGGAATACTCTTCTGATGCTCTAAACAGATCTTGCTGTTTTCAACAACAACGCCAAATCTCGCTTTAGCGGAACCACCATACGCCGCCATAAAGCTCTCAAAATCTACATTTGGCTCATGATTAATAACTTGCCGAACACCATTATCATTATTCGAGTCTTCCTGGTTGTTGCCAGCGTAGGATGTTAAACGGTCAAAGTGTACCACTTTTGGTTTACCACGAGGGATCTTCTGATCCGGTACACTACATCATTAATCCTTTTAACACTTCGTACGGCCCTTCCCATTGTCTTTGTAGTTTTGGCGACAATCCATGTTTTCTTTGTGGATTGTACAACCACACTAAATCTCCAGGTTGATAACCACCTTCTTGTGCTCTCGTGTCATATTGTGATTTCATTCGATCGCTTGCTGCCTGTATATTCTTTCGGACGTTTTCGTGAATACTATTTGATCTTTCACGAAGCTTACTAACGTAATCTTCACCTGCGATCTCTTCTCCAGGTTTAAATCCAAACTGAAGATCACATGGTAGCCGCAATTCACGTCCTAGCATTACGCAAGCGGAGAGTACCCTGTGCTGTCATGTACCGAAGATCGGTACGCCAGTAGGAACAAATGCAGATATTGGTCCCAGTCTCGTTGATGTTCAGAGACAACTTTGGCCAGGTACTTCCTAACGTCCTGTTCATTCTTTCAACCATTCCATCCGATTGGGGATGAAGTGGCGTGGTTCTAGTCTTCCTGATTCCAAGATGCTTGCAGACATTTTGAAACAATACTGATTCGAAGTTTCGACCTTGATCGGAGTGTAATTCCAACGGAACTCCAAAACGACAAAACAACTCCCTGACTAGTACATCTGCAACCGTCTCGGCTTCTTGGTTAGGTATAGCATATGCCTCCGGCCATTTGGTAAAATAATCCATTGCAACCAAGATGTATTTATTTCCTTTCTCTGATTCAGGAAATGGACCAGCTATATCAATGGCTACCCTCTCAAAAGGATTCCCGACGTTATACTGTCTCATTGGGGCTTTCCGTTTTGAGACCTGGCCATTTGCAGAGGCACACAATTCACATTTCCGGCACCACTCCTTCACATCATCTTTGCAGTTCAGCCAATAGAATCTTTCTCTCACTCTCTCGAGAGTTCTTTTCACGCCAAAGTGCCCTCCGGAAATACCATCGTGCAAGTGCTGCAACACTTCCGGCACTCTGCTTCTCGGCACTATCACTTGAAGTCTCTCAGTGCCCTCTTCAAATTCCAGGCGTCGTTTCAAGATTCTATTTTCTATCATCAAGGAGTCCCACTGTGCCCAGTATGCCTTCAGGCTCCTACTTAAAATACTAATTTCTTCCCAAGCTGGCCGTTGTCCTCTATTTTCCACTCAATAATACGTCCCAATTCGGCGTCATTCTCCTGGTCTTCTCGTATTCTTTCGAGTTGCCAAGTATCATCGGTTACCGTCATTCTATGGATGACACTTATTTTCTCTTCCATCTTGGAGTAATGATTGCAGTCCATCGGACAAGGTCTCCTTGATAGAGCGTCTGCATTCCGATGGCTAGTTCCTACACGATGTTCTGTATCAAAGTCATATTCCTGCAGCCGCTCTATCCACCTTGCCACTTGCCCTTCAGGATTTCGAAACTGCAATAACCATTTCAGTGCAGCATGGTCTGTTCTCAACAGGAATTTACGGCCGTATAAGTACTTATAAAAGTGCTCTACGGATTTGACGACGGCCAACAGCTCCTTCTTGTCACACAATAGTTCCTTTCTGGCCGCGACAAGACCTTGCTGAAATACCCAATAACTTTTTCTTGTCCGTCCTGCACTTGAGAAAGAACGCCTCCTATAGCTGTGTTACTGGCATCGGTATCCAACACAAATTTTCCCTCCATCCGTGGATAACTCAAAATTGGTGCTGTAACTAGTAGCCGTTTCAGTTGTTTGAATGCACTGTGGCAGTCGTCATTCCAATCATATTCTTGTCCATCTTCGGTTAATTTTGTTAACGGTTTGGCAATGTTCGCAAACCCAAGTATAAAACGTCGGTAATATGTGTACAATCCTAGAAAACTGCGTAGTTGGTGTATATCTGCTGGTGTAGGCCACTCTTGTACCGTTTTTATTTTGTCAGGGTCAGCTCTTATTCCGGTCTCTGAAACGACATGTCCTAGGTATTTCACCTCTTTTCCAAATAGGTGACACTTCTTGGGGCTCAATGTAAGGTTTGCCCGCGTAATCTTTGGAATATCTCCTCTAAGTTTTTAAGGTGTTCTTCAAAAGACCGGCCTAACACTATCACGTCGTCTAGGTACACCAGACATGTTTTCCAGGACAGTCCACGCAGTATCGACTCCATCAATCGTTCAAAAGTAGCAGGAGCATTGCATAATCCAAATGGCATGACCTTGAACTGCCATAATCCAGTTCCAATTGTAAACGCAGTCTTTTCTTTATCGTTTGGCTCCAAGCCTACCTGCCAGTATCCGCTTTTCAAGTCCAAGGTCGAAAACCATTTAGATCCGGATAGAGTATCTAAGGTGTCATCAATTCTGGGCAAAGGATAGCTGTCTTTCTTTGTCACATTGTTAAGCCGCCGGTAGTCTACACAAAACCTTGTCGACCCGTCCTTTTCTTGACAAGCACTACCGGGGATGCCCATGGACTATTCGAGGGTTCAATCACTCCCTGTTTTCCATATCGGTGATAATTTGCTCAGCTTCCTTACGTTTTGCCAAAGGAAGCCGCCTGGGGTGTTGTCTTATCGGTTGCGCATCTCCAGTATTGATCTTGTGTTGCACAACATTCGTCCTTCCCTTCTCACTATCATCCAGTGCAAACACACCTCGATATCGTCCGACCAGTTCTTTTACCTTGCCCAGTTGATCGCCATTTAATCCTTGACACGAGGGTATCAACATATCCAGCAATTTCTGTGAGCAACCGTTGGTTGGTTTATTTTTCGTGTCGTCAATACAACGTTTAATATGACATACTGGAATGCAACTTCCCACAATCATGCCTTTCTTCAGGGTCACTGTATGAGGGTTAATGTTCAGCACCCTTACTGGTACCATATTTCGAGACTTTACCAGCGTTCTTCCAATCAGAAGTCCTCCTGACCCATCCCCGATTCAGTTGCTTCCATCATGCATACTTGTCCTTCCCGGAGCGTACCATCCGGGCGTCCCATTACTATCATCTCCGCCTTCTCGGGTATTTTCATATCGCAAATCATTCGAACTTGCATCGTCTGGTTACTCGTCCCTTGAAATGGAATCTCATCATCATCTATCCGAAGCACATTTTCTTTCATGTTTACATGAAACCCATATTCTCTCATGAGATCCATTCCCAAGATCACTTCTTCTGTAATTTCAGCCACCAACACTCGATGATTAATTAATTTGTCCCCAATTGTCAACATAACGGCAGTCTCTCCATGAGTACCAATCTTCTCACCACTTGCCGTTCGGAGACACACCGATACAGGTAGCACTTTTCCACGACCAACCAAATCTGGTCTCACAATAGTTCTTGTCGCTCCTGTATCCACAAGTAATCGGACAACCCTACCATTAATTCTACCATCGATATAAATGCTGTCCAGACTTTCCACCGACGATGCAGCACGGATGATAATCTCCGGGGCACTACGCTGTGCTGTCGAAGTTCGCCCTCTTACACGGACCAGCTTTGGCACAACCGGTTGTTTCTTTGGTTGAGTACAGCGTCTCTGCATATGGCCAACTTCACCGCAGCTCCAGCATCGTAGACGCCATCTCCGCGGTCGTAGTCTTTTCAGCCTTTCCGCCTTTCGCTTTTCAAACACACGGTTGATTATTTCATCTATGCTGTTTTGAGCTTGACCAGGTTCCTCTAAGGCAGACCGAACTTTGTGACTCACCCTATGTGATGTCTGCTTAGCTGCTTCAAATTCAAGCGCATGGGCCAGTGCATCATCTAACATTTTTGGTCGTGCTAGTCTTAGCGCTTGCTGTATTTCGCCATCCTTAACGCCATCCACAAATGTTTGGACAGCAAGTTGTTCGAGGAAGCTGTCTGGTGCCGTTGGGTATGCCAATCTAACTAACCTGGCAATGTCAGCTTCAATTCTTGCAGGCTTTCACTTGTCTTTTGCGAGCGGTTCTTAACTTGTGCGTGGTAAACCTGTTGAAGGTGAGCATCTCCATATCTCATCTCAAGCTTTGATGTTAAGAGGCCGTAATCATTCTGCTGGTGATCGGGAATCGTTTGTAAGATGTTAAGAGCCTCCCCCCGTAGGGCCACTATTAGAGAGATAGCCTTCTCTTTGTTGCACCAACCGTTGGCTATTGCAGCAGCTTCAAATTGTTTCAAATATGTGGGCCAAGGTGTTTTACCATCGAATGTAGGTGGTTTTACTTTAAATTTAGACGGAATTGACTCGCTTCTTTCCGTGGTTCTTATTTCTGGAATGTTCTGATTAACAACTTGGCTTGGCAATTCAAGTGGCCGCGTTGTTAGTGAAATTACTTGTTCTTGCAGCCTCATCACATCTTCTTCCATTTTATCAATTTACTGTCCAACTTTTGCTCAACTGTTTTACCTGTTCAGTGACATCTTCTTTCAATGCAATGGAGCTTTCCATTAATCTTTGTTCTAACGTGGCTGTTTTTCATTCAACTTTTCTTCTAACTTCGCAGCATTTTCGCTTAACTTTTCTTCTATTTTCTCAGCATTCTCACTAAACTTTGTTTCCATTTTCGCAGCATTTTCACTCAACTTTTCCTCTATTTTCTCAGCATTTTCACTGAGTGTCACTTCTAGTTTAGCCGACCTCTCCTCCATACCGGATTTAAAATCCTTGAGGAAATTCATTAAACCTTCTGCGTCCATCTTATTTTGGCTTCTTGTAACTGGCATATATAAACTACTTAAACGGCTTTAGACTTGTGTGCTTTCCTTTTAATTAATCACTATATACCCCACAAATGCCTGACACCAGTGTAACGCGTACTACTACCGCGTTTCTTTAATTTAAAACAAGTAATAATAATGGTCTTTATTACTCACTGTTCACAAGTCTAATTAACAGTATATGCCTTATTTATAGATGTTTTCAGTCCACTTAACAATGAAGCACTATTACACTAATGAATTTACAAGCACTAATATCTTCTTAAACTAACTTCTTTACCCTAGGTCCAATAACCACACTAACACAACTATTTGTTTATACACTTCTATTTATTTATGTATACTGCAAGCTGCATGCACATTAGACACAGCATATCATTTATGTATATATTCTAAAAACTCAACTACGTTTACTTTACAACGATATAATTTATATTAGACATTCAAGAATAGACTAACTCTTACATTCATAAGCGGCCTTATATATACCCTGCATTAAGATATGACTCATTATCTAGAACTTTGTAGAAAGATTCTCGAATGCTGAAGAATACGCTGTGCCCCGGGCGTTTGTATGTTTGACGGGTTGCCTAATAGTGGATCGCAACAATATTAAAACAATACTAGATTCAAAATATTACCTCGCTAGCTACAACTTCAAAAACAATATCTTCATTACCTTGCAATCCTATATTATCTGGAACATTCATAATAGAACTATCAGAATGTAATGCACGATCCCCATCAAATCGATTAACTATTCCATAAGCGCTTTTTTCATTAATTATGAACATTGTTAAATCAAAAGTGAATCTGTTAATAAATCTGTGCTCGTACAAGGTCCATTTCCAGTTTTATATAAGCTGAGTCGCTCATCTGCTGCACTTTTCTAACTATTCTTTTTGATTTTCATAAAACTTTTTAAAATTATCAATAGACTAATTTATAAAATTGGGACAAACAGAGTTAAATTCCTTATGAATTTTAGCCCCAAGCTTTTTCCTTTTCCTACAAGTCATTGTGTCTTTTATTTTCCAAAATGTGCTTATAACTTTTGATAATATTAAGTAATAATACTTTCTCCTTGTTGGGAAAACTTGCTGCTCTTTGTCGTTTCGTTTCCATTACGAATGGAAATTTATTAATTATTGGTTTATCACAATACTGAATTAGCTAAATACTTAAAATCACACGGAAATAATAACATACATTAACCCTCAAGTATCACTTAAACAACTGACACCCATTTTTAGTTCAAACATCTTAGTGACATTATAAATACCAACATATATTGATCGCTTTAGTAAGTTGTACGTGGTGCAACGCCAAGTAACTATAAGCGGAACTTAACGTTAAGCGAAGCTTAGAAAAGCAAGGCATTTAAGTGGAACTGATGCAATCGGGCCTAACAGAGAATGTGAAATTAAAATAAAATGCGCTTTCAACATTTAACCATGTCACGGAATTAGTAAAAATTAGTGAAATATGTGTTTATTGTGCATCACGTAAGTGAATCTCATCCGCAAAGACTACCCACCGTAAGATTTTTGTACTACCAAACAAGATTACAATTACTTAAAACAGTCACATACTAAAAAACATCGGTGATATGTAATTTATGTGTCTGCTTTACATCCTATAAGAACGCATTAATATGTTCTCACATACTAACGAACGCCCATTTACGTGCTATCTGTGTGATTACTCTGCACCTTTTAAAAGTACGCTGAAAATTCATATGCGAACTCATACTAATGAACGTCCATTGCCGTACAACTTATATAATTACTCTGTAATTCGGAAAGATACATTGAAAACTCACAAGTAGTCCCATACTAGTGATCGTCTATTTGCATACAATTTACGCAATTATGCTGTATCTTGTAAAGGTAGCTTAAAAATATATTCGGACCCATACTAATGATCGTCCATTTGCATGCAATTTATGTAAATATGCTGCATCTTGTAAAAGTCGTTTGAATGCTCATATGCGGACTCATACTAGTGATCGTCCACTCGCATGCACTTTATGTAATTATGCTGCATCTTTTAAAAGTAATTTGAAAGCTCACATGCAGACTCATACTAGTGATCGTCCATATACCTGCAATTTATGAAATTATGCTGCATCTTTTAAAAATAAATTGAAAATACATATGCGGACCCATATTAGTGATCGTCAATTTACATATAATCTATGTAGTTATAGTGCAACTTCTAAATGTACTTTGATCAAGCATATGCGGACCCATACTAATGATTGTCCATTTGCTTGTAATTTATGTAATTATACTGCAACTTCTAAATGTACTTTGATCATGCATATGCGAACCCATACTAATAATCGGCCATTTGCATGCAACTTATGTAATTATACTGCATCTTTTAGTAGTAATTTGAAAGATCATATGCGGACCCATACTAATGATCGCCCATATGCCTGCAACTTATGTAGTTATGCTGCATCTTTTAAAAATAAATTGAAAATACATATTCGGACCCATACTAGTGATCGTCCATTTGCATGTAATCTATGTAATTATACCGCAACTTCTAAATGTACTTTGATCAAGCATATGCGGACCCATACCAATGATCGTCCATATGCCTGCAATTTATGTGATTACGCCGCATTTTTTAAAAATAAATTGAAAATACATATGTGGACCCATACTAGTGATCGTCCATTTGCATGTAATTTATGTAATTATACTGCAACTTCTAAATGTACTTTGATCAAGCATATGCTGACCCATACTAATGATCGTCCATTCACATGCAATTTATGTAATCATGCTGTATCTTTTAAAAGTAATTTGAAAAATCATATGCGGACCCATACTAATGATCGTCCATTCGCATGTAATTTATGTAATTATGCTGCATCTCTTAAAAGTAATTTGAAAGGGCATATGCGGACCCATTCTAATGATCGTCCATTTGCATGCCCCTTATGTAATTATGCTGCATCTTTTAAAAGTACTTTGAAAGATCATATGCGCACCCATACTAATGATCGTCCATTCGCATGTAATTTATGTAATTATGCTGCATCTTTTAAAAGTAATTTGAAAGAGCATATGGGGACCCATTCTAATGATCGTCCATTCGCATGCCCCTTATGTAATTATGCTGCATCTTTTAAACATAAATTGAAAATACATATGCGGACCCATACTAAGGATCGTCCATATGCCTGCAGTTTATGTAATTATGCTGCATCTTTTAAACATAAATTGAGAATGCATATGCGTACACATACTAATGATCGTCCATTTGCTTGTAATTTATGTAATTATGCTGCAACTTCTAAATGTACTTTGATCAAGCATATGCGGACCCATACTAATGATCGTCCATTCAGATGCAATTTATGTAATTATGCTGCATCTTTTAAAAGTAATTTGAAAGATCATATGCGGACCCATACTAATGATCGTCCATTCGCATGTAATTTATGTAATTATGCTGCATCTTTTAAAAGTAAGTTGAAAGAGCATTTGCGGACCCATTCTAATGATCGTCCATTCGCATGCCCCTTATGTAATTATGCTGCATCTTTTAAAAGTAATTTGAAAGATCATATGCGGACCCATGCCAATGATCGTCCATTCGCATGTAATTTATGTAATTATGCTGCATCTTTTAAAAGTAATTTGAAAAAGCATATGCGGACCCATTCTAATGATCGTTCATTCGCATGCCACTTATGTAATTATGCTGCATCTTTTAAAAGTAATTTGAAAGATCATATGCGGACCCACGCCAATGATCGTCCATTCGCATGTAATTTATGTAATTATGCTGCATCTTTTAAAAGTAATTTGAAAGATCATATGCGGACCCATACTAATGATCGTTCATTTGCATGTAATTTATGTAATTATGCTGCAAATTCTAAAGGTACTTTGAAAATTCATATGCAGACCCATACTAATGGTACTCCATTTGCATGCAATTTATGAAATTATGTTGCAACTTTTAAAGGTAATTTGAAAGATCATATGCGCTCCCATGCGAGCGATCGTCTATTTGGATGCAATTAAAATAAGTTGGGGTTCTACTGGTATTTAGGCTCTGAACGATATTGGACGTTTTTTGTTTAAAAGATTTTAAAGATTTATCACAGATGCAAGATTATATCAAGTTGTCAATGATTGCTTGAATTCGACAAGGTAGTGTCAACAAGTCAAAAACATTTTTGAAGTGCTTATTTTAGATGAACGAGAATCATATAAAAATTACGAGATGTCTTTGCTTTTCACAGAAGGCTGTAGAAGTACATTTATAAACTACAATTCACATTTCAAACACTCAAAAACTTCTTCAGACCGTCGTGAAATTTGCTTTTTTACTTTGCAACTTGATTAAACTTGACCCGATTTTATTGATTACAAATAATTTGAACTGCTCAAAAGATTCTGAAAAAAGTGCATATCTTGGACTTCGTTACAAATCCAGGTACTAACCTGATTGCAAAGTTCCCTTTCAGTTTAATATTTTGTCTACTGAATTACAACTGTTGGGTGTTTGATGCGGTCGTACACTTACGGCTTCATTAATATATGTTATTTTATTTTTATATATTTTTTAATTAGCGCAGGATATAGTTTTTATTTTGTAAATTAATATTGGTGAGCGTTTTTGAATGCAGGCTAATTGAAATGTAGAAAACGATAATTTTATTTAATTTATTATTTTACCACAACTTAGCGAATTCCTATTTCTACATAAAGTTTTGTATTGTTTTATTATAATAAATACAGGAGCACCTTGAATTTTCTACTAAAAATACATAACCTCTTAAAATAATTACGTTTATTTTTGAAAGTATAAACTTAATACCTATTACAAATAGTATATGTAAATGTGTATCAGACGTCTAATGTGTGAATTTGTAATCCCAAGCTGTTTTGTTTGCTCTAAAAACCATGTTCTGAATAGCAAACCATTATCTCTTATCACATACGAAGACATCTATTAAAATGCTGCTACATTGATGATAATTTAGATGTTGTTAAAGTTTTAACCATACATGAAGAACATGCTAAGATAAATGAATGTTCAGATAACTACGGAGAAACTTTATTTAAAATTGAGGCCGTTTAAATAATTGTGTTCTCAACTTTTTGTTGTTAATTTTTCAACAAGCTCATCTAAACGATACGATCGACAACTAATTTGAACCAGAATGTGTACTGTAGAATTTGTTGTACTTATTACTAACAGAAGACGTGTAGTATTAAAAGAAAATACATTTATGGAGCAAACCGATGCGTAATTGAAATGTGCTATTTGTACGGACACACATTTCCAAAAACTGTCGATTTGTATAATTTTTGTATCACAAAAGCAAATTTGCAAACAAATAACACAAGCACATACTAAAGAACGTCTGTGACATACAATTTATGTATTTATTTTGCATCTTGCAAAAGTGTCTCGAAAGTTCATATATTCTCACGTTCATTTTCATACTTATTTTGAGGTTCTTAAAGGTAATGTGGAAACTCAAATGCGGTCCAATACTAACAAAGGTCTGTTTGTATGCAGTAATTATTCAAAATCTTATAAAAACCATTTAAAGGTCCATGTTTTCACATTATAATGAACGTCTATTTGCATACACTTTAAGTAATTACTCTAGATACTGGAGAAGTAAGCTGAGGAGCCATCTGCAATCACATATTAACAAACGAATATTTGCTTACAGTTTGTACAACTATTCTGCATCCTATAAAAGTGCACTGAAAGTTCAAATGTACTTACATATTAACGAACGTTTATTTACATATTTATTGTGCGTTGATGTTACACCTTTTAAGAGTAACTTGAAAGTTTGCATGTGGTCACATACTAACGAACGTCAATTTTCATACAATTTGTGTAATTATTCCGCATCTCATAGAAGTGTGTTGGTAGTTTATATGTTTTCATGAACTAACGAAAAGCGATTTGTTTGCAGTTTGTGTAGTGCTCCTTTTATTCTCCTAAAAAATATTCTTAACGTTATTTATTTTGTATAAATCAGTTGTTCAATATATTTATTTTGTCTTTTATCCATTTTTTAAATTATTTTGTTAAGTTCAATACACACGATCTTATCCTTATGTGTATTATGTTATACTTAATCAGTTGAATCAGGGCAACGATGTCATATGCACTGCTTTCCCGTTACAACGGTTGAGTACCATTTTGAGCATTTGCGAGCACAGATGCGTAGAACGCACATTCCTGTTATTAATACATTTCCTGTGCTTGACACATAATATCAAACTGTCTTTTCTCCTGATGCACCAACCCATTTTTTTTTGGGCGCCAAGCCCAATTTCAAAAGTAAGGTTACATAATTTTGATTTGCCTTTAGAATAACGAGTGGCTCTTAGACATAAAACTATTACGTCACGGTTTGTGCATGATGATCCGTGTTGCGGGGCGCAAGCGCACAATATTGTATTCGCGAGCAAATAACATAAGTAAATGTTAGATGTATATACGGATAAATAGAAATGTAAACACTGTGAAAATGCTTTAAATAACAATAAAGTTTTCAATTTTTTGCTTGTCCCATATATTGGTGATAATTTTTTTGTCATCAGTTGTCACACTATAAACGCCAATGCTATCACATTTGCGATCGCTAAATGCTAGTTCTTCAGCAATATATTTCTTAGTCGTATCAAGTATACGAATATGCTGTAGCTGAATGTCATATCATAATTGCAAGTGCAAGTGCATTTATCAATACAAAAAAAGTAAAATATTCTAAAATATAAAGTTAGCATTCCATATCATTTCGTACGCATAATCCTTATAAATTTTGCAGCCTGAATCACTATGTATGACGTCATGCTCGGGATTTTCTTAATACTTTAAATTTTAAAAATTTTCATGCATCAATTTTCAATTTTTAAATTTTCAGTTCTCAAAATTTACAATTTTAGAAATTACAAATTTAGAAATTTTCATTTTCAAAAATATTTAAGTTTCTTTTTCTTACAATTTCCTATTTCGGGCATTTCTACACTGTTTCCTATTAACAATTCTCAAAATTTCTTATAAGCAAACTTTCTAAGTGCAAATGCCCAAATCTCAAAATTTTCAATCTCACATTCCCAATTCGTAAAATTTTTAATTTTTCCATTTTTAATCCTCAAATCTCTATGTAGCAAAGTTTGAATTCTCAAGATTTTAATTTTAACTTTCAGGAAATTCCAACTATATAAATTGCCATTCACCAGAATTTTCAAATTCTTAGATTCGACTTCCCAAAAATTTATAATTCTCAAAAATTCTATTTCTCAAAATATACATTTTTTAAAATTTTTTAATTTTCAAAGTTTCCAGTTCCCTAAATTGCAAATTTTCAATTTACTAATGCTGATAATTGCCATTTTCCAAAATTTCCAACTTCTAAGTTTTCCATTTCTCAAAATTTCAAATTCTAAATATTTCCATTTCTCAAATTTTCCAAACCTCAAAATTTAAATTTCTTAAATTGTCAACTCTTTAGTTTTCATTTCTCATAAATTTCTATTTCTAAAAATTTTTGAATCTCAAATCTCTCATTTCTCAAAATTTCCTATTCCCACAAGTTCCAAATCTCAAAGTATTTGATTTTCTAAATATCTCATTCACAAAATTTCTAATTTTTAAGCTTTTCATTTCGTAAAGTTTCTAACTTTCGAAAATTTTCCCAAATTACCTAATTTGAAGTTCTCCCATTATAAAGGTTTCTAATTTTAAAAAGTTTTGAAAAATTCAAAACGACATTATTCATACTTTAAGTACGCACTTAAAAAATGCTTTATTAGATAAACTTAGATCCGCCCCTTTTTCCCAATCATAATGGACACCACACAAAATATAACTAAGGTTGAAGTATTAAGTAAAATAATAAAATACATTGATTTTAGAAAGATAGCGAAGGAGAAGTAACCAAAATAGATATTTGTGAAATGTTTGTGGGATTTACAAAAATTAAGTCCCAATCTGCAAAAGGATTATGTAATACTATATTAAGCAATTTAGCCCACATGCAATTAGATATAAATAAATGTAACACGACCTTGTGCTAATCTTTGTTTTATATCTTTTGCGTTTTTCCCATTTTGCGTTATTTGACTTCCTAGGTAGTAAAAATCCATAACCTCTTGTAAGTTCTTGTTACATATTTGTATTCTTGTTTTTGATTTATTTTCCCTTCTTTTGCACACTAGTACTTTAGTTTTATTTTTGTTAATTTTTATACCGCATCTCTCTGTTAGAACCGTTTCCAGTTCATTAAGAGCAGCTTCTAACTCTTCCTTGCTAGATGCTAATACTGCTATATCATCTGCAAATCTAAGCATGTGAATTTTATGTCCCTGTATAGTAATTCCAAATGTCTTCCAGCATTTGACAGTATTCATTGCCTCTTCAATGTACAAGATAAAAATTAGTGGGAATAGGGCACATCCCTGTCTCACCCCGTTCCTAATGTTTACTTCTTTACGTTCCTGATCTAATTCTATTACTGCTGCTTGCTCTTTGTATAAGCTATTGTTACGAGCTACTATTTTAGGCAACCCCGTCAAACACACAAGCGCCGTAAGTAATGTATATACTACAGAAGCCTCGAACCTTCTAGCATATATCGGAGTATGAATCATCTATTTTATTCAGGGTATATATAGAACCGCTGATGAAGTACAGAGTTAGTCTATACCTAAATGTCGAATATAAATTATATCGTGGAAAGTTAATTAGTTACGCTTTTGGAAGTCCAAGAGTGACTATAAACTTGTGTTATGTGAGCGTGTATTTTGTACCGCCAGCTTGTGGAATACATAAATATACAAAAATGTAATAAATAAATTATAGAAGTGTTAGTGTTGTTATTAGACATATGGTTTGTTACACTTTTAATTGTGAAAGTTTATAAGATACATCGCGCGAGCGCAATGGATAAAAAGCGATGCTACGCCTTGGCGGCCGGAAACGCAAACCCCTTTTACAGGTTTCGCGCAGCCAATCACCATGACGTCACCGATAATTTATATTACGCCGTAATCGGAAAATTTACATAAAATTAGAACAATGAAAATTAGAGAATTTACTCACGTGAGGAATCCGGTATCCGGCAGGAAGTCACGCTACGGTAGCCTCGGCTCCAGTGGTGTTGCTGAGCATGGACATCGGTCGTGGGCTGCTCCAGGGGTCGGATCCATCCTAAATGTAGTGGAACGATAAGGAAGAGGTTAATTAGGAACGACAAAACAAGATAATCAAAAGGAAATCTACATAATAAGATAAGACACGACACCGGCACGACTATCTCACTTAAAGATCAAAAGAGAACAGCCTCGATTCCAGGGCGTCACGGAAACACGTCCCCACCCTTTGTCTAGTATTGGTATACCCCTATAGGGATATGCGCACTACGCAGACTCACTACTAGGACATACGGAAGTACCGCCCAGTTCATTTAAAAGTTCCCGCACCGCGTATTTGAAAATTATGGCGGGAAACTTCCGTATATCAAAAAACTAAACTACTAACAATGTTAAAGTGCAAATTGCACGTAACAGGTTAAGAACTTAGTTTAAGAAGATATTAGTGCTTGTAAATAGCATTAACGTTATAGTGCTTAATTGTTAATTGGACTGATAACATCTATAAATAAGGCATATCCTGTTAATTAGACTTGTGAACAATGAGTAATAAGGACTTAAATTGGTGAAACGCGTTAATAGTAGCCCGCTACACTATGTACTATTCGTCTATTCCTATAACTCATACCAATCTTTTTGAGTATTTCGAACATTTTTTTCCATTTTACATTATCGAATGCTTTTACCAGATCTACAAATTCTATATACACGCCTTCCCTCTTAACTAAGGTCTTCGCCATTATCACTCTCAGAGCTAAAATAGCCTTCTGTGTTTTCCTGTTTTGCCGAAACTCAAATTGATCTTCTCCCAGTATTTCTTCAGCTCGTTTTTCCATTCGTCTTTGTACAATTCTAGTTAATATTTTTGACACGTGTGCTGTCAAACTTATTGTTCAAAAATTTTCACGTCTATACGCGCCTTTCTTTTTTGGTATAGTTACTATGATGTTACGTTTGAAATCTTTGCGTAACTAACTTGTCTCGTACATATAGCTTACAAGTTGGAAGAGACGTTCTGTTACTGCTTGTCCAGCGGCTTTTAGAGTTTCTGTTTGCTCTTTATCTGTACCCGGCACCTTACCATTTTTTAGACCCTATAATGCTAATTCTTGGTAGCCACAGGTTGCTTAACCTCTTTCACTGAATCTCGGTAAAATAGGGTATAAAATTAGAAAACAATAGAAAATGAACGAGCTGAATACACATACTCCCTGAAAAGAAGAAAAGAAGAAAAAGAAGAAAACCACCAAAAACGCAAAATCAAAGAAGCTGCCTATATAACCCTACATAAAAATAACTGCGTTGCAAACGAATCCGTGACTTTCAGTAAACAATGGATTCCATTACTAAAAGAAATAACAAAAGAAATAACAAATGAAAATCAAATGCCCACAATATCTAGGTAGCATTGCAAGTTTTTCCTAGGTTTTCCTTGCAATATTAACATGAAATACAGCCTACATACATGATTTCTATTTATACATAAAATAACTAATTACATAAAAATAAGCATATTAACAATCCTTGTAAAACAGCATTGGTATCTGACAAGTATAAATCCACAATAAGGTTACCTCAAAACCATATACAATCTCCGTTGAACAGTATTGGTATCTGACAAGTGTAAACCCGCCATAGGGTCGCCTCAGATCCATATACAATCTTCATAGAACAACATTGGTATCTGACAAGTGTAAACCCGCCATAGGGTCGCCTCAGATCCATATACAATCTTCATAGAACAACATTGGTATCTGACAATTGTAAACCCGCCATAGGGTCGCCTCAGATCCATATACAATCTTCATAGAACAACATTGGTATCTGACAAGTGTAAACCCGCCATAGGGTCGCCTCAGATCCATATACAATCTTCATAGAACAACATTGGTATCTGACAAGTGTAAACCCGCCATAGGGTCGCCTCAGATCCATATACAATCTTCATAGAACAACAGTGGTATCTGACAAGTGTAAACCCGCCATAGAGTCGCCTCAGAACCATGTTAAAATCTACCAAAGAGGTAACTTAAATCATAATGAATTTTCCCCCTCAAAATAAATATAAAAACGACTACTTAAGCCTTTCAATAATGCAATCGCACACTTCTTTAATAACCATCCTCTCAATTGTATAAATAGAAACATGTTAAAAATGTTGGCTGAAATGCAGACACAAAAACGGTAGCAGTCTTTTGAAATGCTCCAGATGTATGAGGACGATAGCATGGACAGACAAAGATAATAACAAATAAGTTACAGAAATAGTATGGGAACAAGGATATCTGGGGAAAAAGAGAAATAGTAGGGCGGAATACGTTCTAAGGCATTTTTGGGGAATAGTATGTGATATATTACAAGCAAAGATAGGAAAAAAGAGGTAGATGTAGACCTAGATCAGACAGTTATAGATGCAAACTGTGCATATTTCAGGGAAATCTGTAGGTTAGTTCAGAATAGGGAACAATGATGGTACGCGTCTAACCAGTTCTAGGACTGAAGACCTAATGATGATGAATGCTAATTCAAACTCATCCCTAAGAATAGGATATCCCAAGTCATCATTTTCAATGTTTGATTCCTGTTCTAATGCTGTTAGTTCTTCTCCTGCATATAAATTTCCTATATATTCTTGCCATCTACTTACTTTCTCTACATTTTCTATAATGAGCTTTCCTCTCGCGGCCTTTATATTTTTGCTATATGGCTCTATATCCCTAAAATTGATTCTAATTTTTTTGTATGTTTCATCTGTCTTTCCTACTTCCATCTTAGTTTGTATCTCTTGGCACTTTTCATCAATCCATTGCTCTTTAGCTTTCCTGTATTTGCGAATAATTTCCCATTTTATGGCTTTGTATCTTTGTTTTCCTCTTTCGTCTGATTTATTTTTGTATTTTCGTCTTCTATTAAATTCAGGATATCCTATGTTATCCGTGGTTTCTTATTTTCTTTTTGTGTATACCCCAAAATATCTCCTGCCGTCATGTCTAGGCTGGATTCAATGTTATTTCATTCTGTTTCTACTTTCTTAGTATCAGATATTTTCTCGATATCTTTCAGTAATTCATTTAACTTTTTTTCGAATTTTTCTTGAATATCTTTATTTTTTTGTTTCTCAAAGTCAAAGTGCCTTCTTCCGTTTCTTTTTTTCAAATTTTTAAAATTAAATGCGGCCTTCATAATTACGATGTTGTGGTCAGTGTCTATATCTGCTTCTGGGTAGCTTCTACATACTTTTACTTGATTCCTAAACCGTTGTCTAACAAGAATATAATCTATTTGATATCTTCCTATATCTCCTGGCATCTTCCACGTATATCGCCTTCTAGCATGATGTAGAAATAGTGTGTTCGTGATGATTAAATTGTTTTTGTCGCAAAATTCTGCCAATTTATTTCCCCTGTTGTTTCTCGTGCCTAAACCAAATAAACCTATTACCGCTCCTTCCGTACCCTCACCTACCACTGCATTAAAATCCCCCATAATTATTAAATTTTCATGTCATTTTACGTATCTTAATATGTCTTCGATATTTTTGTATGCCTATGAAATACGGGCAGTGTGAAACGCAGACAGAAAAACGGTAGCAGACTTTTGAAATACTGTGCTTCAGATGTATGAGGACGATAGCATGGACAAACAAAGATAATAACAAATAGGTTATAGAAATAATAGGGGAACAAGGATATCTGGGGAAAAAGAGAAATAGAAGGGCGGAATACGTTCTAAAGCATTTTGGAGAATAGTATGGGATATATTACAAGCAGAGATAGGAAAAAGAGGTAGATGTAGACCTAGATCAGATAGTGATAGATGCAGACTTTGGAAATTTCAGGGAAATCTGTAGGTTAGTTTAGAATAGGAAACAATGATGGTACGCGTCTAACCAGTTCCAGGACTGAAGACCTAATGATGATGAGTGCAACGTGTCGAATTTTATATTTTGTTGCCCAATCACTTAAGGCCTGCTTAAGATTAGGGAAGACACTTTTTACTTGTGTCGTACCTTCGCATTGTTCGATATAACTCATTGGGTTGTTTTGAATATTCTCAAAATCATCAGAATATAAATAGTCTTGTGTAGAATTAGTTGGATAAATGCCATCTGCACTTGCACACACATTATTTTCACTTTGACTGTTATCGGAAAGTAAATCACCATTACCTACAGTATTCACATGATGGTTAATTTGATTAATAATAATGTTCGATTTAGTTTGAGCTTTTCGATAAACTGAACGTGGTATTTTACACTTTGGCATTATAGTTAATGTTAATATGCTACCATAAAATTAAGAAATGTGACAGCATTTTGAGGTTAGGTTACACAAAGTTGTAATCTGTATTGCTTTTTGTTAAATTACGGCATGCAAAAAATAATAACCTATACCTTTCTACACTAAATCACTTTATAACAGAAAAGCACATAAACACAAATTTTATTTGAAGAAATTTTAAAAAATACCATCCATGAATGTATTGTGATTTTGTCAGGCTTCAGCTTAGTTTTTAGTCAGGCGTCTGGCCCACTTTTCATTGTGTTGCGAGTGACAGCGCAAGACAAGCAAGATGAACAAAGACAGTGACAGTAGTGTATAAGTTAAACAAGGTAGGGTATTTTTCATTGGCATAGAATTATACGGAAAGAATATAGTAACGTAGAGTAGGCTAATACCTTATTTGTATTAATTCAATAACCGATAAAATAAAAATGAATCATTTATTACGAAATTGTCTAAAAAAGAGTAGGTTAAAGACGTATATATGATTAATGTAGAGCTTTCATAACATTTGATTAAATGACGTTTGCTAGTAATGTATCGTCTTATGGTGTATGTTCATAGGATGTTTTTCAAACGAACGTTTTGTGTAAATGTTTGTAAAATGTACAACAATGAACATAGTCCTAATGTCCATTTAATGTCCATGGACATATGTACATAAACTGGCTCTTTAATGGACGTCCATAGGATATTGTGTGCTATTAGGGTATTGGTTTATCACAATAATGAATTAGCTAAATACTTAAAATCACACGGAAACTATAACATACACTAACACCTCAAGTATCACTTAAACAACTGACACCCATTTTTAGTTTAAACGTCTTAGTGATATTATAAATACCAACATAAATTAATCGCTTTAGTAAGTTGTACGTGGTGCAACGTCAAGTAACTATAAGCGAAACTTAACGTTAAGCGAAGTTTAGAAAAGCGAGGCATTTGAGCGGAACTTGTGCAATCGGGCCTAACAGAGAATGTGAAGTTAAAATAAAATGCGCTTTCAACATTTAACCAAGTCAACGGAATTAATAAGAATTAGTAAAATATGCTTTCTGGATAAACAACTTATGTGATTATTGTGCATCACGTATGTGAATCTCATCCGCAAAGACTACCCGCCGTAAGATTTTTGTACTATCAAAAACAAGATTACAATTACTTCAAACGGTCACATGCAAAAGAACATCGGTGAGGTGTAATTTATGTGTCTGCTTTACATCCTATAAGAGCGCATTAATATATTCTCACATACTAACGAACGCCCACATACATGCTTTCTGTGTGTTTACTGTGCACCTTTTAAAAGTACGCTAAAAATTTATATGTGAACTCATACTAATGAACGTCCATTCCCGTGCAACTTATAGAATTATTTTGTAATTCGGAAAGATACATTGAAAACTCATAAGTGGTCCCATACTAGTGATCGTCTATCTGCATGCAATTTATGCAATTATGCTGTATCTTGTAAAGGTAGTTTGAAAATATATACGAACCCATACTAATGATCGTCCATATGCCTGCAATTTATGTAATTATGCAGCATTTTCTAAAAATAAATTGAAAATACATATGGGGACCTATACTAGTGATCGTCCATTTGCATGTAGTTTATGTAACTATACTGCAACTTCTAAATGTACTTTGATCATGCATATGCGAACCCATACTAATGATCGTTTATTTGCATGCAATTTATGTGCTTATGCTGCACCTTTTAAAAATAGATTGAAAATACATCTGCGGACCCATACTAGTGATCGTCCATTTGCATGTAATCTATGTAATTATACTGCAACTTCTAAATGTACTTTGATCAAGCATATGCGGACCCATACTAATGATCGTCCATTTGCATGCAATTTATGTAATTATTCTGCATCTCTTAAAAGTAATTTGAAAGGTCATTTGCGGACCCATGCTAATGATCGTCCATTCGCATGTACTTTATGTAATTATGCTTCATCTTTTAAAAATAATTTAAAAGGTCATATGCGGACCCATACTAATGATCGTCCATATGCCTGCAATTTATGTAATTACGCTGCATCTTTTAAAAATAAATTGGAAATACATATGCGGACCCATACTAGTGATCGTCCATTTGCATGTAATCTATGTAATTATACTGCAACTTCTAAATGTACTTTGATCAAGCATATGCGGACCCATACTAATGATCGGCCTTTTGCATGCAATTTATGTAATTATGCTGCATCTTATGAACGTCGTTTGAATGCTCATATGTGGACTCATACTAATGATCGACCATTTGCATGCAATTTATGCAATTATGCTGCATGTTTTAAAAGTAATTTGAAAAGTCATATGCGGACACATACTAATGATCGTCCATATGCCTGCAATTTATGTAATTATGCTGCATCTTTAAAAAATCAATTGAAAATACACATGCGGACACATACTAGTGATCGTCCATTTGTATGTAATCTATGTAATTATACTGCAACTGCTAAATGTACTTTGATCATGCATATGCGGACCCATACTAATGATCGTCCATTTGCATGCAATTTATGTAATTATGCTGCATATCTTAAAAGTAATTTGAAAGATCATTTGCGAACCCATACTAATGATCGTCCATTCGCATGCACTTTATGTAATTATGCTTCATCTGTTAAAAGTAATTTGAAAAATCATGTGCGGATCCATACTTATGATCGTCCATTCGCATGCACTTTATGTAATTATACTTCATCTTTTAAAAGTAATTTGAAAGCTCATATGCAGACCCATACTAAGGATCGTTTATATCCCTGCAGTTTATGTAATTATGCTGCATCTTTTAAACATAAATTGAAAATACATATGCGGACCCATATTAGTGATCGTCCATTTGCATGTAATTTATGTAATTATACTGCAACTTCTAAATACACTTTGATCAAGCATTTGCGAACCCATACTAATGATCGTCCATTCGCATGCAATTTATGTAATTATGATGCATCTTTTAAAAGTAATTTGAAAGATCATATGCGGACCCATACTAATGATCGTCCATTCGCATGTAATTTATGTAATTATGCTGCATCTTTTAAAAGTAATTTGAAAGTACATATGCGGACCCATTCTAATGATCGTCCATTCGCATGCACCTTATGTAATTATGCTGCATCTTTTAAAAGTAATTTGAAAGATCATATGCGGACCCATACTAGTGATCGTCCATTTGCATGTAATTTATGTAATTATGCTGCAAATTCTAAAGGTACTTTGAAAATTCATATGCGAACCCATACTAACGGTAGTCCATTTGCATGCAATTTATGTAATTATGTTGCAACTTCTAAAGGTAATTTGAAAGATCATATGCGGTCCCATACGAGCGATCGTCTATTTGGATGCAATTAAAATAAGTTGGGGTTTTACTGGTATTTAAGTTCTGAACGATATTGGACGTTTATTGTTTAAAAGATTTTAAAAATTTATCACAGATGCAAGATTATATCAAGTTGTCAGCGATTGCTCGAATTCAACAAGGTAGTGTCAACAAGTCAAAAACATTTTTGTAGTGCTTTATTTTAGATGCACGAGAAGTATATAAAAATTACGAGATGTCTTGTTTTTCACAGAAAGCTGTAGAAGTACATTTATAAACTACAATTCACATTTCAAACACTCAAAAACTTCTTCACACCGTCGTGAAATTTGCTTTTTTACTTTGCAACTTGATTAAACTTGACCCGATTTTATTGATTACAAATAATTTGAACTGCTCAAAAGATTCTGAAAAAGTGCATATCTTGGACTTCGTCACAAATCCAGGTACTGACCTGATTGCAAAGTTCCCATTCCGTTTAATATTTTGTCTACTGAATTACAACTGTTGAGTGTTTGAAGCGGTCGTACATTTACAGGTTCATTAATATATGTTATTTTATTTTTATATATTTTTTAATTAGCGCACAATATAGTATTTAGTTTGTAAAATAATATTGGTGAGCATTTTTGAATGCAGGGTAATTGAAATATAGAAAACGATAATTTTATTTAATTTGTATATTCTTTATTATTGTACCACAACTTAGTGAATTCTTATTTCTACATAAAGTTTTGTATTGTTTTATTATAATAAATACTGGAGCACCTTGAATTTTCTACTAAAAATACATAAACTCTTAAAATAATTACGTTTATTTTTGAAAGTATAAACTCAATACCTATTACAAATAGTATATGTAAATGTGTATCAGACGTCTTAAGTCTGAATTTGTAATCCCAAGCTGTTTTGTTTGCCTTGAAAACCATGTCCTGAATAACAAACCATCATCTCTTATCACATACGAAGACATCTATTAAAATGCTGCTACATTGATGAAAATTTAGAAGTTGTTAAAGTTTTAATCATACATAAAGAACATGCTAAGATAAAATTAATGTTCAGATAACTACCGAAGAACTTTATTTAAAATTAAGGCCGTTTGAATAAGTGTGTACTCAACTTTTTGGTGTTAATTTTTTCAACAAGCTCATCTAAACGATACGATCGACAACTAATTTGAACCAGAATGCGTACTGTAGAATTTGTTGTACTTATTACTAACAGAAGATGTGTAATATTAAAAGAAAATGCTTTATGGACATATAAGCAAACCGATGCGTAATTGAAATGTGCTATTTGTACGGATACATATTTCCAAAAATCTGACGATTTGTGTGATTTTTGTATCACAAAAAGCAAATTTGCAAACAAATAACAAGAGCACATATTAAAGAACGTCTGTGACATGCAATTTATATATTTATTTTGCATCTTGTAAAAGTGTCTCGAAAGTTCATATATTCTCACGTTCATTTTCATGCTTATTCTGAGTTTCTGAAAGGTAATGTGGAAACTCACATGCGGTCCAATACTAACAAACGTCCGTTTGTATGCTGTAATTATTAAAAAAATTTTAAAAGCATTTAAAGGTCCATGTTTTCACATTATAATGAATGTCTATTTGCATACACTTTAAGTAATTACTCTGGATACTGGAGAAGTAAGCTGAGGAGCCATGTGCAATCACATACTAACAAACGGATATTTGCATACAGTTTGTGTAATTAATCTGCATCCTATAAAAGTGTATTGAAACTTCAAATGTCTTTGCATATTAACGAACGTTTATTTACGAATTTATTGTGCGTTTATGTTACACCTCTTAAAAGTAACTAGAAAGCTTGCATGTGGTCACATACTAACGAACGTCAATTATCATACGATTTGTGTAATTATTCTGCATCTCATAGAAGTGTGTTGGGGGGTTTATATATTTTCATGAACTAAAAAGCGATTAGTTTGCAGTATGTGTAGTGCTTGTTTTATTCTCCTGAAAAATATTCTTAACGTTATTTGTTTGGTCTCTTTGTCGCACGTGTGCGTGGTTAATTTTAAGTTATCTTAAATTTGTAATTGTAAATCAAATAGTAAAGCTGTCATCCCTTGTTCCGTTATATCCTGTCGTAAAACCTCCTTTGTGCATGTGTAAATTAAGTTGAAAAAGGGGTAGTGACAGAAACACTCTCTCATGAACATTGAAGCGGAACGGTCGTTGGTTTAATTCGGTAAAGTGAGTTAGTCAATAGTGCAAACGAATGTGAATTTGTCGATAAACCCCTAAAAAACACAGTAAAAGTGCAAACGTAACACGTACTATAATTCGTATACAGTCCACTTAGTTGAAGAGTAGGGACTACACCTTAGTACAATAAAACAACGCGGAGGTAAGTCGATATAGAAATTTATAAGACCCCCCCCGCGCATTAAACATGGTCTTCGTAACCGGATTATTTAATTAATTAATTAGTTCCTATTCCCTTCGCTCCTCATTTATACTTTAATTTAATAATTGTCGTAGTTTTGATTATGTTTGAGCCTGTTACAAAGAGACTAACATCGTGCTTGCACATTTAATGGTAGAAACATTTGGCCGTAACGGTAGATTTTACAATATATCTCTTGACCTTTGTCGCAAAGATTAGTGGTCGGTCAGTTTACTTTAGGTAAACTAAATTTATGAGGGTTATTGTATTGTAAATCCTTACCTTATTTTTCGTCGTCAAGTTTGAGGAACCACTCGGGTTCATCCAACTTAGTATAACAAAGGGGTTGGTATTTATGTGAAATGTTTTGTCGGGCGAGCACTGTAATTAGTTGCATTTGTCCATTAATAATTTAAATTCGTAGATTAATTAGTTGTTAGTTGTCGTAGCGAATTTGAAGTACGCATTGTTTTTACATTAATTTTTATTGTCGTTCATTAATCAGATATGGTTATATCAATTGATAAAGCTATTCCTGAAGCTAGATTTGTAGTTAAAAGGTTGGATCATATATACAGTAAAATTAATCAACCGGAAAATGAATCAATTGCTATAATTAGAGCATCGATGAAAAGTGCCGAACAAATTGACACTCATTTCAAGTGTTTTTGCAAAGATATTTTCTTTGATGAAGAGAGTAAACAGTGGGATGAATTCTCGGCGGTTAGGGTGAAAATCGATGATTATCTATTAGATATTCGTATTATAGCTGAACAAGGTGAATTAGATCGCGTAGAAAATAAGCCGCAGGTGGCAAATATGAATAATTCTTTGTCGCTAAATAGTAGTATTAGTTTGAAACATCTTTTAGTCCCGCGGTTCTCGGGACGTATTTCGGATTTTGAGAGTTATCATGCAATTTATAAGCGATTGATTTATGATAATGTCGGTTTGTCCCCTGTGGAAAAATTTTGCTATTTCGTAGATGCACTAGATGATTCGTCGCGTGCGTTAATAAAATGTAACCTGCGGTTTTTATCTTTGTATATACATATTAACCATTTCGCATACTTTCAGTTTAGAATCCATATTTTAGAAAGGTAAGGAAATTACAATCTAATTTTCAAGGGGACAAACCAAGGGTTGGTAGTTTTAAATAAGTTTAGCGTATTCTTAGTAAGTCCGGTTGTCGAAACCCCATCAGGTATATGCATCATTTCAAAGAACCCACATTTAAGCAGTCGTTCTATTCATGTATATTCGTTCCTTAACAACTTGTTTTGTATAGACAAGCTTTGACGTTCACATTCCTGCAGATGTTAGGTGCTTTCAAGAATTAGCCGCAAGGGTCAAAGCATGTATCACGTACTTGCTTCATGGTACAGGCGTGATAATGTACAATAGAGTTAGTTGGCAACACCGTTACACCCCCGTTCATTTACTAGAAGAGTAAAGGGATGATCTGAAATGGTGAATAAAAATTATGCGACGAGCAGTGTTCGTTGGGTACTGAAAGGAATAAGATGTGAAGGCTCGGTAGTTGATCACGGGACGAGAAGTGAAACTAAGTCACGTGCGGGGCTAATGTAACAATTCGTGTCGAAGGTCAGTTTTCTTCGAACGCAATTAACACTTCAATAGTTTTGAAGGATTTGTAGCACGTGACAACATAGGTTTTGTTATAACCGGAACGATCCTATTTTATTTTATATAGGACGGATTAGAGATTTCGAAGATTGATAATTCGTGGAGACCCGCCGAAGTAATCTAGTGTAAACCGCGACCCAACAAACACTGACTTATTAAATACGGAATTAGTTTTACGTTTAGGTTTAATGTTTGTAGCTAATAGTGAGTTTCGAGTGAGCTTGGATTGTTTTATAAAGGTGGTCGTGATTAGTGACTGATCCAATTAGAATTTATTAGTGGGATGAACATTTTCTTCGTGTGATCGTATTCAAATTCAGTTTTCCGCACATATCACTGATTTCATTGCTGAATTAAAAAGAGCCGCCGGCTGATATCGCTATCCTGGAACTTCGACGCACCAACCAAAAACATCAGATGAACCGCGGGCTGAATTCCTGTGGTAGCTATACCAGTAAACTGTGAGTAATTTGTTTTATTTAAATACCAAACTGTTTATACATTGTTCGACGTTACTTCTTGTAGCGTATGAAATGAAATTTTAAAGTTACGCCTTGATTTAATTTCAATTATCTAGTTAGTAGTGTATAATTCGATTAGCACGAGGATCCTCTAGGGCGTAAGTTAAGAACTTGCTCGATGTCAATATATATATATATATATATATATATATATATATATATATATATTTATCCATACTGTTGACCGTAATTAAATCCAAGTTAGTCATTCAATAAATAAGATATTTAAGGAGAAGTGACTTATTAATAAATTAACGCATGTGAGTGCTTAAATCAGAAGAACCGTGTTTTGCATAATCTCTGTATAGTTATAATTAATCCATGAAACTAAATTTTGACAAGTCATATTTATTTGTTAACAGGAATTCAGTTACCTTTATTTTTTTATATAGATCGTTTTGAGAAACCTTAGTTACCTAAGGAATTTATAGGTAAGACCGACTTACTACCTTAGATAATTCAACCGGAAGTAGAGTGCATATAAGGTACGAAGACCGGGAACTGCAATCAGCTTGGCACAGTTGTAGAATTAAAACATTTTCACGGCCAGGTAGGACTCATCCGGGTTCTTGTCTGAAGAAGTTGAGTTTTCCCTCATCTTGTAGGCTTCTCTGAAGGACTAGGAATCCGTGCCATTTTAGGCGGAACTCGAATAAGATAAGGGTGGTGCCCTCATATTACCCTGACCCAAGACTAACGGCAATATAATATTATTTCCAATCCCCTCCCCTTCGACCCACGCCCATCGCGACTAGCCAGCCGAGCCGCGGTATAGTTTACTCCTAGGAGCAGACTTACCTCGTTTGTTCATGCCCTCCCCCTTTCCAACTTTATGACAATTTGGCATGTAACAAAAACATTTGCCATTAAACGATTGTGCATACGAAGAAGCCTATAAAATCATTACTAATCGTTTTCAGTTCAAGAGGCTATTACTTTCAACATATTTTAATGCTCTCGAAAAATGCCCTAAGGTCAGTTCTTCAGACTCGCACACGGAACTCCGGCAATTAATTAGTTGTTTTGATGAAAATATATACGCGTTAAAGCAGGTGGAAATAGATTTATTAGATTTCATGTTGTTTAATCTGTTATCAAAAAAATTAGATACAAACATTTTAAAGCGTTTCGAATTAGGAAATAATGACGGGATTCCCTGGTTCAAAGATTTAAGGTCGTACATTGAAAAACAATGTAAAGTATTGAAAATAAATGACATTGCTTCAGGAACATGTTTAAAATCTCGAGATTCCGTGAAACAAAAGGGAAAACTCGTTAGCACTTAGGCTAAAACTTCTTTAGTTGGTACCACCAATGATGGTAAAAATTGTAGTTTATGTCAAGCTGTGCATCCTATTTATAGAAGCAGTTTCTCGATAAAACCCTTCAATAAAGATTTGAGGTGGTAAAGGTTAAAAACCTTTGTTTCAAATGTTTAAATACTTCACATTCGGTGAAAAATTGTAAGTTAGATTGGTCGTGTAGAAAATGTCATCAGCCACACAATTCTTTACTTCACTTCGATAAACGAGAAAAATCGGTGTCTCCACGCAGACAAACTCATCGTCCAAGCTCAGCGTCTCCTCGGAGATCGGTGCTTAGACTTACTTCTACTAGTAGACCCAGTGAAAACAATCTGTCGTCGGTGGTTGTGCATGAACAACCTGCCACTAGCTCGTTAATTTTGACGCCATTAGAACATACAACCACGCTGTTAGCTACGGAAATGGTGTCGGTGCTAGATTATACAGGAAAATTGCAGCCTGTTCGTGTAATTTTAGATAACGGATCCATGGATAGTTTTATGACTGAATGGTGACGTCAGAAATTAGGTTTAAAGAAACGGAGAGCCAATGTCACTGTTCAAGGACTTGGCTTGAATTCGTCGTTGGTGTCGGATACACTATCGTGTGTAGTCAGCCCCTCGGGAGCAAGATCTCCAGCATATGAAATTGATTGTTATATTTTACCTAACATTTGTAATCAATTACCTTCGTCGTCTATAGGGGTCAAGGGAATGTTCGCATACTCGAGGTTTGACTTTAGCTGATCCTAACTTTAATATTCCTGGTAAGATTGACATGCTACTCGGTGCGGAAATCTGTACTCAGGTTTTGTTGAATGAATCTCGTTGGGGTGTCGCTAACGGGCCACTTGCTATTAAAACAACCTTTGGTTGGGTGTTAACGTGAAAGGTCGATTCCCTGAATAATTCTATTACATCGTTGAGTGCTTTCGTTGAGTCTCTAGACAGCGACATTCGTCGATTTTGGGAATTAGAAAATATTCCCTTCAAGAAACACATACATTTGTGGAAAACTATAGACGTAACAAGGACAGTCGTTTTGTAGTGTCCTTGCCCTATAAAATTTCTGAACCCTTATTTGTGGGTACGAGATCGATTTGTGTTAAAAGATTTTTGTCATTAGAACGTCGTTTGCTAAAAAATCCTGATTGTATTCGGATTATAAAAAATTTATGGAAGATTATTTGAAAAGCGGTCACATAGTTCAAGTGCAATCGCCTGAAAATTCGTCGGTTTATGAAAGAATGTATTACATTTTCCATCATGCTGTACATAAGCGTGATAGCACTACCACCAAACTGCGTGTGGTTTTCGATGCGTCGTGTCAAGATCAATCTGGAAATTTGTTAAATGGCAGCTTGGCTATCGGCTCTGCTCTGCAAAAAGACATTGCAATTTTGTTATTGCATCTTCGTATACATCCTATCGTAATTACACTCTCTCATGAACATCGAAGCGGAACGGTCGTTGGTTCGGTTCGGTAAAGTGAGTTAGTCAATAGTGTCGCCGAACGCGAATTTGTCGATAAACCCCTAAAAAACACAGTGAAAGTGCAAACGTAACACGTACTATAATTCGTATACAGTCCACTTAGTTGAAGAGTAGGAACTACACCTTAGAACAATAAAACAACGCGGAGGTAAGTCGATATACAAATTTATAAGACCGCCGCGCATTAAACATTATTTATTTTGTATAAATCAGTTGTTCAAGATATTTATTTTGTCTTTTATCCATTTCTTAAATTATTTTGTTAAGTTCAATCCACACGATCATGTCTTTATGTATATTATGTTATACTTGATCCCTTGAATCAGGGCGACGATGTCTTATGCTATACTATCGAGGCTTTGTGATGGAACAAGTAAAACGGACAATCTGTAGAACGCACTTAACTAAAACGGTTAATAATATAAATTCTATGCTAGAAAATAGTTTCAGTGTTGAAGACATTTATACAGCTATGTCAAAGTTAAAGCTTGCGAGTGACAATCTGAAAGAAATTGATAAGCAAATTGAACCTCTGCTTTAAAAAAATCTAGAGGACGAGTTAATGAAAAGGTATGAATATGAAGAGGTTGCTGTAACTACGATGTCTAAATTGAAATTTAGATTAAAATGCCCAGAAAAATCGCAGATAGAGGTTGACTCGAATTTAACGAATACGGTACCAGTAAGTAACGAAACAAGTAGGCCGTCCTTTACGTCAGTGAAGCTTCAACGTGTTCAGTTGGCAAAGTATGATGGTACTGCAAAGGGCTGGCTTCCTTTCTGGGAACAATTCAGAAGTATGATCCACGACAATCAACAATTAACGAAAGGTGATCGATTCAACTACCTGCGAATGTATGTCACGGGAAGGGCCGCTGAAGCAATTGAGAGATTTCCCCCATCTGGAGCATTCTATGAAGAAGCTTTGAATATATTAAAAGATCAATTTGGAAATGGGGAACGGCTAATTGAACAATATATTGATAGCATTATGAAAATCAAACTTGTAAAATCCAAAAATGACGTAAGCACTTTAAGGAAGAATTACAATCTAATCACTTCAGCTATGCGTGCTCTTGAAATCCTAGAAGTATCTAGTTCTCAGTATAACATAATCGTAAAGTCGACTCTCATTAAGTCGTTGCCAACGGAATTGCGCTTAGGATTTTATCGACAAATGAAAATGAAATCATCCAATCATCTAGAAATTATTACGAATAATTTAGAAAGTTCATCATCAAGGTCAGAGGAAGATGCAGATCGCCAGGTAAAGGATTTGTTGCAGTTTCTTAAAAACGAACTCGAGTCGTTGGAACAAGCTTTAAAACCGAATGCAGATTGTAAAGAAAAGATGCTCCCAACAGAAAAGAGAACGCATTACAAAGGACCTGCGTCTAGTTTATTAGTCACGCCGAACAAACGTCTTGAATGCTGTGCTTTCTGCAAGAAAGACCATAAAATCAAAATGTGTGACGCAGATGTACCTTTGGCAAGGAAGAGAGAAATTCTAAAGGCAGCAGGAAATTGTTACCGTTGTACGAGAAATAACCATAGTGCTAAATATTGTAAAAATAGATCCTTAAGATGTAAAGAATGCAGAGGTAGGCACGCAACGAGAATGTGCGACCCAAACTTTAAGCCAGGTAAAGATAGACACAACGCTGAGACGACAGGTATTACAGTGAAATTAACGAAAGGCGAGAGTTCAATGAACACTTCGGCGCCGTCGGTGTCCAGTTTGATGACAAACATAAACAAAAATGTGCTATTGCAAACGGCTTGTGTTTATGCCTTTGACGAAAATTCAAAGAAGTTAATTAGATTAGTAATGGACGGCGGTAGTCAGCTTTCATTTATTAAGGAGAATCTATCAAGGGTATTAAATTTACCTGTTGTTGGACAACATAGGGTTCGTATTGCCGCGTTTGGAAATAGTTCATCAATACCGTCTAAACTTTACAACCGCGTTTTAATTACTTTGAAGGGACAATATACAGATGAAATTTTAATGATTGAGGCTGTGGAAGTTCCAGAAATTTGCATGGATAATTTACATATACCTAAAAAAAGCGTGGTAGAGTATCAAAACTTGCAGCTTGCTGACAATATCCCGTTTAATATAGATCGAGCGTTAATTGTTGATGGAATTAGTATACTTATAGGGGCAGACAATTACTGGGCAGTAGTAACAGAAAAAATATTTGTCTTAACAAAGGTTTAGTAGCAGTGGATACGAAATTTGGTTATGCTTTGCATGGTCCCATACCAGATTATGCTACAACAATAAGAGTAAATCTGCAGACAGTGTTACATGCGACAGTTATAAAGACAGAAGCCGAGATCTAAAGTATGTGGGATTCGGAAACAATAGGTATAACCAAAGAAGCAGACGATGATAAGAGATTTTTCGATAATTTTTTGAAAAATAACGTTCATAAATGTGATGATCGATATTTAGTAGCGTTACCGTGGAAGAATGAGGATGCAGTGATTAAAGATGGTAATTTAATTAGTGCGCGAGTTCGTGCTCAGAGGCTAAAGTTTAAATTGACCAATATTAACAAAATATGTGAATACAACGCTGCTATCAAAGGAATGTTGGTTAATAATTATGCCGAGTTAATTTTCCGCGGTGATACTGAAACAACAAATGGCGATCGTGTTTTCTACATGCCGCACAGGTCTGTTTTTAGAGAAGATAAACAAACAACGTGTTTGCGAGTGGTTTTCGATGCCTCTTCACATGCCCCGAAACAAAAATCGTTGAATGACTTATTAGAAAAGGGGCCTAATTTAAGTCCAGATTTAATAAAGATTTTGCTTAATTTTCGTGTAGGCGAGATCGGAATTACGGCTGACATTGAGAAAGCACTTTTACAAATTTATTTACATTCCGACGATAAAGACGCACATCGATTCTTATGGTACAATAACGACAATGAACTGGAAACGTACCGTATGAATAGAGTAACATTCGGAGTTACATGTAGCCCGTTTCTTTTAAATTCCGTGATACGAACACATTTAATCAATAATCGAAAACAAAACCCTGAATTTATTGAAATCTTAGAAAGGGGATCGAAATGTTGCAGAACATTTAAAAGACTTTTCAAGTAAGCTTTTTTAAGGAGCCTCCATGAATTTACGCAAATGGATGATTAACGATTTCAAAGTAAACAGCAAGGTTGAATCGCAAAATGCACAAAGTCAAAAGGTGTTAGGAATTAACTGGTGCAATCAGAACGATAGAATTAAAATCGAAAAGGTAGCGTGTTGGACAGATTCTCTAATCGCGTTGTATTGGATTAAAGGTGATGCGTCAAAGTGGAAACCATATGTGACTAACCGTGTTAAAGAAATTCAGACCTTATCGAAAGATATAACATGGAAACATTGTCCGGGTCGCGAGAACCCTGCGGAGTTATTAACCCGCGGAATAAGTTCAAGTACTTTAATAAATTCCGAAACTTGGTTACACGGTCCTAGGTGGTTGCTAGAAAGTGAACAAACGTTGTCAGATAATACGATAGAGAAATCTACGTCAACGATAGATATAGTATCGAAAATGTCTTTACTAATTAACGACACTATAAAAGGTAGCAATGAATAGATTCCTCCAGATACAGTGATTTTGATCGTTTAGTGCGGATAACGGCGTATGTTTTACGATTTATAGGAAATTTAAAAACCAGAAAGAATAAAGAAATGAAGAGCTTAACCGTAAACGAATTTGAAAGGGCCGAAATATGTTTACTGAGGCAAGCTCAGCGGGAAGTTTATTATTCGGAGATTAACAGTTTACAAAAGGGTGAGGGCATTGAACGGAAATCGAGTATTGCAACTTTAAGCCCTTTCTTGGATAAACATAAATTGCTGCGTTTGGGTGGGCGTCTTCATAATTTAAGAGAAGATTTCGACCTTAAGCATCCCGTTATTCTATCGAAAAATGCACATTTAAGTAAACTACTAATAATGAAGTTTCATAAAACTCTTCATTATAGTGGTGTTAATGCAACACTTTATGAATTACGTAAACGATTTTGGATTGTACGAGGACGGCAATTAATAAAGTCCGTTTTAGCAAGATGTGTTATCTGTAAACGACTTCGTGGAAAATCAGGGTCGCATTTCTTCGCGCCGTTACCTAGAGATCGAATATAGCAAACAAAGCCCTTTGAAGTGACAGGTTTAGACTTCGCCGGACCGTTGTATTTTAAAGATAGTTATCACTCAAAGCCATGTTATGTGCTTTTATTTACCTGCGCTGTTATACGAGCACTTCATCTAGAGTTTGTTTTGAAAATGGATGTCGCGTCTACAATCAGTGCATGTAAACGGTTTTTTGCCCGTAGAGGGATTCCTAAGGTCATTTACTCAGATAATGCTAAAACATTTAAAAGAATATCACGTGAAATATCGACTTTAAAAGAAGTGATAAGCTAAGTTGTTCCACCGCGCCGGAGGATGTGTAAAATATTTCAGGCCTTCTGCGTGCGTCGATAGACCTAAGAATAGTAGAGGGAGTAAGTAAGGGGTTACAGTAACTTGTTGTTCAGAGATATAGAAGAACGTAAGAAGCTCTCATGATGTGTAGTCGCTTAGCTTGATTTATATTTAAATAAACCCTTCTTTAAACTTGATGTTGTTTATTGCATTACATATATAGCTAGAAATTGCAAAGGAGATGAAAAAGGACAATTTTTATGTTGGTGATGGAAAGGACGGTGCAGAAAAATGCCATCAAATATTTGCAAATATGAAAAACCTATTTAAATTATATTTAGCATATGAAGACAATTGGCGAATCAAAAAAAAAAGTTCCACCTCCATTTGTTGATCAACTCCACGACATACTTGGAGGAAAAGATAAAATTAACCCCAAGTATTTACAAGATTCTTTGGAGAAAGAAAATAGTGTAGATAATAGAGACGAGGCACAACCTTCGTGGAGTACCACAGTTGATAGAAATAAAATAAAGAACAGATAATATAGCTACTTTTTATAGATATAGCATTTTAACTGCCACATTTCTGTAATTTTAGATTTCAATATGTGACAAACGAGACCAAACCTGAAACCTCGACCACCAAATTACTAAGAGAATTGAGGTAGTATCACACACAAGACCTTCAACAAAAAGAGGAACAGTTTTCGATGTTAAAAACGTACCTTGACAAGCAAAATACACAACGTGATAAGTTTTTAGAGCTATTTAAGAAACAGCTTTCTGCGAAAAGAAAACGCAAAAATAGCAGTTCAAATTCTGAGTAGTCATCTGAAAATAATTATGGTGTAACCATTTTTATAATAATGAATATTTACTTTTGTTATAAACTCACTTATTTTTGAGTATAATGTATTATAACTCATAATATAAGAGTTGAGCAATATGTTCTCCTTTTTCTCTTACCCGATTAAATTCATTTCCATTATTTTCTACAAATTCCTCTTCATCCTCATGAAAGAAATGTTCTGACTGATATCAAAGTAGAGTAGTAATCCGTAAATTTAAATGAGTAGGAATTGAAGTGGTTTTGGTAAGGCAGAAAATTTTTAAATATGAAATGGAACGTAAAAGCTGCTTTCACCGGATAAATCTTTGAATGGAAATGCTCCGAATTTAAAACTTCTAATTTCTGTCCATATATGCAGACATCCTTTATTGATTGATTCACAGTATTTCTTTAACAAAGATGCAAGCTTTCCTTTATTACAATCTATGCATTCTATATGGAACTAGCCATGTTGCAATTATTTTGCTTTGAAAAAAATTGCTTTTCGGAACAACTTAGAAGTATTAAGGCAAAAAAATGAAACAATTTGCAAAGAGTATTTTTTTCAAATTTAGGTAGATTTTCAAATTTTAATAGGTCCTTGGTCTCATATAAAAAATAATATGCGATTTGTTATTTTCTAGTCTGATTCAATTACAAGGCTAAGTTTAACATTTTGTATCCACAATCATGTCGAAAACCATTCAGCTGTTTCGAAACCTGGTTTGTAAAGTCATAAATAGCATTTAATCTTTTAAAAGTCCGTTTAAACACCTTATTGTTCACGACACACCTCAAGGTTTTCAACTTGTTTCACACACACGGCACGTGGGCCTTAAACATTTGTTCTGATAAGATTTCCGCCGGTTGAACGGTCTTTACAAGTAATTTTCTGCATCCGCTCACTTCCATATCATCTTCGAGTCAAGCAGGTTGGGAAATCGTTGATGGTGAGATGTTATGGTCAAAAATTTAAGCATTTTAATCTATTTTTATTACAGTGCAAAAACCCAGTAGGGTCAACAACAAAAACCCTGTAAGGCCAACAAAATTGTAAAAAGCTATACAGACCATAAACACACAATGAATACTATAAAAGCGAGATAACAACACCTAACCGACCATCCCTGGAACTACCAGTGGCGATATCGCTGAAGCCTACCCATGGTCACGCTGCTGAGCAAAAATTACTGAATACGACTAGTTAAGACCTAAAAACACTATACAAGTAATTTGTGCATCGACTTTACGTACACATAGCAATAAGTCCCAATATAATCAAATACTAACGCGTAGGGTAAGATGAGTAGAATAAGAACTTTTTAACTAACAGTTAAGTCATTTAAACTACAAATATCTACACTAAATGTGGCAACTCAAGACTTCGTGCAAAACTCACTCCTAGACCTAATTAAGTGCAAAACATGAAACAAACATAGAAATGGATACCTTTGTAAATACATTGACAAAACACACCAAACCCAAATCAAAACACAAAACGTCTCAGACCGCGCTCTCGTTCACGGCAAGAGTACGTGCAGCAGCACTCAACCTTTGACCCCAGATTTCCGGTTACCTATGGTCTGGAACTTACTGAGACTCACACTTAACATCAACAAAACACACGCACACACAAAGACACAGCACCCAAGCACCCAAAACCAATCAAAACACAGAAACACATACACCACGCACACCCATTGACACACACACACACACACACACACACACACACACAAACACACACACACACGCGCGCGCACTGAGAAAAGGATTTTGTTGCTTCAACTGAAAATTAGTTGATTCAATTAGAATTTTGGTTTGTATATCAACAATGACCTACATGCATTAAGTAGAACATAATAAAGTGTTGCAAAATCGATTTTGCAGCAAACAAACCTAAATTCGTATCACAATAATTATGGCATTGACTCAAATGGCCATTAATGTAACTAGAATGTTAGATAACATTCCTTCGATTGCTTGTGGGTTTGAATTGAATTATTTAATACTTTTATCAAATACACTGTTAGATTAAATCAACACGTTGAATATCCCACTTACAAATAAAGATCATTGAAGCAAATACACATTAATTTTATCAAGCCACGAGTTTAGTACTTGTAAGGGATTGCAGCATTAAAATAAACTATTCAAATTTTCACTAACCAAACAGCGCCATTGGTTTAAATTCAGTACATTGATTTAACTAACCCATATGTTGAGCACAGTTAATAATTATTAAGCTAAGTGGCTAATAATGATTGAAGTAATAACATTTTTGGTTTAATTCAACTTTTTTATTGTGTTCAATTGAAACATTTAGCTGTCAAATCAATCTTTTCGTTGCGTTCTACATTGTTTAGAAATAGAATTAGTTTAAACATCCAAGGTGTGTTACGGTATTCCGCGCAAACACGAAAGAAAACAGTAAGAGTAAGTAAAGAAATCGTTTACGCCGAATACCGCAACAAAACGGAGACAGAATGGTAGAATTCGGGCTAGCTTAACAACGTCGTAGAGGGGCGTGGATGAAATAGAAAGAACACATTGGAAACCTCTGTGAAACTATACTTTCAACATACAATCTCGAAAGGCTATTTATAAAAACAAAGAATCCAATAATTTGCGTAATCGTTTGTTACAGTGTGATGGTAAACAAAGCGTCATAACGTAAGAATATAAAATTGATAAGCAAATATGACATCTAATAAGCTAGAAACTTACTTAAATGTATACAAAAGAAAATAAAACATATACTATACAGTACTTCCAGGAAAAGAAATACACATATGTTATATATGCATGCTGCATTGTGAAGTACACCTCCTCAAGAAATATTGTAACATTAAACTTATACACCCTAACTTAAATTAATCAAATATTAACTACTTTTAAATTGATGTGTAAGTTCTTTACGATAATGTTTATACTAAAAGGACAAAAGCAACAGCAAAACGGACAAACTTTAATTGACTAATTTTTAACATAGTCGCTCGTGCATTGTGATTAAGTTTTGTAACGTGATGTTGGTAATTTATTGGATAATCATAAGTAATAACAGCAAATGGAAAGTCTATTCTTCACAGCAGCATCAAAAAAAATTGCGAAAGCAGAAAACTATACCTTGAGCAATCGGTTTCATGCTGGTATCATCTTAGGACTGCGAAAATGCGGCTGCATTTCTCTATAGACTGGCTGCTGGAACCACTAACTCAACTCACAATAGCACAGAAAGCATTTTTAGTAGCGCGACTTTACAACATGTATCTTCGGTAAGATGTTGTATTCAATGTTGTCTTTCAAAGCACGGTTTCTATTTAATAAGGACAGAATCATGCATGAGTGTAGATATTTTGGTTTTCAAAACATCGTCGAAGAATCAAGTCTGCAGAATTCCCAGACAACAGTTGCCGAAATACAAACTGTAACAACTTGCCAACAAGCATATAACGCAATTATCAAAGAATTTTTAGACACAGGAAAGCAATCTTTTTACTTTGTAACATCTTAACAGCTGCAGAATACCAGTATAGTTATAGATAACAAACCCATTGTAAGTAGATGTAGGCAGATGGTATGTGGCCTTATCTTTTAGAAGAAAGCTGTGTATTTATTTGCAACTTTAATTAAAATGTATTCACTGCAGGTGTTAAGGAAATATTGCAACTACTTTGTAACGTAATGCTTCCTGTTTGATTTTATAAAGCAAACTTTTATAGAATAATTACTTGAAAATTTTATAAAATAACCGCGACGTTTGATTTTGCTATCATAGTTTATTTAAATCAACAAGCGATAGTACGTTTATTTGAATGTTAAATTTGTTACAAAACATGTTGATTTGACACTTATTCCACTATTTATTTAACTAAAATGAATTTTATTCACCATTAAAGTAGTATTGGACTAAAATATGAAATTTGTTGGCAATATTAGTTTGTAATAAATACGACTATTGTTCAATGAAATTGACTTTTGCATTCTTTTATTAACCAACTGTTATTTCAAGTCAACTAGTTGTTGTAGTTAGTTTAACAATCTACTAGCGGTTCAATGAATATAGTTTCGTTTAGAACGACTAAAAAATACTCGATCAAATGCTTTACTCTTCAAAACAACTAAGTTGTTTATATCAACCAAATCATTTTTCTCAGTACGCACACGCGCGCACATGCACACGCACACTCACACACACACGCACGCACACACACGCAGAAACACAGAGACACACACACATAACACATATACACAAAATCAATACACGTTTTGGATCGCACGTGAGCCTTTTAACTCATGTTGCCGTCTACTGTTGTTCTGTTTTAGAAATTTTTTTGTCAAGAAAAAATAGATTGTACTGAAGTATCCGTTTTCATAGCTGATCGGTGTGGGTGGAGCTTTTATTCGTGTTGTTGCCTGATTGCATATTTACGCCACTTGTCGTCCTCGTAAGTTTAAATTCCCGCAGCTCCAGTTGTGGTGTTTAGAATTAAAGTCGCTGCTCATTATCATAATTTGGTTTTATTATTCTAGGAAGGCGTTTAGTTCCACCTCCAAGACGAGCCGTGTTGGTAGAAAATACATAGCGATCTTTATTTTTCTTGTGCATATCGTATTTTTAATATAAATTTCTCTTTTCTTTTGCATCGGTACCGGTCTGTTCGAGAAAGCGCGTAGGCTGCTATTTCTACATTTTTTTGACATACTTTAATTTGTGGTTCATATAATAGCCCTATTTGCGTGTTGACCTTATTCATACCAAGAACAAGCTTTTATTTCTTTTTTAGGATGCCAAATGCATTCCAAGCTATAATTTATAAGGTCTTTGTGGAATTGTATGGGTCTGTTTATAGAACATTTCTGATTGCATTAACTATTCCAGGCATCATCTTCTTAAATATCTCTTATCTCACTGAATAGTTTTTGATTGATGCTTTTTCCCATCCCTCGCTTGTTATACTTTTTACCGTTGATTAGGTCTATGTATTTCCTTGTTTAGTTTCTACTTATCTCATGGCTTTTTGTTTACTTCGTAACTGGCTCGATATTCTATTTTTCTTCTGTTTTTTTGGTATATGTTCAGGTCTGCTGGCGCAGCTTTATGGGATGCAGATTTTTCTGCACAACAAATGTTGCATTTGAACTTGTATGTATATCACAGCAGCATATTTTGCTAAAGCTTTTGACAGCGGTTGCTAGATTGGTTTCGCTTTTGGATCAATCTGCACGTTTAGGATATTGATTTTGCTGAGAATATAGATATTCCTCAGTTAATGGGAATTGCTTAGGTTTATTTCCTAGTCGTTTACTAGTTTGTTACGGTATTCCGAGCAAACACGAAAGAAAACAGTAAGAGTAAGTAAAGAAATCGTTTACGCCAAATACCGCAACAAAACGGGGACAGAATGGTAAAATTTGGGCTAGCTCAAAAACGCCGTAGAGGAGCGTGGGTGAAGTAGAAAGAACACATTGAAAACCTCTGTAAAACTATATTGTTAACATACACTCTCAAAAGGCATTTACAACACAACAAAGAATCCAATTATTTGCGTAATCGTTTGTTACGTGATGGTATACAAAGCGTCATAACTTAAAAATATAAAATTGTTAAGCAAATATAACATCTTATTATCTAGATACTTACTTAATGCTCCACCTTAAATATATACAAAAAAAAATAAAACATAAACTATACAGTACTTCTAGGAAAAGAAATATACATAAGTTATATATAGATTCTGCGTTTGTGAAGTGCACCTCCTCAAGAAATAGTATAACATTAAAATTATACATCCAAACTTAAATTAATCAATTGTCAACTACTTTTAAATTTATAAGTAAGTTGTTTACGTTAAACAGACAAAAGGAACAGTTAAAAACGGACTCTAACATAAACTTTGATTAACTAATTTTTAATTAATAGAATGATTACATAGTCGCTCGTGCATTGTGAATGAGAGTTCTGTAACGTGGGGTGTCGATAATTTACTGGATAATTATAAGTATTAACAACAAATAAAAAGTCTATTCTTCACAGTAGCATAAAAAAATTACGAAAACAGAAAACTGTACCGTAAGCTATTGGCTTTGTACTGGTCTCATCTTAGGGCTGGAAAAATACGACTGCATTTCTCTATGGGCTGGCTACTGGAACCACCAACTTTACTCATACTAGCACAGAAAGCATTTTTATTAGCCCGACTTTACAACATATATCTTCGGTAAAAAAATGTTGTAATCAATGTTCTTTTAAAGCACGGTCTCTATTTTATAAGGACAAAATCATGTGCGGGGGTAGTTATTTTGAATTTCACAGATATCACCGAACAATCAAGTCTGCAGAATTCCCAGACAACAGCTGCCGAAATACAAACTGTAACAGCTTGCCAACAAGCAGATAACGCAATTATCAAAGGATTTTTAGACCAAAAAAAAACAATCCTGTTACTTTGTAATATCTTAACAATTGCAGAATACCAGTATACTTATAGATAGCAAACCCATTGTAAGCAGATGTAGGCAGATGGTAAGTGTCCTTTTAGAAGAACGCTGTGCATTTATTTGCAACTTTAATTAAAATGCCATCACTGCAGATGCTAGGAAATATTGCAACTACTTTGTAACGTAATGTTTCCTAAATATCTGTTTGAATTTATAAGGCAAACTTTTCTATAGAGTAATTACTTGAGAAATTTTTAAAATAACACTAATTCAAATAGAGGGAAATCGAGCTTGTCGAGAAATTTTAGGGCGTTTTAAAAATGAAAGCAGAAAAAATTACTTGCAGGATTTTGAACGTAACAGGTTATTACAAGAATTCTTTTTTTGAGTTGTTTCCGTACCTCTTGCTGGTTTAGGCTCGAATAACTACACGTAATTGTTTTTCACTCTGCAGTTGAAACCAGTGGTGGTATATTTCATTTGTAAAATCTATTAAATTGTTTTGACTTACTTGGCCTTTATTTCTGTTTGTAGTTCTTGTGTCGTTATTTCCACTTTTCCTAAGTCTGCTTGTTGTTCAGATCGGTTGTGGTCTATACGCCTTTTTTTCCATTGGTTCAGCTTCACTTCTCATAGTTTGGGGTTCTAATGTGCTAGTGCGTTTAGCTACTACTGCTACCAATAGTTCGTGTACCACTTCTTCTGCTAACGTTTTAGATTTGCAGTTTATCTTTAGGCTTGTGTTATGGGTGCACACTGTTTGGGTTTAGGATCTTCTTTATGGTATTCATGAGTGACGCTATACTTAAAGACAAACTCTTAAGCATGGTTTGTACTTGATATTAGGACATCTGGTTTGTCGTCTTTCAAAATAGAGAACAGCAGATGGTTTAACATATATTGCTTTTTGATGTTTAAGTATTTAATCACCACCTTAATTATCTAAATTTTGAAGTAATGTACAAACTACAAAACTAAAACAAAAGCAACATCAAGTTACGTAAGTAGTATAAAAAATTATTCTTGTTACTCATTATCATCAGAGGTTAAACAAATTTGTTTGTAAATAAAAATTAACTGCTTGTTGGCAAGTTACAAAAAAAAATAAACGATAAACGGTTTAATTGTATTACAGCTTATCAGCTTCGTGCAATTCTTGCGACACAATTAGTTTATTTGTATTTACTCATCATGGCTGTAAGAGCAGTAAGACATTTCAAACTGCAGGGAGAGACAGTATATCTTATATGAGAAATGATTATACTTTATTTTAATGCTAAAGCTTTGCAATCATTTGTTTATTATTTCAGACAGCAGTCTGTCTCATTCAATGATAAGGTGGACCTTGACACTAACTATGGAATTCTCTTCAAAACAATATTGTTATTGGACTTGTGTATTAATTGCTCTTCATTTATATATACAAGGTTAACTATTAGTTGCTAGGTTTTGGATTGGGCGTATCTTATTCAAATTTTAGTCTTACGCTGATTAAATTAAGTTTTATATAAACATTAAACACTAATTTAGTTTATTAGAAAATCGGTTATTCAATAAAGCCAGGCACAGTATTTTTATAATTCCGTAACTATGGTTTGAAATAGCTTGTGACGAACTACAATAAGTATATACTGTTCTGTTTTTCTTACATTACGTTGGGTAACTTATAAAATTGTTTTAGAGTTCTAGAAAAATGTATCTACCGCGTTCCTCTTCATGGTTCCATGACCCAACTAGAAATTTCGTTATTTATCATGAGAAACATCAGAATACTAAATTCAATAGGAGTTTTTAATAACAGGATATATTATTTTCTAATAATAAAGTTTTTCCACTTTTGTGGACTCAGGAATAGGAGCTTTTTGGTTTTATTTTTGGCTATTCAATAGATGACGTGGTTCTTGTCAGTATGTGGTTTATAACGAGCCTGGGACGCTACCGCCACGTTGTAATGCTATTGGAGGGTGATTTCTTGCATATAATTATCCATTCATTGAGTGCGGCAATCGAAACTATTTAACCGCATTGGAACTTCGGTGCTGTGAATTGGCTGTCCAAACGTTGGGAGCCACAAATGATGCTATGAATATTCTGGTACAGCCGCTCTGACCAATAATATGAAGCAATGCATGCTTGCTTAGTAGAAAATGTGAATTTGTGCCCTTTTTCCTTTTTGCGGGTGGAAATGAGGATGCTAAGATGAAAATGTAAGATATATTTATTTCGAAAAATAAAAAATGGCTAGTCGAAGAAAACTTTTTGGTCCAGATGTGTGTGGGAATGTGGATGCTAAGTTGAAAATGTAAGATATATTTATCTCGATAGATAAAAAATGGCTAGTCGAAGAAAACTTTTTGGTCCAGATGTGTGTGAAAATGTGGATGCTGGTGGAAATGTGGCGGCAGCATTCCCAGTTTCCTAGTACTGCTAACCATTTCTACACCATCTTCGCCAGTAACGGTAACTGTTGCGTTTTTATGTCTGTTGCTTTTCAAGTGTGCGGCATAGGTAGTCTTTTCCATTTCAAAATCGCATACTTTACACATAATTCGTGGTTGTTTTGTACAAGAACCTTTAACAGCTGGCGGAGCTGAACGTTTACGGCTTAATGACATACCATGCTGTTTTTCCTTGTGTCGCTGTAAGCTGTCCATTCTCGTAAAAGCGATACCGTGCATTTATATTTCCAATGCTCCACTAGAAGGTACTACATTGGCCAGGAGGCGAATGTTTTGTTGCCTGGAAATTTAGAATTTTGCCGAACCCTTGCCGTTCCAGGCAATGTAGGGATGTTTAGCGTGCGTGACAACACTCACACACGGAACCCCCATTTAACCTCTCATCCGAACGAGGGCGTAATTTTTGTGAAAAATGCTCACCTGCCTTTTTCAAGCAGTCGGCCGTGTCGGGATTCAAACCCGGGACCTTGGAATCCGTAGTCTTACGCTTACTACATTGATCCACGGCGACGCCCCGTAAAAGCGATACCGCAAGACATACAGTTAAAGTACTTTGCTGCTGACGGATGTATAAGCTTAACCCTGGACGATGTTACACCACAACATTTGTTCTGGTACCGTTTGAGAGCATTTTTCCAGGTATAGGAAGCACCGCAAGAGTTGCATTTAAAAACGTTTGCAGTTCCCATTTTAGTACAAAACAAAATCAGCACTAAAGGACTTTGGTTAAACTTGTAAGCGAACTAACTTATAACCAAAGAGTTTACTCTCGCGTACCTGCTTTATGCACCCTACAGAATGCAAACCGAAGGTTTCCGAAGACACCCAAACGATATTAAGAATTCAGCGGGGAACTAAATGACGCCATTTTTTGCCAATTCTTGCTGCTCGTCCAGTACATTTAGCACCAATGTATGCGCCCGGTTCGCTTCGTCCATGCTGCGAATGCAGTTAGTATAAACATCGGAAACGTCTGCCATGTTATACGGATCGGCAATCACATCGCGTGCTTATTAAAAATCCCAAAGGGTGGTAGCACATGTACACAAATTGGTTGCAAGTCGTGCGGTAGAAGATGCAGTGCTACTATAAACAAAAACTTAATAAAACACTTTAAACCTTTACTAAGGGAACACCAAACTTGTTGTCTACAGAATACCTACTAATAAAGCAATTTAAACTTCTACGTCATAATTTCAGAAATGGTAGGCTTGAATATTTTCTAAATGAATCACCAAGCGAAAGTATATGCTTAGTGGCGTTAAAATTAACCATTAATATCCCATTTTTACGGCCGCGGTTAATTATAGATTAAAATTTAATTTGTTCACGTTCGAGCTATTCGTAAACTAACATATTTTATAGTAACAGTGCGTTGTATAATACATGCATACCCCTTTTCCGCGCTACTGCTATTCTTGTAGTTGCTAGAAAAAGTCAGCCGCCTTTTTTACTGCTAGGACCGATGCAAAGCACCATTCTATACTTTCTTTAAAGGTATAGCACATCGCGCACTTTTTTGTCCGATAATTAAATTTTGCTTATGTAGGCTTTTACACTTTCGCATATTTAAACATCTAATACGATCGATTAACCACTTTCGATTATTCTAACTGGGACCACCATACATTCCGTCACACCGTTCTTTTTGAATCCAACGATGCGATGGGCTTCCACACACTAACACTTAACGTATCTTTCTTACTATTTGTTAAACAAAAACTACCAGCATCGCCATGTCTGTGTACGGATGTAAGCAGATGTTTGTGGATGTGTACGAGAATATGTAACCATATACATTAATCAGTCTAAGCTATTTTATTTAGTCCACGAAAACTACTATTTTTCTAAAACCACAATAATAATAGCCTTTATAGGTTCCACATTTCTACCATTTCCCAATGACTGGTGCTACGTACATGGAAACTTTAATTTCTTATTGGAGAGAATCCTTATTCTCCCACGCACTGTTGAGTTGTTGCATGGCCACCCTTTTGAGGATATATGCTCGTTATAGGTTGTATGACCCTTGGTTTTACTTAACTACACTTTGTGAGACCCCTTTAATCTTTTTAATCGCGTCTTTCTTTCTTACAATACAGTAGGACTTAGCCCTACTACCAACAAATTAAAATACTAGATCCCCATTAAATTCTTATTTGAATTTCCCTACAACTTTTTTGTCGACAAGCGGTATATTGTATTTATTATCCGCGGGGTAGTCACACTTTTAAGATAAATATATCTTTTTTTGGTATCAACTAATATTAGATTTTTCTAGGAAGCTCAAATCTGCAAATAGATTTAAATAGAACCACCCTTTACAAAGTCACGCCTTTTAAAGACCCAAACCTCTAATTTTTACCCATCTTTATTTAACTCCATCTTTAAAACCCCTTTTTTTGCTACCCAAGACATATGCTTTAAACAACCATTTCCCTAGAAATCTAAAACCGCTGTGTCCCGCGAACACCACGTGGAGATAACGCGTATACTCTGTCTACCAGGATAGAAGCAGGAAGGATTTGGAAGGAATCTTAAAACTAATATATACAATAGATTTACAAAATCAAACAACTATCTTAGATTTATATCTTTATGCCCCCATGCATGGGTTGATATGCTTCCAGGGATGACGTTACGCTTGTCATCTTCCCTCGATAAACTAATTTTATTAATAATCGGTGTGTACAAATCGTGTTTTTTACTCCGGATACATACACCGGCAAGTACTCGATACCATCCAAATAAAGAATTAGATGCTTGGTGACTATTAACTTCCGCTGCCCTTGTGTACTCCCCAGACACATCCCTGGTGGTGATGTCATAGCCTTTTATAAATAAAGAGCAATGCAATACTATTCTAAAATTTTTATTCTGACATTATACATAACAAAATTTAAAAAAATTTAATGCCAAGCATGGAGTCATTTAAACTAAATTTTAATACAAAGTTATACACAGAAGACAGTCCTTTCTTTATATTTGTTTGGAGCGGTTTTTAATTTTATCTAATTTTATTCGCAGCTTAAAATTTAAATCGACACCCAAGTCCTCCATCTCCTTTTCCAGCCAATAGTTTGACACATAGAGACCGTCTAGGTTTTCGAATTGCAAAATGTATCGAAGTTTGTCTCTATAAATAAAGTATTTGATTCCACCGACAACCAGATCCATTCCTTCGTGTAATTCTTGCAGCTTATGACAATCTTTTAATCGCAGCTTTACCACTATATCCTACATACGTATCTTGTTAGCTTGATCGACTTCTTCTTGTCGGTATTGGAGGGGGTCCTTATTTTCCCATTCACTATAACGTAGTTGCATGTCCAACAGTTTTGGGAATATATGGTCGTTATAGGTTGTAGGGCCCCCCGGTTTTAAATGATCCGAAAGGTTCTTTACTAGGCAAATATACAATGTTTAGCAAAACCCCATTTGCGTGTCGTGTACGCCAAGGTAACGAAACCCGCATTCCTTAGTTCGTCTCTGCCATTTTGATAAATACGTTTTTAGAATTACCATTTAAAAAGTATACGAATTTAGTACCATCCTTTTCCGCAAGAACGCCTACATAACTAAAAGAGTTTTTCTTACTAAGCGCAAATGCATATAGCTTGTAGAACCCAGATGTATTTAAGTCAGTCCATCGGCACATAAAATAATCTTTTAATTCTTCTTCATTTTCTCTAATAAGATGTTCTTTGTCTAACACATCTTTGTATTGTTCGCGTATTGTCGCAGCGTTTTCCATGTAGTCCAATTTTCGCCTTTTGCATCCATTTCCTCCAATTCCAGTTGTTTTTTCCTTCCACGTACAGCTTATGGCATGCATAATGGGGCAATTTCCTTTAGCGTAAACGGATAGAATTTACTACCAATATTTACGCGTTGTCGTACAACCTCTGGGCGAATGTTAGGCATATTTATCAATCCCAATTTCAAAATGACTATTTCTTTTGGAATTGTAGATATGGTGTTGCAGATTGTGTAAAATATGTACTACCTGATTTAATGTAGCACCTGTGTAAGAATTTTATTTTATCTTGGCTATTTTCATTCTCTACTATCTCCAAATAATTTACAGGTAAATAGTTAATACTAAAAGCCGAAAGCGCATACTTTATCAATTTTTCCCTTTCCTCTGGTTTTTCGCACAACTTAATTTGCAAACCAGTCAATTTCTTTGTATTGCCATTCCCCCAATACACGTACTGTAGTAGGTTATTATACACTAAACAGCAGCTATTTTGTAGCTTGTCCGTTAGCTTACTCCACATTTTAGCAAGTGGTACCGAGTACATTGACGCCTTTAGGATGTATAACTTACTATCTTCCAATAAGGTTAAACAGTCTTTTAAGGGTTATACACCCGTTCCGCACTGACATAGCTTCCAATTGTACAGTTGTATATTGTCGCTTCCGATCGCGTAATACCATGTTCTTTGGCCAAAGTAGACGCAAATGTTTCTCTTAAACGTACATCTGGACAACGTAAAAAATCTAGTATATGATTGCTAAGTTGTTTATTAACACCAGGACTTGTTATCTGACACACAAATTTGTTGTATATCTTAATTCTTGCATTGGTTGTTAGCCATGTTAAACAATCAATTCCCACAGTTTTATCATTGTCAACTATAATATTACACTTTTCTTCGTAGTTGCCCTTATAGCAAAAGTTATGGTTTGTAGTTAAATAATTACACATCTCCATCTTGCTAAATATGCCAGTAAAATCTTGGGTTACATCCATGTCAAAAAGATAGTAATAATCTTTTTCGAGTTCGTCTAATATATCTGGTAGTTTTTCTAATAAAGTTTCCAACTTAACATCTGCTAGTTCCACTTTGTATGGAACACATATAGGATTTTGGAATTTTTTATTAATGCATTCGATCGAGGTCTTCTTTTCCGGTAATTTCTTTTACTCTCTGGCCCATCTTGTTAGTGCTTTCCAGAGAAAACGGAAGCTTAGCTTTAACACCATGCCTAGCGGAAACAAATCGGTCGAACTTTCTTCGTGGATAGCTGTTAAATGCATCACAAATTTTTTTTAGGGTAAACGTCCTTTTGTTTGCAGATGTTTGTTTGGCGTCAGAAAGGTCGCAAATTTTAACCAACATTATATTGTCACAAAATGGTTCTGTAATTGGTGCATGTAGTCCGCCAGTCAGCATCTGTTCGCCTTCGACATAACAAATATTACCAATATCTGTCACCAGATTATTGTTGCACATATTTTCTGCCAACAGCCATAATCCAAATCGCTCATTTGTCGATTTCACTTTATTCCCAAGAAGTTGAAAAACGTTAATCACCTTGGAGACGCTCATATTTACCGGTCTAGCTACTGTCGAATACTAAATTAAATACGATATAGTTGCCCCCCTTATGTATCCTACAGAGTGGGGGAGTATATTGCCGAAGATATCCGAATATGTCGGACACCGCCATATAGGGTGAAATTGCCCCACAGCGTGAAATTGCCTCCGACCTAGGTTGGATGTGGACTTGTCAGGAGTTAGGTTAACTAGTGTTGTCCGGAGTTAGGTTAGGTTAGTTGGACTTGTGTGGACTTAGGTTAGATAAAGGAAAATTGATAGGTTAGGTCAGCGCCGCCACGCTGACCCAACCTATCAATTTTTCTTTATATCTAACCTAAGTCCACACAAGTCCAACTAACCTAACCTAACTCCGGACAACACCTCAATTAACTCGAAAACGGCTACAGATATCGACTTCAAACAAGAATGACTTTTTTACTCAGAAATGTCAAAAGATTCTAATTCTGGCATTATAATTTATAAAAGCTTACACACAAAAAAATTACAGGGTTAAACGTGATTGTCCCCCCCCCTCCCCCGAATGGGACGCTCCTGATTTTATTATCGAAAAATGGATAAGCCTATCTTATTTGGCATAAAAATATGGGTAGGCAACAAGAATCTGAATAAAATATCTTTTGTGGTTCTTCAGATAATTAAAAAAACTCAATTTCACCTAGCCCCCTTAAAGGGGTTATAACTCCATAGGGGTACATTTTAGGGCGTATGTTTATTAGAAGTTTTGTTTATTTTGTGCTAAAAAACCCTCCCTTACAATAGTGCCGTGCAATTTTGAAACACCATGTATACATAGTAGAGGTTGTCAAAATTCTCTCACTTCTACAAAAATTGCATGATTTTACACTTCAATCAAAACAAAACAAATAAATAAAATCATGTAAAAGGGGAAAAACGACTTAAACTCCAGCGTTCTATGACCTTACACTATCTTATCTCTCACGTCTCACAATGTAATATAAGCGAGTTCGTTGTTCTTGTTTCTTAAACGTAGTGTGTTTTAGCGACAGGTTTGTTGGTTAATTTGTCAACATTGCTACTTGTGTACTTAGTTAATCTGTTAATTGTAAGTAGTTATGTGGTGATTGCATGCAAGTTGTATCAAATACATTGCAATTGATGTTTGGGAAATACAGAAAATAATGCACTGTTATTAATCTGTACTAAAAAGTAAATTATCTGAAGCTAGATTGCCTAAATTTGAACTGGCTACCAAAAGGACTATCTTAACTATAGTAGTTATTAAGTTAATTGTATTACGTAGAAAATATCAAACTTGATAACAGCGAAGTGCAGTGTAAATAAAATTTAGCTAAAAATACTGCATATTTATGGTATCTATGAATAGGCACAGTTAACAATTAAAGACACGGTAATCTTTCATGGTTTCTGAACGTTTCTCTTAAAAAAAACGTGTTAATTGTTCCTTGGCATACGTAAATGTTTTACGACAAATACGCAGATATTTAGGCGAGTGCATTTAACATTAGGTACTCCAATATGGAACGACCTAATGCTAATGCTAGTAATAAACGCACTCAGTGATAGGATAATTGAAATATTAAATTTTTGAAAATCTCGTTTTGCCTTATTTTGGCGCCAATTCTCAAAAATTACAATTTCAGACCTCAATAGTACAAAAACTATTAACAAACCATGCTTTTTTCATTTCAATCTCATGTTCGGTACTAAATAAATTGAAATCTTAAGTATTTTCAAACTTTTTACTGTTTTGAAGCACCCAAAATACGCTTTAATGCGTCAAAAATCGAAAATACCTATCATCAAAGAGAGAAAGTAATAAACAATTCAATTTAGTTGTACAAATTTCATGTTTAACATATTGAAATATCAAGCTTTTCGAAATTCTCTCTTTACATTTTTATTGCATCCATAGTTTCTCTTCGTACGTGCTGAGTTTAATTCGATAATTCAAACGTTTTAAAAACTTCTTGTATCTAATTTTTTGGTCACTTAATATGTCCAATAGAATATAATAATTAATGTTTGTTGCTACCAAGTTTACTTGACACCAGCGCTTTAAATTAAGTGTTACAGAAATTCCATTTGATAGTTATGTTGAGTCTCCTGATCCTAAATCCTCAACTATATAACATGAAATACAAATTTAGTTCATTAGTGCTAATATCTTTGTTACGTTGATTTTCAACATAATTAATAATAAACACGCTTTCGAATAAATTCCTTAACTCAAATCCCTTTTTCTTTTACAAAGAAAATTTATTCTATAAATTAAATGGTCTATACTTTGTCTTAGGTATCCCGTAATCTCTTAAATTCTTCAATAACATCCTATTTACAATATACGCCTTCTACAAATTTTCATTTTAAACTCATTTATTTCGAAACGACAAGTTTATGCTAAAATTAAATAGTAATATCCTGTTTTTAGATACCCGCTATCTTGGTATATCTTACGACCGCCGTAAAATAGGTTTCTGTATTGTTCCAATGTAACGACTTGTTGAAATTAGGTCGCGCATTATCCGATATAAGCCGTGTTTTCCAGTTTTGTAATAGCGCTTCGATAAGCGAGAATCTGCAGTTCGACTGCGTGTTGTTTCAACCATTGTTGAATTTGATTCTACAGCTGTACGTCGAAGTGTTTTCTACATTTTATTCGTTTCCGTATTTCAAAAAAGCGATGCACGTTTTTCTGCTCAACAAGTAGGAGGTGTCTTGTGTGCATTTGGTGAGTTTCCCCGCGCGTACCCATTCTAATCAGATTCCTTTTTGTCTGTAGACCAACTACTTTTGTCCATAGACCAGCTGTCTTTTGTCTTTGGATCGCTGCTATAATTACAATGGCAGGATGAATGAACCCTGACGACCATGGCGTTGCTATGCTGACTTACCCCAGGCGGTTTGCAAGATACGCATCCCGACGTATAGAGGTATGTGACTCATTTTCTTTTACGTACATCGAGGATCCTTATTTATCAGCGGTTGATGTTGTGAAACCAGTTCACTACCCATGTTTAGAAACTAGCTTCGCTAGTGCTGCTGGTTATCTTTCCTTAATTCTTACTAAACCTTGGTTTAATCTAACCTACTTGCTATTGAGAAAACCTGCATTTAATACTTTAATTTAACCCACTTGCTATTGAGAAAACCTACAGAGAATACTTTAATTTAACACACTTGCTGTTGAGAAAATCCAAGCATTACTTTTTTTTAATGATTTTTATTACCCGTTAGCTATGAAGTGCGCACTTTGTGGATCTTTTATAAAATTTGTTCTTTAAAATATATCATAAATTTAATACTTTTCTTTGTACTTGTGAATCAAGAAATTTTAATTTATCTTCATTGTTAATAGATAGTCGTGGGCGATATGTTCTTTTTTTGTTTCTGTTTGGTATGTAGGCGAATCCCCCTACTCTTCGCGGTTGGTAGTTAGCCTGCTGTTTACTTTTCTTCCGGCTACGTCTAGGTACGTAGCATCTTGTTTATAAATAAAAATTATAAACCATGTTTATAACTTTAAAAATGAGTCAGTTATAAACTATTATTGTAGTCGTTTTCAAATTAACTTCTCGGTAGATCATTTGAGTAGAGGAAAATCAGTGAACCCACCACCACATTTCCTCCAGAATCCCACATTTCCTCACACATCTGGACCAAATTTACATGTAAATTCGCACTATAAAGTCTTATTTTAGATGAATCTCCTCCTGACTCCTCCTTGCTCTCCTCCTTGCTCGGACACCCCACAACCATTTTGATTACATCACACCGCATTCTTTCCACCGCGAGATAAATCTTTCTCCACATTTCCACCCACGAGATAAACCTATCTTGTTTGGTATCAATTAATATTAGAATTTTCTTAGCTACCCGAATCTCTAGGAATTTTTAGATTGCATCATCCCCAAGGAGCTACCCCATTTTAAGATTTCTTACCTGTAGCAACTTTTAAGCGTTCTTATAAATTTTTTAGTCATGCGATACATCTTGTTAGTCTAAAATTTTATGTAGAATCCAAATCTGTAAACAGATTTGAAATCGGACCACGCCCTGCAAAGTTATACCCCTTTAAAGTCCTGATCTTCTAATTTTGCTATTTGCTCTATAAGCAAACCTAACAAATAGTTTTCTTCGTATAACCATTGCATCTTTCGAGATAAACCTATCTTGTTTGGTATCAATTAATATTAAATTTTCTCAGCTACCCGAATCTCTAAATTTTTTAGATTGCATCATCCCCAAGAGCTACCCTGATTTTAAGATTTCTTACCAGTTGCGATTTCGACCGTTCCTTATAACATTTTTTATACATGCGATACATTAAATTAGCTTAGAATTTTATGTAGAATCCGAATCTCTAAACAGATTTAAAATCGGACCACGCCCTGCAAAGTTACACATATACCCTCTGCGAGATAAATCTTTCTCCACATTTCCACCCACGAGATAAATGTACCTTGTTTGGTATCAATTAATATTAGAATTTTTTAGCTACCCAAATCTTTTAAATTTTTCACATAGCACCATCCCCAAGGAGCTACCCCATTTAAGATTTTTGCAGGCAGCGATTTTGAGCGTTCTTATAAATTTTCTTTATACATGCGATGCATCTTGTTAGTCTAGAATTTTATGTAAAATCCGAATCTGTAAATAGATTTAAAATCGAACGACCCTTACCATTTTACACACACCCTTTAAATTATAAATTTCCTGCGGCTTATACATAAAAGAAAATCTAAAAACCATTCTTAAAACTTTTTATTACAAACAATTTTACTAATACAGTTTAAATTTTTTAAAACCACATTTCTAAATATATATTCACAATTTTTTTATTTTCAACCTAGAACTTGTCATATCGGGTCATACTTATTAATATTTATTTCTAAATAGAGCACCTTTTCCAAAGACCAACCGGACCCGCATGTTTCAAATTCCTCTGATTTTGTTCGCATGGTTTCGCTTAAGACCTCGTACGTATTTTCCAGATTACTAGAAGACGTTATAACAACATTTTTTGTGTTAAAGGATTTCACATCGGTAGTCTCTTCCCCCATTTTGATGTAAACGCCGTAGAGTTCGCAGTAGACTTTTACTGCTGTATGTTGTATTCTTTTTTCATTTATTAATCGAATAAATCGCTCTTTCTGCTTCCAAAGAAACTCGGGCACTCCATCGTCGACACTGGCGTTCTTTATGCGATAGCTAGCCATACGGTTGTTAAACGCAGTGCTAACCATTTCTACACCATCGTCGCTAGTAGCGGTAACTGATGCATTTTTATGTCTGTTGCTTCTTAAATGTGCGGCATACGTAGTTTTCCATTTCGAAATCGCATACTTTACACATAATTCGTGGTTGTTTCGTACAAGTCCTTTAACAGCTGGCGGAGCTGAACGTTTAAGGCTTAATGACATACCGTGCTGTTTTCCTTGTGTCGCTGTAAGTTGTCCATTCTCGTAAAAGCGAAACCGCAAGTCCCACAGTTTAAGTACTTTGCTGCGGACGGCTTAACCGGACGATGTTGCACCACGACATTTGTTCTGGTGCCGTTTGAGAGCATTTTCCAGGTATAGGAAGCACCGCAAGAGTTGCATTTAAAAACGTTTGCAGATACCATTTTAGTACAAAACAAAATCCGCACTATAAGACTTGACTTGTAAGCGAACTAACTTATAACTAAAGAGTTTACTCTTGCGCACCTGCTTTATGTACCCTATAGAATGCAAACCGAAGGTTTCGAAGATACCGAACGAAGTTGAGGATTCAGCGAGAACTAAATGACGTCATAATCCTCGCTGCTCGTCCAATACATTTAGCGCCAATGCATGCACCTGGTTCGCTTTTGTCCGATGGCTGCGAATGCCGTTAGTAGAAACATCGGAAAACGTCTTCCATGTTATACGGATCGCGTGCATATTAAAAATCCAAAGGGTGGTAGCACACGCACACAAATTGTGTGCAAGTCGTGCTGTAGAAGATGCAGTGCTACTATAACCAAAAACACTTTAAACCATTACTAAGAAAATACCAACTTGTTGTCTACAGGATACTTACAACAATTTAATTTTAAATAACTTCTACGTCATACTTTAGGAAATGGTAGGCTTGAATATTTTCCAAATGAATCACCAAGCGAAAGTATATGCTTAGCAGTATTAAAATTACCCATTAATTTCCCATTTTACGACCGTGGTTAATTATAGATTAAAATTTAATTTGTGCACGTTCGAGCTTCTCGTAAACTAACATATTTTATAGCAACAATGCGCTGTATAATACATGCATACCCTTCGCCGCGCTACTGCTATTCTTGTAATTGCTAGAAAAGTCACTCTCCTTTTTACTGTTAGGACCGATGCAAAGCACCATTTTTATACTTTCTATAGCACATCGCGCGCTTTTCGTCTGATAATTAAATTTTGCTTCTGTAGGCTTTTACACTTTCGCATAGCGGTCGGCCGCACGTAATGATTTCTAGAACCGGTAAGTACTCGATATCGTCCAAATAGAAATTAGATGCTCGATGTCTGTCAATTTCCGATTCCCTCGTAAAGGTAGAAAAACTCAGTCAATCATCCATTATACTTCGACCCGCTCCTGTTCTGATAATTTCCAAACATTTTCAAACGACAATGGGCTGAGAATTTTTAAACCTCCGAGGATCTTTAAGTCGTGATCAATTACACATCCGAGCTACGCGTAAACTAACATATTTTGTAGCAACTGTATAATACATGCATACCCTTCTCTGCGCTACTGCTATTCTTGTAGTTGCTTGGAAAAGTCAGTCGCCCTTTTTACTGCTAGGACCGATGCAAAAGCACCATTCCATACTTTCTTTATAAGTGTAGCACATCGCGCACTTTTGTCGAATAATTAAATTTTGTTTATGTAGGCCTTTACACTTTGCTTATTTAAACATCTAATACAATTGATTAACCACTTTCGATTATTCTAACGGAGACCACCATACATCCCCGCCGCACCGTTCTTTTTGAATCCTATGGGCTTCCGCACTAACACCTGACGTATCTTTCCTACTATTTGTTAAACAAAAACTACCGGTATCGCCATTGTGGACGTAAACAGATGTTTGTGGATGTGTACGAGAATATGTAACCATATACATTAACCAGTCTAAGCTATTTTATTTAGTCCACGAAAACTACTATTTTCTAAACCATAATTAATAATCGTCTTTATAGGTTCCACATTTCTACCGTTACCCAATGACTGGTGCTACGTACATGGAAACTTTAATTTCTTATTAGAGAATTCTTATTCTCCCACGCACTGCTGCGTAGTTGCATGCCCATTCCTTTTGAGTATATGCTCGTTATAGGTTGTAAGACCCTCGGTTTTACTTAACTACAATTCGTGAGACCCCTTTAATCTTTTTAATCGTATCTTTCTCGCCTACAATACAGTAGGACTTAACATTACTACCAACAAATTCTAATACTGGACCCCATTAAATACGTCTTTAATTTCCTACAACTTTTTGTTGACAAGTGTTATATTATATTTATTATACGCAGGGTAGTCACTCTTTTAAGATAAATATATTTTGCTATGTATCAACTAATATTAAATTTTCTAGGGACCCCAAATCTGTAAATAGATTTTAAATAGGACCACCCATACAAAGTTATGCGTTTTAAAGACCCAAATCACTAATTTTGCTCATCTTTATTTAACACCATCTTTAAAACCTTTTTCGCTACCCAAGACATATGCCTTAGCCAACCATCTCCCGAGAAATCTAAAACCGCCGTGTCCCGCAGAATACCACGTGGAGATAACACGTATACTCTGTCAACCAGGATAGAAGCCGGAAGGATTTGGAAGGTGGGAGAAGAACTTAAAAATTATGGAATCTTAAAACTAATATATACAATAGATTTACAAAATCCTTACAAATATAAACAACTATCTTATATCTTTACGCCCCCATGCGTAGATTGTTGTACTATTAGGAATGATGTACCTTTTGTCATCTTCGCTCGATAAACTAATTTTATTAATTATCTGCGTGTACAAATCGTGTTTTTTACTCCGGATACATACGCAGGCAAGTACTCGATACCATCCAAATAAAGAATTGGATGCTTGGTGACTGTTAACATCCGCTTCCCTCGTGTACGCCCAGACACATCCCAGCCCATGCGCACCCCTGCGCATGCACACCCCCGCCCATGCGCACCCCTGCGCGTACGCACCCTGCCCATGCGCTGCCCATGCGCACCCCTTTCTGTGCGACTGCTATTTCGGGGTAACGTTACAGCCTTTTATAAATAAAGAACAATGTTATATACTATTATAAAATGTTTATTCTGACATTATACATAACAAATTTAAAAATATTTAATGCCAAACATGGAGTCATTTAAACTTAATTTTAATACAAAGTTATACACAGAAGACAGTCCTTTCTTTATGTTTTGTTTGCAGTGGTTTTAATTTTATCTAATTTTATTCGCAGCTTAAAATTTAAATCGACACCCAAGTCTTCTATCTCCTTTTCTAACCAATAGTTTGATACATAAAGACCGTCTAGGTTTTCGAATTGTAAAATGTACCGAAGTTTGCCTCTATATTTAAAGTCTTTGATTCCGCCGACAACCAGATCCATTCCTTCGTGTAATTCTTGCAGCTTGTGACAATCTTTTAATCGCAGCTTTCCACTATATCCTGCATACGTATCTTGTTAGCTTGATCGACTTCTTCTTGTCGGTATTGGAGAAATCCTCTTTCTCCCACACACTGTTGCGTAGTTGCATGTCCACCACTTTTGGGAATATATGGTTGTTATAGGTTGTAAGACCCTCGGTTTTAAATGATCATAAAGGTTCTTTACTAGGTAAATATAACATGTTTAGCGGAACCCCTTTGCGTGTGGTGTACGCCAAGGTTACGAAACCCGCATTCCTTAGTTCGTCTTTGTTATCTGCCATTTTGATAAATACGTTTTAGAATAATCCTTTTAAAAAGTATACGGATTTAGTACCATCCTTTTCTGCAAGAGCACCTACATAACTAAAAGAGTCTTTCTTACTAACCGCAAATGCATACAGCTTGTACAACCCGGATGTATCTAAGTCAGTCCATCGACACATAAAATAATCTTTTAATTCTTCCTCATTTTCTCGAATAAGATGTTCTTTGTCTAACACATCTTTGTATTGTTCGCGTATTGTCGCAGTGTTTTCCATGTAGTCTAATTTTCGCCTTTTTGCATCCATTTCCTCTAATTCCAGTGGTCTTTTCCTTCCACTTACAGCGTATGGCTATACATAATGGGGCAATTTCCTTTAGCGTAAACGGATAGAGTTTACTACCAATATTTGTGCGTTGTCGTACAACCTCTGGACGAATGTTAGGTGTATCTTATCAATCCCAATTCCGAAATGACTATTTCTTTTGGAATTGTAGAATATAGGTGTTGCAGATTGTGTAAAATATGTACTACCTGCTTTAATGTAGCACTTGTGTAAGATTTTATTTTATCTTGGCTGTCTTCTCCTCTACTATCTCCAAATAATTTACGGGTAAATAGTTAAAACTAAAAGCCGAAAGCACATACTTTATCAATGTTTCCCTTTCTTTTGGTTTTCGGACAACAATTTGCAAGCCCGTCAATTTCTTTGTATTGCCATTCCCCAATACACGTACTGTAGCAGGTTATTATTCGCTAAACAGCAGCTATTTTGTAGCTTGTCCGATAAGCTTACTCCACATTTTGGCAAGTGGTACCGAGTACATTGGCGCCTTTAGGAAGTATAACACTATCTTCCAATAAGGTTAAACAGTCTTTTAAGGGTTTATACACCCGTTCCGCACTGACATAGCTTCCAATTGCACAGTTGTATATTGTCGCTTCCAATCGCGTAATACCATGTTCTTTGGCCAAAGTAGACGCAAATGTTTCCCTTAAACGTACATCTGGACAACGTAAAAATCTAGTATATGATTGCCAAGTTGTTTATTAACACCAGGACTTGTTATCTGGCACACAAATTTGTTGTAAATCTTAATTCTTGCATTGGTTGTTAGCCATGTTAAACAATCAATCCCGCAGTTTTATCGTTGTCAACTATAATATTACACTTTTCTTCGTATTCTCCCTTATAGCAAAAGTTATGCTTTGTAGTTAAATAATTACACATCTCCATCTTGCTAAATATGCCTGCAAAATCTTGGGTTACATCCATGTCAAAAAGATAGAAATAATCTTTTCGACTTCGTCTAATATATCTGGTAGTTCCTCCAATAAAGTTTCCAACTTAACATCTGCTAGTTCCACTTTGTATGGAACACATATAGGATTTTGGAATTTTTATTAATGCATTCGAGGTCTTCTTTTCCGATAATTTCTTTTACTCTCTGGCCCATCTTGTTAGTGCTTTCCAAGAAAACGGAAGCTTAGCTTTAACACCATGCCTAGCGGAAACAAATCGGTTGAACTTTCTTCGTAGATAGCTGTTAAATGCACCACAAATTTCTTTTTTAGGATAAACATCCTTTTGTTTGCAGATGCTTGTTCGGTGTCAGAAAGGTCGCAAATTTTAACCAACATTATATTGTCACAAAATGGTTCTGTAATTGGTGTGTGTAGTCCACCAGTCAGCATCTGTTCGCCTTCGACATAACAAATATTACCAATATCTGTTTACCAGATTATTGTTGCACATATTTTCTGTCAACAGCCATAATCCAAATCGCTCATTTGTCGGTTTCACTTTATTCCCAGAAGTTGAGAAACGTTAATCACCTTGGAGACGCTCATGTTTACCGTTCTAACTACTACCGAATACTAAATTAAATACGAAAAATTGTTCTCTTACGTATTCTACAGAGTGAGGACGTATATTGCCGAAGATAGTCGAATATGTTGTTATCCAACCTAAGCCGACAGGGATGCGCATCGACATATATCCGGATATATGTAGGATGTTAAGTTAGGGTGAAATTGCCCCATAGGGTGAAATTACCCCCACATGACCACATGGCCATATGACCACATGACCATATGACCACATGACCATATGACCACATGACCATATGACCATATGACCACATGACCATGATGACCTAATTGCTTTTAATGAGTCATTAAACCATTGCACTAATTGCTTTTAATGAGTTTTCCATTAAAAACCAAGTGTGGACCTAGGTTAGATAAAGGAAAATTAATAGGTTGGGTCGGCGCCGCGCGCGCTAACCTGTTGCTATCAACTCAGTTTGTGGAAAAACTCGTCGTGCTTGTGTTTGTGACTCGTCGTATCTGGTCTGATCGTGTATGGTCATGTGGCTGGTCGTAGGTTCTGGTGTGGTTGGGCGGTGCGGCTGTCGGATGTTGTGCGTCGCGGTGGCTGCGATCTTCGACATCCACCTGGGCGTGCTTTTCGTGTGTGGGTTCGAGAGGTGAGCGGCTCAGGGGTTCTCAATGGTGATTGGTTGTGATATGTGCAACGTTGTGCTGTTTGTCGGTGCGAGGCGCTGGTGACGGTGTTTGTGACATGTGTTGTCGACGTCACGGTCTGCGCTGGTGATTGTTTGGACTGGCGTTCGAGTGTTGTTCCGCGGGTGTGCTACCGTGGGCAGATAAAGGGTTCGACGACCTGCAATGTTCAAAATCTGGAGATGAGCGTTGAAACTGTGGAAGGTGTGAACGAGTGCTATCTTTGTGGATGTGACAGATGCGCTCGAGATGAGATGTGTGAAACATGCTATGAGGCTACGAAGAGATGGATGGTTGACGCGATAGCTGCGGGATGTTGCTGCTGACAATGACAGATTGTGATGGGTAGTCTCTGGTGCGGCAAGCTGGGCGTTGTAGCTGGATTGCGTCTCTGAAGCTGTAGCGATTGGGCGAAATTCTGAGCGTGCGGTGATGTCGGCTGTTACTGTGAAGATGATGATGCTCTAAGCCATGCTCGTGTCGCGCAATGAATGCTGTGATCAATAACGCTGTGTGTGGTGGGATGACGAGGCTGAAAGTGTGTCAAGGAAGTGTGGTGCATGCAACTGTTGTAAGTGTGGAGAGAGATGAAAAATCTTGATCGTAGCGGTTGTTGCATCGATCTGACGTCAAAATCATTCGGGGAGATATGGCACCGAGGTGCAGATGCGTTGCGTGCCCAGCATGCCATACGGTGAAGGAATGCGTGGGAAGATGGCTGCGCGATACGGCTGGGAATGTGGAGATTGAAATGGAAGAAGGTGTGCGATGCGGACGCATCCGGGTTCTGGCTGCGTTGCGGTGAAGACTCTGTGTGTGTTCTTGCGGAAAGATGGTCCTGCTGAGGTTCTAAAACGTGTTATCAAATGACGAATGAACGAAAATGCGAGTTCTGTCAAGTGCTGCAAATTCGCGACGTGATGTTCTGTGAACCTCGGATCATTGGTCAATACCTCCATATTCAAGTGTGGACTGTCTGCAACGCGTGTGAGGAGGTCTCAGACCGACAGAGTCGATCAAGCAACATGCGTGTGGGAGCTGCGTGGTGCTGGCTGGCGAAGAATGGATCTGGTTGTCGGCGATCAACAAATGGGGCAAACTCGGTACTTCGATGACTGACGATCTTGTATGCAACTGATTGAAAAGGAGATGAAGACGTGTCGTTACAAGCTGCTGGTAAATATTAAACCACTGGCTGCAAGGCTGATGTCTTTAGTTGGAAGTGTTAAATGTGACGTTGCGATTTATATGTGTCGAATCGGGTTTATATGGTATGAACGTGTTCTTGTTATAAAGGCTGCTGCGCGAGTGCGCGGACGCGGGCCCGAGACGCGTAGCGGCATGCGGCGAGGTGCATGCGCGGGCTGGGCTAGGCGGATGGCGTCATGGTCAGTGCTGTTGGATGGTGTGCTGGTATGTCGAGGTGCGTTGCATGCGGCATGTGGTTTATCGAGCGAAGATGACAATCGTTCTAATGTCAACAATCTACGCGTGATGTATAGATGGTTGTTTATTGTGGAATGTTGGTGTTTTGATATTGTCCATGTTTTACAGTTCTTCTCACGCTAATCTCCGTGTCGTTGTGTCGACGGTGTTCTTGGCTGGTTTGAATGGGCTGAGGTGCAGGTTTTAAAAAGGATGATAAATATCTGGTCTAAATGACTGTTCTGGGTGGGTCTAATCTGTTGCAATTTGTCATTAATAGTGTATGCATAAATATGTGCTGTGCGTAAAATGAGCTGGCGTGTGTAGAAGTGCGTGGGTTGTGAAGCGTTGACTAATAAGTCGTACTGTGTACGTGGCAGCGATTGATTAAGGGTCTGGTGTGAAAACGGTCTGACGTAACGGCATGCCTCAAAGGGGCGTGCTGCGACGCGGTGCGCTGGTTCTCAATGAATAGGTTCCATGCAGTACGTGAACAGCGATGGACTGCGATTGATGGTGTGGTTGAAAAATATGTTCGTGGACTAAATAACACACGAACTGTGTGTTTCGTGCGTATCTGCGTCGCTCGTCGTCACAATGGCGACCGGTGGTGTTTAACAAATGGTGGAAGTCGGTGCGTGTCGTGCGGCTGCAGAAGGTCGATGGTCTGCCGATGGTGCGAATCGGTGGATGTTTAATAACGCGTGAATCGTGGTGTTCGACAAGTGCGACTGCTAAAGTATGGAATGGTGGCATCGGTCTCGTAAAGGGCGACTTTCAGCAACGAACGGTAGCGTGAGTGCGGTTGCTAAATGTTGGTACGCGTAGCTCGGATGAATGTGATCGACAATCCTCGGTTTACGGCGTCGTTTGCATGTGAAAATCAGACGGTCAGTATATGGATGAGACGGTTCTCTTTACGAGGAATCGGATGACGACATCGGCATCTGATTCTGTTGGACGATATCGGTGCCGGTTCTGAAAATCGTGCGCGACCGGCTATGCGAAAGTGTGACGAAGCAAATTATGTCATGCGAAAGCGCGAATGTGTATGAAAAATGGTGCTGCATCGTCTGCGATAAGGTGATTTCAGGTGAATAGGTCGCGCGGTATGCGTACGGCTTTGGTTACGAGCTCGAGTGCAATATGTAACCCGGTCTAAAATGGAATGTGGTGTTAAGGCCGCGGTATCATTGTATTCAAGCCATTCTAAATTGACGTAAGTGTGTTCTGGAAACTGGTGTTGTGGTAAATGTTTTGTTTGTACCTGCACTTCAACGCTGCACTTGGCGTGCCAATCCGATTGGAAGACGTTTTCGTGTTCTGCGGCTGGCATGACAAGCGAACCGGCACATTGGTAAATGTGGACGAGCTGCGAGATTGCGTCATTGTTCCCTGAATCTCACTTCGTTCGATCTTCGAAACCTTCGGTTCCCCCCCCCCCCCCCCCCCCCCCCCCCCCCCCCCCCCCCCCGGTGTTTGGGTGCCGGAAATTTAAAATTTTTAAATTTGGTGAATTAAAAATGTAAGTTTGGTTTTTTTAACGTTTTTGGGTTTAAAATTTGGAAGGTTTGATTTGGCCCATGAAACCGTTACGGTAGGTTTAATTTTCTCCGTGCGAATGGAAATGGTGTTATGGTTTTAGGTTTGGTTGAATTCCTATTAAATTCAACGGAATTGTGGGTCTGTGTTTCCGTGCGGCAAAGTATTAAATGGGTAGGTTTGTTTTAAAACGGTGGAGCTTAACGTACTGGTCAAGGATACAATTGATCTAAGCAGTGATGTTAAATGCTTGAAACAACATGATTGGTGAATTGGATTGGTTGAAATTACGTATGGCACATTGTTAAGGCTCGGTGTAAAAGCGTCAGTAACCTACAGCAAAGGTGGCGTGAAGGGGTTGCCGGGGGTTCTCAATGTAGTTTCCATGAGTGTGACGAATGCCCGGTTTGGGTGGTTTGAAAAAAATCGTGGACACAGTAAAAGCGAACTGGGTGTACATGCTACGCGGAATCGATGTACAATGGCATCCTTTCAACAAATGTGTGGAACGTATGTCGTGTGTGCGTGAAAATACGTGACTGCGACCTGCGTAATATCAGTGGTGATTTAAAAAGCTGTGAGTCTATGCTGAAAAGCGCGATGTGAAATTAATGGTCTTGATGCCCTCAAAGGCAAGGTACGTCGGTTGTAAAAATGAATGGTGTAATTGATCCCAGGTTCTGAGTGAATGTGGTTTTAACGAGAACGGTTGATGCGTGATTGCGTTTCGGTGACGAGTTGAAACGGTGACATTTTCTCTTATCGTGATAACGCGGATTATAAAAAATGGGTGTGCGGTGAAATGGTATGGGTGTCGCGAGTTTGTAAATCATTTGATACGGTAAGTAAATTTCATAACAATGCATGTCTGATAAAGAAATGTGCTGTACGGAAAATGCTTGTCAAAAATAAGTGTTAAAATGGTAGTGACTGGCGAGTGGTTGTATGTAAATTTTTGGGTAGCTACTGTCGACACTGAGGTAGTGCCTATCTGCGTGGGTGGAGTGAACGATATGCGCGATCGGAAGACGTTTGCGGTGCGGCGGTCGCGATGGCAATGCGACCGAGTCGCTACTGCATGTAGACTAAATGTACGATGTGCGAGATGTGATCGTCAAAAGTTGCTCGCTGTCAAAACTCGGGTGTCGGATATCTTCGAAACGTTCTGGTATTATGGGTAACGGCTGAAATCATGCTTCTGCGTATTGGTCAAACAACATGTGTTTATTGACAGATAATGGTTTCAAACGTTTTGGTTCTATATGCTCGTCGACAGATGCGGCAGGGCGCAGTCGTGGTGGCATCGTTCAGATTATTCCATAAATAACTCGCTGGCGACTCGCGGACGTTTAAATGGCTAATGTGCTACGAATCTGGAGTCTTCTGGAGTTGCATCGATCGCTAGATGACGGTCTGGAAATCTTTGTATGAATCAAATCGATGGCACTCGTGGTGATGTGAATGTAAAACTCGCTAAATGCGCAGTGTGTGTTAAATATGGCGTTCTATTGAGTTGAGAAAGACGTGTCGTAGGGTTATTGTTAATAAGATTTATCATGCAAACATGTAAATCGCCAATAAATGTGATCTGAAATGTAAGTTGTGGTTAAAAGATTTTTACGTGTGTTGTAATAAGTTAAAGATGGTTTAGAAAATCTTCATCAACCAATTGATAATTGAGATTTTAAACTACTCTGTTCGACTGTGTTTTGTCCATGCTAACCCATGTTGTTTAATAGCAGTTGCTGATTTTCTGTATCAACTTAGTATCATTATTAACATCGCTATTGTTGTAACAAGAATTTGTAAGCAACCATTTTGGAACTATCATTATAGATATTGTAAAATAATGTATGCACATGGTACTTAATAGCACATTCTTCAAGTATAAGGAAAGCCGCTAATCCAAGAATAAAGTTCAGCTGTAAGGATGTCGTCATTCGAGTGAATTAACGGCTATACTGTGCGCGAGTAGAAGATTATACCTTGTCTACGACTCAGTGACTTGTTCAAAGAACTATTCACGTCTTAGTTTTTAACTTTAACTTAAGATTATTTAATCTGTTAATGACTTCCTAATTATTAAAGTTATTTCTGAAAGGTCTATTAAAATTCGTCCCCCATCTATTGTTAAAATGTTAACCCCTATTTTCAAATCTAACCTGATTTATATTTCTATCCCTGAAGTCTCGTGGTCTACTTGTACTTACATCATCGTATCTCTGTAGATATTCCAAAAATATTTCTCTTTCTGTACTGTTCTGCAGCGCTACCTCTAATTCAAAGTGCCTAAATAAATATTTGATTATTTGTCTATCCGTTAGCGGCAGACTTAACTGTTTTGTTATGCTAAACCTCCGACTCGCATACTACTCACGAGATCCTGAAAAATCCCCTTATACTTCCCCGTAATCAAATTACCCCTCACTCGATCCTGTTTATGATCACCCCAATAAAATTTATCTTCGAAGTCTAAATATGACTCAGTGTCTTGTCCTACCAGATTATACCATGCATCCTCATTGTCGTTTAATAACGCCTTTATTATATTTAATTTTACCTTCTCATCATACAGATTATTCATTAACGTCCTAACATTATTAATAAAAATTTGTGGGTTCACCCGATTATCACCTTACATGTGATTTTCCAATGCTCCACCCGAAGGTACTACATTGGCCAGGAAGCGAGTTTTTTTTTTTACCAGGAAAATTTGGAATTTTGCCGAACCCTTGCTGTTCCAAGCAAGGTACGGATCTTTAACATGCCTGACAACACTCACACAGAACCTTCATTTTACTTCTCATCCGACCGAGGTTATATTTTTGTGAAAAATGCTCGCCTAACATTTTTCAAGCGGACCGTGTCGGAATGCGAACCCGGGACCTTGGGCGTAGTAGTCACATATATACCAACTACGCCACGGAGCCGCCTAAACCCCGATTATCACCATAAAATTTCATGTGTTGATTTACAGATAAATTATTTGTAAAATATCTCGGTCCATTCCCCGTTAAAGCGTTTATATTTTGTTTGATGCCACTCACTTCCCTTTCAAATCTACCTAATTGGTCCCCGCATGAGTCGCTTACTTCGGTCATTCTGAAATTAATTTCTTCTTCGCAAAAACTCTTACTTCCGTTTTTAATTTACCCATTTTCTGTCTAATCTCTATTATATCCCTTTCATTCCGTTCTACCCGCATATCGATTTCCTCCAATTTTGCCGTCTAACTATTTTTAAAATCACTAAATTTCTTAGTCGACTTTTCTATTTTTTCACCTAACTGCTTAAACTTCCTGTTCGATTCCTCACTCATTCTTTCTAGCATTCGCATAATCATTTCACTCCCTTGGTCACACGATTCCGTCTTCGACTGATCCCTACTACCTCCTGCCTCTGCTTCTATTCCCGGTTCCAGTTTATCAAACAATGCACTGTCACTACTTTTAATCTTAACTCCTCGACTCCTTAACCACTCCTTTCTCAACATACGTTCTAAACACCACACTTACACACACAAAAGCAAAAAAATTAATAATAAAAAAATCTGCAACACACTCAACCCCTAATCTCTAGGCGGCCAGTTTCCTGCAGTGAAGTTTGCCACGGCTGCTCAGCTACCTCTGAAAATAAAACTAACTACTCAGCAAAAGAAAACGCTGCTACGGTAACTTACCTAAATTTATTTACATACTATGGGAAAAATTATACACCAAAAATCACCATTAACTTCTTGTACACACATCAGTTATGTATTACATACATCCCCTTTTTAAACTAATACATTTTATGATCAAATATTACCCCAGATTAATTATTACCAATTAATTATCATTTACAGTAACAGGGCTTTACCACAGATCTTACTCTACCCCTGGCTTAATATGAGCTCATAGTAAATCATTAACCACTCGTGCGAATTTCTGCACATCAAATTATCAAGAGTCCCTTTTACTTTGTACATAAAAAAGTTTCAATATTATAAATCATTTTCATAACATAAATTCCCACATAGAAATTTAATAAAATAATATAACCGCAAAAGTTCAATCTATAACTCTTTTCAATTTTGTCCTGCTAGTTCACAGAAACATATCCATACAGCACAAAGGTCATTAAGCACAAGTTATACACAAAAACAATTTAAAAACAAACATCAGTTACCTGAATAAAATCACTGCTCATGGACCTGCTATCCTCGAAAACTGCTGCATACAGTAACACTACCTTGATTGCACTAGCCGTAACTGCAAGCTGCTACTATATTACTATAAAATCCTCTCATCTGCTATTTTGAAAGTACATCCAAACTCCTCACATTCTGCTACTGCTCCCGTTGATTGTAGGTAAACAACCAAATCGTCCAACCATCAACCTCTACTCCATTTTACGTGCATACGCCCATCCTTCATACAAAAGAATCAAGTAGTCAGTACCTACATTACTCAAGCTTACTGCACATTTTAAACGCATTTATAATTACTTAGCTGTCAGCTTCTCGAAACTCAACAACAACATATATTGGTTATATACTACAACTTGACTCGAATACTAAGATTGCTTGTTGAAAAGTAAGCTGTAAGCTAGTTCAAAACTAAGAGAGTTTCTCCACCATCCGTTGGGGTATATATCTTGTGCTTGCGCCCCTCTAAGCTGGTTCATTTCTTCAAATTTAGTCGATACAAATACTTGGTTCTTCATAAACTTCCAACTGTCTACCCTTTCTTAAAACTCCAACAAACAATTTCAACGGCACTCGTTTTCCAAAAACACTCAAACTAACGTCCACAAAATTTCTCGTAATTTTCTACACACACAAGTTCATGTCAATAATTCTTTGTAGATTCGTTTCCAACTGAACCTAACGTCTCTGAAAATCATTTAACATAACAAACGTGCGTACCTCACTCTCAAATCTAGTGGATATTTATCCTCACTGACAAGGTTAACGTTTTAAAAATTATGCCCTTAAAGTAACATGTATTATCTGTCTCCCTTCTATATGCGCATTCAAATCTCCTCTATCTTATTATATACTCACTCCATAATCTTATATCCATAACAAGCATTATTTCCTTTTTTTTCTAACATAAAACACCAAATTTACCATCCTCTACAAAGAACGTTACCCTTCAATCATCATATATCTTACTTATACTCATTCTTTCTCACCATCTCTTCTTGTTCACTTGATTGCACGTTCGGTAGTAACTGACAAATCTACCCATTCCACAAACTAAAAATTTATTATAATAGACAGCTATACTCAAAACACTACGTAGAACATGTTGTTTGTGCCGTATTATCTGCGTTATTTCGACCCTCTTTATTAAAATACTCAGAAACCTCCGACAGTTAAGTTCGTTTATCTTTTAAATATACTGGAAAACTATCTTCTTCCACAAATGTTTAACAAATAATGTAATGGCCACTATGCTTCTATCTACAATACTTAGAACTAAAAACGGTTTAAAATGAATCTAAAAGCTTCTAACTAATTATACCTATACTCTACCCTTACTACATACAATGATTAAATATGCTTATGACCTTTCACACACCGTGAATATTTACATCTGCCAGATTAGGAAAATTAATATTTTAGCTTGCTAAATTCTTACCTTAGCATTATTGATTTCTACACTATTAACTTGAAAAGCATTTTAACAGCACGAAATAAATGACCAAATGAACCATTAATGCTCTAAATGTCGCTAAATGAGTGCTGTGCTACAGGCACAACAAATTGCAAAATTTGAAATTACTAAATTACCTACCATTCAAGCTATTCTTTCGATAGTTAGCTCAACGGGAGTAATGGAATATACAAAATGAAGTCAAACACTGCAATATCATAAAGCATCTATACAGTTAAAAATATTTTTTCGCATGTAAAAGAATATAGAACATTTACGGCATAGTTTCTTTGAAACACAATATTATTCCTAACAAGTACCTATTTACTTAATTATCAAAATGTTCTTCGCCTAATCTTAGTTAAAATTTGCAGAAATCAAGTCTCTCCTCTTGTGGATAGTTTACCTGAGTTTTATTTCCACGCTTATAAGGTTTGTTTGGCCAAAAAGTTCTTGACAGATAGTCTATTTAAAAGTCAAAGTGTTTTGAATCCTGATCACAAACTTTCTGGCAAATATCTTTACAAAAAATTATGATATGATTAAGACTTATTCTACCTTAAATTCAAATGTCAAAAATACTGCAATCTAAGTGACAACCTATGGTTATATGTTAAAAGAACGCTCATCCAGATCTTCCTTCCTGGTTGACATTCAAATTCCAGTTTACAAAATCATCTATATTCGCTTAAATCTCCATTTAGAACATCAGTTACCAAAAGTGCATCTTCGATTTAATTAAGTAATTTAAAGTAGTGTTGTATCGAAGAATTTTCCTCTTCATTGTGTATTACAAAATCAAATAACTGCATTTAAAAACTTCCTTATTTCAAACTATTTCATGTGTAAACTCTGCATGTTATTTTAACGTCCTTATTAACGTTATATCTACTTGGTTGACGTGAAATTATGACTGAATTATTGCATTGTCGATCGCTTAAGTCGATATGAATCGAATTACTGAATCGAAGTTTCCGTTTATATATCTTTATTTAATTACGTCATGGTTCTCTACATTGTACGGGATTTTATTCCAAAGATTACACACCCACCTGACGCAAGATTTCTGCAAATTCTTCAGAAAAAATTAATGGTCGCGTCGCATAGTCTCCTACAATAATTGTGAAAACTATAAAATTTTATGGATATTTAATGTCCTTTTGGCTTCTTGGAATAAACGTTTGTTTTATTTAATGAGTTTATACGACTGTTTTTATTAATTTACGTACACTCCCGAACATTCTTTCTTAATCTCGTACTTTTGAGAGAAACTCTTTTTTTAAAATTGAATTTATGTTATACACACAGGGGAATCAAATTATATCATTAATTAAAGCTTTAATTGCTTTATAATGCAAACGATTTGCAGTTTTATAATTGTAATAAGAAAACATTTGCATTCACGGTAAACTAAAACGTGTATTTAATACACAAAATTATTTTATAAAGATTAAAGCGTTATCAAGATTAATTGTAGTTTCGTCTTACATGAAATTTGTAAAGCTATTTACAGCGATAAAACACAAATTTTATGGACCGGAAATGTATTTTTATGAGAATTCATCAATAAAAATAAATGACTTTGTATTTATTTACAAATGATCGATTTGTTTAGGTATGTAATGCGTTTTAAGGTATCTTAAGAGTAATTATTTTTACATATACGACTTAATTTTTGGACACACGGCTGCATTATCGATTTAAAATTGGGGCTTGTAAATACACGGGAAGTGTATTTTGCTTTTATAGTAACTTAAAACGTGTTTTTACACATTATTTATTTTATGCAAGGAAATTGCATTTTTATAACAAACGAATGGTCTTGTATTTATTTTTGAGTGATTGTTTACCAGCACGGAATTGTGTTTTTGCTTTATACATTATTGGCTATATATTTATAACGCTTATATTATACAGGGTGGAACAATGAATTTTAGGAAATTTCGATTTTTTCCAATTCTTTTGTTTTTGGTGGGTTTTATTTGTAGGCTTTGAGTTTCAATGACCTCTCGTTACTCCGTATCACGTCAACATTAAGTGTGTGTGTGTGTGTTGTGTTGTTTGGTGTTGTTTGGTGTTGTTTTGTGTTTGTGTTGTATTGTGTTGCGTTGTATTGTATTGTGTGTACAAACAAAATAAATAATATTAAAAGAATTAATCAAACAAAATACTAAAGAGTATTAATACAATATGGAAAGCTTCAACAACGTTAATTTGTTCTTCTTCGTGTTGCAACATATTATTTAAAATAACGAATAGAAGTGCATGCTTCATCGTATAGTTGTTTGAACTTTGTTCAATTGAGAGCTAAACAAAGTCACGACGTTAGTTTGTCAAATTAGACGACATTCGCTTAGGTTTTTATAAAAACTAACATAAGTTTTGTAAAATACCTAGTGTACGATATGTGAATTGCCATTTTAAATTTGCAGCTTTAGATGGGGTGGCCCCATGTAAGCCCTGCTTCCTCTGTTAGCGCGTTTTTTACGCAGAGTTTCAAGAAGATTATAGTGCCTCGAGGTTAGCTCCTCCTAGATGTACATGGCGTCCTGATTTGAGTAGTTTTAGTTTATTGGTTTGTGAATGACGACAAATAAATTCTAATTAGCAAGTCATCTTTAAATAGTAAAGATTAGCAGCACAAATATCCTATTTCCTGACTATTTGCAGTTCCAAGTTACAAGTTTGTTTGAATTCAAAACATATGGCTTCGTCGTGTGCCGTGTGAAACTTTCAACATCTATTTAACAATTTATGGTAAGCGATTAGATTTATTCTTGTTATCTGGCGGTCTATTCGTTTTGAAGTTTGATAAGAAAATCAGAAACACGTTTAAAAGAGCACCTCCAACTAGCAAATAATGGTTTATGCAATAAGAACTTCCTCATTATAATTAAATTAGCTGCCGTTTTCTGAAGCTCTTTTTTTACTGAATGTTTGTTGTATATTTTGTAGGTAAAACAATTAATCATAAAACAGAATGCATATGTATAAAATGAGTAACTCAAATTAAATTTCCAGCGTCCAAAAATAGAATACCTAATAAAATTCCTTGACCAATGTTACTATATAGATGATATATTAATGGTGGCTTATTGGTAATCATTTTTACAGTTTCCTATCAGGTTTGATCAGCAACACTACTTGGTTTTTATATTAGTAATAGTCTAAATCGTCTTACAGTAATCCACAAACAGCTCCAGTTGTGTGGTTTGGCAACAAATGTATTTTATTACAGAAAGTAACTAACATATGCTATTTCTTTTGCAATAGCAACAAAAGAATATTTTGATGGCCATATATGTTGCTATTTTTGTAATAGCAAGGTAGTTAGAGTACGCCGCTTTTATCGTTTTTTTGTTCTATTGTTCTATTACTGGTGACGCGAGCTCCTTCTTGATAACAGTGTTTACATAACGAACACGATATTTTCTTTTGAGGGTTTCTTTCCTCAGCGTTTGCAATAGCAAGGTAGTAAGAGTACGCCGTTTTTATCGTTTTTTTGCTCTAACTATATTGTTCTATTACAGGTGACGCGAGCTCCTTCTTGATAACTGTGTTTACATAACGAACGCGATATTTTCTTCTGATAGTTTCTTTTTTTAGCGTACACCTTTTTTATAAGCTAATGACTTGGTGACGCTCTATTTGGCGTTGTTCTAACTTTAGTTTCTATTTAGTGTTGAATGAAGTATAGCTTTTGAACACCCACGGCCATCCCTCATTGCCCTACCCACGGATAGACTCCTAGCTACGTCGGAAGACTGCATTTCCTTTAACAACTTGTCTTGAGAAAGGGATTTTGTGGTTAGTACCACCCACTTCAGCGTTAAAAATATATTCTCCGGTTTTTCGTAGATTCGGTGAATCCAAACAATAATCCGTAAAACAATTTTAGTTCAACTTCAAAATAACGAAAAAATCTCAAATTAGTTTAAAATTTTATTTCAAAAATGTTCAACATTTAAAAATATACGAAAATATTGTCACGAAATTGAATCTGTAATTCATACAAAACATTAGCGAACAGCAGTTTATAGGTATGGTACAAATTTTTCTCTTTTGAGCGTAAAAAAGCTTAAAGATGCCAAAAGAGCTTACTGGTTATGCCAAAAGGAATATAATTTGAGAGCTTGCCTGCTTTTGTCAAAGATTAGAGAGTAGTTATCCATAGGTTTTTCTAACCTAAGCTTAAGAGAAAATACACTCTCCAAAAGAAAACATCTCATACGTCAAAATAATGCTTCTGTACCTCACTTCTTCTTCTTGAAATTACATATCATTTTCGTGACAAATCGTGTACATATACACGTTCTATTCATTAGTTTTTAAACAATAGAATTAGATAGTTTGCCATGGTTTATTTTATTACTAGTTTAAGAAATTTTTTCTGTTACAGCACCAAAATGCCAAAATTCATATTCGTACTGCTTGCAATACTCTCTTTAGGAATTGCATATGAGATTCCTAAACAAAGTCCAATAGTGCAAACTCCATTGGGTCCTATCAAAGGTTCAATTGCACAAACAGTATTAGGAAAAACAATATACGCCTTTCGAGGAATTCGCTACGCTAAACCTCCAATCGACCAGCTCAGATTTAAGGTAATTTAATTTTACAGAAGACAGCAGTTAAGTGAGTTAAAATATATTTTATCCACATTTAACATAAATAATCATGAGAGTTATTCAACTCTTACAAATTTAAATACCTGGTTAATCTCAGCAGAGTTATATAAAATTCTTTTATAATAAGTAATAGTGTAGGAGTATGCAACCGACTGTACATCTAACTAACTGACCAATATGCACGCAGCATGCAAATAAACAGCATGCGCGCTTAAAACACCCCCTAATAATAATAGACTCGTTCGCCACCCCTCGAAATACAAAATAGTACCATCGGAACGAACAATACAAACAAACGCACGATATAAGAGAAGTTTCAAACGCTAGAGTAAATTATTTCTTAATTGTTCCCCTTTTAACTTCTTGGAGAGAACTTAAGAATAGTGCAAGACCAAAATCACCAAACTCCTCGTGAACTAAGGGCTTTGCTTGAGATTATTTCGTTATGACCACCAAATCTAACGGGATAAAATGAAGTAAACTTTTATAACCACACTACGCATGCAGGAGCCCGCCATAACACAGCTCGGACCCGGGCCATTTCCAAAGCCGCTTCCAGTAGAATCACCTTCTAGGGCGCGTGATCCCCATACGTACGCCAAGATTGGGAAGATTCCGTTTACAAGTTGGTTTAATTTCTATCAACCAATATTTTCGACCATGTGCCAGTATCTCCACTCACCAGCCGCAAGGTACTGAAGCTTATGGAGATCCGACTGCAACATCACCACGAAGTGCCACATAGCATTCAGCGTAGCTATGCACATAATCCTATACACGACACCAGATCCAGTCAGGCCTTTGCCGTGAAGTCGCAGAAACGCTTTCCACAACTTTACAAACTAAAGTGTTTTCTGTGTTAAAATTACACACAAAAACTTTTGTAAAAATGTCTTTGTGTTTTATCCCTTTAATGTTTAGTTTATTTCAACTTGTAAATAAATGACAACTCTGTTGCTACGAAGCATTAACAGGGTGACCACCAAACAAACCAGAACGCCACAATAAAAACTAAGATTTTGGTTTTGTAATTACAAACCACCATCAGAAAGAACTGTTTACAATTGATGTTTAGAATTCCGCCGTTATCGTGCGCCTGTCAGTAATAAATGTAGTTAAGACCTCCAAAGCCAAATGTTATTCAAAAAAAGCATCGAATCTCTGCGTAGCATGAATGAAGAGAATCATCACATAGCTTACACGAGACAAAGGCTAGCTTAGGCCACGACTGCAGTTCATTCGATTTTACATGAATATTTACCTGTGAAAAGGCTCTGCACTCGAAGCTCAAAAGCGGCCTCGTGTTAGTTGGTATAAGGAAATTCGACTGAAAAACTGAAAAATCTATATAGAACATCGAAGCAAGTGACGAAACTTGAATATATTGTATGAACCGGAAACTAAGCAACATTCATCTGATTGGGTGTTTCAAAATAAACAGAAGTTGACCAAATTTGTTCGTTTGCAAAGCACTTGCAAAAAATTGAAGGTCAGTTTTCTCGGCTATGTTGGCTATATAGCAACCATTTATTTAGAAAAGTAATAAACAGTTCATGCTGAATGTATTATAATTTGTTTGACAGAAATCGTCGAGGAAATCAGGAAGGACAAGCAAAAAATTTTCCATCATCGTTCTTCACGACAATGCCAGATTGTTCACTCGTACATAGCATGTCAAATAGTCTATTACTTAAAGGGTAAAACATCAAATTAATCTATAATTGAATGAATTCACTAGATTTATCGTCCATTGACTTCTTTATGCTCCAGAATGTCAAGCAAAAAAGGCTCGGAGAGCCTCCAAAAACCATATCTTTAAGCTAGCATATTCCGGAAAAGTGTTTCGAGAATTGGTTTGAATACAAACCAATTTGTATGAACTTTAGAGGCAACTATTTTCAAAATCAATATGGCAGCTTGTTTCAAAATATGGTTTCGTTTCTTATTTTTTGAAAAGAATTAAAAAATTGCCCTCACAATAACAGATTAATATTACGCGCGCGTGTGTGTGTTTTTTGTTTTTGTTGAATACAAATAAAGATTGGTGTTGTCGGATTACTCCTCCACAAATTATATCAAAATTTAAGCAAGTGGAATGCGCAATAAAAATTTTCAAAGTTGAGTATCTTAACGTATTTATACATATTAAAGCCATTATAATCTTACAATATAACTAACAATTTATAAATTAACCAGAATCGGATTCAGTAAACAGGGAATTTCTGTACCATTATACTCAATATAGTAAATTCAATAAATATGAGAAATGGAAACTGATTTTCCATGTTACGGGCTAATTCACGCAACAATCGAGGCGAAACTGCAAAAAAAAAGAAAAGTCCCGTTGTTCCCCAAGCCCCGACAACTACTTATAACCTAAAGTCCTTAATGACTGAAAAAAGTTTTTTATAAGCCCCTATTTTCACTTAAAACAAATCACGCTAAATCATGAAACAGAAAAGGGAAAGTAGACACTAATTAACAGATTACCTAGATATTGCGCACTGAGTTTCTGCTTAAGTCATAGCATATCCAGACCAGAATAATAGGATTTAAGCCATAAATATTTTATAACTCATTAAAATAGAGTTGTATTTAGTTTCAGTTAGTTTATCTGTTTTATAGTATTTGGTATTGTTTCTTAGTTTTAACGCACATTTAAATTATCCGATGTTTCACTCAAAAGTACTACTTTGGCGAGGAAATGATTATTTCTTTTACCTGAAAATTTAGAATTTAGCTAATTCCGTCTCTACGAAGCAAAACAAGAACATTTAACGTGCATGGCCATACAAACATCGGATCTATTTTTAACCTCTTATACGAACTAGGGCGCATTCTCTTGAAAAATGCTTGACTAACGCATTTGTCAAACAGTCCATGTCATGAATTGAACCCGGAACCTTGCGATAGCGATCATACACAAACCAATTTTGTCATAAAATAATTTGCTGAAACGTACAACGTAAACAGATCAAACATAATTTTAAATTTCTTTTTAGCCACCAGTGCCAGTTGATGCTTGGACAACGTTATATAGTGCTACAGATAATGGAGCTGCGTGTCCACAACTAGACGTTCCAGGTGCATCAGAGGATTGTCTGTTTTTAAACGTATTCAGTACCAAGGTATTCATAGTTTTTATAATGAAATTACTTTATTGCTTGTTGTAGTTACAAAATGCTAAACGTCCGGTATTTGTTTTTATTCATCCAGGAGGATTCTACAGTGGAAGAGCTGATAATTGGGGACGGCCATATTATTTTCTTGACCATGAAATTGTATTAGTAATCATTCAATATCGCTTAGGATCATTAGGTAACAACATATATTGAAGAGGATGCATGTGTATATGTCTATACCAGCACCTTCATAATAGTTGAACGGCAACTACAGCAGATTTTTCAAACTTTTTGCTTCAACTTTTGGTTTGGTAACAAATTACGGCGAAAGGTACAAAAGAAATATATATCTTCAAGCCACTCTGATTAAATATACGTGTGTCATACTAAACATCCACGCATTCTCATAAAAACGCTAGTAACAAAGTCGTTTTGGAGAATATTTTACATAATGTGTGAGGATAGACTCTCACACTCTACCCTGTAAACCTGTAACGCTTTGACGTTACGTTAAACAGAAACCTGATAAAAAAAGAGGAAAATTAATCTAAAACGGACAACTTAATATTGATGTACCCTGTATATTTTGATTTCATCAATAATAGTGTTCATTAAGCATGACATTTTAATAAAAGAAGTTTAGATCATACAGGTTAGAAAATACAAAAGCCTCGTTTTATACACATTTGAACGTAATTGTTGAGGTTAGATTTTAATACTAAGAATCTCGCACGTAAAATTAAAAAAGTTTTTTTATCGTTCATTAGAAATAATTCCAGTTAATAATACACCGATGCAATTACCGTTATAGTTACAATGTAACCTTCAGTCAAGATAATTAAAATATCATTATAACGCAGGCGCCTTATTGATAAGATTCACGAACATTAAGCTACCGATAAATAATTGCATTATTTCATACAAAGTAAGAGTGTTTGCAATGTTTTTTCAGATTGATAAAAAAAAATGTAAGTTATGGGATCATATTGGTTCACGTCGGAATCAGGTGTTTGATTCCATATACTCAATAGACAGGTCCGACAATGACATACCCAACAGCCAACTACCCCCACACCACCGCGCAATCGCAAGGCGACATGGGACAATTGAAATAGCTAGACAGCAGCCGGAAATCTATTAATTAATTCACTCGCGTGTGAATAACCTGTGAAAAGTTATTCATATAAACGGGAAGTCAAAGAACCCCATTGTCTAGTAGGTAGCAACCAGGTGTTCAACGTGGTGAATTCACGATAAATCGACAAAACCCAATATCTAAAAGTTGAGCTGGATAGTTCATACCACGTTAGTGGAAAATTGAATATTCTTTTTTATAGTGGATTCCAGCTGGTGTAATAGATAGCCTCAATTAAATTAACATGCATTTATAAGATTAGTGTAGATAGTTATAAATTGCGCTTTTATTTTGGAGTGAAACCTAATTAGCTAGACATTAAAGGTGTAAAATGTTTACCTAAATTGTAAGTTATATTGTTTGTTTTATTAAACTTATGAAGCCTGGACAAGTGAAGTCGATATCAAGGTAAATGGTGCAGTTTGATGGTTATAAGAAAATAAATAAAGAGCATGCCCAACCGTAGTGTCAAATACTGCATGGGTGGGTATTCATTAGAAGATGTTTTGCTATTTGCATTGGAATTAGGTTATTTTAAAATTTAGTACGTACCTGATTTCAAGAATATTATTATGTGAATAGAGTTGAAAATTATTTAGATAACCTTAAAATTTTTATATATACCTTGTATTAGAAAATTCGTGCGAATAAAAAAGAGAAAGTAAAGTAAGCAATGAAATTATCTTGCACCGAGTACCGCAACAAAAAAGAAATCCAAATAAGTATTGCCATGCTAGCTAAAACGTCATAGATTAGGGTGGGTCAGAAAGAAAGAAAAAGAAAACCTCAAGAAGGAATTTTATTTATAAACCTCTAGTTAAAAGAACATGATACCAAAAAGAAAATTTACAAGACCTCTAGTTAAAATTAAAAAAAAAGATACAAAAAGCCATTTCGCGTATAAAACAACATTCATCCAAAATATATCCCAAAGGTTACATAACATAAAAATGTACGCAATAATAATTTATCGCAAAAAATTTTACACCCTTCTTTATCTGCCTTGAGCTAAATTTTAAGTTCAGTTTTAATATGTACATAAACAAAAATTAAGAAACAATATATAATAGACTGTTTCCAGTCCTTTAGTTAATAGAAATATTTATATACTTACATAGTCTGAAATGCATATCTGTAGTAAGCGCTCTCGGATATGTACTAATGTCACGCTAAAAAAAAATTATATAAAAAAAATTATGACAGTCTACGTTAATATTAATTTCTAAATAAATACCCAAACCATAACAGTCTTCGTCATAGGCACACTCTGACGCTTGGGGCGAAGTAAGTTCAATCTCGACGCCGGAATATCTTAGATTGTGTAATAAGTAATCTGAAAAATCCAGACCCAATTTCTCCCGAGGGAAACCATTAGATCGCAATAGAGAAGAAACAGCAATCCTTTTGAAAGTAATTTAGCACCAATTACAGTAGATAATTCAGTTGTTGGGTAAATTCGATCTCACAAAAGAACAACTTCGTACAAATCAATTTTGAGAACCTCGCGTTACAAATTCACTAATTGTAGGAGCCACTGGAGAAAAACCCAATCATCTTGAAGGATGCTCGCGATGTAGAAGCAGCACACTGAAGTTACAGTTCACAGCCGAATGTAACGTAAGTTGTGTTTGGTTTATAAAAACGCACACGTACATTTATGAACACGCCACCACTATATGTAGGCACGATATATACTTAAAAGCTAGCACACGTATAGTCGCACCTACATTTTCTTGCTCGCTATGCACAATGCACGCACTTGCTTACTTACGTACAAGTGCTAGATTGCACATGTACTCACCTGCACACATTTTCTAGATTATATAACTCATTATAAAACTTTACAACTTTAAACTGCTTTTTTTGCTGTCGTCAAGTGAATTATTCGGGTCCTAACCCATTTTTGACCTGACGCACCGTGCAAGCGTAAGTTTAAATAAATTTAGTCGCACGCCGCGATTTTCCTGTAAATTTATGTTATTTTACACCCTTCAGCTTTCAAACCCCAACCCCCTCCCAGGTACTATTAGCCCGTTTTCCAATTAACAGTTCGCCGATAATTCTTTTTTCGTTGGATGTAATTATTGTCATTTTATTTCTCTTCTTTTTATGTTCAGTCGGGAGGTTTTGTCATGGTACAGTTTTTATATTGGCTATATAGAATGGATACCGGAAAAGTACTTGCGGTATCTAGTGATTTACCTAGGTTAATGTTTGTGTCTCCTTACGTCTTCAGCAATATAAAATGGATACATTGTTATATTCTGCATTGTATTGTATTGAATTAATTGAATTATATCTGCCCCTTGATATTCGTTAAACTGTATCTGGGGATTTCTTTGTATGGCAACTATTTAACGTTGAATTTAATTTATTTTAACAAATTTGTAAAAAACAATCCTGTATTTGAGAAGTATATTAATGAACTCACTGTTATTTACTTTACAATTCTAAAGTTTTCTTAAAACGACATGATTCCGTTATAAAAATTTACTAAAATAAATATTTTGTCTGCCCTCTTTATGATTCAAAATAATTTATGAACCTAAGTTCTGCCCTAATATGTATTTAGCGGAGATAGAAATATGCAAATGTTGTTTTTAAGTTAATGATTTTAATAGAACTAACAAGAATGGTTGCCGACTAATTTAGTAAGAATGATGGTGTAAGTGTTTGAAGTCCTGGAATGATATCGTGTGTGAAATATGTCTTAATCAGAAATTATCTTGGACGCCACCTAATACCGAAATACGGGGATACACATAACATAACATACACATAACAAGAGGACGTCAAAAGCCTGAAATCAGGAAAGCTATTATGGCCAAAATTTACACGAGGAATAATAGAGTGTACTAATGTTAAAACCAACCTAAAATAAGCGTCCACAATAAGGATACTATTATAATTATTTAGAAACTGCTAGCTGGGAAGAAAGATTTCAAAAATTGAGTGTTAAACTACCTGAATATTAATCACATCTCCTGGTAATGGCAATATATTTAATAACAACACGGTAGGAACTATTATCTTTATATACGTTCTAAAAAACATCTATATAGGACTATTACACCGTTATGTTTTCATTACAAATACATATAAACTTTCATAAAGAAAGCAAAAAAACAAATATATTACAAATTACTTAGTCTAATGGAAAACACTTTCGGCGAACAAAACAACTTTGTAAATTTTTAAATTAATAACAGGAACGTACCGTGGGTACGTTTATAAAGTTATACAGTTAAATAGAAAAAGAAATTTTCAATCATTTACTATTACTCTGGGTTATAGTTTCAGAAATATGATCATAAATACCTGGAGAGAATTAATATGCTTTTGTTCAACACGAAGTTGTCGATTTATGGAAACCTATTTGCTTCTAAAATAAAAAAGTAAACAACCTGGTACGGCATCATTCGAAATTCATTGACTAACGCATTAATCAGTTCGATATCGTCTTCAAGGTTAATTGCACCTACTGATGTCTACCTGTTATGTTGCTCAAGAGTAATGACGAAGTGCTCTATAAAAATAATTATCTTTCCTCCATACACGATTCGAGATATCTTCGGCAGAATTCGGACAGATAAATTAAGACCGTATATTGAAGTTACTTTGTCGTTTTTCTCTAACTAACATATGTAGTATTTATCTTATTGAAAAGTTAACTAGAACCAGAGGAAGGAGATTTTCGGTTTCTGCCTGAGCATAATTTTTGCCTGTGTGCCAAGACAATACGGTCATAGGTGCCAGCGTTATACGTTGTTAATCAAAAGAAATGAATCATAAAACCGTACTACTATAGAATACAAAGTTATGATGATGATATCATTATTAACCTTAACACCGCCATAATAAATTTAACAACTTTTGGGTGTAAACAATATAAGATACAAAATTAATTCTTCTTTAGATCAAGGATGCACGTAACCTAAAAATTATATTTTTTAAAGGAAATAACGTAGCCTATTGGTGGGATTCACTAATATAGAATCTATTAAAATGGAATATGAATATAGACATTTTAAAGTAATTCCACAAGCGCATTAAAATAATTTTTTTTTAATATTTTGAATTCAAAGGTTCAGCGCATTTAAAAGTTATAGTGCAAAATATAGTTTTACGTCACCTGTTTGATGCGATGCTTTCGAAAATTTAACAACCTGTTCAAACAACTGACTAACTTTAGCCTTTTGTGTTTTATCACTTTTAGAAATATTGTATTCAATTTTCAATGAGTGTATATAAGATTGACCCTCTGCATATTTGAGCATGTTAATGTAGTTTTGTAGATTTTATTCAGGTTTGATTAGAAGTACTGCAGTCTTTTTATGTTTAAAATTTCCTTGTTGTTAGTCGAATAACTGATTTGATGCAATCTTTGAAGTCTACCTATTCTGCACCAGTTGATTCATATCAACATATCTGATATAACAAGATCATTTATAATTTTTATAAGATATTCAAATCATAGTCTACCTATATAACTTTTTCCATACCTACCATATCTACCTCTAACTTAACCTATCCCTCGTTTGTGATCTTCTAATGTATCAACTTTATTATAAACTGCTAATATTCCACGCTAAATTTCATAGAGAGTTATAGATTTTATTTGCATTCCTACTTAGGGTCTTCTCCTTAGTAGTTCCCACTCAAAGATACGAATGGTAATAAAGTATTCCTCATAATTTTGTAAAAGATTCTTAAAGCATAATAGCTGTTTCCATCTGCATACTCATGCCGTTGACCAAACTAGTGATTTATTGGCGTTCAGGAATTATTTTTCTTCGCTAGGTCAGGACAATGTCCAAATTCTATATCTGCTTCTCTGCTTCCTTAATAATGTTGAAATGTTTAAACTGGGATCCCTTCGGGTGGCGAACTTCAACGTTATAACATTAGACAACGAAGTCACAAAGATCATGCACCTAAATAATTACAGCACTTGTTAAAATTACGGCTTTTTACTTGCCTTTAAAAGTAATAAAAACCTGAGCCATGTTAAGAGTAAAATGAGCGTTACGTTATTAAATTTTGATTTGCCCTGAAGAGGCGGGAAACCCGTAACAATATATGGGGGCGTCGGCTCTAAGAGCAGTGGCGCGGGAGTTGCTTCCTGTGGAAAAATTATAAAAAAATGTAGAGCAATTCGAAATAAAAATAATATAATGTCTGAAATGAAGACAACTACGTTACATTTCTTACTCTGAAAGGCTTTTTGTCTTTGTCATGGACGCCAAACCGTTTGTCACAGCAATCCCTTCGGTATTATCCCTACACGGAAGATGGTTATTCTGCATCGGTTTTCTCTGTTTCGGTTTCCTAAATTTATCCCATTATATTTAACCTCTTTTTCAAATATCAAAAAAATCACCTTTAATTTTTTTGCCATAATTAAAGAAATTTTCAAAATTAAGGTCTGTTACAAATGCGATTGTGTCATTTGGATAGCTAGATATCCTGTTACAAATTTATCTACCTTGTTCTATATAATAAACAATTTCTAATAAAATTCCACCTAAATTTCAATTGTATTAACAATAAATTCCTGAAATATAATTATACTCATATTAATATTAAAGAAAAACAAACCTAAGGTAATACTCAACTGGACAGATATATTTAACAAAAATCCTAAAAAAAACATATTAGTCCATGAATAATTCTACCATGCCGTTGTTCTAATCTTCAAGATTGATCTATCGACATAAGTCCCAATTTATAAAAATTCTCGTTAATCAATGCCTAGAAAAACAGCACAAAACCAACTTTTTGTTAACCATTCTAATGTCCATTACAATTACTGCAATTTTACTTTATTGTCAACAATATTTTCACTAATAAAGCTTACTTCTAAAATCAATATACTGTAAATGTCGTCGCTAATTTCCTTTAATAAAATAATTACTTTCACTTTAATTAATTTCCCACTATATAAATGTAAACCATTTACTTTTTCAACGCGCATGTTGATAATTCATAAATCTAAACATGAAAGTTCGTTCCATTCACTGTTTTTAACTTAAGGATGTCGAACAATACCATTGTGTTTCTTGCAAAAAATTTTTAGGTTATCGAATGACAGAGATTCCCTGAACGCAACCTAACATCGAATCCCAATTATTGGAAGGGTAAAATCTCTAGTTAGTATCCCCTGTTTTAACCGGTTGTAACATTACTTCAACGAACCCGTGAATTGAAGTCTATTCTACTTCTACAAGCGTAGTTAACAAACTAAGTCGCACTTCTCGTTTTTCTTTTACGGGAATTTGCTATCGCATCTTGGAGCTTCGTACTTTCACCTTAACTTTTAACTTGTCTCCATACCAGCCAATAGCGCGCTCTTCCGCGGCATTAATTCTTTGTACAACTGCATTTTGAAGTTTTCGAATTGACTGTTCGTGGATAATTAGTCCAAATTCTTTTCCGTCGGGTATACCTACCGTATTGTTCCCACTAAATAAATTCGTTTTCACAATGTAGCGTTTATCTATGCTAAATAAAATTATCCTTCTCCCATTTATTGCAGAAAAATTTCGCAATTGTGCAATTGTCCTTGATAGTCTAATCAGGTTTCCGCTATGGTTCTGCATTTTTTAGGTATTAGTTAATTTATTAATGTGTACTCTGCGGTTTTATTTATGTGTTGCATATATATTGCAACGTATGATTTATAAGAGCTTTTATTTTTGCAGTTTCCGTTGTTGCAACATTTATCCTATTTAATGAGTAATGCACTATCTTAGTATTGTATTAAATTGCACCAATTTATTTTAAGAAAGTTAATTTTCATTGCTTTAATAATACAAACTGCCCTAATTGAATTATATTTTCTGAAAACAAAAACTAAACAATCACACTTAATTAAGGATAATTATTCTAAATTCTCTCATACAAGGTGCATCCATATTTAATTTGTCAAATTAAAGTTTATTAATTTTTCTTCTCCATCTAATTCACAACTAGCGTAACGCAACTAGTTACGGTTTCCATATAATTACGATTAAATAATCTCCATTTTAACCAAAACTTCATTATTTTATCTATTGCTTTCAACTGTCTTTATCTCTACTAAATTTTTGACCATGAAACTTTGTTTAAAAAAAATGCTCAAATTGCTTTTCATTTGTTACTTATTTGAGGATAAGTATGTCCCTTTTTGCATTGCACAGATTTTTCCTTAAACTGAAAGTTAACAGAAATTTTCATGAAAATCTATTCCAAGGATTTAAACATTTAATTCCTATTTCATATGCTATGGTTGAATTTATAAAAACCGGTTTTGATCATCGTTTTCATATTTCACGCTATTGGTGTAATTTAAGTATGTATTAATATTTATCTAATCATTGTATGGACTTCTCGTGAGGCACCAGAACAACTTTTATAGTACGCATACCAATCTTGATAGTAGATCTTATTATATTATTATTCAAACGTATTCTCGCGTCATTAATGAGACTTTGCTAACAAACTATTAGATTGAATGACATCAATGACAGGATTTTGAAATCAAAGCTAGGAACCTGAAAAGGTTTGAAATAAAATAAAATATTTTGCCCAAAAATATTACCACTATTTCTTTTTTAGATTAGACTTTCTTGCTAATAGAATATCACTTAAAAGAAAAGCTAGGTAGCAAAATGAAAGCAAACAAGAACACCTGAAAGTAGCTATTTTATTTTATACCTTGTATTTGTGAGATGATGAAGTAACAATACTTCCAGGAATTCTTTTGACCTACATATTTATAAGGCGCACAGACCACGCACGATATAAAATTAAATGGGTAAGGAAAAGTAATCTAAAACAAACAAAATTCGAGTTGATATACTCTGCAAATTTTGATTTCATGAATAATGTTTTCAAGAGAGTGGCACCGCAATTCCATTCAAATCATAATCCTAAAGGTCACAAAAATAATCATTTTATCTCTGCTAAATGAATATTGGAACTCAACTTAATGTCGTAAATTATTTTAAACCGCAAAAATGTAAACAAACCATTTATAACTGTATACCTTAATGTGGAAGCATATCGCTTGTTTAAAAAAGCTTTTGGAATTATTGACTAAATAACAGTAAATTTGTTAATATGTATTTCAAGTATAGAGAGTTTCGTAACAAATTGCAGTTAATTATATTAAATGCAATGTTATATTGTTTTAATGTACAATGTGTCTTAAGAAATTTAGGATAAAAACATTATATAAATATAACAAAACACTGCGTACACAGTTCCCATAGATAAATACATTATGATAAATTGTTGGATGACGACAACCTGTGTATTACATATAATTTAAATTGATACATTGTACTAACCGGATCCTGACTGTAATTAATATGACACTCTGAGACGAATTAGATTTGTAGGACCTAACGGTAAAAGAAATGGTCGTGAATCGGCAATAAGCCAAAATCCAGATATAGTTATAAGAAACTGTAATAAGGCAATCGGAACCATGGGGGACTTGGGGTTGATATGATGTTAATTTAAAAAGAAAGTTGAAAGTACAGAGAACCGAGAAAAATTTGATTGTGTTTCCGCATGAAAATAGGCGACGATTGACGTGTAAAAGTGATACACGCCGGCAGATGCAGGGTAGTTTCACAAACGCGCGGAGCAAAGACATAATGTCGTGATGACCGTTTAGAGAATGTGGTTAAGACCCGGTGAGTCACCGCACCATTAAATTAGAACTTTGCGGTGTATTAGGCAAGGAAGTTTTCTGTAGATCGTTAATTTAATGATTGCAAGAGAAAATAATTAGTGTTATTGGATAGCCCAAAAATAAACAATGAGTGGAATGGTCTTTAAAGTTTAAACTTATTAATTATGCATTTATGAACTGAAAACATCGATTGGTTATTATTTATGCAATTGGGAACTAAAGCGAAAGTATTTGGTTTGTAGAACTAAATTAGGGACAGAAGTAGTGTACATTAATTTTAAATGCAAATTTTAGTCCTAAAATTTAGTGTCAGATAAAGCATAAAAAATTAGTATATTGGAAGGAACAATGAAATGATATAACAAAAAGCGGGAATTTAACTGGTGAGTATGTTTCTTATGAACAACATTTCGAGTAATTGGGATTAATATAATATATATATATATATATATATATATATATATATATATATGTTATGTCATATAATGTCATATAATTTAATGCTAAAAACAGAAAAAAATTCGAGAGCGACAAATAGCTTTATCAATAGTTTAGATTTAACGTCTTTTTGGGATTTTTCATTTAGCAATACCTGGCTAGAATTGCGGTTAAGAAATTGTTTTTTAAGAGAAGTATTTCATGTAATGTAATGTAGGTAGAGTTTAAGATAGATTGACCTTTATTTGAATTTATCCAAAAACTAGGTACATAGACATTTGCCATTTGCAAAAAATATCCAGCTACCCTAACGATGGAATGTTATTTGGAAGAGACATTTTGTTTTGAGAAATTTCTTTAATGATGAGAGAATCAATAAGTGTTTTAAAGGTTTAAAGGTTGTATATAAAGTGATAAATTTTAAATACCGAAGCAAGGACAATTTATACAGAATAACCGTCAAAAGAAATTGCTGTGGCAGTCAGTTTGGCGTGTCTTGATTTTGACAAAAGTAGAAAAACCTTTTCGAGCAAGTGCTAATGTAACGTATTTTTTTTTGTATTTCTGCCATTTTATCTATTATATTTTTCTTTATTATTTTTAGATCAAGTTTTTCTATGTTCTTTTATAATTTTTCTATATAAGAACCCACCCCCGCGCTACAGCAGTTAGCCGACGCACCCTTATATTGTTACAGAATCTCTGCTCCTGGCAAATCAGATTTATTAAGTTGACGCTCATTTAACCCGTAACATTTTTTATATAGCACAATTAAACATTATCTTAGCTTTTTGTCAAGCAGCTGTACCTTTTAGATATATAATTTAAAATTTGGTAACGTCACTCAAACAGTAATGGCAAATATGTTCTATTTAATTCTTGTGTAAGAAGTTTGCAGAATTACTATACAGTATATGAATTGCATATTTCTGATATAACTATTCTTACAGTAGTAATGACTAATATTACATGTTATACAGTTTTAACCACCGAAAACTCATTGTTCTAAATGTTTTAGGTTTTATTAGCACAGGAGACCACCTGGCCCCTGGAAATAATGGATTTAAAGATCAAGTACTTGCATTAAAATGGGTACAAAAAAACATAGCTTCTTTTGGGGGTGATCCCAATTTAGTGACAATTGCTGGCTACAGTTGTGGTGGTTCCAGTGTGTCTGTACATATGGTTTCACCTATGTCCAGAGGTGGGTATTTATATATTCACGACACATTAGTGTTTGCCATTTTGAACTATTTTTCCGTTCACTGCTGCCACTATTTGTAATTTATTTGTGTAGGTCTGTTCCATAGAGGAATAATAATGAGCGGCTCCAGCCTTGGAAATTGGCCCGTAGACACACACCAGTTTTACTTAGCACAAATTCAAGCACGTTTAGTAGGGTGTCCAACTGATACATCTGCTAACATAATGAACTGTTTGAAGACCAAATCTGCACAAGAATTAGGAGACTCCTTATATAATTTTGATGTGAGTAAATAAAATAATGGGCAATTCTCTTTTATGGAAATTTCTATAGGAATTTGGATATGAACCAATAATGAAATGGCTTCCAGTTATTGAGCCAGATTTTGGTCAAGAACGTTTTTTAACAGAAAACCCTATAAAATCAGTACAATGTGGAAAATTTGAACAAATACCAGTGATAACTACAGTCACCCATGCTGAATTCGCTGCTCAAACAATATGTAAGTATCTCAAAGTGTGCACATTACAAGTTATTAACTGTAGTGCGTTTAACGAACAGATTCAGTGACTAAAATAATAGAATGGACTTTAGCTGCTCAGTAAAAACTGAGCAAACGCATATTTCACAGCAAACAAATTAACACAATGCGGTAACTACAAGTACGTGTGATAAACCCTTTGACATTTGCAGGTTAGCAGTGTAAAATTTATTGAGTAGTTATGTGAACCCGGCCAACCAATACCAACATTGTACTTAAACTCGGCGCTCATTTATCGGCGAAGCACTTATTCAATCTGTTCGTTAAATCCACTACAGAAATAAATTCTTCATTGAATTTTTTCTAGTATTCTCAAAAATTATTATGCCACTTCAGAGACTCAATGCATGTTAAGTAAGACCATGCCAAGTAATGAACAAAATAACCTTAGAATAATTTAGCAGGAACTAAAAATAAATACATTAATCAATGTGTTAATAACGTACGTATAATTTTAATGTTTAACAGTGGCAATGCTGAAGACAGTTCTACATTTTCATATACTGCAAGTGAATGAGTTTAGCAATATCATTTTACGTTCTTGCCACCACTGAACGTACTTCCATTATCAATTTTTTTATAAGATCTGGTACAAATCTAATTCCATTCCAAACGGACCTGCACTTTGAAAAAGTTTTAGAATACTAGAACGGGTAGAATCGGTTGCATATTTCAGTGAACTAAAAAGCCGAACTATAGATTTAACCAAATTAGTGGGGTCTTTATTGTGAAACCAGATTAAGACAGGTCCAAGAAAGAGAACAGAAGCGTATTTGGTACTTACAGTGGCAGACACTATAAGGATCGGTATGTCATTCTGAGTCATACCACTGCGAGGTGGAAGGCAACAGGAAATCACCACATTACCTCCCAAATGCTCAGCGTACTAAAACGTTTTTAAAAACAAAAGCATACTTTGGAGTTAAAGATTCCGGAGTTAAAATAGTGTCCCACTTAGATCTCTGGGAGGAGACTGCTTCAAAGGATGTGATCGAGGAAATCAATAAGAAGAAAAGAGGAACTGGAAGTTTCTTGCGTGTCAGGGCGTGGAATGTTGGAAGCATAAAGCAAGTAGGTAAGCTAGAGATATTGAAAATTGAAATAGATAGGTTAGCGAAATTCGATAGCTAAAGACGGATGATTTTTGGAGCGCAAACTTAAGGAGAAATTATACAGGATTGCGGAAAGAAAATTCAGGTGTAGGGATAGTTATACATTTTGTAGAAAACTATTTACAAATGTGCGAAAACGTACTTATGGTTAGATTACAATCTAAACCGGTGAAGAAAGTAATAATACAAGTTTACGGTGAGCAAAAGGTAAAACCGATCTACAAAGATCTTGAAAGCATAACAAGATTCATAGAAAGACATAAAAGTTTAATAATTGCGGGAGATCTTAGTCGAGTGGTAGGAAAGGGTAAGGAAGTATGGTAGTAGGATTATTTAGTTTAGGCACGAGAGACAACAAGGTAAATAACCTGGTGAATTTTGCAACAAAAACAATTTAACCATCAAAAATGCATTTTTTCAACATCATGACAGAAGACGTGAAAGATGCCTGGAGATATAAGCAAATATCAAACAGACTACATTCTAGAAACTCAGAAGCAGATATAGATACTGACAACAACATAGTAATTATGAAAACCGCACTTAAAATTAGAAATTAAAAAAAAAGGGAACCAAAAGATGTACTTTGAGAAACTAAAAGATAGAGATACCTTGGAAATATTTAAGAAAAAGTCTAACAAATTATTGAAAGATATCGAAAAAGTTCCTAATACTAAGAAGGTAGAAGCAGAATGGAATAACATTAAATCCAGCTTAAACACGGCGGCTGGAGATATTCTGGAATATAAACAAAAAGAAAATAAGAAATAAAGGTACTATGGATCTTTGTGTTTAATAGAAGAAAGGCGAAGATACAATAGCAGACCAGACGAAGTCATCAAATTGGAAATTATTTGGAAAAGTGAGAAAGCCAACACACGACGGATTGAGGAAAAGTACAAAAAAGTACAATCTAAAACAGGCAACGCATATAAACTAATAAGAAATAATTTTAGGGATATAAAACCAAATCGCAAAAATATAAGGAGTGTGGGATGAGACAACATAAAAAATGAAGAGAAAGTGGATATATGGCAAGAATGTATAGGAAATTTGTATGCAAGACTGGAACTAAAAGCAACACAACAGGAAACAGACATTGAAAATGATGACTTGGCATATCCTATACTTAAAGACGAGTTCAACTAGCGTTAAGGAGCCGGGTACAGATAAAAACTATAAATGTCGCTGGACAAGCAGTAATAGAAACGTTTATTCCAACTGTCACACATGTATAAAATACACGATATACCCAAAGATTTCAAACGTAACACCATAGTTATTATTCCAAAAAAGAGAGGTGCGGATAAATGTAAAAATCTTCAAACAGTAAGTTAACAGCACACGTGTAAAAATATTAAATAAAATTGTACAACAACCGATGGAAAAATGGGTTAAAGAAATACTAGGAGCAGATCAATTTGAGTTTAGGCGATACGGAAAAACACGGATTGTCATTTTCACCGTAAAGATAATAGCCGATAGCATTCCAATACGATATGGAAGACAGACGGCTCCGGGGCGAAGTTGGTCTGCTTGTGACTACTATACTTAGAGTTAAATCTCAACTAGTATTGAAGGATCCGAGAGCTAATAAAGCACCGCGTTTAGGTAAGCCGCAAGCAGAAACTCTAGAAACCGCTCGATAAGCAGTAACTGAACTTCTGTTATAACTTGTAATTTATATGTATGAGACAGGCAAGATAGGCAAAGATTTCAAGTGTAGCAACATTTTCACTATATCAGAAAAGCAGGTGCGGTTGAGTGTGAAAATTTTCGATCAATAAGATTGACAGCACACGTGTCAAAACGTTAACTAGAATTATTCAAAAACGGACGAAAAGTGGGTATATTAATAGAAAATTAATTTGTGTTTAAGCGAACCAGGAGACCATTTAAGCTATATGCGTGATAATGGAGGAATCAATAAAAAAAGAAGAAAGCTTTTATATAGGGCTTGTGGATTTGACAAAATCATTCAACATTGTAAAATGGAAAAAAAGTTCGACAAGCTCAAAAAAATTGGTATAAGTTATAGGGATAGATTCAATATAGTGCATAGCTTGTACAAAAAGCAAACAGCTGTAATAGAATTAAAGTACGAACGTAGAGAAACAAATATTAGGAAAGAAGTGAGGCAGAAATGTGCGCTATCCCCGTTAATTTTTTGGCTTGTATACCGAAGAGAGAATGAATATTGTCAAAATAAGAAGAACCTTTGAAATTAATATGCACGGACAAATTATTGAGAGCTCAGATTTTCAGATGATATAGCGGTAGTAGCATTTACAAGGAAGAGTTAAAAATCAGCTCTTAATGAAAATGAAACAGTACTAACAGAAATACATTATGAATCAACAGCTAGTATGTAATGGAAGGGAGAATAAGTGAAAAACCAGAATACAAATAGAAAACGAAAATTTACAATAGGTTCAGGATTTCTGCTACTTAGATAGCCAAGCAACGCAAGAAGGGAAAAGTGCGAGATATAAGAAATGAAAAATTTTAGCACAAGACCGTGCTGCATTTAACAAGAATAAGCAACTGCCATGGTCAAAAACAACAAACATAGAAACAGGGAAAAAAATTGTTGAACACATATGTGTGGAGTACTGAACCCTAAGGCTGTTAAACACGGAGAGTGAGGAGGACAGGAAAAATGTAGGGCCACAGACATATTATGATAATATTATAGACAGTCAAATTAGGAGCAAAGAGGTTCTAGCAATAGTAGGGAAAGAAAGAGTATGTGGAAAACAGTTAAGAAATAGAAGCAATAGGATGGTAGGATTTGTTCTTAGTTATGAAAGAATAGTGGGGGATATATTAGAAGCAGAGAAAGGAAAAGAAAGGTAAATGTAGACCTAGATTAAACTCTTGCATAGACAGCGAAAGATGTAGGCTGTGGATTTTCAGGAAAATATGTGGGTTAGCTCAGAATAGGGAACAATGGAGGTAAGCGCCCAACCACTTCCAGGACTGAAGACCTAATGATGATGATTAAAGCGGTATTAACAACTAGCAAAGAAAGTGAGAAACCGCTGTTATTGAAATGGAAATTAACAGAGATACAATATTAAAGTAACAAAAATAAAACTAAAGTACTAAAATGTAAAGGAGGTGAAAATAAATCAAAAGCTAGAACACAGATAGGAAACAAGAAATTACAAGATGTTGTAACGGTAATTCTCGCAGAACTAAAAACTTGACGACTGCGAACTAACCGGTATACAAAAAAAGAGGAAAAAGAGATGCAATGGCTAGCAGCAGTCGTAGATTAGGACGGAGAATAAGAATATTCAAAAACAACAATTCACGTAGCTACAAAGAAAATTATTGATAGGTACACAAAAATTTTAAGTAACGACAGAATCAAGTAATCAAGTACTAAAAAAATTACTATAACCAAAAAAAGATTAGGTACTAAATAAATAGAAAACAGCTGTGCCTAACGGCAATCCGATTTCTCAACGAAATAGTATTAACTTGTAGTTGAGATTCATAACTTCAAATAAAAGTAAATATTTTCATAAAGTCACTTTAAAAATAAACTTGTAGGTAAATTTTCTATGTACAATAAACAAAATGCAGAAGAAATATAAGGAATTATCAATAGAAAAATATTTAATAATAGTATAGTACTAAAGTAATTAATGCTACAGGTGGTTTGAGCATTAACCTGTTCTATGAAATCGTAAAGAAGATATGGATAAATACAACATATGTGGAGAGCAAACTCCGAATTGGTGGATCTACTTTATCAGAAACAAAAAAAACTGAAGGCCAAAAAAATTTAAATAGGACCAAAAATCCTAAAATTTTTTCAATTCTAACTCTAGTTTTAAATTTTGTTTATTTTTTCTTAAGTTTTAAATATTAAAAGATCGAAATTTTCTGCTATAGTAGTGTATGAAATGGCAGGAACACAAATGTTTCAATAATTTACAAACTCTGGATACTGTAATACATTTACAAATTTCACAATTTTGTCATTAGTTGTAAGTTCTAGTTTTAGAGAGCCAATTCTTCGCAAGCAGTATATATGTAATAATGCGGAACTTTTTCAACTTCTGGGTTTTGTTTAAAATACGCACATTAGCACAAAACGAAGTAATTCAACAGCTGCCTTAACACTTTTTAAAACACCAAATGCGTCTTTTTAATTTAAATTTATTTCGACATCTGCTAGCTACACAAACATATCACTTAAGGATTCCCGGGCATATTGTGAAATTCCAAACTAACCAAATTTTCCTCTGTTAAGGAATACGTATATTAATTTTTAGAAAACTAATGTGCAGTAATGATACCTTCTGTAAGTACCCGAAACTAAACGATGACAAAATATAGGCACAACGTGGTTTTGAGGAACTAATCAAACTTATCTTTAATACTCATTTAGACTTCGCACTGCACACTGCCATTACTGAACACTATTGCACTAAATTGTGAATTTCATCATACACGTTTATACACATTCTACCTCGCAACCTATTTGTTATTTATCCACAGCCGTGTGTTGTCATCCGTAAGATAAGCGGGACGGTAAAAAAGAACGAAATTTATAACGGAATGCTCACCCGAATAACGGTATCAATGGAAATGGAAGGAAAGAAAAAGGATACCACATTAACACAGTAGGAAATTAGAGGGTATGATAAACGAAACACAAACCCCACGACCCGATTCGCACTTCTTAGAACATCAGTATTTGATATGATAATTAATCACAAAAACGCATGTAAAATATAACTCTAATAAGTAACTTGTATTAGTTTAAATGGCCAACCAGTATTAAACTGCTGGATTAAAGCGAGCATCTGAATTCTTCACTCCTCACGTACTAATATTAAATTTATTATATATAAGTAACGATCAAAATAAAGGCTGTTTTGTAGATAAAAGAACTGCGCCATTATACACCTTTTAAGTATTCCACATACTTTAGTCTAACAACACTAAGTAGCATTTAGCAACTGTAATTTATAACATTCTACATTGGCATAGCACACAACTAATTAACTACACCCCGGCTAGAACACAATATTGCGTCTGTTGAACTTGATAATATATGTAAATCATGATGAGAACCGTAAAGCAATTTCAAATGCTAAATACACCAATAAGCCTACATAACTATCAAAAAATGTCACCTAGTTACTACTAGAATTTCGTTGATGATAACAAATAACAAGTTTGTCTAACAAGAAGGTAATAAAACATAAAGACAAAAAAACTATATATATTTATAATAGTACATCAGTAGTATATCAATAGTACATCAATCATTAACTAAAACCAATGATTAAACAAAGCTTACTGCATTAAATAATCAACATTAGCTACTCGTTACGCTTATTACATTCCTAGATTGCAAACAATATACATGCCGTGTAGGAGTAAAGTAAGCATCAGCTGTTGATCACAATGTTTACTCTTCCAGGTTGCGGAGGGTGTTGGTAACTTTTCAAAAAGTAACAACGGTTACACCAAAAAGAAACACGAAATATTGATAATAAAACCTAAAACATGTTTGAAATCAGTATAACCGTATCTCGATTTTATACTAGTATATTTTATAACATTTTTAAGCATATATAAAAAAAATGGTAACAAACGGTTAATGCACTTGACAATAGCATAAAGGTATTTCTTTTCAGCTGCATGTTTGGGTTTACAGCCAATAAAAAAACACTGCCGTAAAAAACCAACACCCACAATTTATAACCCAAATTACACGTTTAATGTATGACGAACGCGAAATACATTTTATAAAAAAAACTTTCAAAATCAGCTTTACTGCAAATATTCACAAATATTTACATATAATTTTTAATCTACTAAAATGCCGCTACAGAAATTACACAGAGATAACACACAATAATTACTACACTAAGGTCTTCCCTAAACCGACAGGCATACCATGTTTATTACTAATTCAAGTGGCTTGCGGCAATATTAATTTATTTACTCAAGCACTAATCGACTAACCATTATATCATAATTTTCTTAGACATTAACCGTATTTATTTTAGTAACTCTATCAAACAATTTATTTCGTATTAATGGATTAATATACCGACTCAACTAAAACTAACCACCGGATGTGACAGCATTTATTTGCTTTCGATATTTTTCTAGAATGTACTAGAACGTACACGTTTCTTCGTTTTACTTTCTGTCGGTTTCCAAGTACGCCCTTTTAGCTGTCAATCATACCATTATTTGCTTAACGGCTTTATCGCTTTCATTTTTAAACGGTTCGATAACAATATTAAAATATGACTTGGAGAACTTTTCAAATGTGTTATATTCTTTTAAGCCGGCATAACATATATTTTTGGGTTCTGTTGTTTCTAATCTTTTTAACAAAATTAGAATTTTCATTAAGGTATCTGAAAAATAAATTATATAACAGTTTGAACATGAATATCATAGTATTGTATTTTAGAACTAATATGTACTAGTGCATATAATATAGGGTCTTTTTATATCAGATTCTGTGGTACTGTTCGAAGAGTTCTCTTACATTGTGTAAGGTATTTTATTAAAAACGGTTTTGTTGAATAATAATCAAAATGAGGTGAAATATCTAATTACATACCAAAATATCTCTATTATTTAAAAACAGTCTAACTACGTTGTTAAAAGATATATTTTTATAATATAACCCTAAAATATTTTTTTCGCCACATAATCGACAATAAACGATACAGAAGCAAAAAGTAGAATACACTTAAAATTCGAATTTCGGTAGTTATACGAATATGCTTAATGCTTAGAAAGTTTCACCTGATTGAGTAGAAGCAATCACAGAGTCTGCTAATGACTTTGTATAGGTGTTCACAAGTAACGTATTTAGAAAAGAGTTTATTTACTAATTGGGCTCATTTTGTTCTAATTTAGTGCTACTGTTAAATATGGTTTTTAATAGTTCACTTACCCAGATGAAATTATGTTTTCTACATCCAGTTCTGACCTAACGCTTTGTCTCTTCAATATACCTTTGGCTGCAGTTAGAGCATTTAATTTCATAAATTCCCGACTCTTCTAATAGTTTATGTTTGTAGTTACCCAAGAAATTTTCAATTCTGTTTGAATTATATATAGTTTTATAATTTATTTTTCGGTAGCGTTGGTATTCAAGTTGGTGGCATTGTCGTTATCGAAATAATGAATTTACATTAAACGACTTTAAAGTTTTTTGCTCTTTCGAGTTATACCTTCCATCTTTTTAACAAATTCCACTATATTTTATAACTAACAATCTTTCAAATTTAAATCCTCTAATTTATTTGATAATCGATACGTTGTAAGTTGGTGTTTTAATTAATACTCAGTACAATTGGTTTCACTGACTTACACATGTACATACCCTTATACGTATTGAACTCATACGTATGAGGGTATCAGTGTAGTACAGGAAATAATTATTTATAAATTACTAGATAAACTGTAAAAGTATGAGTATCACAAGTCTTCGAGGTAATGAGAACATTTTCAAGTGCTCAAAGCAACCTTAGTTAATTGTACATTAAAACGATTCACGTCAGCCTACTTGTGAGCAGAATATATTCAATAGAATTCCTAAACTGCTTTAGGCTTTAAAGGTGTTTCCACTAATGATGGCCATTTGAGTGGTTGAAATACATATCTAGTTTGAAATAATCTCAGAGTAAAGGGTTTTTATTATATTTAATTTGAATCATGTCAGAAAGTTCTTAATCATAATGTAATGATGTTCTGTAAAATATTTTCTAAACAATATTCATCAGTATTAATAAACTAACGCTATGTTTTACAGTAAAAAAATACTTTTAATTCAAAATTCATATCGTATGCACGTGGGTTAGTACATATAGTAACAGTAATTAAGAAATATATGGACATTTTGGAAAGACGCTTATTCGATTTTACCTAAAGCAACCTCATTTCTACCTACCGATAAGAATAGATCATAGACAAGTATTACAATGCTATAGGGTTGTTCTCGAAAGGTTTGGTGACGCATATTTTAGATTTCTCTCCATTTTTCCGGAACAAAATAATATTGTATATAAATGTGAATCCCCTGCGACAATTTAGTTTAGTTTGAATTCAGTCTTAATAAACGTTTGATATACATAAATTAATGTAAAGATAAATTCGCTTTGTGATGTAAATGTATTAGATAAATTACTAGTAAGATTAGTGCTAGAATAACATTTAATTCGTTGTATTTAATAGATTAAATTAATGCCTACAAATCATTAAGTTAGTGTTAATGTAAACAAGACTCTGTAAATACCTGCGATTGCAAAGAATGGTTATCAAACTTGTATTTATTGGAATTAAAAGACAAAGAGCAATTAGAGAATTCGTTACACAACGTTTGAGCTTGTGTTGAACGAGTGTGTTTAAGCGTACGTTTGTGTATATAGTGACTATCATAGATTGGTGTGCTTGCACATATGTACGACAACATATGCCTGTATCCAGAATTACAGCTTGATTTTATGATTGTTCCACGTAAATCAAGATTAACATAAAACACTGATTAGAAATTTTCTTCTTACATGTATATATTCTATACTGGTTTAGTGCAAAATCTGCTTCATATATTTATAGTAACATTTATCATATCTTACTTTATTTTTGAAATTTCGTTTCTTAGGTCTTAATAATTGTTTACCTTTATATTAATTTGAAAATATTAGTGGCACAATTATATTATTGTTTTAAATAATACCTATCAGTTTGATAGATCCCATTTAATTTATTTACTTGATGTTGTTTGCTGCAGATTGAAATAGCATTTATCAATAAATAATACTCCCTGTATGTTTGTTGTGGTTTGTTTTGTATTTGTCTTAATCTTCTTTGGGAATTAAACCGCTCAGAGTTGTTAAAACTGTCTTTATTTACGTTTCGATCCATGAAGAAGATTAAGAAAAAAAAAGTATTTATCAACATAAGTTCATTGGGTAGAGAAATGACCTCTTTCCCTAATATCATATATACGTTTATTTCAGATGTACTCGAAAATGCTACCTTAATTCAACAGCTTAATGAAAATTTTGAGGAAGTTGCTCCTATTGCATTTGTTTACGAGAGGGATACTGAAAATTCCAAACATATTAGTAAGGAACTAAAAAAATTCTATTTCGGAAATATTCCAATAGGCAATCAAACAAGATCTGGATTGGAAAAGGTATTTTTAGTATTAGTATTTAAAGCAATCAATTAATCTACTATAATGTTTTTGTTAAAGATTTATGCTGACGGAATAATTGGTTTCACGGTTCATAGAGCAGCAGAGTTGTTGGCATCTAAGTGCACGAAAGATGTTTTCTACTACCATTTTAACTACCGTGGACGATTTTCTCATTACGATGTTCCAAGAGCTGAAAATCCATTTGGTAAGTTGCTAACAGTATTCTTTTTCTTGCTCTATTTATGAAACGTTCGCCAAATCTATGGGCAATGTTTATGTGTGTCTCATAATTGCGGAATGGGTCCTAAAAATATATTACATATAAATTAACATTCCACCACAACATATGTATATTAACCTGAACGATTACTGATAGTGTATATATATATATATATATATATATATATATATATATATATAATACTTTTTCTTTGTAGGTTTTTTTAGGTCTGCTGGATTTAAATAAATACTCTTTTTATGGCCTAAATTTTCGCATATATTTTTTGTATGCTTGATCACAGGCTACAACTGTATTAACGCTTTATAAAGGATGAATAAAGATAAGAAAAACTTACAGTGAGGATGGTTGAAATTGACATCAGTGTTTGGAATAAAATAATGTTTTTTATAGAATAAATATTAATGTAAATAGTGATAGTAAAATGACAGTGTCATTTTTGATAAAAGTTTTTTATTTGTTTTTAACGACAGTGTTGGTTTGTGAGTGTATGTGCATGTAGGTGTGTGTGTGCATGTGAGGGTGAATGTGTTTGTGTAATTTTGTATGTTTGTCTGTGTGTGTGTGTGCGTGTGTGTGTGTTAGTGTGTGTGTGTGTGTTGTAATAGTGATTTAATTGGAATCTGTGTTATCAACAATTTAGTATATATAAATGTAAAAAAAAAAAAAAAAAAGAGATAATAAAAAGTGGTTGAGGGTGAGGGGTTTGAGTATTATTGAAGGCATTTAATGTTTAAATTTTAATAAATATGAATATATGACGCTTAGGTTGTCAATGTCCGTTTTTTTGTTGAAGTTGTTTGGGCTTTTATAGATGTAGCACATCTCCAAAAAAGTCCTTTTGAAAAGATTTTGTTCCACTTTTATTAGTTTTGGATTTGAAAAGTCCATTTTGTGATTTTGATTGAGGGTGTGAGTTATTAATGCACAAGCTTTTGGTTTTACTCGAATGTCACTTTTGTGTTGGGTAATTCTTTGACCAATATTTTGTGACGTTTGGCCTATGTAACACTGATCACAATCTAAACAGTTAATTTTGTAGATGGCATTTCTTTGAAGTTTGACTGGTGTTGCATCTTTAAGTTTGGAGTGTAGATTTCTTATTGTTAGTAAATTCCTTTTGGCAATTTTGACATTTAAGTTTTTGAATACTTTGCTTAATTTAGTAGTTAAATTTTGAATAAATGGTATGGGTGTATAAATTTGAGGTGTACTGGATTTTGGTGTATTGTGATTATTTTTTGTTGGTGTTGTTCTGTGATTATATAGAAGTTTCTTGATCAATGTTTTTGGATAATTGTTATCTAATAATATGTTTTCCAAAAGTAATAAGTTTTTTGCATGTAGAGAAGTGTGTGATAGCCTTTTGACCCTGTTTTTGAATTCTAATATAAAGTTTGTTTTCATGCTAAAGGGATGATTTGATTTATAATTTAGGTAACGTTTGGAACTTATTGGTTTTTGATACCAATCTGTAATTACTAAATTGTTTTTTCTTATTAATAACATATCTAAAAATGGGATCAAACCCCTCACCCTCAACCACTTTTTATTATCTCTTTTTTTTTTTTTTTTACATTTATATATACTAAATTGTTGATAACACAGATTCCAATTAAATCACTATTACAACACACACACACACTAACACACACACACACACACGACACACACACACACAGACAAACATACAAAATTACACAAACACATTCACCCTCACATGCACACACACCTACATGCACATACACTCACAAACCAACACTGTCGTTAAAACAAATAAAACTTTTATCAAAATGACACTGTCATTTTACTATCACTATTTACATTAATATTTATTCTATAAAAACATTATTTTATTCCAAACACTGATGTCAATTTCAACCATCCTCACTGTAAGTTTTTCTTATCTTTATTCATCCTTTATAAAGCGTTAATACAGTTGTAGCCTGTGATCAAGCATACAAAAAATATATGCGAAAATTTAGGCCATAAAAAAGAGTATTTATTTAAATCCAGCAGACCTAAAAAAACCTACAAAGAAAAAGTATTATTCTTGCAAGGTCGCCAAGCATTATATTATTTATATATATATATATATATATATATATATATATATATATATATGTAAAATATTGTTTATGCCAACACGCTATCCAGTCTTGCAAGCACTCTATTTTAAATACTGCCAGACCACACATGAAACATCAATTTAAAACTTTATTTGAAATATTGCTTACTGAGTGTCTACCTTTTATAGCATACTGCCCCGGATTGAAGTTCTTCCTCTATGAATTCTTTAACAAAATTCTGAGGGTTAAGTGCTTCAACGAATGTTGGCAACGCACTTAAATAAAATGTAAAAGCATTCTGGACACTTCTACAAAAGTCACTTTTATTAATAAAAATCTCATCTTACAACGAAAATTATTATACTACCCTGCTAACTTTTGATAAACATAACCACAAAATTATAACTGCTATAGAAAGCTTGACGTGTTCAAATAACCGGGAAAACTAATCACAGACGCTAAGCAACGCGGATCCTCATGCACAAACCGTGACGTAATAGTTTTATGTCTAAGAGCCACTCGTGTTTCAGCATAGTTGGCAATTTACGGTTGACGTCACACTATTTGCAAATCGCTAGACCTGCTTTACCATATTCAGCAATGTGAAATTGCATTCTACATAATTGCTTACACAGACAAATCCTTTTATCTTTAAATTAAATAATCCAATTGTTGCCAATCTCACTCCACAAGCACGTGACCGATTATTAATTTTAATAGCATCTACACTTGCACCATCTTTAAATTAGGTAACACAATGGTTGCCAATCTAAAAAAATTTTTTTTTTCTTTCATAAAGTTTTTCTACCGTATGAAGCATCGAAGGGACTCAAATTCTCTCGAAAGTGCCAATCCGACATTACTTTAATATTTGACTAACCACTAACAGATTTACAACACCTAAATGCAACCTTTTCTATTTCTAAACATTTTCTTAGCATGTAAAGCATTTGATGAGCCCAAATTTCTGTAGAAGTCCGAAGTTGCAATTAATTTAACATTGAACCAACTCATAGCCAAGACCTAAAAATTTATAAAGAGGGCGGACCCCCATACAAGGTCAATTACTTGCTATTATTTAAATAAATGATAATTATGTATTTTGCAATAGTTATGTGAAGGTAGGATACCCGTAGAGGCATAAAATGCAAAGTCACTTTGCAAAACAATAAGTAATAAGAAACTTCTAATTTTAATTTTTATTTACATAATATAGAATACGCACAGCAAGGTAAATCTATGAAATATGCGTAGTAGAAAAAGCAGACAGAAAGAGGTAGAAACCTTCTGGAATGTTGTGCTTCAGATATATGAGGATGATAGCTTGGTCAGACAAAGTTAAAAACAAATAGGTTATGGAAATAGTGGAGGAATAGAGATATCTGCGGAAAACAAAAAAAAATAGAAGATATAGAAGGGCAGGATACGTTCTAAAGCATTTTTGGGAAATAGTACGGGATATATTACAAGCAGAGATAGGAAAAAGATGTAGAGATAGACCTAGATCAGACTATCGCACGCAGATAGTGATAGATAAAGATTGTGCAAATTTCAGGGAAATGTATAGGTTAGTTCAGAATAGGATACAATGAGGGTACGCGTCTTATCAGTTCCAGAACTGAAGACCCAATAATGATGATGATGATGATGATGAATATAGAATACATTATTAGTTGATACATTTTTACACACAAAACAACCACTTCCTTGTTGTTATTTGGAGCTGTATTTAATTTATCTAATTTAATTCTTATTTTATAATTTTAAATCTATATTTACTTCTTGTAGTTCCTTTCGTAACCAAACCAAACAGCGCGTCTTGGTTTTCAAATTGAAGAATTTATCGCACATTATTCCCGTGCTCCACTTTTTAATTTCACCAATAACAAGTTCTGTTCCTCCATCTATTTGCTCCAGTCTTCGACACTGCGCAATATGTACACCCCCTAGTACTTTCTGCATTAGAATTTCGTCTACTTGTTCTACTTCTTTCTGTGTAAAGGATGCATTCTTCATGTTTTCCAGTCATAAAAAAAACCCTAAGCTCTCTACTTTCAAAAGTGAGTGACCGTTATGTCGTAATCTTATTAATTCTAAATCTTGCAAAATGCCCTTCTGTTGACAGGTAAATCAAATCAATTCCGTTACAAAAATTGACCTATTCTTGTTTTGTTAGCTCTTGTCTTGCACCGTACATCTTAATAACTGGATTTTGTAAAATCCCTTTAAAAAATACACACTCTTTTGCCCATTCTTCTCTGCAAGAACGTCTACATAGGAATAAGTTCCTCGTTTTTAGCTGTAAATACAAAAATATTATATACGCCAGATGTGTCCTAATTTTCCCAGTGGATTTTAATTCTTCCATTTTGCATTCTTTTTCTATCAAGTGTTTAAACTGCTGCTTTAGTGCGATTGTCTATGCCTCGTACTCAATCTCTTCCCTTTTTAGATGCACTTCCTCCAATTCTAGTTTCTCTTTTTAATTGAAAGTACATAAATATCGGTAAAAGTTTGTTGCGTGGATCGGTTCCTTTTCTTAAAATTTGCGGAAAACCATTACAGTCCTAAACCGTAGAAATATTTAACTAGGCGAAAATCCTAATGCCTAAAGTATAACTAGAAAACAGATAGGAAGTTATATACCGGATTTAATTAGCGGTCCGAATGCTGGAATGGGTAAAGCTTTTAGATATAGTTTGTTTAGAGTGTATGATTCTACAATACTAAAAGCATTAATATATATCTACATTGTCGGAATTTATTACATAGTGTATAATGTATAGAATCAATTAAAAGGCTATGTAGTTTGTTGTATGATAGCATGTTGACTTCCGGAAAATACTGCACACTGGAACTGAGGTTGGTCACGCGCCTGGGCTGAAGCCGGCCGGGCGCCGTGCCTCACTCCTGGTTCTCACCGACTTAGTTTGGAGGCGCTCTCAACGACTTTTTGTTGATTCTACGGTACCTGTACCGTAGCTTTTCCATACGGACTGCGCTTTTTCGGACTTATCATTTTAGTTCCCCATCCAGGTACCTAACTTCGTTTAGGTGTCTTCGACAACATTCTGCTTTTACGTATAGGGTACATAAGAGAATCTCCTTCCTGTTTAGTTTAGTATCCGACGGTAGTAGAAAACAGTCAACGTAAACTCTTTTTAAGCCTATAGTATCCAGCAGCTTCTTGGTAGTAAGGTAAACCTAACAAATTGGGGGTGTATATTGTTGCTGCTGTTAGAAAATATGTGTAATAATAACTTAACTACCGATACTGAAAGCATTAACTATACCAAATAAGAAAAGATCTTAAAGGGCAATTGCTTACCCAATCCAATTACAGAACCTTACTGCTGTAATATAGTGCTAGTAAATGAACGTCATTATTGATTGCACGGAGGAATTAAAAAATAACTGTAAATTTTTTGTTAGGAAAAAGATATGTGGCTCATTTGATAGCTACCTACGTGGAAGTTGTCGAAATTTGTATCTGCTAGGCATGTAGTATGAACTTCCATTCCTAATGCAAAGCGAAAAGAAAATGGCACTAAGAGTAAAATATTTTATTGGGAACGAGGTGTAGAAATTACTAACAAAAAGTATACAAATCCAATATGTATTCGGTATAAATGGAGCTGGTAGATTTTAAGTTAGAAATTTTGTTGGAGGAACTGTCGCATATATTGGAACAGCTTGTAAAAGAAGACTGTAATCTACTGGATCTGCATACAACCCAATATTTTAGTAGGATATTTAACAAAGCGGAAAGATCGAGTACTTAACGCATAACTTCAACCATGCTGCCATGGAGAATACACAGGATACATTAGTAATTTTGAATAATGATAAAACAGCTGGCAAAATATGGTTAACGTGGGTAAATTCCGATGGTTTGGTTGCGTTTATATATATATATATATATATATATATATATATATGCCGTGGAACTCTTGTTCTAATTTAGTACTCTCTCAAAAAACATTCGAGCCCCAACGTTGGATCGTCATAAGATTGCCGTGGAACTCGGGTAAAATCTTCACCAACAAAGTTATTTTCGAAAATTTTATAAAATTTTCAAAACTCGAAAATTCTAAATTAAATAATACAAAAAAAATATTCCTTACCCGTTTTCCTCTCTTCCTCGGTTGAATGGCCTTCTTCAACTGTTTCCGGCTAGCTCATATGAACCTCCTTTTGGATATCTATATTCACTCTCGTATTCTATCATTCACGCACACTCCCAATAAAACGACAAAATACAACAAACATACAATCTTTATTTATTACTATTTACAAAGGAAATTCAATATTGTCCATATTTCATTGTTCACGTTACACTTCAGTAAATTTCATTTTGTAATGTCCTGTATTTTATTTTTAAAAACATCAAACACATAAAATGTACCTGGAGTAAATGGGCCTTGAATAACACCTTCTCTAAAATTCCTTCTTTATAATTTATTTATTTATTTTTTAAATCTAAGTAAACTCTGGGGTAGGGTGAGCTCATGATACCCAGCTAATTATGCATAATGTATGCCTAACTACTTTGCATAATCTAAAAATAAAAAACAAAGCCATGTACTCTTCACAAAATTTCATGTTCTGATGGAACGTTAAAAGCTTTATAAACACCTTCAAATTTCTAGTTGAATACCATGATAAAGTTATTTACACGTATTATGTTCAATACGAAAATAATCCACACTACCTTGAAAAACACTCTCATACGTCACCCAGTATTTACAGTTTATGGGAATCACAATTTCAAATCGTTGCCTGGAAATTTCTAGACGATCTCTGCTCTGTAGATGATGGTAGTTATTTCTTCTATCTGTTCTGCAGGCCGTTTCTAGCTGTTACTAGACGAACTCCATCTAAGTTGAACTGCAAACGCCGCCTCCACGGTGCAACCAAATTCCAAATTCCATTTCAATTATACGACTTTCACGAATATTTACCGTAATACGTTACTTAAACGTCCCGACACGAGTTGGTTAAAAATTATAGGTGATACCTCAATTAAAATTATAATTTCGGCACACTAACCGCGTACTAATTAAGAGGCTACCACCATTAAATATAATTTAAATAATTTTATAATACTTACAACTCGTGTTAACTTTCATACGTTGTTTTGGGACAATCGAAATAATAAGGACACGAAGTTAAAAGAGAAGAGAGCGAGTGCTAGCTCTCTAAAGTATTTTTATCCTTCCAATGTAACCTCTCCTGGCCACATTTATCCGAAATCCCCTGCTCACAACAACACATTCCCACAATTTTGTACACACCCCGATTTTCAAATCCGCGAATTTCAGTACATCGTTATAATATTTTAAGAAAATTACGCTACACTATCCTCGTGTCTATATCAAGTCAAACTAACCTATCGTCCAATCGTAGACCCCCCGACGTTTCTCAAATCCCTCCTATCCTACCGTTGTCTCATGCTTATGCGTTTTCTACGTCTCTTTCTAACCTGGTTTGAGTGGTAGAAAATCAATATTCTTGTTTGTGCGCTGTCTACCACACGTGGACTTACTACGTGATTTAACGAACCCTTCATTAGCATTTCATGCTAAAACATCCGACCGTTTGGACAATCCTTAGAATAATTTGTTTGTTATCTACAAATTAAATAGAACTTGACATTTAGAAAATACGCAGGTGTTCAATCGTAACGTTTTAAATAACACTTCTACGAGTTGGATTTTTCACGTATTTCAACCTTACTGATATATTTGTTTGTTAGCAACGCGTCTCACCTTGGTATTATTGGGTTTTAAACGCTTTTATGCATATTATATATCAATAATCGTTCAATTAAATTCAATTTATTTAATAAATTAATGGCATTGGCTTCTACCATTTAATTTCTTTGCAAACCTACTAAATATTTATCATTATTTGTAAATTTTGTTAATACCTGATACTTAAAAATGAACTAACTAATATAACTTTTGCACGTAATTTCTGGTTGTTCTTTTATACAGGGTGTTTTGAAATTGTCTCGTTTATATTTATTTTGATCTTATAAAACCACTATAATATATATATATATATATATATATATATATATATATTGCTATGTTATATTAGATACTCAAGCCTCTTCGTTGGGCTGCCATCTTTATTGCTATGCTATTTGTAGAATTATCATGCCCCGACTTTGAGCTGCATTATTTATTTTCTACGTACTCTAAATTATTGGACCACCATTTTAATATTCACGATTAAGTGTAATTATTTCCTTCTCCAGCTGTTTTCTTAATATTGCTATCAACTGGACTTTATCTGTAAACAACTCTATCTACCAATGGCAAAATTCGATACGTTACCGCCTTGCGACTTATCACTTTCCTGCTCAACTGGTGGCTCCGCCTTTTGTACTATTTAAATCTTATGACCTCGGCTAGCATTTATTTGCAATTATAAAATTCAGTAAATTTAGATTTTGTATAATAGAACCAATATGTTATGTACAGCTTTTGAAATTATTCGAAATACACTTTTCAATCAGTTAATTTTATAAATCTCATTTATTAACAATCATTTACTCAAAACCCAAAGTCATCAAAGAAAATTTATGATCCTTACCAACAAATGTAGAATATTCTAAACCTGTTTTCTTTATTACTCATTCAATACGTATGCAACCTCTTTTGTTGACTTTTTACAAGCATATCTTATTTAGCAAATTCAATATTAAAATAAAATAAAAATTCATATAGAAAAACAAGTGTCTTATAACTGAAAATCTGACCTGGTTTTATCTTTTTCACATCGACGCTTCCAATAAAAATGATCTTCCCCAATTCTGTATTCCATACAAATTATTACGCTATGGATCACCACCATTATTAAATTATATACCCCAATTGATTTCAATTCTTCAAACTTAGACTTTTATCATTCTTGCCCCAGACTTAAAATTGTAGTTTGTTTCACCCCTGTACTTCAAGATTGTATTATTCTTCTTTTTCCCTTGACATTTAAATTGTATTATTGTATTTTTTTCTTAACATCTGAATCCTAGTCTATTTCCCTCAGACCTCGAAACCCTATTATTTTTATGTCTTAGTTTACAATAAATTCATTAAAAACGTACTTACGTTTAAACGGTAATTATAATCTTCAAATTTGCACTCATTTTATTTTTCACTTTTATACTTGTTACGTATCACTTTGTTTAATGGCAATGCACTTCAGCCTTCATTGAGTTCAAAACTGACTTTCCTATCAAGGTGCTTGCTAATATAATCTCGAACTCCCTCTCCATGCGTGGGTTTGGTCTAGAACTCGTCGCTTCTCTCTCACCAATCAAATAATTTCATATTGAGCAGTTTCTGATGCAATGCTCTACGTTTCCTCATAATCACTACCTGCCCACATCTGTCTATTATTATCAACATGCTGTATTTTGATAGATTATCTGCTTTTCTATAAACAACTGATGCAACCCGATTTTAAATTTCCATGTTTACATGCGATTCACGCAATTTTTAATCATTTCTCTTATCAAATGGTTATATCTTTGTACGCATTTATATTAACTGCCTGGAACTCTATTTCTATATCCATATTAATTTAATTGTCTGGAACTCTTTTTCTTAATGCGTGTCTAATTACACTTTATCATTTATTCCGCGTGCTTCCACTGAAAAATATCCTTATTTGTTATACCTAAATTAACTAAACTTTATCTACAGGGTATTTACTATTTACTATCTACTTTATTACATGTACTTCTCATTCCTACGCCAACCATGCGTCTTCCTATGTTTACCTGCGTCGCCCAAAACTATTTCTACTTTATATACAGGGTCTTGACTACTTACTATCTACAAACTATGTCTATTTCTTAATTATTTCCTTAAATAAGTGTGGTTTTCTGCTGCCTATTCTAATTACTCCTTCCCGAACGACCTTTACTATAATGTGCACCCTTAAGCAACCCCTTATCACAGCAATATATATATATATATATATATATATATATATATATTGTTATGGATTCTAAGGGTTAAATTTGGGGTAAGCTATGCAATTTCAACCACCCTGTATAGAGAAACAAACAAATTATTTACGGGCAAAATTTATTTAATTTAAACGTCCATGGAAAGGAAAAGCTGTTGTTATGATGTCCACCCAACATAATAGGTTTTAAGTTTCCAGTGAAGACCATAAGAACCCCAAAGTAATATTTTACTATAATTCTAGCAAACTTGGTGTAGATACTGTACATCAAAGTGATAAGAACTTACTCAACAAAAAAATCAACAAGAAGGTGGCCACTTGCTATATTTTTTTATCTTGTGGATTTTGCCGAAATTAATGCTGATGCACTACTTTCCCAGCTTGAAAACACATACAAAAATGAAACAGGAATGCACCGTTTCTCATTAGAACTAGGTGAGGAATTGGTAAAACCCGAAATAGAAGGAAGAAGTCAAAATTCTCAAGCCAGACAAAGAAAATTAACAAAGCTGTCGGAGGAAGTCGGTATGGAAATCTATTTTTGAAATATACATCTGTCGACCAACTAACAAGTAAACGACGAAGATGCAGCGTGTCTTGGACAACTAGACAAAAAAAACAAACATTGTTTGTGACATGTGTGCTAAGTTCATATACAAAGAACATGCTGAAACTCGCACGTTATGTTTTATATGTTCAACTTTAATATAAGAAGTCAGTAAATCAGAATAAGGGTGCTGTGTAATAGTTATACTCATTAAATGATTTTATACTTGGGTAATCTGTTTTACGTTTATATTTTATTTATTACAATATATACTTGTAACAGTGTTTCACGTACGTAATTATTATTAAATATTTTGAAACATCAAATATACTTTTTATTCATTTTAAATTGGGCGATTTCAAGTTGGTGTTAAAAATGACCCAAGGTGAGTACTATGTAATTTTAAAGCAGCTGGTCTGCGAGGGTAATTATAGTCAATTCTAGTTATCGATTTAGGCACACATAGATCTAATATATTATGCATGTCTTCATAAAGCTTATACTAGCATCTACAACGTTCCTAAGTTTTGTGTTATGTGACCAATCATAGTCCCTGATTGTTGTGTATAATTTATGGAAAATACGCTTTGATACCTATATCAAAGTACACGAGCTGAACATAGAACAAACTAATGGAACACCGAGAATTTCAAACTCATTTTTTGCGCTATGCTAAACCTTGCACGCTCATTGGTCACCAGTTTGTTTATATCCTTTTACATGCGAAAACTAATCCCCACGGTTTTATTGGTATAAACAGCTGTAATGGCCCTGTTCTAAGTCACCGGTGTAGCAGTGGACAGTGGCCACTAACTAGTACCTGGTAGGATACTACAGTGGTCTAGCAGCTGTTGCTTGACCTATTTACTTCGTTGCGTGAGTATAGGACTACTGACGTGCTCTGTGGCAGGAGAAAGATAAGATAGGTTGAGAACGGTATAAGGACGCCGACAGTGAGCACAGCGAACTTTATACCGGAGTTATGGGGCGTCGGCAATGGGCACGACGGCGGGCATTGCTGAATGCCGGCTATGGGCACGTCAGTGATAATAACTGGCTTTAAGCACAGCAAGAAAAGGGAGAGTAGATGTTGGTTATGCGCACGACGTCTACGGGTTTGGAACACCGGCTATGAGCACGGTGCGGTAGGTACTAACTATTCTACACTGGTTATGGGCACAGTAGTAAAACAGTCTATAACCTTACAGAGTGAGTCGGCAAAGCAGACTGCTTGGCCGACTCGATTTGTTTTTCTATTAACCAAAATAGCGGCATAACATGTAGTAGGCATACAATTAACAATAACTACTTAAAATGTCACATTAACATTGGCAAATTGTCATTACCCACCTCATAAAAGTTTTTCAACACAGCCAGCGTAGGACATGGAAGTTTCTAAATATAATTTCAAATTCCACAAACATTCATTAGTGCTCCTTATAGTCTAAAGAATCAACTAGCAGTGCTCACCATAGCCTGTTAATACTTTAGCAAGCAGTGCTCACCATAGCTTGCTTATCCTTTTGCAGATAGCGCTGTCCAATTGCCTACCGCCCGTCACCGTACCTGCGGCACGCCACCGCAGTCAGCTTATCATCAATTCTTAATAACCACGTATGGGCAAGAAGTTCCGTTCAGCCCACCAGAGCCATTTTCAGTATCCGCAAGAGCTGCGGCGAGAACTCGCTCAAGTCGACCTTACAACCCTGCCTCCGAAGAGTTCCGAAGATCACCGAACTGCTTTAACTTGTACATATATTTATTTCATTATTATTTAAGTTTACACTTGGCCCCGGAAGTAATCCACGACACTTTCCGAAGAGTTCTAAAGACCACCGAAAACTTCCGAACTGTTTAACTGTACATATATTTATTTCATAATTATTTAAGTTCACACTTGGCCCCGTAAGTAAACCAAAATGTTCTGAAGATCACCGAAGACTTCCGAACTGCTACTACTTAAACATATATTTATTTCATTATTATATAGGTTCACACTTGGGCCCGCAAGTAAACCAAGACGCCTTCCGAAGAGTTTGAAAGACCACGGAAGACTTCCGAACTGCTTTAACTTGTACATATATTTATTTCATTATTATTTAAGTTCACACTTGACTCCGCAAGTAAACCAAAACGTCTTCCGAAGAGTTCCGAAGATTATCGAAGGCTTCCGAACTACTTCAAGCTGTACATATATTCAATACATAACTATTAACTTATAGAATTGTGTATCTATGATCTTTCTGAACCTTACAACCAACATTACTTCACAAATATTGATTATAATAGAACCAAACCTACACACACTGTTTAAGAAGTCAGACACCGCCCTCCCGAATGGTAACAGCTTTTTATATTTATACTTACCCCACTTACTTTGCTTTTAAATTTGTTACTATAAATATTGTTAAATTTCAATTGAAGATTTAGCGTATGGTAATATAAAACGTCAACTGGTATATTGGAGTTGACGTTCTTTCCTACATGTGTATGTGGAAAGTTTGTAACTAATAAGTCAAGTTAGTGGCATAATTATGTGAGGTAAGGTTATTGATTGCCATAAATTCGACTATCACTTTACATACGTCAATTCCACTATCGAAATCGTAGTATATAGAGCAGAATTATTATCGGATGAAGGAATGACGTCGAATGCTCAATAGATTCAAATAAACTTCGAACGTCAAAATTCTATACACTATAGTATGAACTACAAACATCATGTTAGCATCATAGCTGTAATCGTCGTAACGGATGCCTCTATTGTGTAAAATAAAATATTATTTAGAAGGTTCACGTTTACCCTGACTTGTATTAAATTACTGGTATTTTTTGAGAAAATTTTATGTTCTGTTTCCTAAAAAGCTAAATCTTGCCAGACTAGATATTACACAATTTTCTAGAACCACTGGCCAACGTTTCTTTCTTGGGCAAGAATACTTTCGTTCAAGTGATTTCCAGAAAATTTATTTTTGATGACATTCTGCAACTGGATCAAATCATTACAGCACTTTACATCAGTTTTACTTTTCTCATACCTCATCAAGTGTTGCAGTTATTAAAACTAGTTTGTCTCCTAAAGGAGTAGACGGATATCGAAAAATTTTGCAGCAAAAGCAAAATACTGCATTCTTGTTTGCTGAATATAATAACAAGTTACAGTTGACAACTTCTGTAATAGGTAAATATTTTTTACAATAATTTTCTGAATTTTCTGAAAAGCTTCTAGTATGGGCATCCTTGGGATAATTAAAACTAGTTATTTGTTGCAAGTTACGATGAACTAGAATCGGTTCTGTTTTATCGTCAATAACATCTTTCTTCGTGCTGCCTTTGGAAAAAATGCTGTATATGAGTAATTCATTCTTTAACTACTTTCTGTTTCTTCTCTCTAATGTTTTGATATCGGTTTCCAGATACACGTTTGCGATCGCCTGACATCCGTAGAATATTAAAAAATCAAAGTCAAAAGATATATTATGATAGAGACTAGATGTGTTTTTGATATTATGGTTACACTTTAAATTTTAAAAAGAAAATTTTATACATTAATATTTATACGTCGTAAGACAACTATTATGTACACGATCTTAGACTTACATTGTAATGATAAGGTACAATACAATAGACTAGTATGCATTTTTTTCTATTTATTACAGAACGCAGGTTACGTTTCGGGCCTTGGGAGCTGCCTTTTTAAAAAGTCTTCTTCCAAAACTTCTTGTAACAATTTATTTATTAAACAGAAATTACAATTGGAATTTTGACAAACTTCATCAAATTATACTAAGTCAAAAAATAGTAATTGAATTTAAGTGAGGGCGAGTAGCCTAAGCAAACAACAATGTTAAAGCTGAAATACACAAGACTGACTGACTGATCTGGGGCTCCTGGGGTATTTATGTTGCCCCTGTTCCTCACATGTCTGTGGGAACTTACCGAGCTCATGTCTACTTATTTTTTTATCCTATTCATTGTACAATGTAACAATCTTAATTTCTAATAATTGCAGTTTCTTAATCGTCTGTGACCTACACCAGCAGTATCACTTACGTCTGGAACACAATGTATTCACATCCGTTCTCACAACTTGCTTGTGAACTTTCAATAACCTTTTCTTATTTATCCTTGAATTTACAATGTTGCATCTAACTTAAATTTCTTAATAATTTCCTAAAAATTTCTATTTGCTTGTACATATATGGATTGGGGATACCTAACTCGCATAACATCTAACAGTAAGCTTGTATGACTTTTATTTATAAAGTAGCCAAAAGGCAACAAAAATATTTTTTGTTGCTGGCAATCTTTTTGCTCTGAGAACAATAGTTGTGCAAGCAGTTAATGTTTTCTTTTTACTTTTTTATTTTGGTTATTAATATTAATCCGCCTTGCGCAGTTTTTTTCAAGGTCACCCGCCTTCCGATAATAATACTGCTATACCATTTACTGCTGGGATATTAAAATCTCTAATACTAATGACTTGATGATTCGAGAGAACATTGTCAAGGTTATCGAAAAAGAATACATAAACTATCTAAGCAGTTAGCGGCGAGTTAGGACTACACTTAAGAGCAGGAAAGTATTTTTGAAGCTAAAATCTCAGTAACAAGGTTTTCGTCACACTGTTTGTAATAAGCTCATAAGCCAAGAATTTTTGTTTTAAATATTATTATAAAAAAGAATCTAAGCCGCATGTACGGCTCACAACCAAACTTAGACATTAAGTTCAACAAATATTACTTACCTTTGTGTTAAATATTTGAAATTTAATTGTACGCGAAAATAATAAATAGTAATGTGTAAAAATTCGTATTTAAAGTCGAATATCTTGATTAATAATTGAAATATCGAAAAGTGAATAGCGTATTCGTATTCAGCGTAAAAAACTGGATAAGAATCATATATTATATGTCTTGTAACATCACGGGTACCGTGCAACGGACAGACAGACCGACCGACAGACCGACCGACAGACTAGACCATCTCATTAACCAAACGAAGTTTGGTTGAAATATTTCAAAGGAATATTTTGGCCTAACCAATCAGAACAAGGAAATTTTGTTTACAAATGTAAGCCTTAGTTCACTCAAACCAACTCTACTGCGGTAAATAGCCAAAGGTTGTTGAAGCCACGTTATATTAAAGAAAAAATAATAAAACAAGTAGCCCTTATGTAGGAGTTATACATTATAAAAATATTGTAAATAATAATACAATAATAAATAATATACTTTAACAGGAAACTAAGCATAATGATTTATAACAAGCCAAAAGTAAGTGCAAATAAATTACCTTTTTGCTGATTTCAAAGATTTCTTATTTATCCTTGAATTTACAATGTTGCATCTAACTTAAATTTCTTAATAATTTCCTAAAAATTTCTATTTGCTTGTACATATATGGATTGGGGATACCTAACTCGCATAACATCTAACAGTAAGCTTGTATGACTTTTATTTATAAAGTAGCCAAAAGGCAACAAAAATATTTTTTGTTGCTGGCAATCTTTTTGCTCTGAGAACAATAGTTGTGCAAGCAGTTAATGTTTTCTTTTACTTTTTATTTTGGTTATTAATATTAATCCGCCTTGCGCAGTTTTTCAAGGTCACCCGCCTTCCGATAATAATACTGCTATACCATTTACTGCTGGGATATTAAAATCTCTAATACTAATGACTTGATGATTCGAGAGAACATTGTCAAGGTTATCGAAAAAGAATACATAAACTATCTAAGCAGTTAGCGGCGAGTTAGGACTACACTTAAGAGCAGGAAAGTATTTTTGAAGCTAAAATCTCAGTAACAAGGTTTTCGTCACACTGTTTGTAATAAGCTCATAAGCCAAGAATTTTTGTTTTAAATATTATTATAAAAAAGAATCTAAGCCGCATGTACGGCTCACAACCAAACTTAGACATTAAGTTCAACAAATATTACTTACCTTTGTGTTAAATATTTGAAATTTAATTGTACGCGAAAATAATAAATAGTAATGTGTAAAAATTCGTATTTAAAGTCGAATATCTTGATTAATAATTGAAATATCGAAAAGTGAATAGCGTATTCGTATTCAGCGTAAAAAACTGGATAAGAATCATATATTATATGTCTTGTAACATCACGGGTACCGTGCAACGGACAGACAGACCGACCGACAGACCGACCGACAGACTAGACCATCTCATTAACCAAACGAAGTTTGGTTGAAATATTTCAAAGGAATATTTTGGCCTAACCAATCAGAACAAGGAAATTTTGTTTACAAATGTAAGCCTTAGTTCACTCAAACCAACTCTACTGCGGTAAATAGCCAAAGGTTGTTGAAGCCACGTTATATTAAAGAAAAAATAATAAAACAAGTAGCCCTTATGTAGGAGTTATACATTATAAAAATATTGTAAATAATAATACAATAATAAATAATATACTTTAACAGGAAACTAAGCATAATGATTTATAACAAGCCAAAAGTAAGTGCAAATAAATTACCTTTTTGCTGATTTCAAAGATTTCTTATTTATCCTTGAATTTACAATGTTGCATCTAACTTAAATTTCTTAATAATTTCCTAAAAATTTCTATTTGCTTGTACATATATGGATAGGGGATACCTAACTCGCATAACATCAAACAGTAAGCTTGTATGACTTTTATTTATAAAGTAGCCAAAAGGCAACAAAAATATTTTTTGTTGCTGGCAATCTTTTTGCTCTGAGAACAATAGTTGTGCAAGCAGTTAATGTTTTCTTTTTACTTTTTTATTTTGGTTATTAATATTAATCCGCCTTGCGCAGTTTTTTTCAAGGTCACCCGCCTTCCGATAATAATACTGCTATACCATTTACTGCTGGGATATTAAAATCTCTAATACTAATGACTTGATGATTCGAGAGAACATTGTCAAGGTTATCGAAAAAGAATACATAAACTATCTAAGCAGTTAGCGGCGAGTTAGGACTACACTTAAGAGCAGGAAAGTATTTTGAAGCTAAAATCTCAGTAACAAGGTTTTCGTCACACTGTTTGTAATAAGCTCATAAGCCAAGAATTTTTGTTTTAAATATTATTATAAAAAAGAATCTAAGCCGCATGTACGGCTCACAACCAAACTTAGACATTAAGTTCAACAAATATTACTTACCTTTGTGTTAAATATTTGAAATTTAATTGTACGCGAAAATAATAAATAGTAATGTGTAAAAATTCGTATTTAAAGTCGAATATCTTGATTAATAATTGAAATATCGAAAAGTGAATAGCGTATTCGTATTCAGCGTAAAAAACTGGATAAGAATCATATATTATATGTCTTGTAACATCACGGGTACCGTGCAACGGACAGACAGACCGACCGACAGACCGACCGACAGACTAGACCATCTCATTAACCAAACGAAGTTTGGTTGAAATATTTCAAAGGAATATTTTGGCCTAACCAATCAGAACAAGGAAATTTTGTTTACAAATGTAAGCCTTAGTTCACTCAAACCAACTCTACTGCGGTAAATAGCCAAAGGTTGTTGAAGCCACGTTATATTAAAGAAAAAATAATAAAACAAGTAGCCCTTATGTAGGAGTTATACATTATAAAAATATTGTAAATAATAATACAATAATAAATAATATACTTTAACAGGAAACTAAGCATAATGATTTATAACAAGCCAAAAGTAAGTGCAAATAAATTACCTTTTTGCTGATTTCAAAGATGAGCCTAACTTTCAAGTCAAATAGAAAAATATATTCCTGGAAATACAAAGAAAAGTCGATCGTCAATTTGGAGCCAATTCAGCATATTTTGCTAAGACCGAAATTTTGATTTAGACTTTGAACAGTCTGTTGACGATATAGCAAGAATACTGATAGATTAGGGTTTCAGCATGAAAAAGAGAGATGGAAGTGATTATAAAGAGTATGAAAAAAAACAATGTGGAATACAACTGCCAAATTGTTGCAAAGTATGTATTATGAAAAATTTAACGATAATTTTAATCCTTTTGTTGATTCTACGTTCAAAGAAGCCCGTATGTACGTAGTTCTAAACGGAAACAGTTGCAGGTTGATATAGAAAAACTTAGAGAAATCTCCGTTGCATTAAGCAAAAGTGAAATTATTAAAATTGCATTAATTTGGGATGAAAATACTCCAATGCGCCTTCTGAAAACATTTTTTCATATTGCTTCATATTAGCTTGGCGTGGAGCGATAACAGCAAATTGTAACATTTACTATTTCCAAGAAAAAATGACTAATAATGGCGACTAAACTGACGGCATTGAATATAATACCGTTTTCTCAAAAAAAAGCCAGGTTGTTCAAAAAAAATGTTGCAACAATAAGTGGTTGATAAAAAACATAAAAAATCGTGATATCTGCCCGGCTATTTTATAAAATCTTATCACACCAAACAAACCATATATTTACAGATAGGTTTTTCTTAACGTTAAATCCGTTTTGGAAAAAAGATTCATCGAAAGGTTGGTACAAGAATATGCCTGTAGGTATCAATGAAATACTTAAGTGGACGAAAATATCTGCTAACGAAGATGGACAGGACACTAAAAGTAAAAAAATTTCTAATCATTCTTACCGCTTCAGCGCAGTATCACATTTAGCCAAAGCTGGTATTAATGAACAAGAGCTAGTTAAGATTACTGGACATTCCACATCAAATTCTATACGACCTTATTTACTATCGACAGTAATCATCACTCAAATCTTGTATCAAATCTCAGATTCGAATCGTTTGATAACGAATCAACCATCACTCACTCATAAACAATTCACATCAATAAAGGAGTCCACGTCAACAGGAGAAAACGTATTTGAAAACTATGTTTTCAATAATTGTCTTTAACGTTAATATGTATTTTTCTTGTTGATTTTGTACGTTACTGTAATACAGATTGAGCTCAGTTAAATTTATTTGCGGAATTGTCTCATCAAATACCATGAGAGTTCAAATTTTCAGCCGGATATTTTTTTGCCTCCTTTCTTATACTTACTTCCATAGACACTCTTGTGATTTTGTCGAACAGTTCTCGTTAAATTACCTACAAAAGTAAGTTTTCGAAAACAAAAAAATATCCTGTTGAATTTGCGCTCTTATGGTATAACTTACGATAATTTTATACAGAAATTATAATAAAAACAATTACTTTCAAGCAATTGCAATAAAACCAATTAATTGTATTTTTACAGGAGTTGTGCATCACGATGATCTCTTATACTTATTTCATCATCCATTTTTCCCTAGATTTAATATCAGCGATCTTGAATACACAATGGTCACTAAATTAACTACATTATTTGCGAATTTTGCTAAAACTGGGTAAGTGATTGCCGAATAGGAAAACTAAAACTAATTTCCTCTGGTTGTAGAAACCCTACACCTATCAAAGCACCAGTTCTTGATAACCTTTCTTGGGAACCATATAACGTGAAGAGCAAAAAATATTTGGACATCGGAGACAAATTAATAATGAAGGATCATTTATTTAAAGAGCGGTATGAAGTGTGGGACAAACTATTTCCAATTCCCACTTGCGGTCACAAGTAGCAGCGAAATTACAATGCAAAGAAAAGGCTTGCTCTAGACTACGTTAACGAAAATTAGTGCTTGTTTATTTTAGCGTAACTAATGTTCTTTTCTTATTTTTGAATTTTCTTAAATATGTAGCATTATCTTAGGTTTTGTTTTTATTATATAGTTACTATTATATTCTTCATAATGGCGAGCGTTTATTTTTACATGTGTAGCTGCAGAGTTTATCACCTTAATGCTAGTTTTGTTAGGTCTGGAGAAATAAAATATAACTTCATGTGTAGAAATAAAGTAGATGTATAACTGTGATATTAATAGGTATTACAAATGCTTTGCGCTCATTCGACACCAAGCACATTCAAATATTGGATCATTTAAAATGTTGTTTTGTTGTTTCGTCACCCCCAAAGTGCATTCTATAGTTTAAATCAGTGATTACAGGACAAAAGTATTACAGATGTATTTAACTGAACGCTAACACCTAGCGAATTAAAATATGAAGTATTTCATTCCGGAGAAATAGCTGTCCAAAAATCAAGTCACCCATATTCAAACTAACATTCGAAATAATTATTGTCTAGAAGTTTTCCTAACACTTCATTAGAGCACGAACTTGCTGAACCCACGTTACTATGCTAAATTCCAAAGACTGTTCTCAAGTAGGATAGATAAATTTTTTAAAAAAATTGTCTATAAACCTCGCACGTTAATGATGACGCAAGTAAAGAATGAGGCCTCTCCTGGCGAAGCGTCACGGCCACAGTCCCACAACAGGCGCCGCCCCCGCCACCATACCCATTTAATCGAAGTCATCACACCCCCACCTAACCTCTGACACCATAAGTCAATGACACACCCGCTATCTTGACACAACTGTAGAGAGAAAGTCAGCATTATTGGAAAGTGCAGAACATAATACTAAAGAGATAGAAATAAAGATGAAACGGATGAAAATAGTATAACTGTAGGAGTTGACGAGGAGATAAGAACTTTCTGCGAATGCAGCTTTTAAAAATAAAATAAATAAAGGTAGTAAAATAATTTGGAAAGCAGAGCTTAATTCGTTAGAAATAATTTCTATTAAAGAATCTAATCCTTCTGTGAATTGTCGTATGTATGTATATGTATATATATATATATATATATATATATATATATATGTATATATTATATTATATATATATATATATATATATATATAAATATATTAAGATGAAATAAACCAACTTTGTATTTAAAGTTGAATTACCATTTCAAATCGAACTAGTAATTGAAAACCACTAAAGAACGGCTACAGCAGGATTTGAACCTGCAACCTCAAAGGTTGCAGGTTCAAATCCTGCTGTAGCCGTTCTTTAGTGGTTTTCAATTACTAGTTCGATTTGAAATGGTAATTCAACTTTAAATACAAAGTTGGGTTTTCATTTCATCTTAATAACTATTTATATATATTAAGCATTCTAAATGTGGATTATTCTTCTCTATTAATATATATATATATATATATATATATATATTGTTGTGTAATTAGAAACTAATTGTAGGTTAACAAGACATACAGAAGGTCATGGGTCAAGCTGGAGGGTCTTTGATAAATTTATTTAGATAATTATGTATTTGTAAATAAAAATTAGAGCTTAGTCAGCGTATGATAGTTTGTGTTAATGTAATTTTAGGTGTATTTATTTATAAATGACTTAGCATAATATTTAATTTGGATAATAAGGGTTTAGAAGCAACACGAAATAAATACCGCTTTTATTTTGCAAAAGCTTTTCGTATTCGTTAACATAGGGCAAAACCAGAAAAATCTTAAGCCATACGAACAACAGGAGGAACGTTATCTAAACAAACGAGGCTATAAAATTTAATATGTACCAAGAAAGACATACGTTGGAAATTTGTGTAAGCAATATACAGCAAAGGCAGGTAGCCGTTAAAGAATGCGGATCGATATTTTCAAGGAAAGATAGAGTTTTCGTATGTGTTAGTAAAGAAGCGTAGATAACATATGTTGGTTAGTTGGTTGACTTTTAAATAAGCAGATAAACAAAGATAAATCAAAGCATACAAGTATGACGGAGAAACAGCATAAGATATCAAGGTCATCTTAAAAGTAGTGCGGTAGGGAATCAGAACCAAGCGGTTACAGAAGACAATAGACGATGCAGAACGTATGAATGTGAAAGAGAAGCACTATATTTTTAGGATTTAATCATAGAAGTAGTATGGTTGGGAGACGGTATACAAATCTGTTTGGAAAGGGTACATAAATCAATAATTTCTAAGAATTTTAACAGCAGACACGGATTGATGAAAAGCAAAGGAGAGAGTTTGAGTGATTTGATTAGACTTTAAAAGTAGACGCGCAACAATATGATCTTAGGAAGGGTAAATATCGGTCGGAGAGAAGAATAAATGTGAAAGGACACTATATGTACGAAAGAGATAAAAGATATTTGTTTCAAGTGGAAGGCATAGACGTAGCCAGAATTGAAAGTTAGTTGAAACGTTTTCGCCGAAGCATAGAGTCGGTTGACGATTTTGTGAGGTTTTCCAAGTGTTTCGGTGTGTTTGTCGAGCGATATTCATAGAAAACGAAAATGGTTGAAGCTTTTCACAGGAAATGAGAGTCGGTTACAGTTCTACGGAGAATTGTTGTTGTCCGTTAGAGGTTTATGTGCTAAATTTCAACAAGGGTGGGGGGGTGGGGGTTTCTACCGAGGCTATATAATGACCCGATTGGAAGGATGGCACTCTCTTAATTATTCGTCGTTCCTATGTTTAACAAAGTTACTTCCAGTGAAATATTTAGTGAAGTTATATGTTGTTCGTTAAGATAAGTACACATAAGTGTGTGTAATATGTAATGTACAGTTATATAAAAGCTTGAAGTTAAATAAAGAATTGAAAACGGAACGTAGATGGTATACGTAAGTACATGATCTCTATTTTGGTTTTGGAATATATTAAAATTTGAAAATGAACGGTGAAGGCAGCAATCAATAATTAATTTGATATAAATTGAAAATTTTGGAAGTTGGGTGTGGATGGTTATTTTAAATGAAGAGAAATTTTGGGCCAGCAGCATGCAGAGAGCGAGATTGACTCAAACGGGTAGCGGTTGCATGGAGTAAAGCCATACTCGACGGCATCATCTGAAAGGGTTAGTTGGAGGTTTGCTGTTGAAGATAGTTACCAGGTAACAACTTTTATTCAATTATTGTGTGGTGGATATTTGCAATGATTCTTTTTACTTTTTGTGCTTTGGTGTATTTTTTTAATTGTTGAATTTTTTATTGAACTATAAATTTATGGGACTTTCGAGGTGAATAAAAATTATTTAGGTTGTCAAAGAGTAGTAATTTACAGATAACCAGGATATATATATATATATATATATATATATATATATATATATATTGTAAAAAAGTATAGAGGGCTTATTTAATTTTGTTTGGTAGTGCTATAAATTTGCACTCATGGTTAAAAAGTTTTACTATGAGCTCATGTTAAGACGAAGGGATTACAGTCAGGTATGAGGAATGCCCTCTCGCTTTAACAGGATAATTGTTTAATAAAATTATCAAAGTGAATTGTTTCTTTAAAAATGAAAATGTTGATAGTACGAAAAATCCAAGTGTACACAATGGGAAATACTATGAAAATGTAATGCTTATTGTCTGTAAATAGAGTGTGTTGTATTTTGTGAATTGCGTTATTTTGAGTGTGAGTGTAGAATGGGTTTTCTTTTAGGTTATACCATGGTAGCAGTGAGGTGGAGTTTTTGGATTCAACAATCCAGGTAAGCGTCTGTGTTTAGTATAAGGGTTTTTAATGAAGTAAAGAGAGGCAGAGCGGAGCAGCCGAGAAACTTCACAACGATATATATCATATATATATATATATATATATATATATATATATATATATCATTCATAAAGAAAATCAGTTTTATAAGCCAATAGAAATTATTAATTAATTTAATTTATTTTAATTCAACGGGTAATAACGTCAGAAAACGCATCAGAGCATGAAAAATTAATAATCCCAAGGCGAAAAGCTTTCTTAACAAACAAACAGACATCTATTGTATAGAATACTGTGAAATGTAAACTCCGAAAACTGTTGTTTTAAACGATCAATAATTAAGCACACCTGCATGTTGGAAGGTCATCTTCTGCTTATTTGTGCACATAACAAGACGAGCTTCAAGGAAATATTGTTCAACCGTCGGTGGTTTCGCATAAACACTAACAAGAGTTTTTTGAAGAGCAGAAGGGATGCACAATCAATAATATGCTACAGAATGAGACAGGTATAAGAACATTCGATTTCATAGAGCACGTACTCAGTCCACGTGGTGTCCATAAGACGCGGGCAGCAATATATGTGAATGGTAAAGAGAATGATAGTAAATGTAGGTATCCGAGAAGAGGCATAGCTGAGCTAGCCAGGGAAGCTGCTGAAGAAATTAAATTGATAAAAAGAATCCGAGTAAGAAAATTTTTGTAAAATTTTTATATTTTTGCAATTAATTTTTTTTAAACTGGCGAGGTCCAAAGCTAAGTTCCACGGAAATTTATGACGGCCCAACGTTGGGGCTCGAAGGTTTTTAAAAGCAGAGATCCACGGCAATTTATAATATATATATATATATATATATATATATATATATATATATATATATATTGCCGTGAAACTCGGCTCTAATTTAGTACTATCTCAAAAACATTCGAGTCCACGTTGGGCGCCATAAAATTTCCGTGAAACCCGGCTCTAATTTAGTACTCTCTCAAAAACATTCGAGCCTCAACGTTGGGCCGTCATAAGATTGCCGTGGTACTCGGGTAAAAGCCTCGCCAACAAAAATATATTCGAAAATTTTATTGGATTTTCAAAACTAGCAAAGTTTTCAAATATTAAATAATTCAAACAAAATTATAATTTCTTACCCGTTTTCCTCTCTTCCTTGTTTGAATTGCCTTCTTCAACTGCTTCCGGCTAGCTCAGTTGGACCTCCTCTTGGATATCTAGATTCACTCTCATATTCTATCATTCACGCACACTCCCAATAAAACCACAAAATACAACAAACATACAATCTTTTATTTTTCACTATTTACAAATAAAATTAAATATTATCCACATTTCAGTGATCAAGTTACACCTCAATAAATCCTATTTTGTAATGTCCTGGATTTTAATTTAAATTATGAAACACATAGAATGTACCCGGAGTAAATGGGCCCTGAATAATATCTTATTTCTCATTCTTTTTATATAATTTATTTTAAATCTAAGTAAACTCTGGAGTATGGTGAGCTCATGATAACCCAGTTAATTATGAATAATGTATGCCCTTATACTTTGCATACTCTTACAACAAACAAAAAAAACACCCATGTACTCTTCACAAATTGTAACTTCCTGATGGAACGTTTATAAGCTTTATATACACCTTCAGATTTCTATTTACATACCATAATAAAGTTAGTTATACGTATTATGTTCAATACGCAAAATAATGCACAATACCTTCAAAATCACTCTCATACGTCACTCAATATTCATAGTTTATAACCACAATTTCAAAGCGTTACCTGGAATTTCTAGAAGATCTCTGCTCCGTGGACGATGGTATTTGTTATTTTTCTCTGCTTTGCAGGCCGCTTCTAGCTATTAGTAGAAGAACCCCATTTAAGTTGAGCTGCTAGCGCTGCCTTCACGGGTATCCAATTTCCAAATCCAAATTAATTATACCTCTTTTACAATTATTTACTTTAATCCACGTTACTTAACGTCACGACGCGAGCTTGTTAAAAAAATTATAGGTGATACCTCAATTAAAAAAATTGTAATCTCGGCACACAAACCGCGTACAAATTATGAGGCTAACACCGTGCAATATTATTTAAAATGATTTTATTATACTTACAAACTCGTGATAACTGTCATACGTAGTCTGAAGCGATCGAAATATTACGGGCTTTTATTATATTTTGAAAAGGTATTTATACAATTTCCGATGCCACCTCTGACCTTAGAAAATACGCAGGTGTTTAATTTTAAACGAACGTTTTAACACAACACTTCTACGAGTTGGATTTCAGCGTATTTCAACCCCACCGATATATTTGTTTGTTAGCAACGCGTTTCACCTTGGTATTATTGATTTTTACACGCTTTTATGCATATTATACGTAAATAACCGTTCAATTAAACTCAATTAAATTAATTAATTAATGGCATTGGCTTCTAACATTTTATTTCTTTACGAACCTAACTAAATTTTATTCATTATTTGTAAAACTTTGTTAATACCTGTTACTTAAAAATGAACTAACTGGAATAAATTTCGCCCGTAAATTCTGATTGTTCCTTTAAACAGGGTGTTTTGAAATTGCTTCGTTAATATTTACTTTTAACCTTTTTAAAACCACTATAATATATATATATATATATATATATATATATATATATATAGTATTTATCAACTTACCTTGTGTAATTAACTATCTAAAATATTTATATATATATATATATATATATATATATATATATATGGAGGAATGGCGTTTGGTTTGTCGAAATATATATTTAATTATGCAGATGTAAACAGTAATTAAAAGACTAGGAAAGAGAAAGAGATTGGTGCAATGAAAGAGTACGAGGGGGTTATAAGTATAAATTTAAAGCATTTTGCGAGAGAATTAGAGAATAATGCGAAAAGGGATCAATTGTTGTTAAATGTCCAAGTAAAGACAAAATGGAGTGGAACCGTTATTAGAGAAGTAATTTTCTGAATTGGTAAATGGAAAATCAAGAATTGTTACAGATTGTGAAAACAAGTTTGAAGTTATTTAACCTGATTCATTTAAGACTAAAATTTAGCCATATCAAGAGAATTAATTGAAAGATATCCAATTGAAAATAACGTAAGTAGGATAAATAAGTAAATTCTAGAACATGTTTTTGTGACATTAGTAGTATTGTTAAGTTGCTGCTGGGACAACTTCATGCAATTTTATAGTCCAGGAAAATTTGTTACAGTATGGCGAGTAAAGTATTCAAATGAAAGGCAGTCCTATTTGAAATAAAACTTGATGAGACCGTGTGTAAATATGAGAAAGTTAGAAAGAGGATAGTAATGTTAAATTATAAACAATATTAGGATAGAGTTAAGATAGAAATAGATAGATCATTAAAGAGAACAGCCACTGTAAGGAAGGGATTGTGCGTGTGTATTATAAGTCTTATAGAAATAGGTGGATATGGTACGTAGTTAGAAATAAAAATAATAAAATTACACATCCATGCAGAAATATAGCGCGGATTTCGAATTTTATAGTTTAATTTGGGGGAATTGATGTGATAATGAGATCGTGCGAGGTTATTGAACGTAAAACTCCATGAAAAAGGAGCCACCCAAAAAAAAATTTGAACAATTGAAATTTCCCAATATTTAATTTTCACACCTTGTATACACGTATTAGTGTATTCCATTAGCACATAAAATAAAGACACATATAGTATTGTTATACCATTGAAGCTCAACTTTATACCTTGTGTAAATAATTTTTCTAAATACTAAAAGTAACAATTAACAAAATAATCAACAAAATAAACAAAAAGCCGAGTGCGACTATTCCACGAGTGTGAAATGTCACTTTCCACGCGAGTACTGTACACTATTTTTCCGACGACCACCACTAAAAACAATTACGAAATAGTTATTTTTATGCTTATTTGCAATAAATGTGTACGCAATAATGCAAGACAGACAGACACCTATAAAATTTATTTGACGTTTTGATGTTGAAAATTCGAACACCTACCTTGTTTTTATAAAATCCGCGAATCTGTTGCTTTTAGCGTATGCATTCTCAATTTTTATTGAAGAAATCATTTCAATTACAAACTAATATAAGTAATTACATCTTTAAGTAAAACGGAAACTGTCAGTATCGATTTAACTATGGGTATTTTAAACTGTTATTAGCGAAAACGAAACCAATGAATGCAAAAAGGTAGAAACCGGTAGTCGTTTGGGTTGCCTAGGTAACTAGCATACTAACATCAGTCATATCACTCTAGAGTTGAAAAGTATTTCAACACTAGAGTGATATGCACTTTCGCACTCTAGAGTGATATACTTTACTTTCTACATAAATAAGTAGTGTGTAATCTATTGTTTTCATAAGTGGTCGTCGGAGAACACAATATCAATTGCATTTACAAAGCATAAGGATCCATGTAAACTGAAAAGGGGCCGCGTATACTTTAAAAGCAAAGATGAATTCCGCGTGTATATAACATTTAACTTCGTTTTAAGAGTTTTAAATAAAACATATTCCAGAATTATTGGGTACTTAATAAGAGAATACGTCAGTTACTAAGAAATGCTATTAAAAGTTAATTATTTTGCATAAAGCAATAAACGCCACTATTCGAGTAACTCGCGCGGCTATTAAAAATAATAAAGGATGAGACAAAAAGCAGTTCAATAGTCTTATGTATTACAATAAAAGAGAAACAGCAAGCACATTAATTTGGTGCATTAGAAGAGAATAAACGACGCTTTCGCTATAAACATTAATCACAACTGACACTAAGTAGATTGTCAAAACGCGAAATCTGTGTAAGTTCTTACATTACCCGTCATTAATTTTGTAGACTACATCCGGAAGGATCTCAAATATGACGTATTGAAATTATTTTGTATACAAACGGAAGCAAATAGCAGCTAAAATTCATTTTATTTTACGAGATCAACCATGTAAGTTTGAGATTCAGTATTCGGAATGCATTCATACGTTCCTAGGTCAAACAATATGTAACATTTGACAATCGACATCGATTTAGTCATTTCAAGACATCCAATATGTAGCTTTTCGTAAAAATATGAACGTATAAGTTTGAGTAATTTACAATTTTACGATGTGCAATAAGTATCGTAAATCTTTGCATAATTATCAAGCACAATTATTTTGGATGCAGGAGTTACGGCTAAATTAAATCGATTGCAAACTGATGGAAATTTGAAATGGAAGCAGGAAGTATTTAATGCCGTTAATTAGGTTGGAAATAAGATGTTGACAAGCGTTATTTTTCGCAAGTTTAAAATTCGGTTCTTTAATGTATAAGACTATTTAAATATCTATATAAAGGTTCTTAATCTTAAAAATAAATTTTTATTTGTAATAAGAATAATTTGCAGCAAATTTTGAGGCCAGTCTTTGGAACACCTTGACCTTTAATAAATTATTTGTGATGAGATATCGGCCAATCACACTCACAAGCGTTGTAATAGAAGATAGGCAAATTACCCACCTATTAACTAAAGAGGCTTTTGTACCTTTTAACAAAGATTATAAGGATTATTTTAATAATTAAGTACATATCAATTTTAGATTATGAATTGACGTCCTCTAACAAAAAAATTTCATCTCTACATTGAACCGCCTTCGAGTGACAGTTATAACTCCCAATTCCTTAAACGGGAAATATGGGCTTGTCATATATCGTTTGAAAAGTCTCCTTTTTCTCTACCTAAAAGTATTATATATTGATGTAATAAAAAGGTCACGAGTGGTTATTGAAACCTAAAAAAAAAAGTCAGCCAAATAGAAATAAACAGTAAACAGAAAAAGAGTTAAAATGTCCAAATATTTAATGTTACTATCTTGAATAATACAAGCGTACTTCTTTGCCATTAATAGACAAAGCTCGTATTAATTATATGAATAAATTTCCCGTGTGTAGATGTAAAAGCAAAGCGAAATATATTTTCGTGTAGACTAAAAAGAATGTATGTACTTTTAAAGTACTAGATAGTTTTCAGTGTGTAAATAAAGTCTATTTATTAAAACGAGTTTTCATTGCTAAAAGATAAAATACGGTTTTATTGTATTTATCAATATACTAAACTAAGTTTCTGTGCATAGAGGTGCATTAAAATTCTTTTCATTCCGTGCACCAAATAATCTCTTTAAGAGATAAAAAATACGCTATTCATTTTATTTATCATAAAAACACACTTCCCGTGTATGTTACAATCATTAAACCATTTAATCCATGCAAGAACAATATCAATTTATTGACCCTCCTTAAATAAAATACTAACTTTATTAGTATACAAACCTGGACAAAGAAAGCAACTAAAGCTTTGGTTATTTATGTGATATTCCGGTGTATACATCGGCGTTATTACAAAATTTACTCCCGTGTGTATAAACTTTAAGCCTTATGTAAATCAATCATTGAAAGTGTAAACCGCTAAATAAATTTTCTGTGTAAAATATCCGCGTAAAAACAATGCAAATCTTATTGCATTTTAACCAACCAACCGTTATTAAATATGTGTATAGATGTAATATTTTTTGGAAATTTTAAATGTAATATTCTAGAAGTCTCGGGAAGAATACAGAAAAGTGCATGTGTACTAAGAACTGCTTAAATACCTAATTAATAAATAAATGTTTATTCAAAGAACGTGGGCGTCTATTAAAAATGTTGTAAAACCATAAGAATAAATTTATAGATTCCGGATTTGAATATGAAAGAGGAAAACTCCGTGCATTAAACAAAGATCGAGGACGCTTTTATGATGCTTATAAATCACGCAACCTGACAATAATTGATTGTTAAATGCGGATATTCTTGTAAATTTCTACATCAACGGTGACTAATGCTTCCAAACAGAACAGGAAATTTGTCGAGTTAAGATAATTTTATGTATAAACAGAAGTAATCGACATTATCAATTCATTCGTAAATTTGCGATTCATTTTAAGACGTGGAACATGTTACTTTGAGTAAAGTATGCGGAATGCATACGGTATTTAACATTTAAAATGTAACTTTTACTAAAGAATTAATTCTTAGGACGTAACTCGGCATAAACATAATAATTTTTTTAAAATACTTTTTGAATCAAACGTTCCTCTATACAAAAACTACTCGGAAGTTAATTAATTAAAAATAAAAAGAGATGCAATTTTGGTAGCTAATGTTAAATGGAAATTTAAGATAATATTGACAAACTGGTAAACTGGGACATTAACGTCAATGTAAAATGGAAATAAAAAGGATTTAATATCATTAATTTGAAGATGCAATTTTGATAAGCGCTATTTTTCTCTGTTTGTTAATTATAAAAATAGTTAAGTATTTTGTAATTTAAATTTAGAATAAGTTCTCATATTCTTATTTGTAAAGACGATAATTTTGAGGTCAAAGTTTGAGGTACTTTAACCTTTACTAAATAGATTATCTGTCGAGGATTATTGGCCAATCACCCTTACAAGCGTGGGAATAAAGGAAGGGTAGATTATCCGCTTATTTGTGTATCTGTTAGTCAATATTAGGTAAGAATTGTAATTATTTTCTGTATAAACTGAACTGTAAATTGTTTTATAAACTGTTTTGTAAAAGAAACATGTTTTTGAATGTATGAGTGTTTTCTTGAAATTGGTGCGTTTTATTTCATTTAATGAATTCCATAACACCCGTTAAGCTAGCCAGGCAAAGTAAAGAAAACGAAGGTAAGATAATAATTTCCCATTTTGTCTCCGTGTCACAGCAGTTTTTTAGATCCCACTCCAACCTGTGTACTAGTAATGGAATGAAAAAAAAGATTTGCAATAGAGTTAATTAAAAAATATTATGTGCCAGTACTGTCTAAGAGTAAGCCATTTTTATTACGCATGATAGTATAGAAGTAAACGTCATAAAGGCGATGCTGGAAAAAGACCAGAAGACGTAGCGTAAAAACAAGAAGCTAACGTAAGCGAAAAGTATTGCAACCATAAAATAATCTATACGTGTTTATGCTAGACAACTCAACGTACATGAATTATCTCTTGTTAGAGTTGAACTGGCTACTATGGTGGCAAACCTGTTCGAAATTAACAGTTGGTAACTAGAACTAATATGTCCTTAGTAAATGCATACATATCGTACTGGTATTTTACAAATATGGTTATGAAGTTTCAAATTAGCCAGATATCATTCGCATCACTCCAAAGCAATTATATAAAGTGTACTATTATTAACCTGTGATCTTTTATAGCCTACATGCTAAACGATGAAAATCGATTTAAAAGCTTGAAATGAAATTTTATTTCATCAGCAAGGTATAATCAAAATAGGAAGAATTTCCATTACATTTTTCACAAAAGTGTACTTTTAAATCTAAACAATTTCTATTTTAAATACTACTACAATGGGCACATTGTTTTATATCACTTTTAACACCCACCTTGTACAAATGATCACCAGTCAAATCTTCTATATTACAGCTCAAATTACGATAGAATCTGACCTCTAAACAGACTAGTGGGAATTGGTATTAGAGTAAAATTGACAAAATTTTGAAGCGTTTTGCAGTATTTGTAGGTCAAATATATTACTTTTTTCAAAAAGTACTTAGGTTTTGCAAATATATTAGATAAAAAAAAAATTTCAGAGTATAGTCACATTAAAGCGTATAAGATACAGTAGGCAGTTGCAGTTTTATTGCTACCGCTGTGTATCCACTCACATCATCTACAATTGAACTAAAAAGAGCAAATTCTTAATAACATTTACTAGTTTCTTTGATATATATCATAAATAATAGTTTGGTTAAAAAGAAAATTAAAGTATATTACTTACATACAAATTTGCAATTTTTTCAGTAGAAGTTGCGATTTATATAAAATACACTCAATCCTAAAGCAAACAACTAAGATTTGACCTTGTGTATATCAAGAAGAGTAATTAAATTCAAGTTCATTAAAAACGTCACAACGAAAAAATACCACTGGTTAATGTCATGGTCATCTTATCCCATAATGAATAATGTTTTTAATTTACTGTTTGAAATTACCAACACGATGGTTGCATAATAATGTTTTATGGTTTAATTAGTATCCTTTTTTTTCTAATGCTTTTTTGTCTTTATAAGCTTGATATCCAAATGCTAATGCATAGATTAATTTTGAGAACGTATCAATCGGATGAGCATATAAGTCAGTTTCTTGTTTGTTTTTTCCGGTAACTTGCCAATAAACAGTTGATATGCGTATACAGACAATTTCATTCAATTGTGATAACGCTCAACAACAATAATCATGTGACCATGTAGTCATATCTTCATGTTGCCCTCAGTTTAACTCAATTTAAAAATATAGCTAATTAATGTTTATATTGTAACGGGCTACTGCTACCGCGTTTCTTTAATTTAAAACAAGTAATAACAAACGTCTTTATTACTTACTGTTCACAAGTCTAATTAACAGTATATGCCTTATTTATAGATGTTTTCTGTCCACTTAATAATGGAGCACTATTACACTAATGAATTTACAAGCACTAATATCTTCTTAAACTAACTTCTTTACCATAGGTCCAGTAACAACACTAACACAATTATTTGTTTATACACTTCTATTTATTTATGTATACTACAAGCTGCATGTACATTAGACACAGCATATCACGTTTATATATACTTCTAAAGCTCAAAACTACTATTACTTTACACGATATAATTTTTATTAGACATTCAAGAATAGACTGACTCCCGCATTCATTAGCAGTCTTATATATACTCCGGATTAAAAGGATGACTCATCTTCTGGTAATTACGCGAAGCTTCCAGGTCTATTGAGAATAAACAGTGCCGGCGGCATCTTGTGTGTTTGATTTCTAGAAGAATTCTCGTATCCTGAAAACTATGCAGATCCTACAGCGCTTGTGCGTTTGATGGGTTGCCTAGTAGTAGCTCGCAACACTGCCCCCTCTTTAAAACCGTTACGTCTCGTAACTGTAGATACATTTTGGCGCCAATTCGATGACTGATGACGGTATCGGCAGCTATCTCCTCTGGTGCATCCACCACGTCGTTGGAAATAACAGTCAACACTCTTTTCTTGTTCTTGGTAGGCAACCGGTTGAAAACAACAAACAAGGACCTGGACGTTGGTTCCCTGCTTCTAGCATATTTCGGACTATCCTCCAATCTAAGCGATCCAGTCCACAGCCTAGCTTGGGCACCGCTAGTCTCGTTACTCCATTTTCCATCATGTGCGCTTTAAGATTTAGCAAAGCCTCCCATAGATGACCATAACTAGGTCTCTGCCATGAAGAATTTTTGGTGACCAGATAGTAAACATAACGATTTTTATCCCGAAGAACCAAAGCTTTTCCTACAGTTGGCTGCTGTTGTACTAATTCATCTACACATCCAAACTTTTTCTTAAAAACAACAGCTATTCCCCTTGACATTGCCAAATCTTGAGCTACGCAATGTGCAAGGGAATACTCTTCTGGTGCTCTAAACAGATCTTGCTGTTTTTCAACAACAACGCCAAATCTCGCTTTAGCGGAACCACCATACGCCGCCATAAAGTTCTCAAAATCTACATTTGGCTCATGATTAATAACTTGCCGAACACCATTATCATTATTCGAGTCTTCCTGGTTGTTGCCAGCGTAGGATGTTAAACGGTCAAAGTGTACCACTTTCGGTTTACCACGAGGGGATCTTCTGATCCGGTACACTACATCATTAATCTTTTTTAACACTTCGTACGGCCCTTCCCATTGTCTTTGTAGTTTTGGCGACAATCCACGTTTTCTTTGTGGATTGTACAACCACACTAAATCTCCAGGTTGATAACCACCTTCTTGTGCTCTCGTGTCATATTGTGATTTCATTCGATCGCTTGCTGCCTGGATATTCTTTCGGACGTTTTCGTGAATGCTATTTGATCTTTCACGAAGCTTACTAACGTAATCTTCACCTGCGATCTCTTCTCCAGGTTTAAATCCAAACTGAAGATCACATGGTAGCCGCAATTCACGTCCTAGCATTACGCAAGCGGGCGAGTATCCTGTGCTGTCATGTACCGAAGATCGGTACGCCAGTAGGAACAAATGTAAATATTGGTCCCAGTCCCGTTGATGTTCAGAGACAACTTTGGTCAGGTACTTCCCTTACGTCCTGTTCATTCTTTCAACCATTCCATCCGATTGGGGATGAAGTGGCGTGGTTCTAGTCTTCCTGATTCCAAGGTGCTTGCAGACGTTTTGAAACAACGCCGATTCGAAGTTTCGACCTTGATCGGAGTGTAATTCCAACGGAACTCCAAAACGACAAAACAACTCCCTGACTAGTACATCTGCCACCGTCTCGGCTTCTTGGTTAGGTACAGCATATGCCTCCGGCCATTTGGTAAAATAATCCATCGCAACCAAGATGTATTTATTTCCTTTCTCTGATTCAGGAAACGGACCAGCTATATCAATGGCTACCCTCTCAAAAGGATTCCCCACGTTATACTGTCTCATTGGGGCTTTCCGTTTTGTGACCGGGCCATTTGCAGAGGCACACAGCTTACATTTCCGGCACCACTCCTTTACATCTTCTTTGCAGTTTACCCAATAGAATCTTTTTCTCACTCTTTCGAGAGTTCTTTTCACGCCAAAGTGCCCTCCGGAAATACCATCGTGCAAGTGCTGCAACACTTCCGGCACTTTGCTTCTCGGCACTATCACTTGAAGTCTCTCAGTGCCATCTTCAAATTCCAGGCGTCGTTTCAAGATTCTATTTTCCATCATCAAGGAGTCCCACTGTGCCCAGTATGCCTTCAGGCTCCTACTTGAAATACTAATTTCTTCCCAAGCTGGTCGTTGTCCTCTATTTTTCCACTCAATAATACGTCCCAATTCGGCGTCATTCTCCTGGTCTTCTCGTATTCTTCCGAGTTGCCAAGTATCATCGGTTACCGTCATTCTATGGATGACCCTTATTTTCTCTTCCATCTTGGAGCAATGATTGCAGTCCATCGGACAAGGGTCTCCTTGATAGAGCGTCTGCATTCCGATGGCTAGTTCCTACACGATGTTCTGTATCAAAGTCATATTCCTGCAGCCGCTCTATCCACCTTGCCACTTGCCCTTCAGGATTTCGAAACTGCAGTAACCATTTCAGTGCAGCATGGTCTGTTCTCAACAGGAATTTACGGCCGTATAAGTACTTATAAAAGTGCTCTACGGATTTGACGACGGCCAACAGCTCCCTTCTTGTCACACAATAGTTCCTTTCTGGCCGCGACAAGACCTTGCTGAAATACCCAATAACTTTTTCTTGTCCGTCCTGCACTTGAGAAAGAACGCCTTCTATAGCTGTGTTACTGGCATCGGTATCCAACACAAATTTCCCCTCCATCCGTGGATAACTCAAAATTGGTGCTGTAACTAGTAGCCGTTTCAGTTGTTCAAATGCTCTGTGGCAGTCGTCATTCCAATCATATTCTTGTCCATCTTCGGTTAATTTTGTTAACGGTTTGGCAATGTTCGCAAACCCAAGTATAAAACGTCGGTAATATGTGCACAATCCTAGAAAACTGCGTAGTTGGTGTATATCTGCTGGTGTAGGCCACTCCTGTACCGTTTTTATTTTGTCAGGGTCAGCTCTTATTCCGGTTTCCGAAACGACATGTCCTAGGTATTTCACCTCTTTTCCAAACAGGTGACACTTCTTGGGGCTCAATGTAAGGTTTGCCCCCCTTAATCTCTGGAATATCTCCTCTAGGTTCTTAAGATGTTCTTCGAAAGACCGACCTAACACTATCACGTCGTCCAGGTACACCAGACATGTCTTCCAGGACAGTCCACGCAGTACCGACTCCATCAATCGTTCAAAAGTAGCAGGAGCATTGCATAATCCAAATGGCATGACCTTGAACTGCCATAATCCAGTTCCAATTGTAAAGGCATTATAATTTGAATTAGGGCCGCTATACTTGCGACCACGTCCCCAATGCTCCACCCGGAGGTACTACACTGGGTTTAAACGCGAAAAATAGTCGTGCTCCTAATTTATTCTTACTTCATAGTTGATTCACCCTAAATAAAAACTAAATAAAAATCTAACAAACCTAAAAATCTAACAAACCTAACAAACTCTAACAATTTAATAAACCTAAAAATCTGACAAAACTGGAACAAAACAAAACAAAAACTAAAAACAGGGTTGTAAATAATGGTATCCCTAGCGCTGACTTTCGAGTGTACCCGATCAACAAGCAAAATGAGAGGGAGGGATCCGTAATACCGGATAGCAGACGCCGGTTCTGCTTACCAGTGCGACCTGAAGGGTCGTCTTAAAACTATCCAAATCTAGCTAACTAATTTAAATCCATCCCTAGCTTTCCTATCGTTCCCTAACTGATTTACATTATGATTACAATCTTCGCAATTCTGCTCGTCCTTCCCAAATATATACTGCAACCAAAATGGCGACAGAACGTCAAACAAAACAAATAAGCCACATAATACATGCTATATATAAATAAATATAAAGTGTAAATATAAAATATAAATAAATATAATTATGTAAATATATAAATAAATGTTTAATAAGCGTTAAGCATATAGCAGTGCACAAAATAGCGAAAGCATCACCCTATTTATCAGGTGCACTCGCACAAGCATTATGTCGGCTAGCGCCTTTACACACCAAACGTGCTTCTTAAATTATTTCAAAACTACTAATTAATGTAAATCAATGCTTGTGCGAGTACAGCCGCCACAATTTAAGTCTTACCTCGATAATAAAATTCTCCAGCATCCGAAGATCTGGTCGTCTGTAACTTACTTCTAAAGGTGGGACGGGGTGCACTGCTAAAGTCCTGGTGGGTATGCACTAAATGTTTTGGGGGATCACAATCACTATCACTATCACTTCACTTTCAAGTCCTGGGGATGCGCGGTTGCACTCTGTTTTATTATCCTTGTTTACTTTATTGATTTAATTTAATGAGGGTTTATGATTTATTTGTTATTGTTTATTTGGTATTATTTATTCCCGATTTTCCGCACATAATTATGAAGATAGGCAGTGATTGTATTAATGGAGTGGAGGTTTCTCGTGCATATTGGACATTTTGGTATAATTATCTTTTTTTTTTTTAATATCAGGTTTTGGTTATGCTCGTATCCTTACTCACGCCAAGTCAATCTAAAATTTTTCAATCCTCCCACCAACCCCACCGAATTTTTACACGCGGTCGTCATTGATTGTCTAATCTCGCGACCCTTCCCGCGAATTCTTTTAAGGCTGTCCAGAACGCCTTCTGGTTAACCACTTCCGACTTCCTCTAGGCTCTTTGGCCATGCCAGACCTAGGATAGCTAGTTTGCTATCAGCCAACCTCGATTTCCCGCCTCAAGCGGGCAGTCGAAGAGCACGTGCTCTGCGCTTTCCGCGCCCTCACCGCATTCGCAGCGGTCGCTATTGGTTAGACCGAACCTTTGTAAATACGCCTTCAGGGCGCCGTGCCCTGTTATCAACTGCACCATTTTGTGATCGAGCTTAACCTCGATCTTACCTCTGGCTTCTATGCTCGGTATGAATTTGTGGGTCAACCTGCCCGTAGCAGCGTTGTTCCACCTCTCTTCCCATTGTCGAATTGATTTTTCGCGCAGCTTTCTTTTGATTAAAGACCTCGGTATCGACGAATGTGATATTCGAAAGTCGCCCGCAATTGTAAAGGCAGTCTTTTCTTTATCGTTTGGCTCCAAGCCTACCTGCCAGTATCCGCTTTTCAAGTCCAAGGTCGAAAACCATTTAGATCCGGATAGAGTATCTAAGGTGTCATCAATTCTGGGCAAAGGATAGCTGTCTTTCTTTGTCACATTATTAAGCCGCCGGTAGTCTACACAAAACCTTGTCGACCCGTCCTTTTTCTTGACAAGCACTACCGGGGATGCCCATGGACTATTCGAGGGTTCAATCACTCCCTGTTCTTCCATATCGGTGATAATTTGCTCAGCTTCCTTACGTTTTGCCAAAGGAAGCCGCCTGGGTGTTGTCTTATCGGTTGCGCATCTCCAGTATTGATCTTGTGTTGCACAACATTTGTCCTTCCTTTCTCACTATCATCCAGTGCAAACACACCTCGATATCGTCCGACCAGTTCTTTTACCTTGCCCAGTTGGTCGCCATTTAATCCTTGACACGAGGGTATCAACATATCCAGCAATTTCTGTGAGCAACCGTTGGTTGGTTTATTTTCGTGTCGTCCACACAACGTTTAATATGACATACTGGAATGCAACTTCCCACAATCATGCCTTTCTTCAGGGTCACTGTATGGGGATTAATGTTCAGCACCCTTACTGGTACCATATTTCGAGACTTTACCAGCGTTCTTCCAATCAGAAGTCCCTCCTGACCCATTCCCAATTCAGTTGCTTCCATCATGCATACTTGTCCTTCCCGGAGCGTACCATCCGGGCGTCCCATTACTATCATTTCCGCCTTCTCGGGTATTTTCATATCGCAAATCATTCGAACTTGCATCGTCTGGTTACTCCTACCTTGAAATGGAATCTCATCATCATCTATCCGAAGCACATTTTCTTTCATGTTTACATGAAACCCATATTCTCTCATGAGATCCATTCCCAAGATCACTTCTTCTGTAATTTCAGCTACCAACACTCGATGATTAATTAATTTGTCCCCAATTGTCAACATAACGGCAGTCTCTCCGTGAGTACAAATTTTCTCACCACTTGCCGTTCGAAGACACACCGATACAGGTAGCACTTTTCCACGACCAACTAAATCTGGTCCCACAATAGTCCTTGTCGCTCCTGTATCCACGAGTAATCGGACACCCCTACCATTAATTCTTCCATCGATATAAATGCTGTCCAGACTCCCCATCGACGATGCAGCACGGATGATAATCTCCGGGGCACTACGTTGTGCTGTCGACGTTCGCCCCCTTACATCGACTTGCTTTAGTTTTCCTGCTGCTCAACCGGTTGTTTTTTTGGTTGAGTACAGCGTCTCTGTATGTGACCAACTTCACCGCAGTTCCAGCATCGCATACGCAATCGCCGCGGTCGTTGTAGTTCGAGCCTTTCTGCCACACGGTTGACTATTTCATCTATGCTGTTCTGAGCTTGACCAGGTTCCTCTAATGCAGACCGAACTTTGTAACCCATCCTGTGTGACGTCTGCTTAGCTGCTTCAAATTCAAGCGCATGGGCCAGTGCATCATCTAACATTTTTGGCCGTGCTAGTCTTAGCGCTTGCTGTATTTCGCCATCCTTAACGCCATCCACAAATGTTTGGACAGCAAGTTGTTCGAGGAAGCTATCTGGTGCCGTTGGGTATGCCAATCTAACTAACCTGGCAATGTCAGCTTCGAACTCTTGCAGGCTTTCACTTGTCTTTTGCGAGCGGTTCTTAACTTGTGCGTGGTAAACTTGCTGAAGGTGAGCATCTCCATATCTCATCTCAAGCTTTGATGTTAAGAGGCCGTAATCATTCTGCTGGCGATCGGGAATCGTCTGTAAGATGTTAAGAGCTTCCCCCCGTAAGGCCACTATTAAGGAGATAGCCTTCTCTTTGTTGCACCAACCGTTGGCTATTGCAGCAGCTTCAAATTGTTTCAAATATGTGGGCCAAGGTGTTTTACCATCGAATGTGGGTGGTTTCACTTTAAATTTAGACGATATTGACTCGCTTCTTTCCATGGTTCTTATTTCTGGAATGTTCTGATTTACAACTTGGTTTGCTATTTCAAGTGGCTGTGTTGTTAGTGAAATCACTTGTTCTTGCAGCCTCATCATATCTTCTTCCATTTTTACCAATTTACTGTCCAACTTTTGCTCAACTGTTTTTACCTGTTCAGTGACATCTTCTTTCAATGCAATGGAGCTTGCTATTAATCTTTGTTCTAACGTGGCCGTCTTTTCATTCAACTCTTCCATTTTCATCGCGTTTTCACTAAAGCGTTCTTCTATTTTCTTAGCATTTTCACTTAACCTTTCGGTAAGGTTTGATTCCAGTTCAACTGACCTCTCCTCTATTTTCTCAGCGTTTTCAGTAAACCTTTCATCTATTTTTGCGGCATTTTCAGTAAACTTTTCATTTAGTGTCACTTCCAGTTTAGCCGACCTCTCCTCCATACCGGATTTAAAATCCTTGAGGAAATTCATTAAAGTTTCTGCCTCCATCTTACTTTGATTTCTTGTAACTGGCATATACAAACTACTTAAATGTCTTTAGACTTGTGTTTTAAATTAATCACTATATACCCCACACAGGCTGACACCAGTGTAACGGGCTACTGCTACCGCGTTTCTTTAATTTAAAACAAGTAATAACAAACGTGTTTATTACTTACTGTTCACAAGTCTAATTAACAGTATATGCCTTATTTATAGATGTTTTCAGTCCACTTAATAATGGAGCACTATTACACTAATGAATTTACAAGCACTAATATCTTCTTAAATTAACTCCTTTACCATAGGTCCAGTAACAACACTAACACAATTATTTGTTTATACACTTCTATTTATTTATGTATACTACAAGCTGCATGTACATTAGACACAGCATATCACGTTTATATATACTTCTAAAGCTCAAAACTACTATTACTTTACACGATATAATTTATATTAGACATTCAAGAATAGACTGACTCCCGCATTCATTAGCGGTCTTATATATACTCCGGATTAAAAGGATGACTCATCTTCTGGTAATTACGCGAAGCTTTCAGGTCTATTGAGAATAAACAGTGCCGGCGGCATCTTGTGTGTTTGATTTCTAGAAGAATTCTCGTATCCTGAAAACTATGCAGATCCTACAGCGCTTGTGCGTTTGATGGGTTGCCTAGTAGTAGCTCGCAACAATATGTTACTGCTATACGTACCTCTTACTTAGTTTACTATTTCAGTTTAACCCTTTAAGAATTTTTTCTACATATTTGTACCACTTGTCATAACAGTCAGTCATTGCAGTTTTTCCGACTACAGATCGACCTTATGATCTGGCTTAGTCAACTGAACATTCACAGGTACAAATCTAAACCACATTATATACAATACGCCACTTAGATGAAATAATGTGATCTTCTATCAGTAGTGATGCCGTTCGAGATCGAAAATTCTTGTTTTCGTTTCGATCTCGTCTCAAAATTCGAAACGAGATCGAGACCAGAAACGAAAATCTATTTCGAGACGAGAACGAGAAACTCTTAACTCTCGTCTCGATCTCGAGTCGAGAATTCTCGACTATTCTCGAGCTCTCAAAATATCCAGTAGACAAAAACAAATTTCAGTAAATAAGATAAAGGCTGTATCAGTAAGAATTTCGGAGTTCTTGTATTAAATAATGTTCCGATCAAAATAAGATGTTTACAATGTGACAATTTAAAAACTTGAAACAGTTACATTTATTTTAGCCGATATTAAAAAAAAAGTTTGCTTCTTCAACTGCCTAGTAGCAACCGAAGAGCTCGTCAATGATATCGTGTTACTATAATTGTCTTCAATTGCACTTCAGTTGTTCAAATCTGGCAAATCTCACAAGAAACAGAATTAATAACCGAGGTATAAAAGCTTCTTCCTGTACATTTGACGATGTTGATGACCATTATTCGATTATGGTTATGGAAGGGAAAGTCCTATCGGAATCGTAGTCGTACTGATTATCCTCATTTAAGTTGGCGATGTTTGCACTACAACTTGAGAGAACAGGAACATACGTTCGATCAAGCTGTCATCGCTACTATATAATTTAGATTTGTCGATCTTTCATTTTCATCTTGCTGTTTATATGAAAAGGCTACTTTTGATCGCTTCATCTTTCCCTTTAAAATTTTAACAGAAGTTGCAACCTCAAGTTAAAATGAGTAAATAAACAAACTCAGAGGTCAGAGAGTTTATATATGCAGCAAAACACAAAAATATTGAAGTGAAAGCTTTTAGTTTTAGATATATTTATAGTTTGTACATCAAGGATGACAGGTATTTGTTGTAGGATAAATTTTTATTCTTCAGACATACATTCAAATGTCAAACCTTTTTTTAATAATCTTAATTCCTTAGACAGGACGTTGCAGTTATAACAATGGATTTCAGAAGAATAATATTAAACAAACTTATAAAAGGTAGATAATAAAACAAAAGGCTTTTATACATTTCGTACCCTTCAACTAGAAAGCACAAAATTGGGTTTGGTATCCAATTTTAGCTATACAAGTCACATGGTTTCTTAAACAAGTACATTGTTAAACAAAGTTTACAGGTTTTGCAAAATAAATATGAATCATAAATAAGAAAAGCTAAAGATACTGAGTACGATTTATACAAAGTCACGATAATCCCTAAAAGAAACAGTATATAGAGGTTGCTGCTTAGCTTTTCATGTTAAGGAAGGTTATTCTTTTTAAAAGGTATGAAGTGATGAATGGTGTATAGAATACTCCCTGTATGTTTGTTGTGGTTTGTTTTGTATTTTTCTTAATCTTTCTTGGGTATTAAACCATTCAGAGTTTTAAAAATTGTCTATATTTACGTTTCGATCCATGACCTAGGATCGTTATCAAAAAATAAAAATTTTAAGTTTGACATTTATGACACAAATTGAAGGTGACTTTGATTTATTAATTTTGATTTGAATACATTACGTGAAAAGAACGGCATCACTACTGATAGAAGATCACATTGATTTCATCTAGGTGGCGTATTGTATATAATGCGGTTTATATTTGTACCTGTGAGTGTTCAGTTTGCGTCATAAATGTCAAGCTTACAAATTTTTATTATTGTGATAACGATCCTAGGTTATGGATCGAAACGTAGATAAACACAATTTTAAAACTCTGAGTGGTTTAATTCCCAAGAAAGATTAAGAAAAAGAGTATAGAATATTTGAACCCTAAAAAGATAAAAATTTCAAACAATATTTTGTTTAAATGCATCTTCTATACGTTTCTTAGGAAATATTTATCTTTAGGTAAAAATGTAATCCCAAATTTTGTTGCATCGCCGTCGGTTAATGTATAATCATAAACTTAATTTGTTGGGTATTTTAAAGATTTATGCTATATTTAACGATTTTGAAATGTGCTAGCGTATATTGGGCGACGTTCAATAAACTATTTTTGGTTGAGACAAAAAAAGACATTTTCCCAAGACGATTTTATTAATAAATGCATTTATAGCTGACAACTTATTGTAGCATGTGATAGATAAACCAAGTACATACCTGGTTATAAGTTGCAATTTTAACCAGGACTAAATACTTGCAGAAAACAGTGATTTAAAATTTAATAGATTTTGCAAAACTATGGTGAAAGATTTTAAACCCTGACTTGTCCGCCACTTAGGCATAATGTTACATGATTTTTTTAGTATAGTATACAATTTTTTGGTTTGAATGCGTTTAATTTGCATTTATTGTTATAAGAAGAATGTTGAAATTAAAAGGCATTCTTATTAATTTATTACTTTCAGATGAAAGATTTTCAGTTCGTAATATTAAGAACGATTTAAAGAAAATACCTGAGATAGCGATCAAATGAAACGCAACCTGTATTAAATTTATATTATCAGTTGATTAATGCACTCAATTTTTAGTACTTACAGATAATAAACTGATTGCATAATTAATTTTTTAGTGTTTACTTTCATTTCCCGTAGTGTTCAAATACAAATATATTAAGGTAATTTTCGCTTGGTTGCTTCCGAACTTTCAGGCTACAGTTACTAACCACTCACTACAGAAGCAATATAATTTATTCCAGTTTCAATATTTAAAACCGCATATAGGTACTATCTGAATGTATTGTTCACATAGCAATTGGTGGTTCAAAAACATTCTTGCAACTTGCAGAGCATTTTAGAAGTCAAGAATTTCAAGAAATCTCGGATCGAGAACGAGACGAGCGCTCAACCAAGTTCTCGTCTCGAATTTTGAGACGAGAACAAGAAGTAAGTATTTCTCGTCTCGTTCTCGTCTCGCGGCATCACTATCAGAAAGTAGTATACATTTGTACTAATGAAACAAGATGCTAAAAACAGGTTATCTTGCACGTTTATTTTGTTTTGTACGTTAAAAATTATGCAAAATTTAGTGAAAGACTAAGTAGTATATTCATTACTTTGTATATTTATAAGTTCTACTATAAAATGAACTCAACGTAATTGTGATAAGCCTAAAATATCAGTAGGAGATGTGGATGAATCGAGGACAGCGCCACCGCCACCGCCACCGCCACCGCCACCGCCACCGCCACCGCCACCGCCACCGCCACCGCCACCGCCACCGCCACCGCCACCGCCACCGCCACCGCCACCGCCACCGCCACCGCCACCGCCACCGCCGCCGCCCTGGACCAAAAAGTTTTCTTCGACTAACCATTTTTCATCTTTCGAGATAAATATATCTTAAATTTTTCATCTTTCGAGATAAACCTATTTTTAAAATTTCTTACCGCTAACATTCTGAACCAAATAGTTTTCTTCGTCTAACCAATGCATCTTTCGAGATAAACCTATCTTGTTTGGTATCAATTAATATTAGAATTTTCTCAGCTACCCAAATTTCTAGGAATTTTTCAGATATCATCACCCCCAAGGGAGCTACCCTGATTTTAAGATTTCTTGCCTATAGCGACTTTTGAGCGTTCTTATAAATTTTTTTATACCTGCGATACATTAAATTAACTTAGAATTTTATGTAGAATTCGAATCTGCAAACAGATTTGAAATCGGATCACGCCCTGCAAAGTTACCCTTTAAAGCTCTCAAATCTTATTAAAATTTTTGCTCGTCTATGACATATGCTTAAACCAAACATCTCCAAAAATCAAAAACCGTGGAGATTATAGAAATGAGTTCTTTATAAGCCATAAGTGCTTAGTATTTAAAATAATTTTTTCAAACAGTAATGTGCTTTTCTCAGAATATCGCAAAAACCCATGACTTAAATTTTTCTGGTTTTAACATAATTACATGCACAATGCTAAATTGTTGGAAAATACGTAGACGAGGACAAACTAATTGCTTTACAATTATGTGACGTATAGTGAAAGTAGCCTTTCTTTTTTTATTAATTAGCGGGTATATGATTTGAGAAATACAATAGATATGCTCGATGCTAAATGCTTGGAAAATACAAGTCGTTTCAAATCAATTTCTTAACGAGCATGTGAATCACATGTGAAAACTGTATATAATTTCTTTTCTTGGACTTTCTATTAATTATGTTTGTGTATTAGAAATTGATTAATAATTGCAGGATACAAATTTTAAATAAACACTTTGCTAAGGGAACACCCAACTTGTTGTATACAGAATACTTACTAATAAAGCATTTTAATTTTAAATAACTTCTACGCCATATTTTTCGAAACTGGCATGCTTGAATATTTTCTTTGGAAACAATCGAAGATTGCCGAAAACACTCGAAGAGTGCACAAACGCGGTCACTAAACCACAATTAATAATCGCCTTTATAGGTTTAACATTTCTACCATTACCCAATAACTGGTGCTACGTACATGGAAACTTTAATTTCTTATTGGAGAGAATCCTTATTCTCCCACGCACTGTTGCGTAGCTGGATGCCCACCCCTTTTGGGAATATATGCTCGTTATAGGTTGTAAGACCCTCGGTTTTACTTAACTACACTTTGTGAGATCCCTTTAATCTTTTTAATCGCGTCCTTCTCGCGCACAATACAGTAGGACTTAGCCTTACTACCAACAAATTATAACACCAAGTCACCGTTAAACTCGTCTTTAAATTTCCCCACAACTTTTGTTAACATGCGGTAAATTGTGTTTATTATTTGCGGGTACACCACTTTAAACTTAAAAATAAAAACAGGATAGTTTAATACGTCTATTAATAATTTATGGTAATGTTAGCGATACAAATATGTAAAACAAACTTTATCAAGAAAATATAATGTTTTAATAGAATACATACACATTATAACTTTAAACCGCTGTGGAACCAATTGGCAATCTGGGATGCCAAATCTTAAACATTTTCAAGCGATTTTGCTTGCATCTTTAAGATAATGGGAAACTTTAATAATTTCCCACTGTCGTAATTTAAATTTTGTAATCATAGACAGAGAAAAATGGTAATTCTCCCCTCTAATAACGTTTGAACCCTTTTCTTTCCTCGTCGTATTTCCACATACTTTTTTATAACAACAAATTTTTATAAAATTCTAAAGTTTTCAACACCTTAACTCTACTTTTTAACAGATCAATTCTGAAATTTTAATAGCTTGATGCACTCGTACGCAGGTAGCAAATTTAACATTCATCTTTGTTTAATCTCAAAAATAAATTCTCTTTTCAAAATGTTAACACCATATTTCTTCTATTAAACTTGTCAGCTGCAATTTGAAATTTACCAATGTATGTCAACAACATCGTTTTATAGTCAAACCAAATTTAATCGGACTGTTTTAAAATTCTATTTCCATACACCATAACAAAATCTTCTTCCAAAATCATAATTGTAGTTTGTTACACCATTTAACGTATTTAGGAAGTTTCTTCCACATTACATGCAAAAATCAGGACAACTTGCGTTTTGTTTAGTGAAGATGATGACATTTGATGGGAATTAAGATATTTACCAAAGGAACTTTAGAGCACTTTTAGGTATCTCAGATCGTTCTCAACCATTAAAGAACTAACGGAAAAGGTACTCTAATATAGATCTGTTTCTGTTAGATGGAATGGATTTGGTTTCTACAGAATCTCACATGATGTAATTAAAGCAAATACAGTAATAGTGATATTGGGGTCATATTTACAATTTATAAGAACCTACCCAAGATTGTTTGAAAACAGTATTTGTAAACAAGTTGATTATATGGAATAAACAGGTTTCCATTCACGCATTTACGAGCGATGTTAAATTTTAAAAAGACTGAAAATTTTGTAACACTAATTTTTTTTTGTTTCTTATAGTTGTAAATTTCATCTACAGATATTAATAGATGTCAATAAAATTATGTTATAGTTTTAAATAAAACGATTCTGATTAATAATTTTGTAAAACGTTTTTATAACTAAATTTTATTCCTTACAGATATAGATCGAATTATGTTAAACTCGATCGGTTTATATTCACTGAGTACAATATTACTTTAGTTTTATCTCGGATATTGAACCGTAAAGCATTGTAACGAAATGATTTCCAGAAAAGCGTATAGTTTGAAAAGCTTTTTTAATGAGGTTGAACGGTGTTGCAACAATGTACTCTGCTAGTAAGTTAAATTCAAGTCTACATTGGCGACCACCATACGATCCAGAGTAAAGAGATAAATTTGTGAACAGTTACATCTCTGATATACAAACAACTAATTTACAAACTGCAAATGGGAATACTCTAAGATGTTCAACACCTATCTACTCAGATGGTAAAGATGATAAAGTAGTTTGTATTTTTTAAGATGCAAAAACAAAAGTTTAATATTGAGGAAATGAATTCTGCAAAAATAATGGAAAATCGTCATAAACTATCAAAAAATATATGAATCAGTCTGTTACAAAATTCTGAAGATGAGGATTCAACACAGGAAAGCAATAGTCAGGGGACTAAAATACCGATGTATATAAAAGGGTGTTTAAAAATACACATCGTACTGAGCACAGTTCAGATGGTGCATATATTTTTTAATGTACATGGGTTGATCGAAAGACTGCAGTTGCAGTTACTGTTGATTATCACAACCATCGAGATATGCATAACCTACATGAAATTTCTCTATAATATCTAAACTTCGACAAAAAATTATAGAATAGAACGACAACGAAGTTAGATGAGGTAAATATTTATACATATTTTTCGAAATTGTAAATTGGAATAGTCTGCATTTGCATTTTGATAAGTAAACATCGTAATAAAAATGAGCGGGAAAAATTATATCTTTAGATGCTATAAAATTTTAGAAGAAGTTGTCATGGAGATGAAAAAAGTTTATCAAACAATTCAACTAGCCAACATTTGAATGGTTCCTAATGAATCTCTGGCAAATACTAAAATAGTGCAAGATAAACCTACACATGATAATGTTGATGCGAAAGATCAGAACATAGACTCCAAGTCAGACGTTTCTGGTAAAAAAGAAAAGACAACTTAAATCAATACTAAAGAGGATTTAAATAAAGCCATTGACGAAATAAACAAAGGATGGATTACTGGTTCAAAGCATCCAAAATCTACAATGTTCAAAACTCTATACGAAACTCAGATAAACGTCGTGTACAAAATTTGGATATGTATACTACATTTCCCAATTAAAAGGAGGAAAAAGTGACTTTGTTTGTATTGTTGTTTTAATAAATAAAAATATTTCTATGTGAAGTGTACTTGTTAAGTATTTGAATTGAAATATAAATATTGTTTCAAACGTTGTGGTTTATTTATATATAAGGTATTGGATACAATTACTCGGCTAGCAGAATCTTGGTTTTTATATATAGAAGTCAAAAAAAAAATTTAAACTAAAGGTATGTTTCAAACATTGTACTCATTTCTTAAATTAAATGTGCGCTCTTTGTTATAATTTTCATAAGAACTTAGATACCCATTTCAGTTGCGGGATATTTGAAAAATTAAACAATACCGGATATGTACCGATTGTGCCAGTGTGCAAACAACCAGTATGGAATGTATTCTATGAACTTGCACACGCAAGGTGCGCATGGGCATTGTGCATGCGCAGGGTCCGAATTATTAGGCATATAAATTTCCAGTTTATTTAAAATTTTCTAAGTCAGAACTACTAATAATTTACCAAGACCCAAATATTCAAAATCAATAGTTACGAAAATGTACACTCTGTTGTCCAGAGACCTCAACTTCATTATAATAATGTCATGTACTAATAAACTTCGCATACCAATTATTCGTTAGATGAAGGCTTTTGGCCCCAAAACCCACTTTTCTTTAAATTTTGCATGTTGGGTTTAAAACGTCTGGGGGTTAAAAATTGGGGTTAAACGCCGGCGGGACCCAACCATAAAATTTCCTTAAAATTTCCATTCGGTTTCCTTTTATACCCCCACCTAGTTTATGAAAAAAAAAATTTAATTTTTAATTAAAAAAATTATTAAAAACCAATTTTTTTTTGAAAAAAAAACCAAAATTTATTTTCTTCCTTAGTACCTTTAGTTTTTTGGGAATTAGCTTTTTGGACAGGTTAATAATAAGAATTGATATTAACTGTTTATATTTTCTCATTAAAACCCATTAATAATTGTTGTTTGAACTTTTATTTAAAAATTAAACTAATTCTTTTTATTCCATAAAAACTAGGTCTGGTTTGGGGTGATTAAGGAAAGTTCTTGGTGGCCCCATAGAAAATTTTCCATATGGAGTTACAATTAATGTTTCCGACGGGATTTTAATCCGACCTAATCGATTTAATGATTGTGGATGCAAACTGTTCTAATAAGAAAATGTGCGTATTTTGTAAAACCTATAAATGTCCTGTCATCATAACCGACAACTAATGTAGTTCCGAACATCTGGGATAGTCATGCACATTTTATTATAAAAGGTTGTTTTCCAAAAAACGGTAAACTTTAAAAAAATTAATATTTGGGTCTTTAAAATTATTATGTTCGACCGGAAAATTTTTAAATAATGGAAATTTTATACCGGCCTCTAACTGGTAATGTGTCCGGGCCCGGCATCCCCATATTTGGTTCAAGCAATTCCATACTGGTGTTTTGCAAACCATACGGTTTAGTTTTAATTTTTTTTGAAATTTCTTTTATGAAAAAATTATAACAAAGGCGAATTTTTTTAATAAAAGAATACTTTAAAAAATACCTTTATTTAAAATTTTTTTGTTTATTTTTAAATTTAATAAAAAGATTTGTTTCCAAATTTATCCTAAATTTATATAAAAAAAACAAACAATTTTAATTTTTCAAATCCGCCCACTGAAATATTTTTTTTAAAAAAAAACCGCCAAAAAAGTATTTTCCTCCTTTTAATTGGGAAATGTAGTATAAATACCAAATTTTGAAATTTTCGGATCGAGTTTGAGGTGTATTTTGGCATTGAGATTTCGATGCTTCGAACCAAATCCATCCTTTGTTTATTTTTTTCTTTTCCCAAAAGGCTTTTATTTTATCCCTCCTTAAGTTATTTACTTGCCTTTTTTACCAGAACTTCTAACTTTGGAGTTAATTGTTTGATCTTTTTTCATCCCAACAATTCTTTAAAATTTTTTGCCTGTTCCCCGATTTTTTAGGTTTACTTTCAAAATGTGGCTATTAATTTTTTAAAAAAAATTTTTTTTACCTCCATCAACCTTTTCTTTTTCCTAAATTTTTTTGCAATTTAAAATTAATTTCTTTTTGCATATTCGATGGTTTATAATCAAAAATGCAATGATAAACCCCATTACAAAAGTAAATATTCCCATCTAACTGTGTTTCCATTCAAACCCCTTTTTTTAAAGGTTTTTGTGTTTTCCTGTGTTAATCTGAATTTTGTAATCCATAGAACTGATTCATAATTGTCGTATTTATGCAATTTATTTTTGCGAATTATTTTAAAAAACTTTTTTTCTTTTTTACAAACTACTTTTTTTTACCATCTAGAATGGTGTTCTGAACTTTTCCCATTTTTTGAAATTAGTTGTTTTATATCAGGAATTTCTACCTTTATCTCTTTACCTTGATGATGGATGGGCCCAATGTGTTTAAAAACTTTTGAAGGTTTGTTGAACGGGCCCTTTTAAATTTTTTGGCCCGCCTTTTCTTTAAAGAGGAATTCCGGATTTGTAATAATATTGTTGTTATAAAACCGTCATTTAAATTATATCTGTTTATATTTTAGTTATAAACACAAAATTATTAATGAATGTTTTATTTAAAATAAAATTTTTTTGAAAAAACGTAATAAAACAATTTGAAATATAAAAAAAAAGTGTAATTAAAGTGTTACAAAATTTTTCTTTGGTTTTAAAATGCGGGTAATGGAAACCTGTTGCTTCCATATACTCAACTTTTACAAATACGCAAAAATCTTGGAGGTTCTATAAATTCTAATATGACCCCAATATCACTATTACTGTATTTGCTTTAATTACATCATGTGCGAACAAAATCATTCCTATTATATCTTTCCATTGCGACATCTAACAGAAACAGATCTATATTAGTTTTTCCGTTAGTTCTTTAAAGTATTAGCATGGTTGAGAACGATCTGAGATACTAAAAGTGCTCTAAAGTTCCTTTGGTAAATATCATATAATTCCCATCAAATGTCATCATCTTCACTAAACAATTTATTTAAAAAAAACGCAAGGTTTTCATATCTGATTTTCTGCCAACTCATAGTGCGTATAATGTGGAAAGATATAAACTTCCTAAATACGTTGAGGATACATCAAGTCGCTTCGAAATGGTGTCAACAAATCTAAAATTATTTTGTAATCGTCGAACGGGTTCAGGCCCTTTGATTTTGGAAGAAATTTTGTTATGGTGTATGGTTTTCAAATAGTGGTTCGTTCTAACTGAATTGCGGCGTTTATACGTTCTTTATGCGCTGCGGTCGATTGGTTTTCCAAATTTTTTGTTCCCACTCATTGGCTGTAATTTTAGTTCCTCCTGAAATAAACCATCTCGATGTGCCTTTTCGTTGTGTTTTTTATGGCATCACATCCAGTAAAAACATTTTCGCACACACTGCACGCAATACTTAAGATGTTCATTCTAGAAAAAATTTTGATTAACAGTTTTGAATTATACACGTAAATATTAATTTCTTCTACGTTTGCAAAATTCAAACTAAGACCTTTTGTCGATAGTCCTCACAAATTTTAAACCAAAGACTGAAAATTCAGTTTACTATTAATTCCCATAAACGACTTTACGTTTTACAAAATAAACTTAAATGAACTTTTGGTTCATTTTCTGTTTTATGTACATAGAGAAAGTATAAGTATAATTTGTCCCATTAACCCAATTTAAATAAATTATAGAATGTGTATTCATATTAACTAGAATTGTGGAAAGTGCTTTTATTAAATTAATAGTCAGACGTCATCGACAAACAATGCGAGGCTAATGATCATACATTTCGCTAAATTTATTTAGAATATACGTCTTATGTTGAACTACATTTAAAATAGATTATCGAACCACTTTCTAGGTCATCGTGCAGAATTAATATATGTATTATACCTTTTGGTTTAATCATTTGCATGAGGATTCACTAATTGAAAATTTTAACAATTCTAGCCACTAATAAATATTTTTGGAGTTTAACTCTATTATCGAGCTAAATCTAAATAAAAATGCAAAGGTGTTTTGCTGATAGGTTTTTTGAATATTAATACAATATGTACAGGTCTTTGTTGGAACTAATTTTAAAAGACGTGATAATTAATTTCAATTCCCCAGGAAAATTCTATACTAATTTTATAGGTTACATCATGGGTTTATCTCAAAAGACAGAGCGATACGGTTTAGAAATAGATTAAAGATGAATTATATACGGTGCTTGCAAAAGGTTAATCTGCAAATTAGTAAGGGGTCATTCGATTTGAAAAAAATTCCGAGGGATTTGAGAACCTGAGGAAAAACACAATAATAATTGAAATCTTACACGATGGTATATTAAAATACTGCTAAGAGTAATTTTGTTTAATAATTCTAAAATGGCGTTGGTGGTTAAATACATACAGGTAAAACCCACTATAAAACAATTATACGCGTCACTTTTCCAGACAAGACTTGCATATAACGCCAACTAATATAATAAGGAGCTGCGCACGCTCGACCATCGGCATAAAAGGTGAGAGCCATGTTCCAGTGCATTAGTCGTCAAAGTATTATCGAGTTTGATTAAAATTATAAATTAAAGATGGATTTTTCTTGTGTTGACGTTACAAGTGATGTGCGAGTACCACAATTAAATATCAACCAACTAGTTGGTAACTCAACCTATAGGTTAGGCGAATTTCCTTCAAATTATCACCACCATATATTAGAAGTTGGTTTTGATTTATATGGTGGTCTTCAACCTGCCATCCAAGTTATTTGCTGTAGTGGTATGTGTGCTGATTCTACGATAACATTCTCTTACTTCGATTGGAAGAAATTGTGTACTTTTCAAGTGGAATTTCAAATTCATAAGTGATTGTATAGTCAGTTATTACAATTGAAAACACATTCAGGGAATAATTTATTTGCTCTATATATTTTACAGTAGCGTTTCCGGACAAAACTTTCTGCTTTTAATTAATTAAAAGCATGCAAGTTTCTGATGTATATTCCTAAATAGAAAATAAGTAGTTGATGTACCGTTGAATGGAGTTTATCCTTGTTTACACAAATATCAGATCCTGCGAACTAGCGTCTTTGTTAATATTATTTAAAAAAATCAATACGTTAGATGGATAAGGTGTTCAGTAGCGGCTATTTTATCAATAAATTTTATTTAATATGTTTAGTTTTTTATTTTCAACACCAAAATTCTAAGGTTCACAAAACAATTTCTACAACCGGTTTTAAGACGTTGAAAAAGAGCTAGCCGCGGAGATCTGAAAATTAGAAATAAAAAGATTCGGGTAGCTGAGAAAAATCTAATATTAATTGATACCAAACAAGATAGGTTTATCTCGAAAGATGCATTGGCTAGACGAGGAAAACTATTTGTTAGTTTTGCTTATAAAGCAAAGGCGAAATTTAGAGGTTTGAGAGCTTTAAAGTGTAACTTTGTAAGGAGTAGTCCAATTTTAAATCTGTTTACAGATTCAAATTCTGCGTAAAATTTTAGACTAACAAGATGTATCGCATGACTAAAAAAGTTATAAGAACGCTCAAAAGTCGCTATAGGTAAAAAATCTTAAAATGGGGGTAGCTCCCTTGGGGGTGATGCAATCTAAAAAATTCCTATAGATTCGGGTAGCTGAGAAAAATCTAATATTAATTGATACCAAACAAGGTAGGTTTATCTCGAAAGATGCAATGGCTAGACAAAGAAAACTATTTGGTTCAGATGAAAGATAAAAAATGGCTAGTCGAAGAAAACTTTTTGGTCCAGAATGTTAGCGGTAAAAAATCTTAAAAATAGGTTTATCTCGTGTGTGGAAATGTGGATGCTCATTTATCTTGAAAGATAAAAAAATTTAAGATATATTTATCTCGAAAGATGAAAAATGGTTAGTCGAAGAAAACTTTTTGGTCCAGATGTGGGAGCAAATGTGGATGCTGGAGCAAATGTGGCGGTGATTCGTAACTAAATACACTACTAATATCAATTTTTTGATTGGTTTTTCTCCGGTATATTCAAAATCAAGATATATACACCCGTATAGTTTACAGTTTATCAATGTCAGACATGCACAAATTACTGTTGTAGGTTGAAACTTCTCACACATTTGATGCTATGTAAGTGGTACAAATATGTACTAGTGAAACTCACATATTTACACAGTGTTTACAAAATAATACTTATATTTTGAATTTTTTTGTACACCTTCGTATTTTTCATGTTAATTTGCAGTATTGTAAATTTTTACGAATATTTAAAAAATCAGTAGGGGTTATTAAATTTCACTGCAGTCTTTGTGGGAGACACAGTTCTAAAATATCTGCTTATTTTAGATGGATAAACTAATATATTATAATTTGGAAAATTCAAAACATGTTGAATGTCTACTAAGCATTTTAACTGATAATAAGACAATCGACTCTGAAGAGGGGGCGACGACGGTGCTGACGACGGGGGCGACGACGGTGCCGACGACAACATCCCAATGTTGTCATATTCAAACTATTCTAGTACCGATGCTTCCTGTTTTATCATGTTCGAATGGGGCTGATCAAGTTGTAATAAATGAAATAGAAGTTCCTACTACTTCACCGTTTGACCACGAAAACATCAGTTCAAGTGACTCTAGTGATTAATACACTAGCGATGAAGAGAAGACTAAATGGTGCAGGACATCATCTACACCAAAAGAATTTGTAGATTGTAATTTCAAGAATTGATTTGGCTTAACAAAATGTGCACAATTTAACATTTACAGCCCAAAATCGATTTTCTTAAATGTTTTAACCATAATTTTTCTTCAATACCTTGTTGACCAATCAAAATTATGTGCCGCATAAAGCAACCAGCGTTTAAACTGTGGGAAAATTACAGGTCTTTATAGGTATGCTAATTATTATGGGATTTTACTTTTTGCCTAACATACGACTTTACTGGAGCAGTAATCAAAATTTTGCAGTTGCAAGCATTCAACATATCATGCCTCTAAATGGGTTGTTGAAACTAACACGCTTTTTACATTTAAACAATAACAATACTATGCTTAAAAGAGGAGAGGAAGGTTATAATAAACAATACAAAATTCGACCTTTTTTAGATTATGTCTCGACAAGACCTAAACTCCTTTTTGATTCATCATCTCGATTTCTGTACATTGACGAGCCAATGCTCAAGTACAAAGGCCGCAGCAGCCTAAAGCAGTACCTGCTAATGAAACATATAAAAATAGGACTTCCAAATCTGAGTAATTTCATGTGCTGTAGCAGAATACTGTTTAGGAATGTCTCTTTAGGAGCCGAGAAAATGCTGAGAAAATATGAGTCTTGGTGCAAGAATGATCAGCAAATTAGCAGTGGCGTTTGAAGGTTTTAGATACTGTTTTTTCGACGACAATTTTTTTCTTATTTATTAACGAAAAAGTTATTTAGTTGTGCTAACATACGATAAACTGTTACATGCCAAAAAATTGGCATTGCGCACTTTTTAATTTGTGAGTGAATTCGCGTCAATATTTTTAAAAAATAGACTTGTGCATTTCTGTCACTTCGGACAGTTGCGTCGGCGCAAGAGAATGCGCAGACGTGGAGTGAGGAAGTAAGTGGCGGTTTCCAACACGACAATTACTAGCCAACGAGACGTCAAACAGTAAGGTTTATCGGTATCGTCCTTTTTGTCTTCTCTCTTAAAATGTAGGTTCCTCTATCGTACCTCTTATCGTTCCTTACCTGGTTGATCCTTATCGTATCGCTACAGAAAGAAGACGGAAGACAAAGCAATCTGGCTTTAACGAGGGCGTAGCCCGACCCACGCCCAAAATGGAAATGAATATGGCTCCTGCCGCAAGAATAACCGCAAGGTCGTGAAGAGCTCCACATTATTTTGTGAGTACGTTTTATCTTTTCCTTAAGGCGCTTCTTGTATCACAATAAATATTTTTGCTATGTGGTACAATTTGAGACGCAATTATGACGTAATATATTGTTGCACAATATTATGTACGTGTTTAGTATGTATTGCCAACTGTCGTAGTGGCTCTTATCAATTACGCCGTGACTTCAACGGTTATATATTAGACTATATCAAAACAAGAAAAAAGTTTTCAAAATATATTCTAAAAGCAGATAAAATATGAAAGTTGGTGAGTATGATGGGGTTATAGATAAAAACATTTCCATATCAAAATGGAAAGACAGAAAAGAAATGCGTTTTCATTATTAGTACCCTGCACATCCCACAGAAACGCGCACACTTACTTAAAACTCAAAAAGATAGAAGCCAAAAATTGATTAATTGCCCGGAAGGTGTTTTCGAACATAACAAATACATGGACGGCGTAGATCGCTTTGATCAGTTTCTTTACTCTTATAGTATTTCTTGGAAGAGTAGGCGTTGGTGGATAAGAATATTTTTTTTATTGTTTAGACTCCTGTATTTTAAATAGTTACATTTTGTATAAAACGACAATTAACCAACTTATTGATTGCAAGAAGCCTATTACACTTTCAATTTAGATCAGAGTTGGTATCAGAACTCGTAGGATTTTTTCTAACAGAACTAAGCCAGGACCATCTGCACGGCTTGGTCGTGACCGAAAAAAAAAAACATCCTGATGGAAAACTACAGTTCAAAACTTAATTCTACTGAATAGTGTCGAAAAACATTTGCCAGCAAAAGGAACTCGCAGAAGGTGTTTTTGCAGGACTTTAAAAAACAACAAAGATCTAATTTAATTTGTGTCGCATGTAACATTGCATTCTGATTGAAATGTTTTGTGCCTTCTCATAGACCATAATAATTGTATCTATGTCTGATGAAAGTACTGTCAGGTTTTGAAAATTTAGATTTAGTTTATACTAGTGTTGTTATTTAGAAACTAGTATTTGGTATATTGCAACTGCTTTTTTTAAAATAAATAGACTTTTTGTATAAGTATGCTTGTTTTCTGCCATTTGCAAAGGTATTTGGGTGGAATCAATGAATTTTTTTAGACGAATCATTCATACAAAATTAACTAAAAATGTGGTACATATAAGTGCCAGAAATCATTTTACAAATTTTAACTGCTGGATAGTTCTTTGGTACAAATATGTACCACTCAGTAAAACAAAATCCAAAGCAAATTTTGACAGTTTTTTTGGCAGAACTTCATCAAGGGTAGTCATACAAAATAAAACATACAAACCATATTTTTTATTGCAAGCCCTAGAGTTTTGCGTCTTAAAGGATTAATTATGCAAATTTCTATATAAGAGTTTATAAAGTTTTTTTATTATGTTGTAATGCTGTGCAGATAGTTTGACGTAGCTTCTCTAGGTTCGTTATCTATGGGACCCTTACCGTAAAATAATGATCATAGAGAAAGCTCACTTTTTCTGTTTAAAATAAGGTCCAAGATTAGGAGTGTTAGAAAATGGCATATGGAAATAAGAAAACCTGATTTAGTAAAACGCCTGACCTTCTTGGTCGGCGGACAGCATAAGCGTGAGAATAACATTTTGTTAACAAGATGAAATTTAGCTAAAGGGTCTAATTAGTGAACTATAGATGAAATTGTGGGTGCGTTCATACTCTGTCGTACGATGCAGATATAAATAAAACCCTTGAAGGCGGGTATAGAAACCTCTATGAGCATGACTTACAAAAAATTATGAAGTAACTTATATACTACTTACTAGTCACCTGCATAACAGCTGCTCTGCAACGCTTGATGATCCTGTAATATAACACTAACAATTTTAAATACAAACCAATTTCTGTGGAATCTGTTTTGCTCAAACCTGTATTAACCAAAACATGAATAATTTATTAAATTACTGTTTACTTCTCGATTATCTAGTAACGTACAACAGATTTCTAACTGAATATGCTCAATTAACAACACTTCTAATTCAATAATTGATACTTCAAAGATTATAAAGATTTCTATTAACTTAATTTCATTTCGTTACAAAACAAAATATTATTATTAACGTTCATCACATCAGAAATTAAAAAATATTCTTTAAGCAAAATAAAATACAATCGTTACATGAATTTTTATTCACAGTTGGGATAGATCTATTTCGTTGTGGGGCCATCAACTGTTCTAATAGTAATTTCAGAAAATGAACACTGAAGCATAATTATAATACACATATAACTCTGCTATTGATTTTCAGAGTTTAGCATATTAAACGAAATATGTTCGGACATTAGATCTCTAAATAACATTTTTATTATAAACATGAAATAACAAGGGCATTTAACACTATAACCTAAAACGGACAATTTTGTAAAAATATAAAAACTATTTTAAGCGCCAATAGATCTCAATTAAATTTATCGATTTTCCCAAGATGACACTTTAACCTATAATTGATTTTCTTTATTAAACACAAGCTTTTAACATAATGCAGTAAAAGCATAAAGAGCGTAACACTTACTTATAACATTATTTATCAGTCATGAGCACAGAGGTGAAAGTCACTAGCTACCGCTGCTAGACGAACATCAACGAATCCGGATAAGCAGATACAAAAATTATTCATTATTAATTTGATTTGTTTTCTTCAAGACAATGTTCGTTCTGTGTTAGGCGAAGAGATGAGAATTTTTAACAATTATAACCAAAAAAACAACTATTTCTATTATACTCTTGATTACATCGAAAGTAGAATCTTAATATAATTCTTAATATATTCTAAGTATCTTTTAGTGCATTTTAATTTCCTGTTAGTGCATTTTAACTTCCTGTTAGTGCATTTTAACTTCCTATTATAGCATTTTAGCTCCCTGTAAGTGCTTTCGCATTCCTGTTAGTGCTTTTTCTGAAACAAAGAAAAACACTTTTGATCAATTTAGATGAGTTTCACTTACCATTAATCGTACAAATAACTAATACTAGGAGTGTATCCCGAGACCTATATAAAGTCAGATGACGGTACGCTAGTCAACTGCGGAGAGTGATGTCTGAGACATACTTTTTCTGCGATAAGACGATTTTAACTGCCCTAAACGCTGTACAAAAAATAAATAACAAGAACATCAACCCTTGCTATTTGTGCATTTTAAATCCTACGACGTAAAAACAAGGTTGATAATTTGTTGATAATTAACAAAATAAACGTGCAGGATAACCTGTTTTTAGCATCTTGTTTCATTAGTACAAATGTATACTACTTTCTGATAGTGATGCCGCGAGACGAGAACGAGACGAGAAATACTTACTTCTTGTTCTCGTCTCAAAATTCGAGACGAGAACTTGGTTGAGCGCTCGTTCTCGAAGGATGCTGCTCGTCTCGTTCTCGATCCGAGATTTCTTGAAATTCTTGACTTCTAAAATGCTCTGCAAGTTGCAAGAATGTTTTTGAACCACCAATTGCTATGTGAACAATACATTCAGATAGTACCTATATGCGGTTTTAAATATTGAAACTGGAATAAATTATATTGCTTCTGTAGTGAGTGGTTAGTAACTGTAGCCTGAAAGTTCGGAAGCAACCAAGCGAAAATTACCTTAATATATTTGTATTTGAACACTACGGGAAATGAAAGTAAACACTAAAAATTAATTATGCAATCAGTTTATTATCTGTAAGTACTAAAATTGAGTGCATTAATCAACTGATAATATAAATTTAATACAGGTTGCGTTTCATTTGATCGCTATCTCAGGTATTTTCTTTAAATCGTTCTTAATATTACGAACTGAAAATCTTTCATCTGAAAGTAATAAATTAATAAGAATGCCTTTTAATTTCAACATTCTTCTTATAACAATAAATGCAAATTAAACGCATTCAAACCAAAAATTGTATACTATACTAAAAATCATGTAACATTATGCCTAAGTGGCGGACAAGTCAGGGTTTAAAATCTTTCACCATAGTTTTGCAAAATCTATTAAATTTTAAATCACTGTTTTCTGCAAGTATTTAGTCCTGGTTAAAATTGCAACTTATAACCAGGTATGTACTTGGTTTATCTATCACATGCTACAATAAGTTGTCAGCTATAAATGCATTTATTAATAAAATCGTCTTGGGAAAATGTCTTTTTTTGTCTCAACCAAAAATAGTTTATTGAACGTCGCCCAATATACGCTAGCACATTTCAAAATCGTTAAATATAGCATAAATCTTTAAAATACCCAACAAATTAAGTTTATGATTATACATTAACCGACGGCGATGCAACAAAATTTGGGATTACATTTTTACCTAAAGATAAATATTTCCTAAGAAACGTATAGAAGATGCATTTAAACAAAATATTGTTTGAAATTTTTATCTTTTTAGGGTTCAAATATTCTATACTCTTTTTTCTTAATCTTTCTTGGGAATTAAACCACTCAGAGTTTTTAAAATTGTGTTTATCTACGTTTCGATCCATAACCTAGGATCGTTATCACAATAATAAAAATTTGTAAGCTTGACATTTATGACGCAAACTGAACACTCACAGGTACAAATATAAACCGCATTATATACAATACGCCACCTAGATGAAATCAATGTGATCTTCTATCAGTAGTGATGCCGTTCTTTTCACGTAATGTATTCAAATCAAAAATTAATAAATCAAAGTCACCTTCAATTTGTGTCATAAATGTCAAACTTAAAATTTTTTATTTTTTTGATAACGATCCTAGGTCATGGATCGAAACGTAAATATAGACAATTTTTAAAACTCTGAATGGTTTAATACCCAAGAAAGATTAAGAAAAATACAAAACAAACCACAACAAACATACAGGGAGTATTCTATACACCATTCATCACTTCATACCTTTTAAAAAGAATAACCTTCCTTAACATGAAAAGCTAAGCAGCAACCTCTATATACTGTTTCTTTTAGGGATTATCGTGACTTTGTATAAATCGTACTCAGTATCTTTAGCTTTTCTTATTTATGATTCATATTTATTTTGCAAAACCTGTAAACTTTGTTTAACAATGTACTTGTTTAAGAAACCATGTGACTTGTATAGCTAAAATTGGATACCAAACCCAATTTTGTGCTTTCTAGGTGAAGGGTACGAAATGTATAAAAGCCTTTTGTTTTATTATCTAACTTTTATAAGTTTCTATAATATTATTCTTCTGAAATCCATTGTTTTAACTGCAACGTCCTGTCTAAGGAATTAAGATTATTTAAAAAAGGTTTGACATTTGAATGTATGTCTGAAGAATAAAAATTTATCCTACAACAAATACCTGTCATCCTTGATGTACAAACTATAAATATATCTAAAACTAAAAGCTTTCACTTCAATATTTTTGTGTTTTGCTGCATATATAAACTCTCTGACCTCTGAGTTTGTTTATTTACTCATTTTAACTTGAGGTTGCAACTTCTGTTAAAATTTTAAAGGGAAAGATGAAGCGATCAAAAGTAGCCTTTTCATATAAACAGCAAGATGAAAATGAAAGATCGACAATCCTAAATTATATAGTAGCGATGACAGCTTGATCGAACGTATGTTCCTGTTCTCTCAAGTTGTAGTGCGAACATCGCCAACTTAAATGATGATAATCAGTACGACTACGATTCCGATAGGACTTTTCCTTCCATAACCATAATCGAATCATGGTCATCAACATCGTCAAATGTATAGCAGTAACATATAAACATTAATTAGCTATATTTTAAAATTGAGTTAAACTGAGGGCAACATGAAGATATGACTACATGGTCACATGATTATTGTTGTTGAGCGTTATCACAATTGAAAGAAATTGTCTGTATACGCATATCAACTGTTTATTGGCAAGTTACCGGAAAAAAACAAACAAGAAACTGACTTATATGCTCATCCGATTGATACGTTCTCAAAATTAGTCTATGCATTAGCATTTGGATATCAAGCTTATAAAGACAAAAAAGCATTAGAAAAAAAACTAAAAAAGGATACTAATTAAACCATAAAACATTATTATGCAACCATCGTGTTGGTAATTTCAAACAGTAAATTAAAAACATTATTCTTTATGTGATAAGATGACCATGACATTAACCAGTGGTATTTTTTCGTTGTGACGTTTTTAATGAACTTGAATTTAATTACTCTTCTTGATATACACAAGGTCAAATCTTAGTTGTTTGCTTTAGGATTGAGTGTATTTTATATAAATCGCAACTTCTACTGAAAAAATTGCAAATTTGTATGTAAGTAATATACTTTAATTTTCTTTTTAACCAAACTATTATTTATGATATATATCAAAGAAACTAGTAAATGTTATTAAGAATTTGCTCTTTTTAGTTCAATTGTAGATGATGTGAGTGGATACACAGCGGTAGCAATAAAACTGCAACTGCCTACTGTATCTTATACGCTTTAATGTGACTATACTCTGAAATTTTTTTTTATCTAATATATTTGCAAAACCTAAGTACTTTTTGAAAAAAGTAATATATTTGACCTACAAATACTGCAAAACGCTTCAAAATTTTGTCAATTTTACTCTAATACCAATTCCCACTAGTCTGTTTAGAGGTCAGATTCTATCGTAATTTGAGCTTGTAATATAGAAGATTTGACGGGTGATCATTTGTACAAGGTGGGTGTTAAAAGTGATATAAAACGATGTGCCCATTGTAGTAGTATTTAAAATAGAAATTGTTTAGATTTAAAAGTACACTTTTGTGAAAAATGTAATGGAAATTCTTCCTATTTTGATTATACGTTGCTGATGAAATAAAATTTCATTTCAAGCTTTTAAATCGATTTTCATCGTTTAGCATGTACGCTATAAAAGATCACAGGTTAATAATAGTACACTTTATATAATTGCTTTGGAGTGATGCAAACGATCTCTGGCTAATTTGAAACTTCATAACCATATTTGTAAAATACCAATACGATATGTATGCATTTACTAAGGATATATTAGTTCTAGTTACTAACTGTTAATTTCGAACAGGTTAGCCACCATAGTAGCCAGTTCAACTCTAACAAGAGATAATTTATGTACGTTGAGTTGTCTAGCATAAACACGTATAGATTATTTTAGGGTTGCAATACTTTTCGCTCTCGTTAGCTTCTTGTTTTTACGCTACGTCTTCTGGTCTTTTTCCAGCATCGCCTTTATGACGTTTACTTCTATACTATCATGCGTAATAAAAATGGCTTTCTCTTAGACAGTACTGGCACATAATATTTTTTAATTAACTCTATTGCAAATCTTTTTTTTCCTTCCATTACTAGTACACAGGTTGGAGTGGGATCTAAAAAACTGCTGTGACACGGAGACAAAATGGGAAATTTGTAATTATTATCTTACCTTCGTTTTCTTTACTTTGCCTGACTAGCTCAACGGGTGTTATGGAATTCATTAAATGAAATAAAACGCAGCAATTCCAAGAAAACACTCATACAGTTCAGTTTATACAGAAAATAATTACAATTCTTATCTAATATTGACTAACAGATACACAAATAAGCGGATAATCTACCCTTCCTTTATTCCCACGCTTGTAAGGGTGATTGGCCAATAATCCTCGACAGATGATCTATTTAGTAAAGGTTAAAATACCTCAAACTTTGACCTCAAAATTATCGTCTTTACAAATAATAATATGAGAACTTATTCTAAATTTAAATTACAAAATACTTAACTATTTTTATAATTAACAAACAGAGAACCAAAGTTTCATACTTGCGAAAAATAGCGCTTATCAAAATTGCATCTTCAAATTAATGATATTAAATCCTTTTTATTTCCATTTTACATTGACGTTAATTCGCAGTTTACCATTTTGTCAATATTATCTTAATTCTCCATTTAACATTAGCCACCAAAATTGCATCTCTCTTTATTTTTAATTAATTAACTTCCGAGTAGCTTTTGTATAGAGGAACGTTTGATTCTCGTAGTATTTTAAAAAATTATTATGTTTATGCCGAGTTACGTCCTAAGAATTAATTCTTTAGTGAAAGTTACATTTTAAATGTTAAATACCGTATGCATTCCGCATACTTTACTCAAAGTAACATGTTCCACGTCTTAAAATGAATCACAAATTTAAAAAAGGAATTGATAATGTCGATTACTTCTGTTTATACATAAAATTATCTTAACTCGACAAATTTCCTGTTCTGCTTGGAAGCATTAGTCACCGTTGATGTAGAAATTTACAAGAATATCCGCATTTAACGATCAATTATTGTCAGGTTGCGTGATATATAAGCATCATAAAAGCGTCCTCGATCTTTGTTTAATGCACGGAATTTTCCTCTTTCATATTCAAATCCGGAACCTATAAATTTATTCTTATGGTTTTACAACATTTTTAATAGACGCCCACGTTCTTTGAATAAACATTTATTTATTAATTAGGTATTTAAGCAGTTCTTAGTACACATGCACTTTTCTGTATTCTTCCCGAACTTCTAGAATATTACATTTAAAATTTCCAAAAAATATTACATCTATACACATATTTAATAACGGTTGGTTGGTCAAAATGCAATAAGATTTGCATTGTTTTTACGCGGATGTTTTACACAGAAAATTTATTTAGCGGTTTACACTTTCAATGATTGATTAACATAAGGCTTAAAGTTTATACACACGGGAGTAAATTTTGTAATAACGCCGATGTATACATTACATGTGATTTTCCAATGCTCCACCCGAAGGCACTACATTGGCCAGGAAGCGAGTTTTTTTTACCTGGAAAATTTGGAATTTTGCCGAACCCTTGCTGTTCCAAGCAAGGTAGGGATCTTTAACGTGCGTGACAACACTCACACACGGGACCTCCATTTTACCTCTCATCCGAACGAGGGTGTATTTTTGTGAAAAATGCTCGCCTAACATTTTTCAAGCGGACCGTGTCGGGATTCAAACCCGGGACCTTGGACGTAGTAGTCACACACATACCACTACGCCACGGAGCCGCCTACGCCGATGTATACACCGGAATATCACATAAATAACCAAAGCTTTAGTTGCTTTCTTTGTCCAGGTTTGTATACTAATAAAGTTAGTATTTTATTTAAGGAGGGTCAATAAATTGATATTGTTCTTGCATGGATTAAATGGTTTAATGATTGTAACATACACGGGAAGTGTGTTTTTATGATAAATAAAATGAATAGCGTATTTTTTATCTCTTAAAGAGATTATTTGGTGCACGGAATGAAAAGAATTTTAATGCACCTCTATGCACAGAAACTTAGTTTAGTATATTGATAAATACAATAAAACCATATTTTATCTTTTAGCAATGAAAACTCGTTTTAATAAATAGACTTTATTTACACACTGAAAACTATCTAGTACTTTAAAAGTACATACATTCTTTTTAGTCTACACGAAAATATATTTCGCTTTGCTTTTACATCTACACACGGGAAATTTATTCATATAATTAATACGAGCTTTGTCTATTAATGGCAAAGAAGTACGCTTGTATTATTCAAGATAGTAACATTAAATATTTGGACATTTTAACTCTTTTTCTGTTTACTGTTTATTTCTATTTGGCTGACTTTTTTTTTTAGGTTTCAATAATCACTCGTGACCTTTTTATTACATCAATATATAATACTTTTAGGTAGAGAAAAAGGAGACTTTTCAAACGATATATGACAAGCCCATATTTCCCGTTTAAGGAATTGGGAGTTATAACTGTCACCAAAGGCGGTTCAATGTAGAGATGAAATTTTTTTGTTAGAGGACGTCAATTCATAATCTAAAATTGATATGTACTTAATTATTAAAATAATCCTTATAATCTTTGTTAAAAGGTACAAAAGCCTCTTTAGTTAATAGGTGGGTAATTTGCCTATCTTCTATTACAACGCTTGTGAGTGTGATTGGCCGATATCTCATCACAAATAATTTATTAAAGGTCAAGGTGTTCCAAAGACTGGCCTCAAAATTTGCTGCAAATTATTCTTATTACAAATAAAATTTATTTTAAGATTAAGAACCTTTATATAGATATTTAAATAGTCTTATACATTAAAGAACCGAATTTTAAACTTGCGAAAAATAACGCTTGTCAACATCTTATTTCCAACCTAACTAACGGCATTAAATACTTCCTGCTTCCATTTCAAATTTCCATCAGTTTGCAATCGATTTAATTTAGCCGTAACTCCTGCATCCAAAATAATTGTGCTTGATAATTATGCAAAGATTTACGATACTTATTGCACATCGTAAAATTGTAAATTACTCAAACTTATACGTTCATATTTTTACGCAAAGCTACATATTGGATGTCTTGAAATGACTGAATCGATGTCGATTGTCAAATGTTACATATTGTTTGACAAGGGAACGTATGAATGAATTATTTCTTTACTCAAAAGTTACATCTTAAATGTAAAATACTGTATGCATTCCGAATACTGAATCTCAAACTTACATGGTTGATCTCGTAAAATAAAATGAATTTTAGCTGCTATGTGCTTCCGTTTGTATACAAAATAATTTCAATACGTCATATTTGAGATCCTTCCGGATGTATTCTACAAAATTAATGACCGATAATGTAAGAACTTACACAGATTTCGCGTTTTGACAATCTACTTGTGTCAGTTGTCGTGATTAATGTTTATAGTGAAAGCGTCGTTTATCCTCTTCTAACGCACCAAGTTAATGTGCTTGCTGTTTCTCTTTGATTGTAATACATAAGACTATTGAACCGCTTTTTGTCTCATCCTTTATTACATTTTAATAGCCGCGCGAGTTACTCGAATAGTGGCGTTTATTGCTTTCTGCGAAATAATTAACTTTTAATAACATTTCTTAGTAACTGACGTATTCTCTTATTAAGTACCTAAAAATTCTGGAATATGTTTTATTTAAAACTCTTAAGTATTGGGGTATATCTTAAGAGACGCTCTTGTTTAATTAAGTAACTTTACTGTAGTAATGTCCAAAATCATGACGGCGTAATTAGTGAAAATCAAAATCAATACATCAATGATCAGAATAAGTACACAAGAATCCTATGGTTGGATATATTTTTATTAAGCGTTTAAAAAATGATTGCTTAGTAATAACAATGTAGCAGTGGATTTCAGTGTTATCTAATTACTTATATTTTGCAGATTGAACAATGCATTTTTGTACATATTTTCTTCTTGGATTGAATTTTATTTATAATGTACACGCAACTACACAACCAAATCCCACTGTGAAAACACATTTTGGCCCAATCATGGGTTCTATAATGCAAACAGTTTTGGAAAAAACCATTTATGCTTTTAGAGGTATTCGCTATGCAAAGGCTCCAATAAACGACTTACGATTTCAGGTATGTAATAATCAACTTCGTTAAGATCGATTTTTGTTTGTATGGGACTTTACCGCACTTTAATAGCAAAACAGATCATAAAAGTATTTGCAGAGCTTATGTAGCCATTGACAGACAAACCTAATCGATATTTTAGACCTTTCTCAAATTGATTCCTAAAATTGTTAAGTTTGTAAAGCGATTGCGTTATTTAAAAAAGAACAGAGCTAAATACGTATATGTTAAATGTAGGGTTGATAGTTTATAATATACCCTGTACAAACTTTGTTGATCATACGCTATAAAAATAATTGGCAAACATTATGTCTTTATATAATAACATCGTGTTTAGTGAAAACTATATATACCTTGCATTAAATGCGATTAATTTTAAAATTAAACTGAAACAAGGAAATAGGTATTGTTTAAATTGTTACCGGACTAGATGGAATTAGTTTTGATAGAAATAATTAAAACGTGTCCTGACATTATGGGAAATGTATCAAGATGTGGCAATATTACCAGCACTACATTTAATTACTCCACCCCAAGGTACTTCATTGGCCAGAAAGAGGGTCTTTTACCTGTAAAATTTTAAGTTTTACCGAGGACTAACTGTTTCGAGCAAGTTAGGGATCTTTAACGTGCGCAACAACGCCCATACACGGGACCTCCATTTTACCTCTCATTGTGAGGAATGCTTGCCTAACACTTTTCAAGTGAACTGTGTCGGGATTCAAACCCGGAACTTTGGGCATAGTAGTCACATGCATAACAACTACGCCACAAAATCGCTTAATATTACCGGCAGCGTAATCAGGCGAAGTGACTCCCTAGCTTAGTAGGTTTGCATGTGACTACTAAGCTCAAAGATTCCTTGTTCAACTATCAGAAAAATACATCTTCGTTGGAATTAGAGGTAAAATGTAACGCCCGTGTATGAGTGTTGTCGCGCACGTTAAAGATCCTTACCTTGCTTGGAATAGCAAGACTTCCGCAAAATTCAAAATTTAAAAACTCGCTTCCTGGCAAATGCAGTGCCTTCAGGTGGAGCTCTGGAAAAATCAAATGTGAGCTAACCAAGTAGTTCAACAATAAAATGAATACAATGTTAATTTTATTCAATGTAACCCGTTGTCGACCGCTAAATTCATAAGAAGTTGCTGGTAAAATAATAGACACGTGATGGTATAATGAATGAACAAACAAAACGCGCATTTTAGTTGTGATCGGATGTAAAGACGACATAGGTGACCAACCGTAACCGTGGGATCCACACGGAAACATACAGTGGGGACTAGTACAACGTATTACGTTATATCGTGTAGACAAGGAAGAAAGCAACGAAAGTAGTCTCTATCGATTACCACAACAAAAAAGGAATGAAAGAGAAATTGCGTGCTAACTAACCAGTCGTAGAGTGAGGGGTCACAGTAAAAAAAAAGAAACCCTAAGAGCTATTCACCCCGCTGAAATAGGAAAAAAGTTAAATGGTAATAAATAAGAGGAAAGTAAAATAAATAAGGACATCACATTTGGCTAAAACACTATAAATCCATCCAATAGGATAAATAAATATTAATACTAATAATAAAAAATATTACATAAATAAAAACCTATAGTAATATTACAAGGGCGTTCTTTATTAAACAAAACAAATAAATTTAAATTTCGTGCGTCCGTTACTGTCAATTATTGTGACGCAAAGACATTTAAAGACACAAAAAATATTCAATTTGTAACGAATTAAAATAGAAACCTGTAACACAAATCTTTATCCTGCAGGACAGTAACAATATATTCAAATATTTTTGTATTTATCATGAAACCTCCATAAACATTTACCCCCCTTTTGATTGAAATGAAACAATTTACAGAAATTTCATGCTGATAATAATAGTTAAATAAAATTGACCTAACAGTAAAGGCCGTACTAAAAGTAAACATGCAGACTCCCGTAATACCATTACAAATCACCTGCAATTCCTGTTCCGGTATATAATTAAGTAAAAAATACCAGAATTTACACGTGTACCAAATATTGGCTTATACAAAGAACAACTGTATTGATACATGGACGTACCTTTACACTAATCCGCCCGATATACACATTGGTAGTTCACTGTTATAAATAACTAGACGGATTTATTCAGTTAGTAACAAAGACAACAATTTACAATTATGGTTAGGGCTTCAAAACTTACGGATACGATCGATGACATTTGTGTCGGCTAAACATACCTCATCTACTATGCGTGAGTAAGGAGTATCCAAAACAGGTTGTCTATAGTAGAGAGGAATCACCAACACCAGGACGATGAATTAGTAAGTGTCCAGTGAAAATTTTAATACAGATTAACCACCAAACCCAGACGTAACGCAAAAGAGATGTACAAGGTAGACACGCACTTTAACCAACAGCGAGACCTAGACTAAACCAACTGAAAATAAAATTCATATTAGTTACGCATTAAACTTAAACTCTTTTGACAATTTCCCTAAGAAAGCGCTGAAAAAAACGAAGGGATGAAGATTGCTAATTTCAATTCAGAGCTTAAGAAACGTAATGAGGCAATACATTTTTAAATACGAAATAGAACGTAATAAACGTGGCTGGACAGTCGACGAAAGACACAGTGTAACAATATTTTTTGACGCCTATAAAAACATAATTTTAATTATTTTATTCACTGCAATGTCTATTCAAAAAAATAATTAACTTCATAATATTAATAAATATTCCAATTTGTACCGTATTACCCACTCGTGATTTGAATATTATTTAAAAATAATTATATAAACTCAGTTCACCAAACGATGGTTGTTTCAACTGTACTTCCTAAGTCAGACAAAATTTATGCATCGTGTCCATTTTGTCGACAGCAGAATCAGTCGCGCTCGGCCTTAGCTACGATAAGAAGCACCACGAAGCTCAGAAAGTTCCGAGCCAGCGAGGTACGCATCGCCATAAACGTGGCACTGCTTTCAAGTACTAAAAGCACTTGATTTTGTTTTGTTTCTAATAACGATAAGCAAGCCAAACTAATAATTAAGGTAAATTAAATGACTTTATTGCAGCGCTCACTTATCACATCATCATATCTTCATTTCATCACATTCCTATTTTTTTACTTTATCACGATCGATAACATTTGTATCGGATAAACATAGTATCCAGTAACCAGTTCACAAAAATGGTTCCCTATAATAGTTCAATTTAATCCTCTGTTAAGCCTTTAAATCGTTATCAGCTCAAATGAAGAATCTCAAATTTACGCCTTCGCAAGATGCGGATGTGGAACGTCTTGTGATGTCAGTTGTTTGTTCAAGAACCGCAAGCTAAGACATGTGGTAGCAGCAAGGTATCTTTTTTGTAGTGACGTTGTGACGTACAACCAGATAGAAAGGTATACGTTAGCCTAAGGACATGACCTCTCAACAGCTGTTTCTAAATAACCTGACAACGAAACTAATACTTGATATTTAAAATGGTAGCGTTGAACTAAAATTAGTTTACGAGGAAATTAAGAGAATTTTCTGTTTGATTTTTGTTATAACTTAAAAATTATTGCTTACGTTAGAACTTACTACAAAATTATTTAAAATTATTAATTGACTTATTTAATTTAGAAAAGGCATATTAATTCAAGTTCAGGTATATAGAAATTAATCACGAAAATTAATTTTATTTAGTATTGAGTTTATGATAAATATCTGTAAACTAAGGTAAGTAGATCTGTGTATTTTGAGTATAAAAACTTCACGGTTATATTTAGTATTTTGTTGAGATTATCAAAATTACTATATTTACATATCAGAGTTTAAAAGATTAGACTATGTCCTTATTGTACATTTTTGTATATGAATTTTACAACATAAAAAAGGTAAATTTAATTAAAGAACCATCACTTGATTTAATGGAACAACTGTTTTATTTTGGACAAGTGCGTCCAAAAATAGAGAAAAATAAGTTAAAAGAGAATATATCCCCTTTTATGAAGAATAAGGTTATTGGCTGTGATTCAATAAAGAAGTACTAAACAGCGCTTTCAAGAAGCTTCACATCTAAATTTCCTTTTGCTATTTATGTTTAAATTATAGGTATTATTAACGATTCTTTTTTCTTTATTGTATAAGGTAGCAAGGGTGCATCTCTTGCATCCTTCGTTATTCTAAAAACGTCCTCTTTGAGATCTTGCGTTTTCACAGTTAAAACGATTTTACCCCTGAGGATTTCCAAGTTCTCCCTTAGGGTAACCCATGCTTTATCAATACTAGGACTTGGTGGCACCCTTTTTGGAACCACTATTTTTATTTGAGAGTCAGTACACAAAACAATATTTTCGTTGTGAAACCCACGACCACTCCTCATAAGCTCTACCTGAGTAATAGACCCCTAGCTTATTCAAAGACTGCCGATTTCTCTTCACTATAAGGGGATCGAAAACCGAAGTACAAAAAAGTACCGAAGGTGTTTCAACATCATCGCACATCAAGCAGGCGAAGGGAAGGCATGTTGCGATAATCCGTTTATAGGGGTAGTCGAGGGAAACAGTTCCGCTATGTAGTTAGTCCGAGGGAATTCAACGTGATGGAGCCTACGGAATTTAGGTAATATCCCGAAGAACGAATAAAGAAATTGAACCGTTACGGCTCCAAGCAACATGGATTGGAACTTTTATACGCTTCATTGCTGACGCAAGCCTGGTTCGATGTAGGTCCTTATGGATTAAAGGGACAAAAATACAAACTATAAACCATTTTATTTAGTACCGTTTGATGTGGTGATATTTATGAAATAGTAGTGCTAAAATAGACAATGTGGAAATAATTAATCGACCACGTAATTGTATGTTTTAGTGTTTAATTTGTTATGAATAAAGGACATTGAAATTTAATTAAAAAGTTGAGTTGATTAAATGATTGTAGTTGTTTATATTGAAGAAATGGTAGATCTAAATTGAAGTTTATTTTAGAAGGTAGCTGTATACATTCGCTTGTTCTAAAAATTATTTGTGCATGTTTATAGTGACGCCGCTGTAACGACATTGCTTATAATATAAACTTAGTAAAAGTAAGAGGAGAGTGTAATGCGAATGCATTAATTAAGCATACATTTGTATGTACAGGAGCATTTATTATTTTAAGTTAGTTAAAATACGCTTTAACGCAAACATATCCTTAAAATATTGTAGAAGCTTTGGTGATTTACAGTATATAAAGGGGCTTTACTTTTGGCTTTACTCTCGGCTTTACTCTCGACTTAACTCTCGGCTTTTCTGTAGGTTTTTCTCTCGGCCTTCTTTCGGCTTTTCTCTCGATTTTTCTCACGGGTTTTCTCTCGGCATTTCTTCCGGCATTTTGCTAGGTATTTCTCGATTGTTTTTGTGTTGTATCGATTTTTTCGGGTTGCCTCGATTGTTTTCGAGTTGCCTCGATTGTTTTCGGGTTGTCTCGATTGCTTTCGGCTTGCCTCGATTGTTTTCTGCTTGCCTCGATTGTTTTCGTGTTGTCTCGATTGCTTTCGAGTTATCTCGATTGTTCTCGGGTTTTGCAGATTGTTCTACGGTTTTCCCGAATATCTTTGGGTTTTCGATTATTTTCAGGTTTTGTAGATTGCTCTCGGATTCTGTAGATTGTTCTTTGGTTTTGTAGATTTTTCTCGATTGTCTTTAGGTTTTCTCGGTTGTTTTCTGGTTTTCTCGATTGTTTTCAGATTTTCACGGTTGTTTTCAAATTTCTCTATTGTTATTGAATCTTCTCGGATTTTCTAGGCTATTCTCTACTGTTCTGGATTGTTCTCTATTGTTTTCAAATGTTTTTGGATGTGCTCGATTGTTCTCTATTATTCTCGATTGTTTTGTAATTTTCTTGCATTTATTGAATTTTCTCGAGTTTTTCGATTGAATAACTCGAAGTTTTATTGACAAAGTCTACTAAGGGGAAGTGGTCTTGTCTTGTCTTGTCTCGATTGCTTTCGGCTTGCCTCGATTGTTTTCTGCTTGCCTCGATTGTTTTCGTGTTGTCTCGATTGCTTTCGAGTTATCTCGATTGTTCTCGGGTTTTGCAGATTGTTCTACGGTTTTCCCGAATATCTTTGGGTTTTCGATTATTTTCAGGTTTTGTAGATTGCTCTCGGATTCTGTAGATTGTTCTTTGGTTTTGTAGATTTTTCTCGATTGTCTTTAGGTTTTCTCGGTTGTTTTCTGGTTTTCTCGATTGTTTTCAGATTTTCACGGTTGTTTTCAAATTTCTCTATTGTTATTGAATCTTCTCGGATTTTCTAGGCTATTCTCTACTGTTCTGGATTGTTCTCTATTGTTTTCAAATGTTTTTGGATGTGCTCGATTGTTCTCTATTATTCTCGATTATTTTGTAATTTTCTTGCATTTATTGAATTTTCTCGAGTTTTTCGATTGAATAACTCGAAGTTTTATTGACAAAGTCTACTAAGGGGAAGTGGTCTTGATCCGATTAACTCCGCGAAGTCGTTTTAAAGAAGTGTACTTGGGCAAAGTAATCTTGGTCTAATCAACTCCCCGAAGTCGTTTCAACGACGTCTATTAGGGCGAAGTGGTATAAATCCGATCAACTCCTCGAAATCGGTTTCACGCAGTCTACTAGAACGAAGTAATCTAAATACAATCAACTGTTCAAAGTCGTTTTGGCGAAGTCTACTAAAACAAAGTGGCCTTGTTTAATCTACTCCCAGAAGTCGTTTCAACGAAGTCTACTAGGGCAAAGTAGCATTGATACGATTAATTCCCGGAAGACGTTTTAACGAAGTTTATTATGGCAGGGTAACCTTGATCCAATCTACTCCCCGAAGTCGTTTCAATGAAGTCTACTAAGGCGAAGTTATCTAAATCCGATCAACTCCTCAAAGTCGTTTTAACGAAGTCTACTAGAACAAAGTGACACTGATACGATCAGCTCCACAAAGACGTTTCAACCAAGTTTACTATGACAAAGTGACCTTGATCCCATCTACTCCCCGAAGTAGTTTCAACGAAGTCTACTAGGGCGAAGTGATAAAAATGAATTCTGGAAAACGGTTCCAACGAGAAAGATAAGTAACAAAAGATAAGTAAATAACCATTTATGCCTCCATATATTAATTGGATATAAGGTTACATTTCCAAGATATTTTCAAAGCAAAAGATAAACAAAAAACATTTATGATTTAACTTCGTAATAAGATAAGATCTTAAGAGGAAATACAAAGGAAACTATAACGTAACAATTATTTTGGTTTGGAGACCCTACACATGCATGAACTCCCAAGGAAGTAGAGTGATCTCATAAGATCCTGAAACTAAATTTTTATTCATGACCTCCAAAGGGAGAAGTTCCGTGAAGCGGCACTCGCTCATAGAAACAGCATGAGAAACCAGGTAAAAATAGGAATACTGTGTCTGCATCCCTGCGTCGATTAAGAAAGGATTGCAGCGCAGATTAAGTCAAATAAAAGATTGCATTCTCGATGGCTTTACGTAAATCCAGCCGAAGACAGTGGCAATACACTGCTAGACGAAGGTCCTGTACACCCATGGCCCAATGTCGTGAAGTAACAACCTTCTAACTATGCAGCGACATAGAAAGAAGAAGTAAAAAATAGAAGAAATAAAATAGATAAAAGAGCGAGGTGGGATATTTGTAACTGCGTAACAACTAGGTAGAGCAGAAAAGAGGGCTCGCATTCAGCAATAGGTAGAAAAATCGGTAAATAACGAAGCACTACTCGACCAGCCAAAGTGTAGTCAGCAGCCCAAAGTGGAGGAGCATCCCTCTTATGTGATGATCGGTTGTCTCGAGACTAACACAGGTCCACTGAAAGGAAAAAATAAGGTTCAAATAAAAGAATAAGAAAAAGTATAGTCTTAGAATAAGCATCCTAGAGAAAGGATAGAGAGTAGAAAATATCCCTATTAAAACAAATTAGTCTGAAGGACCACCTGCAACGATAATGATAAAATAAGTCTTAAAATTTGTTATAACTAGGAACGTTGAAGGTATCATTTTCAAAAGAATGAAATAAAAATGTTTAGAGGATTCGGGTCCAGACACCAATAGGATAAGTGTAAAAGGTATAAATTGGGTCTAGGTAGAGGCTAACGAAATGAAGGTTCATTGGTAAGATATATTTGTATTGATTAGTTTACATTAAAAGAAAAAATTTGATTCAATTAAAGATAGAGAAGACAAGATAAATTCTTAATTATAGGTAAGACGATAGACATGACTGCTTGTTAATCGTTAGAAATTGAGAGATAAGGTATAAATCTTTAATATGTCATGCTTCTCGAAATTTACAATTAAAATTGTGTATTTTATAAATGTATACAGATATTATGTGATAAACTTCACACAAAGTAAGTTAAAAGTTAGTTATAAAGCGAACTTCTTAATTGTGATAAATGAGAAATAATTTGATTGCATTTTTAATTTTAAAATGTCAAAGGTAATCTTATCTAAGCATGCATGTACATAAATCATATTGGTATCGTAAAAGAAAAAGGAATTAAGTTAAAACCAGATATTATAGTTAATAGAGGTAGTTAACTATGTTTGTTTATTATTTAAACGTATTAAAACATTTTTTTACTTCTAATACATGGTTTTTAGTCACTGATCTGTATAATTAACAATGTGGATATTTTGAAAGGGAGAATTTAAGATAGTTATCATAAAAAGCAACCCATAATTAGAAGAAAAACATCTAAAAACACGTTTTGGTAAATATTTGTATTATTTAGATGAAATTAAAATGATTTTTACATAAATGACAGAAAATTGAATAGCCTCACTTCTCAATGGAATAGATATGTTTAGAAATGAAAGGTAGTCACTGTTTTTTTTGTTATAAGAACACTAAAAACACATTTATATGAATATTTATGGTTTGCACTGCTTTAAAATAAATAATTCATTTAATTAGGAAGAAATTTTTATTATGCAGTTTGCAACAAGTACCCTTATATGAATTAGTTTTAAGAAATTTGTTAACTGTTTAAATTGTAAGAATTAAGGTGCGTCTGGCGCGCTCTATTGGTATTGGCGTGAAGTGTCTTGTGCGGAAGGGTTTGAAGAATTTTGCGTTCCGGCAGTGATGCGAGACGGGCGCCGATAAACGAGCTCCGAATATCAACAGGTAGTTGACGTTGATTTACGTTGAGTTTCCTGTGTGAGGATAAGTAGATATTGTTTTTTATAATACCAGAATTTGTATTTGTTTTTATTTTATTATTACTGGGCTTAGAATTAAGGAGTAGCATTTGCATTCAAGGAAAATTGCCCGTTAACTACTTACAGAGAACTCACGAATTATTAATTTTTTATTTATAAGCGTCTCAAGCTGTTTGAACGTTATTTAATTAGCAACCCTGGAAAATTAAAAGGGTTTTAGAAAAGTCAACATGGCATACCAGCGCAAGTCAATAACTTGAATTTTTATATATAGTAGGCAAAAGCACCCACTATTTGTTTACTATAGGAAACACTCAAAACTTTATAAGTAAATGGTTGCGCAAATATTTTTTATAAAGACATGTAGAGGATAATTTAAAGTTAAAGGGGAGATTACTCACTCTTGTTTACATAGAAAATCCAAGTTGAGTTTTATGAATCGCTAAAATTACACTTTATTATGTAGATTATTAAAAAACAGTGAAAAATCTAAGAAAATTACACACAAACTACGAAATTTTGTAAAAGAATGGTACAGAATTTTAATATTGGAAATCAAAACACTTAATAAAATTACATTTCAAGAAGGCCGCCGGTAATAAAATTTGACATGCAGATAACCTGTAGATTGCCCATAAGTATTTTTTAAAACAATTAATTTATAGCATTAAAAGGAAAAATTTATTTATATAATATATAAGATCAGAAAACAATTTAGTGTATGTTACTTAAAAATTAAAAAAAATTGGGCGACAAATTTATTATAGGCAAAATGGCAGTAATAGATAAACACTTAGTACCAGGCGAAGTTATACAGGTTGTGCAACATTGTCCAAATTTTAATACAATTAAAGACAATTTACAAATAAATAAAAAGCTAACCTTTAATTAATACTCACAATTCAAGGTAGGTTTTGCATTCTTGTATCCATGCCGGCGTCTAAATATTCAGCAGGGCCGTCACGAGGTTCGGCTGTTGCTTTTTTAACAAACTACTGGAGTGAAGTTGTTGTTGAACCTACAACTTTAGGGAACACAAAAGATAATGACCTTTAAAAGAAAGGTAGAAATTTACTAATAAACCTCACTGCGTTTCACGCACTAACTGTTCATGTCGATACGGTAAGATAGTTTAAAATCAAGTTCTCACTAAAACGCGCCTTTCTCATGAACTCGTCTTTTTATCTACATGCTGTCCAGCGTATGTATAATTTAAAAGGTTTAACAGAAGTTTGGTACTATTTCTACTGAACCAAATAAGGAGTGTCTTGCTTTTTAACAGTAAGGCGTCTTTCGCTATTTAAGTGACAATAAAAGCAGCTGTTATCAAAAATAATTCTAGACGAATGAAAATTAAAATATTATCATAATCGTTTTCCTGGAACACTTACGATTAACTGTAGTTTTACGTTATACATATTTTATAGTAATCCTAATAAAATAATGAGTAACTTATCTCTGTGTTCTGTATAAAACACAGAACATCGAAGCACTTAAAATAAAATAATGTTATATTATAAATTGAAAGAAAACGATGTCTTGCGATAGGGTGAAAATTTTGAAGAACGTTATAACACACAATTTTCCTATGAATTTTTTTATGTGTTATAACTTTCTTCATAATAATGTTGGTTAAACAGAAGCTTTATTGCTGAAAGGTAAAGGTTTTGAAATTACTAGCAGACTGGTGTTACCTGTCGACACACTGGGCAGTTTTTTATTATTTTCTGTTATAATTCTTTGTCTTGCTTTTAGCCACCAGTACCTATAGAAGCCTGGACTGATATTTATGATGCAACCAAAGATGGAGCTGCTTGTCCTCAGCCAGATTATCTTGGATCATCCGAAGATTGCCTTTTTTTAAATGTATACAGTACAAAGGTAGATTTTCATATTGATGGTATAAACTCTGAAACATTCATTATAGCTACCAGACAATCAGACCAGTGTTAAACGTCCAGTGATTGTATATATTCACCCAGGAGGGTTTTACGGTGTATCTGGCACTAGCGAATGGGCTGGACCAGAATATTACCTAGATCAAAATATAGTTTTGGTTACTTTAAATTACCGCTTAGGATCATTAGGTAAATTTTTTAATATTTAAGAATCTTCTTCGGTACTTAACAAAAATGCATAATATTCTGATAATTCGATCTAAAACAAAGTTAAATAATGAATTCAATTTTTGTATAAATATTAATTTGTTGGTTGGTCCAACTTTCAAAGAAATAATTCCGAGACGATTGTATAATACAGATTCAAGTGGTTTTGGTAGCTGTACAAGGACTGCTGCCAACATTTTGGGATAAAAGAAGACAAATTCGTTTATAATTAAAAATGACGCAATAGCTTTTACATGTATTCCCCTTTAAATCTATACATCTTAGCATGTTAATAAACCTACCTTCAAAGCATTCTATTTTTAAATGCTTTTTTGACATCCTCTGGTGTACAAAATCGTTGACCATAAAGTTGGTTTGAGATTTTTTGAAACGTGGAAAGTCATTAGAACTTCAGTCAGAACTGTACGGAATATAAAACGTTATTTGACTGGTTAAATAGTTTGTTATTTAACTGTGGTGTGTGAGAGTTTGAATTGTACTAATTCAGAATGGTATGACATGTACTGTTTCTCCTTCGTATTTTAGAGAAAACTTGGAGTAAATAGGTGAACGTATACCATTGAACATCGACACATCAATCAGCTTTAAGAACATTAAATAAATTCGCTTTCAAAATATCTACTTTAAGATATCACTTAAAACAAGTTTTTATTGCAAAACGAGTCTCATGCATTTTTGAAATATGAAATAAATTTCAATTAGTGAAAACACAAGAGCGTTTATTGATTACGTACTTAAAAACTAGTACTTTTCTGAAAAATAGATGGCATAAAGTATTCATTCTCATTGAAAATACCATTTTTATACATTTTTAATAAAGAATAACTTTCTTTCAAAGAAGTTAATTTGAATTAATTCTAGAATTTTCGAATATCTACATTAACTAAATAAAAGAATACGACATTTTCCCGAGAAATGTTGGAAAAGCTATTAAATAAGACGATTATATCTATTAATAAATAAACACCCCAATTTGAGTAAGTGCTACTATCGGTAAAGGCATAAAATTAGATAAGAACGATTGTAATAGCTCTAAGAGAGTTATAGCAGCAGTCCATTTCGTTTATTAACAAAGAATGGAAGATTTGACGACCACGATAACTTTACACAAATAACTAATTAAAACGCGAAATCAGCGTAAATATTACTTCATGCGTGACCAGTTTTCAAAATAAAATCTAAAAGAATCGAGAAAATGAAGGACTGAATTTATTTTATTAAATAAGAACCAGATTTAATGGGAAGAAGGTCGTTCATTTTACGACATCAAACGTGTAAATTTCGAGTAATTTATAATTAATTTCACGATATACAATATGTAACATAGAACTCTGAATAACTATATAGTATGATTATTGTTAAAAATACAAAGAAAATTCAATGATTTTGATATATATATATATATATATATATATATATATATATAATCTTGTTACAAAAGCAACTGCTAATTTTAATTTATTAAAAATAATTGCACTTTGCGTTAACTAAAATAGAAATGATATTTTGATAAGCGAGTTATGTATCCCCCAATTACATATATATATTGATGTATTGAATCTAATATGAATTATTAGAAATTATTAAGTAAAAGTATAAGTTCAATGCAACATTGTAACACAAGGATAACCCAGAGAGGTTATCGACAGTTCATGAGAACGGAATGCAGCTGTGCATCCGTGAGGGCAGTGATACTGCAGGTGGCAGGTCACAGGCGGTCAACAGACCGCAATTAGAATTAAGTTGTTACATTGTAATAAAGTGTACAATAAAGAGAAACGCAGACATGAGATCTGCAAGTTCTCACAGCCGTGTGAGGGGCAGGTTATTATAAAAGGCCCGGGAGCTCAATGCCCGGCAGTCAGTCTCCAAACTCCATACTTCGTTGTTTGAGCTACTCACCAGTACAATTAAATTATTTTTATTAATGTTATTATGAACCAGCTATTCCAAATTTCAATGTAATTTCTGTTTAACTTAGTAATAAAAATGTGTTAAAGATTCAAAGTGTTTTTAAAAAAAACCAGCTCCAAAGGCCCGAACTTTAACTGGCGCAGCCGTAACGGATGTCAAAAGGGCACTGAAAATCCAAAAATCGGAAGATTGGTGACCAAGAATTTTTATTCGAAATTTTGGCAGAACCCAAACCAAGTTGGAGGAAGAACAAGCATAGTCTGAATCCAGCAACAAACCAAGTTGGACAAGGAACAAAAATCGTCTAAGGCCAACAAACAAACCAAGGTGGACAAGATACAGAATCGATCGAACCCACCAAAGAAACAGATGAAATTAATGTAAGTTCATTTCCATAATTTTATTTCAAACCAAAAACTATCATTGATATATGCTAGTATTATAACTATTGAGTACCATTTATATTTACTGTTTATGAATTGTATTTTTTTGAAAATAGTTCAAAGTGAATTAATTTCAAAACGAGACTGTATAACATTTTATGAGACGAATGTAAAAGAGATAAAAATTTTTTTCTTTAAAAAGCAAATGAAACTTGAAGTTTAAAAGAAATTTTCTTTTAAAACAAATAAGAATTGAATTTAAAAAAGAAATCCTTACCATAATTAATAGAACGAACTCAAAATAATCCAAAAATAAACGGGCGCACATTCACTAACACCAAATAATTACCGCGATTCAACGCACGTTTATAAACCGGCAAACTAGAAACACAGAACGCAATTTAATTTCAAAGCTAATTCGAACAAGCAGTACAGAACGTTTAATTAAACCATTGACCTCTATAATACTGAATAAATCACAAGAACATTCTGCATTAACTAAAAAATACGGTAAGCATTCCTTATTATACAATTAAAACTCAGAGAAAATCGCTTTCAGAATCCTTGCACAGTACTAAAGAAATAGCTTTCAGGAACTTTCAGTACTAAAGCAATTTGCATCATACACGGGATAATAAAATCGACGCAGTTTCTACATTAATACCTACAATCCATAAAAGCGTGTACAATTGCAATAAAATCTAAAAGTTTTTCAACTAAGTAACCAGCATTATAAAGTGCATTATTTCAATACGAAAATAGAATAACGCTAAACGCTCATAATTGTGAACCTGAAAACTAACTACGAAGAGTTCAATTACAAGTTGAGAACACCGAGATATCTAAAAATAAATAGACGTAACACTTTACGCAAGCACGGAAAGTAAATTATCTAATTCCTATAATTTCTATTAACACCTGTAAGTGCAATTAACTCAACGTACGTGACAAAGTAACGGAGATTACATACTTTAGTATTCAATTTCAACCATGAAGTACAAGAGTAATCAACCTTAAGTTATAAGTAGAACACAAGACAGACGAACTGTACGTTTACGCAACTCAGTAAAACCCACGGAAAGAGTATTAATTAACAGAATTTAACCAAAACAAAGCCAAGTGAGAATAAATCCATCCATTTCAGATTCTTTAAGAAACAATTAATCCAAGACTACGGTAATAAATTCAATATTATTGAATACAAATCTCGTGAATACGTCACTGCACTGTGTAATTAAAAATAAATAAACAACGACTACGATTTTAAAAATAACTCGACGCAATATAAACTCAAAATTAATAAAGCTAATACTACAAGTACGAAATTAATCTCAAATTCTTACCAAATTTTATCCACCCAATCCAAACTGAAAATTAACAAATTCAAATCAAAAATAACGCCGAAAAATAACAAAATAAACCTCAACCTTTACCAAAATTTTATTTACCTAATCTAATTCAAAAATTAACAAACCAAAACCAAAGTTAACGTCACAAAAAGCAAAACCAACCCCAATTTTTACAAAATTCGAAATTATTTCATCCAAAAGAAAAACTAATACATCCAAAGCACAATTAACGTTACAAATAGAAAATTAACCCCAATTTTTATAAAATTTGAAATTTCACAACCCAAACGGAAAATTAATAAATCCGAAGCAAAAGTAACAATACAAATAGCAAAATAAAGCTTAATTAAAAAAAAAAAAAAATTTTAAATTTTCCAAAAATCGAAAACAACCCTTAACCAACATGAGTAACACAGACTTACGTCTCTATTTAGAGACAATACAGACGTTTGATGGCACGCAGGCCCATCTCTCGAATTTCATTGGAGCATGTGAAATGTTCGTAAAAACCTTTTACAAACCCGGAGATGACGCGAGAAATTCATTGCTTATACGCTTAGTAATAAGTAAATTAGCCGGAAGGGCACTAACCTTAATCGCCAGTAGGGACGACTTATCGGAATGGGACCAGTTTAAACAGCTACTAATTGCATATTTTGGAGACCAACGTAATATAAAATGCCTGGTACGAGACCTAATAAACCTTAGAATGGAACACAATCAATCCCCTACCAATTCGGAATGAAATGCCAAGACGTGAGAAGTTTAATTTTAACAAAATTAAAAATCGAAGAACCCGATCAAAACGTTAGACATTTAAAACAAAATGTATGACGAAATGGCACTAGACACATATATAAACGCTTTACCAGAACGACTATCGGATAAAATCAGATTCCAACGACCCCAAAATCTAGAAGAAGCTATGAGCCTAGTAATAGAAGAAGAAAATGTAATGTATTACCGCAACAGACTATACAATCCCAACGCAAATAAAAGTTATTCACCAACAAAAACTATACAAGCTACAAGACAAACAATCCTCAACAAAATTCACACCCTTTAACCCACAAACAAATCAACCGAAGTAACAACCCAAGTTTTAACAATACCAATTTTAATAATCAATATAAACATTTTCAAGACCAACATTCAACCCAACTTTTACGAAACCCGCATTCCAACCGAGATTCAATCAAAACCTAAACCAACAAAGACCAGCATTCAATGCAAACCCTAATAGAAATACACCAATGACTAATACTCATAACAACCCTAACAATTATTACAAACCAACACCAATGGACATCTCATCTGGTAACACCAGACAAAACACAAAAATAACACACATCCGACCAAACCCTCATCAGAAACGTAATTTTACATCAGAGGAATTATTTCATCAAGAAATAGAAAAATTTGACACTGACCAGAATAATTACATTGAGACACCCACGAACAATGAATCAAATCATACAGAAACTTATGAACGTGACGAACAATACGAAACTTACGAGGAGTACGACGAAGAAAACTCAAATTCAAATTTTCAAATGGACCAATTCATAACCGACCAAACTTAATTAACTTAAATAATATAAATCACTTAGTATTACCATACATAGAAATACCCCACGCCGAATTCAAACTATTAATTGACACCGGATCATCTAAAACATTAATTAGCCCCAGAACCGTACAAAAACACTATTTAGATTATGTAGAAAGAGAACCATTCAAAATCAAAACAGCTCATCAAACGACACTACACCAATTCGTAGCCAATATACCCTTACCGAGAACATTTAATGTTAAAATGAAACATAAATTTTGTGTATTCGAATTTAACGATAAATATGACGGATTAATCGGCATGGACCTTCTAAGCAAATTAGGAGGAAAAATCGCTTATTAAGGACAAAATACGGAAAAATCCCAATTAAATTTCAAAACACACAAATCGAACAAAAATACACATTAGAACCCCGAACTGAAAGAAAAATAAAAGTAAAATCTAACAAAAATTTAGGAATAATAAAACATATGACATTTCAACAAGGAGTAGAAACCCCAACCGCCTTAGTTCAAATAAAAGATAATTTTGCAACCACAACAATATTAAATTCAAACGACTACCCCGTAGAATTATCATTGACAGACCCAATTAACGTAGAAGAACTAAATTTTAACGAAATGGAAATAGACGAGAATTTAGAAAATAACTACAACCCAATAGAACATGACGAAATGTTAAGAGAAAATTTAACTAACATCCGCTTTAATACCGATATCAATCAAGAAGAAGAAAGAGCAATTAAGAACTTATGTTTTGAATACCGAGACATATTCCATTGTGAAGGAATACCATTAACATTCACCAACACAGTAAAACATAATATCGAGTTAACAGACAATAAACCAATTTTACAAAAGCATACAGACTACCTCATGCAAGCCAAGAAGAAGCTGACAGACAAGTAGCAGACTTATTAGACCAAGACATAATCCAGCACTCCAATTCACCATGGAGCAGCCCCGTGTTAATAGTACCTAAGAAATTAGACGCAACCGGAAAGAGAAAGTACAGAATGGTAATAGATTATAGAAAGTTAAACGAAAAAACGGTAGATGACAAATATCCACTACCAAATATTACCGAAATTTTAGACAAATTAGGCAAATGCCAATATTTTACAACATTAGACCTAGCATCAGGATACCATCAGGTAGAGATGGAAGAAAAAGACATATCAAAAACAGCCTTCAGCACACCTAGAGGACATTACGAATACAAACGAATGCCATTTGGACTAAAGAACGCACCCGCTACTTTCCAGAGAGTCATGGACAATATATTACGAGGAATACACAATGAGAAATGCCTTGTATACCTTGACGACATCATAGTTTATTCCACATCACTGGTAGAACACATAGAAAGATTGACAGAAGTATTCGAAAGACTTAGACAAGCACATTTTAAAGTACAATTAGACAAAAGTGAATTTTTACAAAAAGAAGTATCATTTTTAGGACATGTAATAACACCCCAAGGAGTAATGCCAAATCCAGACAAGACAAATGCAGTTCTAAATTACCCATTGCCAAAAACAAACAAAGAAATTAAAGGATTTCTAGGACTTAGTGGTTACTACCGCAAATTCATTAAAGGTTACGCTCAGATAACCAAACCCCTGACAAATTGTTTAAAAAAGGGAAACAAAATTGAACACACCCGGAATTTATTAAAGCAGTAGACAAAATCAAAAACATATTAACTAATCACCCTGTATTAGAATACCCAGACTTTACAAAACCATTTATACTGACGACAGACGCATCGAATGTAGCATTAGGCGCAGTATTGAGCCAAGGAAAAGTAGGTAGCGATAAACCTATCAGCTACGCATCCAGAACCCTAAACGAAACCGAACAAAATATAGCACTATAGAAAAGAGTTATTAGCCATAATTTGGGCAACAAAATATTTTAGACCTTATTTATACGGAAGAAAATTTTACATATACACTGACCATAGACCACTAGTATGGTTATGCAAACTGAAAGAACCGAATTCAAAATTACAAAGATGGAGAATCAGACTCGAAGAGTATGATTACGAAATTATATATAAAAAAGGGAATTTATAACAACAACGCAGACGCTTTAAGCCGAATCCAACTCAATGCATTAGAAACGGAATCCATTATAGGAAACGTAGACGAAGAAGAAATAAGGGAAGATCCAGACGAGAGCGACACAATACATTCGACACAAAACGAAGAACCAAAAAACGCGATTAAAATTTTAAACGAAGCAATCGATACGAAACCCAACCAATTTATAATAACCGAAGTTTTAAATAACCCCAATCCAGTAAAATATACAAAAGTAGATAACAAAAAGATATATCAAATTCAAATAACAAAAGATGACAACGAGGAACAAATAATTAAAATTTTAAAAGAATACACCCCCGAGAAAAAACGATTTTATTTTTATTTTAACACCGAACATTTATACCAAAGATTTTCAGAATTATACATTAAATTATTCAATAACTCTGGACCTGAACTCATCAGATGTACTAGAAAACTAATAACACTAGACGACCCTGACGAAATAAACGATGTAATTAGAAATCAACACGAAGGAAAAACCAACCATCGTGGAATTAACGAAACAATAAAACAACTCATAAGACGTTATTATTTTAAAGACATGAAGGACTTGACCACAGATTTCATTAACCAATGCGAACTATGTGACAGAGCGAAATACGATAGGAAACCCCCAAAGATACCCTTAATGTTAACCAAAACACCCGACAAACCATTTCAAAAACTACATGCCGATACTCTAGTAGTAGAAGCGCAAAACTATCTAACGATTGTAGACGCATTTACAAAAATAGGCCAAGCAATACCAATCACATCCAAAAATAGCATTGACGTGACCCAAGGATTTTTACAATATTTCACATTTTACGGAACACCCGAATCAATAACTTTAGACAATGGTAGCGAATTTAAAAATGAGACAATACAAAACACGTTAGAACTTCACAAAATAAAAATTCATTTCATAACGGAAAACCACCCTGAATCCAACGGACTAATTGAACGATTACATTTAACCCTGTTAGAACAAATTCGATTATTAAGAATAAATTATAAAAAGGAACATATAACCAATTTAATGTCATACGCACTAATCGCCTATAATAACACAATTCACTCATCAACAAATTTTACACCCTTAGAATTAACCTTAGGACATTCAGATTCACGAAATCCCTATGACATACACTACAATAAAGAAGTATATCAACAATATGCAAAAGACCACAAAGAAAAATTAAAAATAACTTATGACAAAGTAAAAGATAAATTAGAAAACGATAAAGAACGTATCACCACAACCCGAAACAAAAATACCGACTCAAATAAATTTTCAATAGGACAAACCGTATATGAGAAAAACTTTCAAAGCAAGCGACATAAAACAGCACCCAGAAATTTAGGACCATTTAAAATTAAGAAAATATCAGATAAAAACATAGCAGTAGTAGACAACGGTAAAATAACTAAATACATTCATTTGAAAAACCTAAGACACCCTGTAATTTCAGATGGACAATCATCACCCTTACCGTCAACCTCCACCCAGGTAGAACGGACAACCAAATAATAACATAAGATATAAATAACAACCCCGGTATACTACCAATTAAATTAGGAAGTATACAAAATACAATATTTACTCAAATAATATCCAACCTTACTTTAATGCAACAAATTTTAGCAACATTAAGAAAACGAAATAATATTTTTAATAGAAATCTAGATAGTAGAAAGTAACAATTATCAATATTATCATTTATTTGCTTTTCCAACAAAGGTTACTAGCACATACCAAGTAATCATACCCAAAACCAAATTCCTATCCCTAAATGAACTGAGATATGGTTATACAAACGAAAAATGTACTGAAGTAACACCAAACCAATATTTATGTCAATCGATGACGACAACAACCATTCAAGAAGACAGCCCTTGTGAAGTACAACTATTAAAATTCTCAAATCATTACGAAAACTGTGAAACCAAACAAGTGCAAATAACTAATATGAAAATTCAAAAAGTTACAGATAACAAATGGATAGCAATTTTCCCAACAGAAGTAATAGCAACCATCCACTGCAACCAAAATGAAAATAACCAAGCATTAATCGGAAGCAAACTCTCAAACCCTCAAAGAAGATTGTTATGTGAAATTGAAAGATGAAGTAATCAGAGTTTATCAAGATCCCATAGCAACAAAGGAACTTGCAAACCTACCGGAACTACAGATCAAGATACAACAAGAAGACGAAGAAATAATAAAGAAACCTATGAAGCTAGAGCATCTAGACTTAGACGACCTCACCCACGCCGTGAAATTAGTGGAAAGTTATAAAGAACAATTAAGTGAACTCAAAACGCCAAAGTTACATTATAATAATATAAGTGTTTGGACAATTGTATTGATCATTTTAATAATTTTTGTAATCATGTATGTATTATACAAAATGTACCTTAGATATAAGAATGAAGGAAACAGTTCTAGATTTAAGGAAACAAAGAAAAATAAAGAAACGACAAGTATACCTTTAGAAATAATGAATTTTAAATGAAATTGAATTATGTATTTTATGTATTTAAAAATTAAGAAAAACCTTAATTTTTCATTTACGGTGGGAGGAGTTATGTATCCCCCAATTACTATATATATATTGATGTATTGAATCTAATATGAATTATTAGAAATTATTAAGTAAAAGTATAAGTTCAATGCAACATTGTAACACAAGGATAACCCAGAGAGGTTATCGAGAGTTCATAAGAACGGAATGCAGCTGTGCATCCGTGAGGGCAGTGATACTGCAGGTGGCAGGTCACAGGCGGTCAACAGACCGCAATTACTTAGAATTAAGTTGTTACATTGTAATAAAGTGTACAATAAAGAGAAACGCAGACATGAGATCTGCAAGTTCTCACAGCCGTGTGAGGGGCAGGTTATTATAAAAGGCCCGGGAGCTCAATGCCCGGCAGTCAGTCTCCAAACTCCATACTTCGTTGTTTGAGCTACTCACCAGTACAATTAAATTATTTTTATTAATGTTATTATGAACCAGCTATTCCAAATTTCAATGTAATTTCTGTTTAACTTAGTAATAAAAATGTGTTAAAGATTCAAAGTGTTTTTAAAAAAACCAGCTCCAAAGGCCCGAACTTTAACTAGCGATATTTGATAATACCAACTGCAAGTATAATTTAAATTTTTTTGTAACCCAATAATTTGAGTTAAGCTAGAATAAGAGTTTCGTTAAAAAATGATTTGTCAAGGAGATCATTTCCAGCAGTTTTGATCAGAGTTCGAAGCATTTTGACCTTTACTAAATTATCTGTCTAACATCTTTGGCCAATTACACTGACACCTGAGTTAATAAAAGGATAGATAAATTGTACCGAAAATTTTAAAAAGAATTTTTGTAACTCACATAGGAGATGTTTATGTTCCGTACTTGTTAGCAAGGATTAGGTAAGGGTTGTTTTGATAAGTAAGAAATCGGTAGGTAAAATTTTCTGTCTAATTATACGCCTTATTTATATCTGTTGAAATTAAAAGATCCTTTAGATGATGGATATAAAAGAAAGATCATTTTGAATGCTTAGACGACTGTTTATAGATGTTTTTAAAATTTCTTTTGATAAAATCCACAGGATATTTTCCGCTGAACTAGCCAGGCAAGGAAAAGAACACAGTAAAAAAGTAATTTAAATTTTTCTATTGCATCCTCATTAATACAATTCGGCTGTAACCAAGTCACAGAAATTTTTATCTAATGACTTCTTATTAAAATAATCCTTGTTAACAATTGCAGAACCCAAGCATCTACTATGTGAGGTACAAAACTCTCTTTAAAGTTTTGTAATAATTTACCTACCCTTTTATTACCCCGTTTGTCAGTGTAATGCTAAGGACGCTGGACAGATAATTTAGTAAAGGTTAAAATGTTTCAAGCTCTGACCCAAAATTGCTGGAAATTATCCCCTTGACAAGTAATTTTTATAAAATTGAAATTTCATTCTAGCTTAATTGACTCAAATATCCTATTCGGTTACAAAAAATAAAACAACATTATACTTGCGATTAGTATTGTCAAATACTTCTTTTTAGCGCTTATAAATATATCATTTGCATTAACGGCAACTTCCGGGTTCCATTTCAAATCTCCATTTCAATCAATCTTAACACAGAAATATCAGCCTGCAAAGTACATTTATTTTTAATAGATTAAAATTAGCAGTTGCTCTTGTACCAAGATTATTTATGTCTTAGAACGATTAATTTTCATAGTATTCTTCAAAATAATTATGCTTCATAATTACGCAAAGTTTTATGTTACTTGTGGAATGCCGACAAAATAGATTACAAATTACTCGAAACGTATATGTTGCATGTAATCAAATACACTAACGATTTAATTTTTACTCGAAACTCGCATGTTGCTTGATGTTATCATTAATGGATCAAATCCGTTTTAATTACTTCCGTCTTATATACTAAAATAATTACGATTCTTCGAGTTTTATTTCGAAGCAACACACATCCTGGATGACGTAATAATTACCCTAATTTTGCTTCCTTATCTCTAATTAATTGAACTGTCGGTTTTATTTATGGCTCTCGTAAAGCTTCTTTCATTCTTTGTTCATGCACGACACCTTAACGCTGCTATTTTTTCTTTCTGTAATACGTAGAGCTTTCAAACTCGTTATCTCGGTTTTATGACTTTATCCGAAAGGAGCGTGTTCTTTCTAACACATAGGTAATACTAAATAATACCTTCGTAAACGGATTTATGAGCACAAATATACCATAAAAACTAATAATAAAAAAAGAACTGCGCTTGCTTCTCATGCAATCGACAACTTATACCAATTTGATTTTAATATTGTGGATATTTTAGACACTGAAAACAATGACAGCAATAATTTTAAATGATAATTATAAAAATAAATTTATAATAGAAGCATAAAATTTCATAACATACATAAGTACTTAAACATAAATTTGCTCGCTTGCAAATATAACATAAGGCATCGCATAAATATACATAAGACATAGTATATAAAGCATAATTTATAAATTTTCCATTAATTCATCATAAAACGTAGTATTTTCTACTTTCAGGAAATATTGACAAATTCGGGTATCATGATCATAAATGAAGGTGGAATTAACATAATTATTCTTTGGTATAGGGTTTTAGTCGTAAAACGTCAATAACCCCATCATAAAGCATTTGTGTATTTTGAAAACTTATGTCAGTACCGACATACCTATCATGTGGTAAATTTGTTTTAATAACGTATGGTTCTCTGTACTTTAGAATTAACTTTTAATTCATACCTACAGTTAAAGGCAGATTTACGAATTTGCTGCCCCTAGGCTGGAAATATTTTGTCGCCCTTCGTGTACAATAATTTTCGCTTTTTGGGGAAAAAATAGATATTGAAATAAATAACACAACTGGCTTTAGCTTATAATTTGTTAGGGCAGTTAGAGAAAAAAATTTGCTTAATTCACATGTCAAATAGGCAAGGTAAGATTTGTATACTTACCTGTGTCTTTGTAAATACTTTTACAGACTGTTATATATAGGGTGTCCCAACGCATACGAAACGCTCGATTACTGCTTAATGGTAACGTTTAGCGAAAAAACTTTCAAATAAATGTTATGTATATTCAAAATGGCTACAACGTAAAATTAATTAGTATTATACAGGGTGTTCAATAAAAAAGTTATATACCAAAGTTATGTTTTTTTAAATGGAACACCCAGTATTTTATTACAAATTCTGATTTCTCGTATCAAACTAAGGTAACTTTTATCAGGATTACCTATACCTAAATCTCATAGTTGTTGAGATATTCAACTTTTTTCAAAATCGCATGATTCATTAAAAAGTTTTGTAACACCATGATTTAGATGATGCTGAACATTTAACTTTTGTAGGGGAATAGTATAAACTTGTAGTTAATGGAAACATAGCACTAGTTATGAAAATAATATACAGGGTGTTCATTACATCGTTTTCCGTTTATTAAACAATTAATGCCATTAAGTCGCTTATTTCAAATGGAACACCCTGTATATTTTCAAGTAGTAAAATGCAGAATTAAATTCTCTATTCAACAATATAAGGTTACCCTATATTCATATTCAACCGTTTCCGAGTTATTAGCGAATAATTAAAAATGTTGGTACATAATTCTAAAGTTGGGTATTTTACTTTGATCACAGGCGGCGGCGCGTCGCCTACCAAATAATATTAACTATTTGACTTCGTTGCAACTGCAACCATGTTTAAGTTTTGTTTTTGTTGTTTATCAGTTTTGTATCTGTGTTGTTGTGAGGTGAACATTTGTAAAATGAAAACCTATAGTCTTGACGCAAGGATTGATATGATGTTGGTAGTTGGCGAAGCTGAAGAAAAATTGTCTATTAGCTACAAGAATTTACGCTCAAAAATTTCCTAGTCAAATGCATCCTAATGCAGCTGCGTTTGAAAGATTATTGCAACGCTTTAGAAGTACTGGTAATGTTGAAAGTGAAAAAACTCAAAAAAATCATTGTTATGGAATGTTGCTTTATCACTGAACAAAACAAAATTCAAAAAATTATCATCTTCTCCGATTTGATCCATTACCCATAATCCAAAATTTATTCTGCTTTGAAAATCCCCATTCTTAAGCTCTTGGTGAAGCTAAATTTTATATTGGTGAAATTTGTTGGCTTTTAGTATTTTTGAAACACTAGGTTTACTCAATCCGATTGTTTGACTGGTTTTACGCAAACTAGTATTAAGATTTTCTACTAAAAATTTCAATACCAATAATTGATTGCCTTCACTATTAGTAACATGCTTTACTTGTTGAGTTTTTTAATATTCAACATTACCAGTACTTCTAGAGCGTTGCAATAATCTTTCAAACGCAGCTGCATTAGGATGCATTCGATTAGGAAATTTTTGAGCGTAAATTCTTGTAGCTAATAGACAATTTTTTTCAGCTTCGCCAACTACCAACATCATATCAATCCTTGCGTTAAGACTATAGGTATTCATTTTACAAATGTTCACCTCACAACAACACAGATACAAAACTGATAAACAACAAAAACAAAACTTAAACATGGTTGCAGTTGCAACGAAGTCAAATAGTTAATATTATTTGGTAGGCGACGCGCCGCCGCCTGTGATCAAAGTAAAATACCCAACTTTAGAATTATGTACCATCATTTTTAATTATTCGCTAATAACTCGTGAACGGTTGAATATGAATATAGGGTAACCTTATATTGTTGAATAGAGAATTTAATTCTGCATTTTACTACTTAAAAATATACAGGGTGTTCCATTTGAAATAAGCGACTTAATGGCATTAATTGTTCAATAAACGGAGAACGATGCAATGAACACCCTGTATATTATTTTCATAACTAGTGTTATGTTTCCATTAACTACAAGTTTATACTATTCCCCTACAAAAGTTAAATGTTCAGCATCATCTAAATCATGGTGTTACAAAACTTTTTAATGAATCATGCGATTTTGAAAAAAGTTGAATATCTCAACAACTATGAGATTTAGGTATAGGTAATTCTGATAAAAGTTACCTTAGTTTGATACGAGAAATCAGAATTTGTAATAAAATACTGGGTGTTCCATTTAAAAAAACATAACTTTGGTATATAACTTTTTTATTGAACACCCTGTATAACACTAATTAATTTTACGTTGTAGCCATTTTGAATATACATAACATTTATATAAAAGTTCTTTCGCTAAACGTTACCATTAAGCAGTAATCGAGCGTTTCGTATGCGTTGGGACACCCTGTATATAAATATATATATATATATATATATATATTGACATGATAAGGGGTCACGAGAGCTAATTCAAACCCAAATTCTGCAAACAAAAGCCCACACAAAAATATAAAAGAAACAGGAAAGAATATAAATTTCCGAAAATTCATGGTTGCACCCTGTATAATACAAACGCACTTTGTAGCCATTAAAGTGCCTAGGGAAAATTCAATTCCGTGCGTGTAAATAATCACCCTGTATAATAAAAGCGTATTGTAAAGACATAGCCATTAAGTGCAAAGCAAAACGCTTTCCGCGTTTTAAAGGTTCCAATTTTTAAATCAATAATACAGTTTAAACCGTATATGTAAAAATAATTAATCGGTAACAATGCGAAATCGGTCAGTAAAGCAATTAAAAGCATTGGTTGTGTATGTAATAAATAATTATCTGTGCGTAAAATATCTTAAAAACATTTTAAATAAAACCTATTCTCGAAAATTCGAGAGAATACGTCAATTAATAAAAAATGTAGAATAAACTCATTAAATAAAACAAACGATTATTCTAAGAAGCCGCAGGAACACTATTTAGAACTAAACTTGAATATGTTTCAGTGGTGTATGGTCGCCTCAGTATTATATCTACAATAATGGATTGGAAAAAGTTCCAAACAAATTTTTTGAAATTTATTAAATTC